>JAGQAX010000006.1:14566307-15766307 GCA_019142605.1 Cephalopholis sonnerati
AAAGCAACAAAAATCACAACAAAAATTAGTTGTATTTACTTCACTTAAATTAAAAAAAAAATCATCTCATATTGGCTTTAATTTCAGCCTTCATAACTGGTCAAACAAAAATAAAAAATGAATTATCCTTAACTTGGGCGCAAACCTCAAACAGGAACCCACTGATGGAAATACACATCTATACGCACAGATTTTCCACAGCTGAGGCGCTGCCTGAAAAACTCTGGAGGCCAGATTAAGTGTCAGGTTAGATAACTGACCCAATTTTAAAGATTTGGAGGGTACTCTGCTAATTCTCCCTTCCTTTCCTCTTCAGTTAGACACCTCAACATTCAGGGTAAAACACGCCGTTGCCTACTTTGGCTGCAGGTAACAGATAAGTGGACGACCTAAGATCATCCTAATCTCGACACATCCCCTTACACTAACCCAACCTTAGCCTACAGGACCTAATGAATGTTAATTATTGCTGCCTCTCCACAAATTTGGATACGCTTTGGTTCAAGGTAAGGAAACTTTAGCCCGCCGTAGCCTGAGGCGGTTTTTAAAGAAAAGGTACATGGCCAGGAGACACATGGAGGACAGGAAGTAGAGGATGACACACAGGCTGATGTCCACTTTGGAGAATCCGATGCTCAGCACAGACATCCAGCGTCCTCTGCGGCTCAACTCGACCTCCTCAATAAAGTACTGCCCCGACAGTTCTCGCTTCTGCAGCCGCTTCCTCTGCCGCTCCACATCCATTTCAAAGTCTGCCTCCATAGGCTGCAGGCCCACCATCCCGAGCCCCTGCGTCCAGCTCCATGCCGAGCCCGAACACAGGCCCGGGCTCCTGCTCCTCCTTCCTCTGGAGGGTGCGCTGTTTGACCCGGCTGGAGGCGGCCACCCGCAGCGCCTTGGCCTTGTAGTGCTGGTTGACAAATAAGTCAAGATCCACGATGTCCTCCTGCAGCTCTCGCATCCTCATCCCCACGATGCTCGGCTTCCTGTGGCCCTGCCGCCTGCCTCGACCCACCTCCATTTGGGGTTTGGCCCAGGGTGTCGTCTCAGATGTTTTACCTGCGATCTCAGCTGCTGCCGCCACTCCTTCCCCGCCTTCCTCCTCTTCATCTGCTTCATCCTGCGGGCCCCTCTTCCTCCTCCTCTTCCTCTCTTCTTGCGCAGTGGTTTGCGATGGCAGAGGATGTGTCATGGAGTCCAAGGCCTCCCTGGCTTTCCTCTGTGAATGTTTCTGAGCTTCTAAAGCTTGCTGCTGTCTGGTAAGTTTCTCCAGGATCACACTTTCATCTTCAAGGTAGTCTGACAGGGCGAGGAGAAGAAAAACAAGGCAGCGTTATTCCTAAAGTCATAGAATCAGATGCTTTGTTAATCATCAGCAGTTCATTCGAATCAATGCTGACCCTTGATTCAGCTCAGACACTGTTTCTTTGCTATTACGGTCATCTCACTTCACCCAAGTGCATGGACATATTTGATAGGATGTCTGCAGGCCAATCACAGTGTTCCATCATCATCTAAAGTGAACTACAGTAGAGCCACGCCCCCTTTTTAACCAAGTGTGGCTGAGAGTGATGCAAGGAGGAAGCGCTAGGCACATTTTAATCTATTAATCATATTGTTAAAGTAAATAATTTGTGTTTAAACTGTGTTTAAAGTAAACATGAGATGTTATAGTATTTATACATGACAAAAAATATCACATGGAAGAAATAAAATATCTGTCCACTGGAATGGACGGAGGATCTGAGTGTCACCAGAAAATGAAAAGGGAAATACTGTTCTGATCTGATTTTCTAATAATACAATCAGCTTATAATGCATTTTATTGATTATGTGTACAGAATATTTATCTCAGGAGGTTTTCAACGCACTGTTTTCTGGAGATACTTAAGAAATTAGGGATTTTTTTTTTAGCTGTGATGACAAATATAATACAAAATATATATGCAGATGTTTTAAAGCACTGCTTTATTCATTGAGATGAGGTAACCCTGCAGGAATAATAAATAATCTCATGTTTTTTTTTTACTGTAAAATCATCTGTTTTAATTTATTGTAATTTTTAGACTGATTTCTGCGTTAGGATTTTTCATCCCATTGGAACGGACAGAAAACCCCCCCCACATAATTTAGTATCCTGATCAGATTTTATGCTGATTATTTATGAGTGCATTTAGAATAAAAATCCACCATTACAATATTTTTGTGTGTGTTTGTAACATATTTGGTCTCTGAATGGTTTAATCCTTGAATTCATGAGATATGAGGTCTTCAGAAAAGATACTATGGCATTAACCTGTACCTGTGAGGATGCTGCTGGATGAGAAGTAGGACATGAGGAAAGGGAGAACGTTCTCATTGTTCCACTTGTGATCCCCGTTCTCCTTCACCATATGACAGGCCGGACACATTTCTGGTGAAGGCCACTGGATCTTTGGGAAGTTGGGGTCTTCACTCAGAGCACCTGCAGAAATAAATGCAGAAGTAAAGTTAGTGTATTGCACATTCAAGAATTTATTTATGTATTTTTTACATCTGTGTCATGCCAAACATTTAGCTGGTCCTACATCGGATTAGGAGACACCATTATTTTACATTCATGGAAGAAAAACACAGTTTTCTTCCCGAATTCATCGTAACACAGGGCGAGCAATTGATACACAGCTGATCATTTTATGGGTTGAGTATTTCTTTAACTACACTGACTGCCAGTATTCTTTTTAGGTACATTTTTGAATGCAGGTATTTAAGTACTTCACTAACTTATAAAACATAATTTACAAGGTCAGGAAAAGGTTGCAGGGGTTCAGTTCATTGCCTCATACAGGAATCACACAACATAAAGCGCTCCAGTCAGCTGCTTCATCCATTGTTGTTTCTTTTATTCTCCTTGTTGGTGCATTGACTTGAAGATGTAAGTGCTCTGAGGACTGGATGCAATCTGTGTTGAACCCATTTGATCTTGTCACAGTGCTCGTAAAGACTAAGTGCCTATATGCATATGTGTATGTATGTGTTTAAGTGTGTATATGTAAATCATCTGTCTGTGTTTGTGTGCATGTAATCTAGGGATTGATATTTGTGTGTGTGTGTGTGTGTGTGTGTGTATGTGTGTGTGAGAGTGTATGACAGGGTCTAACAATGATCAATGGGCTTCTGGGATGTCCCAGTGGGAGGGGTGGTGAGATAATAGATGTGGCCAAAGTGGACAGCTTCCCCACACGTACACGCACACCCACACACACCCACACACACACACACACTGTTGTTTTCAGGCAGCAGACCTCGGTGCTCTGGACCACCTGTCTTGTCCCTTCACACCCCTTTGAAAGCAAAGTCCAATCTCCAAATTGAACATGAGAGCAACAGAAGCCTCAGAGGGGAGCTGCCCTTCTAATGAATTAGAAACTTTCTCCTTTAACATGTTTTCTTTCATGTAGCCGCTGCCCACTAACGCCTCTCGTCACTCACACACAACACGGCGTCCATGCAAACAGACTTGCCGAGGAAAAGGTACAAAAAATACTCACGCACAACAGACACACTCTGCACAAATGCCCACAAGGACACACACACAGGGCAGCATCTAGTAATAAATTGCTTGTTGTCACCAACAGGCCATTGTGTGTGTGGGTGTGTGTGTGTGTGTATGTGTGTGTGAAAAGAAGGAAAAAAAGCAGAGCAGCAGCAGCAGCAGGTCTGTCACTTTACAGCACTGTCAATTTACATCCTCCACCACCTCCGTCCCCGCTCCCTCCTCCTCCTCTCCGCCGCTCAAGATTAATCTCAGTCATATGCATGTGTGTATGTACTCTGCATACAGTACTTTACATAAAGGATACATCAATTTTACTGTGTCCTGGATGGGCTGCAGCATGTGGGTGCTTTTATACATTTCAGCAGGTGAGAGCGCACACACACGCACACACACACACACACACACACACACACACACACACACACGAGCCACAGATGCCTCAGATCTCTTTCCTTATTCTAATCAGCTTGCCACGTTTGCGGCCAGGGTGACTTTAGCCATACCAGCCATATTGAGATTGCCACAATGGCCTGTCACGGAGATGTCATCACCGCCGCGCATACATATTCATCAGGTATAAATATGTATTGTTCAGCACGTCAAACTAGCTTCCTCAGCACTAATTCTGTAAGTGAGGATCACCTACACCTGCACGGCACGCTGAGCATCATGGCTGCTGGGGAGAGCTCATGATGTCAGACATTTTATGCTCATTTAGGTAATTGAGACAAAACATTAACCAGGAATTCTGTTGGGTCCAAGACAATAAAGGTAATCTTGATCTTTATCTTGTTAATTGTATGACAGATCTAACACTTGGGTGGAAGTCAATACTTTTTATTAATACTGACTCCAATGTGTCTCGAGCACACATTGAAATATACAGGACACAGAACTGAAAACTGGCACCAAGAGTTATATGAGAAAGAGGAGATTGAATCACACACAATAACAAACTAGGGCTGGAACGATATCGGATTTTCACTACATGATTATCGTGACCAGAGGGGGTCACAATAATGATATTATCGTAATATCTCTAAGATAAGATTTAAATTCATAATCAGAAAAAAACTGGGAATTTGTCTTGCATCCCAAGACGTCAAGTGTTTCACGTAAATAAAAAATAACATTTCACCAAGCGACAAAACTATGCTACAAGCACTACAACAAATTAATCATCCCTATTACATATCTGGAAAATTTATTGTGCTTTTTGTCTCTTTTTTGGCAAATGAATTACACTCAAAATACAAGTGTAGGGACGTGGAGCGAGAGTCTGTCACTAGAACTGTACAAAAGCGTACAAAAAGAGCAGCTACACTCAGTGGATAGTGAAAAGGCCATCAGATGACAGTCCAAGGGGGACGCAGCAGAAACGGAAAGAAACTGATTTATTTAAGAGGCGGTGATTATTTACACGACATTATCATATGTGTATTAATGTTTCATTTTTAGATATCATGGTTATTGCCACACCCCCATTACAAATATTTCAGGAATGACACAGTTGAGTCCAACACTAATTTCCATATAAACAACAAAGAGAGGTTGTCTGCATGCTGAAATCTGCATGCTCCCAGAATATTGTACAGCTACGGTTGCAACGGTATGAGATTTTCACAGTACAATAACTGTCTCAGAAAATATTTAGGTTTCATGGTATCACAACAGAATTTATATCATCATCACTCAGAATGACTCTTGAAGAAATTAAAACTGAAGGGTTATTGTTAGTTGGACAAACATTTTATTACTGAAAACTGAACTGAACTGAAACTTGAAACCACTGTGTTAACGGAAATATGTGTAAAAAGTCTCCCCTTAGAAAATAACTAAAATAAACAGGAGACTCTCCATCCATCCATCCAGATGCTTTTTTTTCTTCAAAATTGTAAATAAGTAACTGTACACGGTACGATAACCATCAACTTTTACGTTGTGTACCTTGAAACCGGTATATCGCTGCAGTCCTAAATGCAGTATTTCGACCTGCTGGTAAATTTTTTCACACCCCAGCACAACATGAACTACAAGAACAGATCACCATCTGGACACTGAACACGACATTGAGATCATTGAGGCTCTGTTCTAAATACATATTATGTACCACATTGTGCTGCACTTGTACAGCTCTATTCTTTAAGGGTAACCATCCAGCTGTTGGAACTGCTGTTTCCCAACATGCGTCATTTGGGTTCAAGCCTAATGCAATTGTAGTTTGTCCTTCGTGTCTCCTTGAACAGTTACTTCATGATTTCAGTGAAAATGTTGTTAGTTTTATCCTACTTTATTTAGTCAAAGTTCTTAAACGGCTGTTTGTGTACGGACAACATCTCATTTTTAAATGAAAAATAAACCAGTTTATATTTCTTGAGGTTTGTTCCATATCATTTTGTTCATAAAGCAACATGAAGGCTGACAGCAAAAGTCACACTGCTGCTGGTTCGTTCCAAAATGGGACTGATGTTGCTGTGGAAGTGTTGCAGATATAAAAGGTGAAACCAGTATTATTTAAGCAGTGTACGAGGTTGGTAAAAGCAAAAGGGGACAACACAAACCTACTATGACACAACATTAAGAAAACATCTGGCCAAATGGTAATTCATAGAGTTAAACATTCTTCTAAAAAGTGAAAACAGTGATATAATAATAATAATATTTTAAGTCTCTGTCATCCACCCTGTGTTAGACTGAAAACTCAGGTGCTGTTTTGGCACTTGCAGTGATGTAGTGGTGGTTGATGAGGCGGGGAAGTGGGTCTACTCTCCTATTTATGTTCCACGTTTTTTTTTTGGCTGACAGGTAGGTATATTGTTAATGGCCAGAAAATAAGATGGGTATACCCTGTATACCTGCGTACATCCTCTACTACACCACTAGGCACTAGAATGCAAAATTTCAAAGGATACACAGTCTAATAAATCCCAGTATGTTATGTTATCCTGCATGATGAAATGCCTAAACCCTGTGCTGCATGTGAACACACAGTACTGAGAGCAGCCCGGCCTGCTGCTGTTTCGTCTGTAGAAATGTGAATCAGTCTCAGCCTGTTGACAAGCAGCAACAGGACTGAGCTGCCACTGGTCTTAATTCTGCTGCTGCGAGGAGGCCGAGGGCCCTGGGGCCTCTTTGTTGCCAGCTAAATTAATTGTTCGGCTGCTTTACAAATAGCTGCTCTTTCATGCTTGGCTGCTCCTGAAAGGAGGGGCGGGGAGGCCCGCTAAAGAGCTCCACTTTAGGCAAAGGCGAGAGGAGGGGTTGAGTGGATGGAGGGATGGAGTGTGCTCTCCTCAGGGAGACGCCTGCCACTCATTGCTACAAACACAAGCCAAACCCCCGTCTCCTCCCTCTCTCTCCTTCCGATTCACCCGCCTTATCCCCTGTGGACCCTGACTCACCCTCCACCATGACTAACTCCCCCGCCACACGCCACAACTTGACCCATGCTTGGAAAGGCTGTGTGTGTGTGTGTGTGTGTGTGTGTGTGTGTGTGTTTGGGAGGGGGAGGGAAGGAGGGGGAGTGTGTGTGGCTTGTGTCATGGTGTTTGCCACCTGCTGTCACACAATACCTTGGGAATTGTGTGTGTGTGTGTGTGTGGGCAAGAAGAGGACTAGTTCCTGGGGGACCCATCCTGCAAGGATGCTGTGCCATTACTTGTCAAGCGCCGGATATGAGTCCCAGGGGGCGGTGAGTGGAAAGAGAGAAAGACCACAACAGAGATAGAGGAAGAGACGGAAGATGGATGGATGAAGGTGGAGGGTTGAATAGTGTTTAAGTGTCTAGGGAGCAGACACACGCAGGGACGGGTGTCCTTCTGGCCCCTGCTGTTCAGGACACAAGCTGTCCCTGAGATAGAAGAGGGGGCAGTCAACACAAACAAAAGATAGTGATTTAACAAAGTGGGCTGTTAATGACATCCCTGTGCCTAATAAAATCATATCAACACAGACAAGGGAGGAGGGACGCTTAGGAGCTGTTTAAAACTCTCAGGAGGGATGTGCAGAGGTGTAATATGCTCATACAGCACGGTCAAAAAATAGCAAAAACTGTACATTATATGATTATCTGTGTACAGCCTACTAAAAGTGAATAAGTGGGTGATTATGCTGTGTTTAAATGGATGACCTGGATAAATATTTTAGGTCATAGATTCCTTAAAAGATGCAAATCCTACAGTGGAGAGTAGGGGTGGAGTCTGGGATACGGACCTATGAGGACAAGGTGAAAGGGCAGGATTTAGGGAAATGCATCTAGAGGAGTTATGAATAAGACATAGTTGGCGACTGATGAGGCGATAGTGGGAGGACAGTGGGGTGTGGGAGAGAATCAAAGGAAGGGTGTGGAGAAGGATGGGAGATGGCAGAGGGGGTCAAGAGAAAATGGGTGAGGCGTCCAAGATACTTGGACGGCTAAGACGGGGTGACAGCTGGTGTCTGATCTCAGGATCCATCGTCCCCTCACCCTCTTAGTGGTATTATAAAAAAGACGAACTGACCATGAGTAGAACTGAAGATCTTCCCCAAAACTGAGCAAAGTAATGCTTAAGGTGTGGATGTGTAGATGCAGTGAAGAGGAGTGTGGAAAGAGGAAAGAAGGGAGAAGTGGGAGGGACGTGGATGGGTTAGCACACTGAGGTGCATAACTGGACTTCAATTGGGGGGGGCATTTAAATCCCTCTCCCAGCTCACATAGTTTATTTCACCCAGAAATACATCACATAATGGAAGCTAAAGATGAAGTTAAGATGCTGAAACAGCTGCCTCACTGAAAGAAAGTTTACCACAGCTGTAACTGAAATAACAGAGAAGAGAGTCACGTCTAGTTTGCACCAAAAGGATTCTGCAGGCCAGTGACAGATGATCACGCATTCCTACCTGCCAGTCTGCTGTTGACTTGATTGTGTCTGGACCAAAGCCACAGGACCGCTGACGACCATGTGTTCACCTCCATCAGACTCTCACTCGCCATTGCCTCAAAGTGCTCGGCACACGCCCTGCAGCCAAAGAAGCTGTGGACATAGCTTCTCATCACATTCAGCACCTCCTGGGGATCTGGCGGGGATGACATTTTGTGTTGTCAGTTAATTTTGAGGACATTTAATGTTGAGCAACAGTAACCTGATCAAAATAAAAAATGTACTGTGTATGTGACAATAAAAACAATATCACAATCTCCATCCTAACACCAAGAATACGTTCTCATTTCCATTTCTTATGTTAAATACTGCAGCTTGGTCAGGTACACCTCTAGCATCAGTTTCAGATGTTCAGGGACGACGTATTACTATCCAATTGTTCCATGTACAGTGTCCTTTGAAAATAAATCTTGGTGTTCACAGGAAACAGGTTTAATCACCAAAACTAGTTTAGTTTTAGGCAACAAAACTACTGAGTTAGGTTTACAAAAAAGATTGGTGGTAACTATGATACGCAGTTAAAAAAAACCTCTCAATGTTGATTTCTGGTTTCACATGGGACACAAACACCATTCTCTGGGTAAAAGTCCTGTGTTTGTTTGACCCATCCACTCTCCCCTTCCTGCCACCCTACTTAAGACCTTCTTGATCTTTATACTATGTCATTGCCACAGAGGTGTTTACACTGGAGTCAGATGAAAGCCTGGTGTGTCTCATACAGACGCCAAAAGGGTTCCTTTTGTGTCAGCATCGGACGCTGACAACCACTGACCAAACTGCCGTATTTGATGGGCTGTGTATGTCCTGATTTTGTTAGTAATATGCAACAAAACTAGAATTACCACTTCGCAGTTGTATGCCTCTGCGAACCAGTCAAGTTGCAGTTACAATTTACATCCATGTCTGTGAAAACAAGGATGCTTCACAGCAGCACAGAAGTTCTGAACAATCAGCACAGTTTCAAGATGGCCACCCAAGGTTAGTGTCACTAATTTAGTGTCTAGCCAAATGTTTCCCCTTCTGTTCCTGAGATACGACACTGAGTCACGGCCAGAAAAGTATTTTTGCAGAAAATTTCGATGTCACAGTGCAGTTGACCTCTAACCTTTTGGATATAAAATATCATCTCTTTATCGTTATATCCCGTTAGACCTTTGTGTGATGTGTTGTCAAAATTAGTGTATGAATTCTTGAGTTATGGCCCAAAGGCCAAAAACATGTTTTGTGAGGACACAGTGACCTTTAACCACTGATATCTAATCACTTCATCATTGAGTCCATGTGGACGTTTGTGCCAAATTTGAGGAATTCTTGAGACATCACATTCATGAGAATGGGACAGTCGTACAGACGTATGGATAATTTGAAAACATAATGCCTCTGGCCACGGCTAAAGCTGACAAGAGGGCATAAAAACAGTGTTTAATGCTGTTATAAAAAACAGCATGGTAAAATAAATATAAATAAATACAATATCTTGGATTACCTCCTCTTAACAAGTAGAAGTCAGTCATTTTCTCTTTTATAAAGCACAATCACCTGCTCATATAAAGCTGGTTGTCTCTATACAATAACCTGCTCGCTAATGGCAGTGTGGGTCCACAGCTTCATGGATTCCCACGGTTATGTGGGCCAGGAGTCACAGAGAGCTGGGTTAACCCCACATTGAGATGAATTATCTATGCGAATGGGATAACCCAATCTGGAGATTAAATACAGTTAACCCTCTGTGTGAATGGTGGCCACGCTGTTGTCTCAGGACTTCAACAGTCCACAAACATATTTTCCTGGAGCTGTTTGTCTTTGTTCTCGGCTTAGCAAGACCTTCAGATGAACCGTACTGACAGTGGGAGTGTGTGTGTGTGTGTGTGTGTGTGTGTGTGCTCTTTGAAAATAAGGATGGACTGGTGTTTAGAACTTTACTAATGTGTTCACACCTCTAATAATCTGTGGATTGTGTAAATGGTTTTATGTTATGGTCAACACTGTACAGTATGTCTGTGTATCCAACCATTAAGTTGGTGGTCTGTGGGGGGCCAGATGGACGCCCCTTTTGGCCAGTCCATCTGCAGGTCACATGATGGTCCGTAAACCTCGGGATTAACCTCTGTGTGTGTGTGTGTGTGTGTGTGTGTGTGTGTGTGTGTGTGTGTGTTGAAGGGAGATTAACGTCCCTGCCAGGAGTGGAGCCTCTGGTCATCTGCCTGTTTTATTAACCACTCACATTCCACTAATCTAACTTAATCCCTTTTCACACAGTCACAATTAGGCTCAATTTTAGTTGTAACAAAATGACAAAAAAGGAAAGATGAGAATAGAAGAAAAGACAGAGGAAATCTGGTGAAAACTTCCCTGTAATATTTGTTTGTTTTTCTGTCACTTCTTGTCTCTGTGTGATGTTAAATCAGGTCAGTGTGGGGAAAAAAAAGCACCAAACATTCCTCGGCTAATTTGTTTACAAAGCCTCACAAAGCCCTCATCCTCAGTCTGCCCCTGTCTTTGTGAACTTTCAATGGCCATTTTCATTCAAAGCCGTACAACCTCAGTGTGTGTGTTTACCTCTGCCTGTCCCAACGTTCTTAGCCTGGACAGTGAGGACATGGAAGAGAGTCCACAGTCCACAAGGGTAACGTCTCAGGTGGGGTTGTGAACCCTGACAGCCCACCCACCTCACTCCTGTCAGGCAGAGCAGCATCTAGAGACTGAGGGAGAGAGGAAATAAAAAAACAAACAGATAACGCTCAAATGGGAAGAAGAATACAAAGTAAATAGCTTAAAGGATCAGTCTGGTGATTTTCTATATTTTTCTTATTGTCAACAAATCCCCCCAAAAGACCACAACCAACAACTAATTGATCCCATTGACAAGTAATGTCGGTGTAACCAAAGTCTGATATAACTTATTTGTCTTTGTTTTATGTCCTGATTGCTGACTAAAAACTCTTAACACTGCACTGTTACATCTTTCTTTAAGTGCAAATAGCCCTGCTTGGAACCGTATGCAGATGAAAATATAACAATGAATTATTTAATTGTGTTTGAGTTGAATGTTCGCTGAAAATCTACCATGTCCAATTGTTTCAAGAAATGTAGCCTTTTCTAAGAACAAAATTATAAACACATGACCCATTTTAATACATCCTCAGTGTGACTGAATGTCTAACTGCCACGGACAGAGTAGGGGAGTTGAAAAGTACTGAGAGGAAGACTAACACTTTGACAGTTTTGGTCTTTTCATTGGATTTTGTTGACAAATCCCCTAGTAGTCAAAGCCAAATTATTTTTCTGATGTCCATCACTGCCTGCAGGTACTGCTGGAAGAGGGAGAAGGGACTGGTTTGTCTCAACTAGAAGCCAAGTTTACAGTAATTTGCCAGTTTTTAAGACACACAGCATACGAAGATAAACAGAAAGACAAAGAGACCCTGCATTGACTGCTTTGGCCTGTTGCTGAAATAACTGTTCGTAACATTTTGCTATTAGCCGGTTGCTTGTGTGCTTGTGGAAAATACAGCAGCGTTGGATGAGAGACTGCAGACAGAGATGATCGAAATAGCCCTAGACCGAGAAAATTTCTGAGTCCAACAGAACAAGACAAGTGCAAGACTCCAAAAACATGTTCTCGAGACCTGACTCAACTATTACAGCCCTGGACACCACTACTGTCACAACAATGAGGTTGCTTTCTGTTTCCTCAGAGCCCAGCAACTACCAACAACACAGGACACACTGCATTTTCTTTTCCACAGTTACTTCTGTTGTTCCACTGTCGACCATTTTCACTACTTCATTCGCGCCTTCATTTTCCCAGGTGATTGAACCCCGTGGCAGAGAGAATTGCATGGTGAAAGCGAGGCTGATAGGGAACCTGTATGAACGCTGATGGTGTCATTACTCTATAGCCATCAAATTGTGCAATCAACATTTACTTCATAATGATCAGTTAAAGCAAAAAAACGTGTCGATTTCCACTTTGAGTGAGACCAAATTCCAAAGATTCCCTAAAAAGTAGAGCCTCCTCAGCATCTCCTAACCTGTTCAACTTAATAAAAGCTGTTCCACGTAGTTTTCTTGATCAATAAGAAGTCAATCTCAGGTTAATGGCTCAGCCCTCCACTAATGAACAGAAGCTATCCAGATCTCTAACCACGAGCCACAGTTGAATCCAATAACATATTTTCTCTGACATAAAGTCGTTTCTCTCGCCGCTCTGCATTGCCATCGCTGGCGTGATTGACAGGGTTACTCACATGTCAATAGTAAAGATTTGGTGTGTGAGTGTGTGTGTGTGTACAGAGTCCATTTCCTCTGAGGACGAAGTCTATTCATACCTTCCCATTGATTCATTGATCAATTGATTTGCCTGCTAAAAGCTAATGATGTAAGTAAGTGACTCTTTCAATTTGCGAGGGGCGGTACTGGAGGCACGCAGGCTTCATTCCAAAGACAACAGCACATAGATCCTCAGCTGTATGTGCTGGCACCGAGACAAGGGCAAAGTACATATTGAAATATCTGGATATTTATAAAATATCTTTTATCTACTCTATCTTAATTTACAAGATCACAGTTTAACATTTCTTTGAAAGAGTAGGCATCACTTTGGTGCCTCTGAGGTGGCTCTGAACTGATTATGTGTCCAGACTGACAGGTGACCTTGATAGCTCGGTGGAACGGAGAGGCTACTCCCAGACGGACGTGCTCACATCAGTCTGGGTGCATTTTGTGATGCCCTGCCCTCTGTTCTCCCTGCAGCTGCTTACCTGTCTGTTCCCCTCTTCCTCTCCCTTTAAGATGCCCGCCTGCTCAGGCTCACAAAAGTATGTTCCTTCTCTCAATTTGCATTAATGTGCTTCCTCGATGCAGCATGTAATGGACAGACCACTTCTGAATCAAATGAATATCAAAGATGGAAGACAGGCTTAAAAAGTTCACTAAGAATACTTTAGATGTCGGCTTGACTGACAATAATGAGCCCAAGTTCATATTAATATTGATGCATAAGGTCAAAACTTACTGAATATTTATCTGTGCAGCTTTGTTTTGACTCACCTGAGTTGTGTTATCCAGCATCCTGTCTGACTGCTTCATAGGTTATCTTATTGCCAGTGTAGTTCTGTAGCTGTGCGTGGACAGACTGCAAAAGGTTCATCACCACTGGACGGCCTGGAAAGTACTGCAGACATAAAACAACAGGGCACCAAGGTAACAGGTGTTAACTCCAAGAAATGACAGAAACAAAAAACAAAATGTCTTTTTTTTTTTTTTTTATAAATCTGTTCGACATTTAGTCTATTAAATGTCGGGAAAAATGGTGAGAAATGCCCAACACATTTTCCCAGAAGCAAAGTGGCTATCATCAGACTGCTTGTTTTGTCCAAAAGGTGTTACATGTAGATTTACCATCACATTGGAGAACAAATAGGTCAGCTGAGTACAGTGATAAAATGCTTAAGGGTTTTCACATGGTAAAATTACCTATGGATTAGTACTGCTGATTCAAAATTCAATGATCATTAAAGCCACAGTTAATTACTGCACATTGAAAAACTCACAATAAATACTGTCCAGCATCGACCAAAGTCAGCAATAGTCTCCCAGATATATGGTCACATGGTGCTTTTAATGTTAATGTACATTTGATATGGTTTTAATATGTTTTCCATGAGGTCTGGCTGTGTTGTTTTCGTATTTAGCCAAACAAAGTGCTCTTAATTTTATTAGTGGTTTTCAATTTTAACGATGTCAGCACATTAAAGCAATACTGCAACAATACTGATAATCGTAGTAAGTTTGGTCACTACTATTGTGATATTTTATGCCATTTCATCTCTTACTGATTAAGTGAGTAATCAGCTAAATGTTTTAGCTCTACGTGCAAGTACAGTTTTTTTTTAGTGGTTAAAAAAACTCATTCACAGTCAGTTACCTGTAACCACTGTACTTAATTGTGATATTTCTGTTGGTAGATTACCGTTAGATTCATTAAATTCACTAATGTATTGTCACTGACACCATAGTTTATAAAACCTAAAAAAAACTTAGTCTTACAGCTCTGGTATCAGTGGCAGCGCTAAACAGTGTAACTAAGTACATTTGCTTATCGACAGTTTTGAAATTAGAGGTAAAGCCAGACAGAGAATGTCACCTGTGCCACATTTTACATTTTACACATATTTACACTAAAAAATTGTCTCAAGTTTCACTTCTGATAAAAAAAAACCTTAAAACCTTCTCTTTTAATTCCTTTAAGGGTCATTGTAACTGATACTACTACTACTAGTCCTACTACTAACTGTGTAATACGATATACCGTGATCCTGTAAAATCATGCTATTTTCTAAGATGATAATCACACAGTCAGAATCTCATGTTGTTACAACCCTAGTCAGCAAATAAAACTCTAAATGCAAACAGTTGTCACCACATAACAGCTTTACAATGTAGACTGTGGTCATGTAATCATATATATATCTCATATTTCTAAAAGCTTTATGACTGTGTTGCTTTCTATGTACTCATACTGATACTTTCACACTCCCTTTGCCTGAAATGAACTGTTCAAATCAACATATACTTTCCACTGATTAACATGATTTTTGTCCCTCTCTAACACACAATATACCAAGCAGAAATGTAATGCCTAAATTATCAGTTACCAGCTCATCCTCAGCTATGCTGTGCACAAGTTTTACATGCTGCACAGAAGTTGTGGTTTGAGTGTTTTCCCCTAAAGAAACTCACTACATGTGACAGCAGCCGAACATAAGCCTCTCCCTTCATTAAGATCCATTTCCTAAGCCACTAACAACCACTTAGCCAGTGTCTACTCAGTGCTTCCTCCTGATGTGTATTTACATCCTTTCAAACCAGTACCACCATAGTAACAACCACAACTGGAGGAAACATGACACTGTAACTAGCAGATGCAGGAACACGAAGAGAAAGAGGAAATCCAGCTGATGGATGTCTGAGACCAGTGATGACAGAGTGAAGACAGATACAGGCAAACGTGTCCTCACACATAAGGTACCAACAATAGAAACAGCTGATGTCTTCAGAAAAGAGCACTTTTATACATTTCAGCTAAATGTGCTTTCTATTCTTACTGTAAGCCTCTCTGTGAAACAGTTTATGGTAATGGTCCCATTTCTCAGAAACAGACACAGCGAAGGGATCAAGCTTTTTCCAAGACTTAAACAACAGGCAAATAGACGACTTCCATGGTAACTTTCGTTTGGGTCTAAAACTACAGTAAAGGATTTTCATTAGGGAATGATCAGCTAATTTTTAAAAAATAAGTGAATAATCATTCATGTGTAAAATGTCACAAAACACAGTTCCCGTTATAATTTCCTAAATCCCAAGGTGACAGGTTCGGACTAAAGATTATTACAAAATTGTGGTGAATCTAAAAGAGAAAGAAAGCAGAGAACAGATTGCGTGCATCATCCAACATGTGGACCCTTTTCTGATTTGGATCACTGAGTCTTTTTAACTTGGCCTCCACCATTTGTCCAACTAAATACACCTGCATACACTGGCAATCTTGCACACACACACAACTTTCAGTCCGCGGCTCAGCCGTCTATTCATCGCCCTCTAACAGGATCTGTGTGTTACACCCTGACCACTTAACCGGACCCCCAGTGATTTGCTTAAACCTTCTTGTCCAAGGCCAACAGAGTCCTGCTCTGTCCTGTGTCCTCCCATCTGCACCAGAGGGCTCATGACTCCATGCAGCGCCTTTCACCTTTCATCAACTTGGCCTGCAGAAAACTGTGCCGCTGTGTAAACAGCTGAATTTCAACATATCAGTTCGTACCGGGCCATTAAAGTTTAAACATCAAACAACACATAAGCAGCTGCCTTACATGACCAAGAATCACAGTCAAACTCATGTATACTGGTCATTAAAATAAACAAGACACAACCACTTAAACACTGAACACACACAGTATTAGTGACAGCAACAACACAGCTGATCACATAACCAGTTATCAGATACGGCAAAAAAACAACACTTTTATAAATAATAATAATAATAATTGATTTTGATACTGTTGCAACAACAAACACTTTTTCTTTTAGCAGCAGATATCTGGCTCCACACACACACACACACACACACACAGACCCACGTACACACACACACTATACTAAAGGTGGGATGTAAAGAGCTGACAAAGGCCTCTGATGTGTGCTGCTCACTGCTGGGAAAGTGATATAATAGGTTTAGGTCTGGATCTGAGGTCCGGATGCCAACCGCTCAGAAAAGCTCATTAAACAGCCACATGAATTTAACCAGAAGAGAAAACGCAGGTGTTTCCCGCTAATGGGCTTAACTCAGCATCTCCACAGCAACACTATTCATGAGCTCTCTGCGTCTGGTCACCATCTAAAAACTCAAACGTTCACCATGTTCAACTTTTTATTTGTGCCAATGCTGTGTATGGACTCTGATATTAGTCTGTGTCATCCTGCTCTGTTTCATTACCATACAGTCTTATCTTACATTGATTTCTCTTCCTAACCTCACTGCTGGCCTTGATCACTGATGGCGTACAATGTCAATCAATATGCCAAATGTATTTCAGTGATATGTTGATGAATTATGTGCCAAAAATAGTGACAGGCGATGAAGGAAAGACACAGCACGAGTCACAGCCGACACTTTCAGGCAACAGTGAGACACTTCAAATCTAATTTATGAGACCTGCAGTAACAGACATGACACTAAGAGGTTTAAAAATGTTATACCAAAACCAATGCTGCCTGTTTTCCACATATAACGGTACGTACAGAACACTCCTCTCCTTTATGAATACTCACTTAACAAACAGCGAAGTGTTTTGTCATTATTGTCATTATAAGAGGCATTAGTAATGCATGTTTTATATGACACATCTCAACAAGCATCACAGCTACACAAGAAACAACAACAAATGAAACCCTACTGGAAACTAGACATTTTTTAATATCTTACAACATTTAAAATGGTAGCTGTCATTAGGAATGTGTGCAATTAGTCTTCTAGTCGACCAGCCATTGCTACCTCACTAGTCAGCACCAAAAATATTAGTCGGTTAAACATATTATTAAAGTTATTATTTTATGTGATTGCGGTCACCTGAGGAAAATGTGGTTGTAATAACCAGTCACGTTTCCTGAAGATTTATTTTCATAAAGCACATTATTTTCAACAAATGTCAATTTCTAGCTTTTATTTTGTGAGTTGTTGTCATGTTTTGCGGGATAATGTGCAAGGTGCCACACGTTTCAACAGTATGAAAAAATACTATTTGGCTATTGAAGAATGTGATGAACAATTTCAAATGGCTCATATAATACACACAATATTTTTTTGATCAATGTTTACTGTTTTCTGAGTGTTTCCTCAGACTAGTCGACTTGACGAAGTTTAAACTACATACAGGGAAATTGGTCATTAGAAACACATCTAGCTGACACAGAGATTTAGTTCGATTATAAGATAAAATTCAGTTTAGTGTAGCAAGTTCTAGTTATAGTAGTTATTGTTCTGTGTTCAGTGGTTAGTGAATTAGAGCAATGCTCATTCTTCTGTCCACAGGAGGCTTTTTATATGTTAAAATTTAAAAAAGAAAACAAATGTACACATTAAAATAGATCCACAAATCCATACACAGAAATACATAAACATATATTGTACACGTATTGGGAATACGTAGTGAATAGACTGCAAAAACTCTACATTTCATCTCTATTGTAGAGGGAGAAAACACACAAACATGTACACTTCTCCTCCACTAACCCTGTATCCCTCCTGCCCCCATCCCAGTTGGACCATGACAATCCCCTTCACCCCGGCAATATGTCATCCCTGATCCGATTAGTATCAGCAGCACTTGAGAAACTGCAAGCTCCTTGTGGTGAGGGTCCCGAGAGGGAGGCATCTGTTGGCTGCAACAGGGCAGACCAGGCCAGGGGCAGGGCAGAGGAGAGGGGTGAAGCCCCTTGGTCATAATCTAAAACCTGGGGGAGCACGGGCTGAACGCTGCGGACACGTGCCAGGCACAGCAGCCTCACAGGCACACATATTTACTTCTCTACTGATTGGAAACTACAACTGACAACAGTCAAATGAATAAAAAAAAAAAAAGACATAAAATTGTATAAACCAGTAACATGATCCATAATTACATGGACAGCTGGTTTTAAGAAAAGCATCTTTGTAATGTAGGTGTATGTGAACATTATGTCCTAAGCCCTGGCGTGAGATGGGCGAAGCCTGTGTCCCTTCAGACCAAAGCCCCCCCTCTTAATTCTTTGTTTTATTCCCCTGCCCCTCTGTCCCCTCTGGGCTGAAGGGCTTCTTTCAAGAAAAGCAGGATAGAGGTGTAATCCTTAAAAACCTCACTGTAATGCTCTCATGCTTCCCAAGATCCACTTTTTTAATCCTCATATACATGTAGAGGCTTCATAAATCCGGCTTCAGCCTGACAAGACAGTAAATCTAGTAACATTATGACCGAGTGCAAAAAAAAAAAAAAAAGAAAGACAGAAAAGAACCCAACCCCCGTGTTTACATGTTTGGATGAAGATGCAATGATGGGATGATCGTAGATTGAAAAGAAACAAAATTCATGGAATTACAATTCTTGGACAGAACAGAGCGTATTTGTTTTTAGGTCAGGGTAAAAAAAAAAATACATGAAGGAGATGAATACAGATGACATGTCTTCAAGATGTCGAGGACAACAATTTGTCGACTGACAGAACACTTGCAGGCAACTTTTTTCACATTTAATTAATTTCCAAGCTAACTAGCTAAATATATGATGGTTTTAGCTTCCTAAATGTTAGTGTTTGTTAGTTTTTCTTGTCTTTCATCATAGTTACAGTTATTATAATGCATTTATGATGAAAATTAAAGATATTTACACCATAAACTGGTACTCAAAATGCACAAATTGGTGCTAAAAATTCACCAGATGGCAGAAAACCCCACGATGTTGAAACGAAACTCATGCTCCATAGTTATCAACTATTTGGGTTTAGAATTGTAAGTCAGCCAAACAAGTAATGTGACGATGTCTGATTGGAATTTTTCACAATTTTCAGACATTTTAAAGACAAAGATCATTAATCAATTAGTCAAGAAAATAAATGGGAGAATAATCAACAACAAAAATAAGTATTAGTTGCAGCCCCTACACACATGCATAACTGCAAGCCTGCATTAACTCACCCATGCCAACACACCCCACATGTATGCAAATACACTCTTCACTAATTATTCCGCCTGGTAAAAATTAAAAAGTGTGTCATAATTGAGGAAATGTGTCATCAGGGTGAAGTGATGACACTCGCACTGTGGTCAGGACATCGTGAGTCACTTTCACTCTAATCTAATCACATGACTCACGCAGGCAGTTTTACATATTGCGTCAGTAATCAAGAAGATTGTTTGGTTTAGCTATGAGATAATTTCTTCGTCAACCAACAGCTGTTGTGAAATAGCCAAAAAAAAAAAGCTCAGGATTCTTCTGACCTAAACATACAATTAATTCAACTGCAGTATGAAACTTAATAGAAAATGTACTCATTAAATATGCTTTTTAAAGTCACCAGTTAGCTCATTTTCTGTATCATACACTCACATCCTAAATCTCATTCAGTTCTGGTATCACATCTCCTCACTTGTCTTACATTAACTGTCGCTAACAAGCTGACTGACTGAAAGGATTCGGCCTCTTTGTGGCGAGATCGCTCAGTCAAACGACAATAAGGTCTGTCACAAGTCGAAGTCAGCTGCAACAATGAAGGCCTCCTCATCTGCACAAAGCCCTGCTGAGCGGCTGGTCCATCATGGTAGGGGGACAGGCTAAAAATACCACTGGGACCTGCTGCTATTGACTAAACAAACTGGAGCTAATGGGAGGCCTCAGTGCTCTGCCCCACATACACACACACACGCTGATACACACTAGCTTGCTACAACGCCTCCCTAGAGAGTGAGATATAATCAGAGAGATTGGTGGCAGACTAGGGCAGTAAGACAGCCTGGTGCGTAGCCAATAGGGACAGGGCTAGCAGGTCAGGCCTCATCATCACAACATGTTTGCCTGGCTGGCACAATTCAGCGAGGGAAGGAGGGAACGAGGGCGCATGTGATCAGTAACGGGAAATGGAAATGCAGCCAGAAGTGAGAGAAATTATGTAAATAAAAGTTAAACAAACATAAGACCCTGGAAGAAGTATAAAAAGAAATGTGTATCCTTTAAAGTGAAAGAGAGAGGAGTGCAGAAAAGAAATGGAAAAGTAAGTGGTGAAAGAGGAGGGGTGGGGGGGTGTTTTGGTGAACCGCAGAGGACTCACAAGTATTTACAGAGATGCCTGTGTGAAACCAAAAGCTGCATGAGGATAAAGAGGAGGAGATGTAAGAGGAGGAGCAGTGGTTTTGTCTGTGGAGAGCCTGTGGGCAGCGACTGGGTGGCAGCCACGCTTCAATCCCCCTGGGAGCCAACATCAAGAGGGTCAACAACACCCACGAGAGTGTTTGGGCTCCTGCTCTAGTCAATGGCATCCACTTCTGCTTTCAATAGAGTGTGTTTGTGTGTGTGGTGAAAAGCAAAAGTGCATTTGACATAACAATTAATTAGGTAGATTGCTAAATAAGTCAATAAAGGAGTCCAAATAAAAAAAACATGCTATAAAGAGGGAAACTTGAGCTAAGAACTGCAAAACAGCTCAAATCTACAATGTGAACACACATTCTGCTGTCTCACTCTCCATCTAGTGGTGATCTGCTGTAACTGCATATTTCTGTGGCCTGGATGTTCATTAAAACCCTGGAGTTTAAGAAGACGCTTGTCATTTTTGTTTTCAGACCAATTAGCTAAAACAAAACAGACTTTCTTTAATAGAAACAAATCAGTTTAAAACAGATTTTATGTCCCTATGAATCCAAAAAGTGCTGTCTTTTCTGATCACCACAGTTTACAGTAATCAGTGCTCTGTCCCCTGGTGACAAGGACCGCTAGGGAAATGTTTTTGATAACATAAAGTGAAGAGTAAAATGAAGGGAAAGTGACTGAACTGCTGCATTATGCAACAGAGTCCTTCTAAATAAGAAAACGATGAATTACCCAAATACAGCATATTTGCAGGGCAAGCACTTTTAAAAATCTGGTATTCTACCTGGATTTTGTGTTACTGATTCTGTTATCTGAGTTTGACCAGTGTTCAATGTTTCTGATATTCAAAATAAAAAGTAACGACACCCTGGTCATTGTATATCATTTGGTTTACACATTTAGTGTGTCCTCTGTGTGTGTGTGTACTGAATGAATCTTTACCTTTGCCAGGACAGAGATGTAATTCCTGAGACTGATCAGGGCCTCTTCATCCATGACAGTATGAGCGGCTACCTCCACACGCAGAGAGTAGTACACGGTCGACTCCAGGTCTGCCATGTACACCCTGGACCTGGGCACACAATCACAAACGTCATGTCAATAAATATTCAGGATGAGCAGAGAAAGATGGTTTCGTGAAGTTCATACCTGTTGAAAGGTCTCCAGGGCTCCTTTGTGGTGTTGGTGATGACGTCTATGGTGACCGGTGGAGGCTTCCCTGACCGCACCACCCCTGGCAGCCTCTGGAGGGCGTAAGAGTAGAAAGCACGGGCCTCGATGTTGCTGTGGGAGAGAAAGACAGGTGAAGCTGACCCTTAGGTCGTTCATCATGAACTGTATACACAAAAGTATGCGGACACCACTCTCTGGCTGTCATGTTTCAACATGACAATGACCCAGTGCACAAAGAGGTCCACAAAGAAATGTTTTTCTGGTTTGGTGTGGAGGAATTTGACCCGTCCAGCACCTCTGGGATGAACTGAAACACCAACTGCAAGTCAGAACTTACTGTCCAACGTCAGTGGCCTTCATTCAAGAGTGAAGCTGTTATAATACAATATTAATGGCCATCGTTTTGGAACGAGATGTTCAACAATCAAATGTGGGGGTAATGCACTAGGTAAACTTCCAGCTCAGTTCTGTACTGTTCTCTGTCTTAGCTCTGGAAGTTACCAGCTATGCTCCTCCAGGTGCTTTCAATGCATCCCGAGTTTTAACAGATCTGGGGAAAACTGTATTCCCAAAAAAACTGTAAACATTTCTAAAATTAGAAACTTTTGTATGCATTTATGACTTTAAGAACATCATGAAAAATGTGGTCATGAATGTATGTGGTTGTTTTTGTTGAGAGGCTACTGTGTTAAACAGCTGTTCATCTCGTTTACTGTGAATTTCATGTTGTGTTTAAATATACTGTAATTTTGTACAGCTGCTACCTCGGCCAGGTCTCTCTTGCAAAGGAGAATTTGATCTCGGTGGGAAACCTTAGTAAAATACCTTTAAAATAAATACAAAAAAAAAGCCTGGCTGTCCACATACTTTTGGCCATATAGTGTCCATGTAACTCAGTTTGTACAGCCACGTGTTAAGACTCTAATCCTGCAGGAAACCTGAAACAAATGCACTGTTTTTTTTATTTCAACCTTTTGTTTCAGCAGTCCACGGCCATAAAATTTGTTTTATGACCTGTATTTTTTGTGGCCATATATTTTACACACTTACGGGAATGCATTTTAAACACTGAGCAGATGGTGCCAGAGTAGCGTGGAACTGAGAGAGAGAAATCGCTGATCATTTAGCCATGTGATAACCCCGCAACTGGAACCACAGCCATTAATGTGCTCTCTCTCTCTTTCCCTCCCTCCCTCACATCCTCCTCTCATTTGCTTTCTCCCCTTGTCAGGGACACAGAGAGAGAGCGGGAGAGAGAGAGCATCGTAAAACTGGGACAGGATGGTAATAAGGAGGATGGATACTCTGGGCCCACGCTCACTCACACCAGCCCGGGACTCAATTACACCTGCGTGTCTGGTGGGAGTGTACAGATGTGGAGGGAGAGCCATTCATCCAGCGATCCCCAGGGCCGGCGGGCAGGCAGGCATCAGGGTGGGCTGGGGGGGGAATGCATTCACCTGGGACCAGCACACATTACATGCATGACGGATGTGAGACGCCCCCGCACACACACAGACACACAGGCACACTCCGCTCTCCCAGGATCAATCAGACATTCAGTGATGATGGGAGGCCATCTGTCGCCGTGTGCGGCTGGGGCTTGTTTGGCAGGTGAAGCCAGAAAAGCAATGGCATTGTTTTCATGCAAGAAATTAAAAAACCTCCCCTCTGTACAGTGATGGAGATGAGGGGGGTTGGAAGGGGAGAGATGGAGGGTGAATAAATAAATCAGCAATAAATCATTTCCTTTTTGCATTTGTCAACTAAAAAGAGTCCTCTTTGCATGCCAAGTTATTGAAACAGCCAAACAAAGAGGCAGAAACAGCAGATGAATTTGCAGGGTGAGGAATGATCAGCACCGCTTTATGATAGTGAATAATGGGAGCGATTTTGATGCTCTGATCCCATTAAGAGGCCAGATGTTTAAAAGTATTCTCATGAATAGGGTTCAGATAATGAGCACACGATGAAGGTTTACGGCAGAAAGCAAAGTTGTCGTGTGCCGAACAATAGGAACCAAAGGGAAACAAACTTGGTGTTTTTGTATTTCAGATCAGGCAAAATGGAAATTACTGTAAAAAGTTTGGGATGTTATCGAGATATATACAAAAATATCAATATGTAACAGTTACAGAACATTCGAGATTTATATAAAAACAGCTCATGGTCGTCTCACACCTTCATGTCGCTTTTAAAATGTCTGTCTCCATTTTAAATGCTTTTAATGAGGATATAGAAACATTAACTCTTAAACTAACATCAGGTGTTGTCCTTTCTTTAGGTTAATAATAATGTTGAAGATCTAGCAGGTAAAGCTTTGTATAGAATTTGTAAATTAGAGATGTTCTGATACCATTTTCCCTTCACAAAACTGAATCTGATTCCTGAACTTGCGTATCAGCCAATACTGAGTACCAGTTGATACCACTGCATTAATAAAAAAAGTCAGCAGCTGTATACAGCTACGCTGTATGAATGTGGAATGATGGCTATTGTTGTTGTACGGCATGGCCAGGTAAAAACCTTTGTAAAATATAAACAAATACATACAGAGAATGAACAGCATAGAAATTTCTTTTCTTATCTAATTTGACATTTTGCTAATGGCTAATGTCACACTTTACTGGACGTCATTTCGTCTTCGCCACTCTAAAGCAGCGGTTTCCAACAGCTACACAGTGAAACTTGTTGTGTAGGGTGCTGTTTTACTGTGGTGAAGAACTGATTTCCAGGAAAACTGCCATTCTATCTGGGTACGAAACTACTTCAGTAAATTACATGGTATCAGATCAGTGTAGACACTTGTTGCTGATACTTGTTGCAGCATTTTAGCCAGTATCAGAGGCATTTCTGATACTGGTATTGTTTTCTGAACAGCTCTGTTGTAGTGCAGCCTGTTGTCCTTTTGATGACTTCAGACAATAAACAATCAATGCTGGCTGGACAAAAACACAAAGAACAGTAACAACATTGTTTATGAAGGGGAAAAAAAAGGGAATACTGCATTGGATCAAGAAGCTAGGTGTTGGTGATCGTAAAAAAATTAGGTGCTCTACAAGGATAGAGCAAGTAGTCCATTAAGAATAAAATACACTGACTGTCCAGCTTACTTAACGTCGAGGTCCATGGTATAGGTTGGCAGTCTGAAAAGCATTTGAGGCACTCTGGTTGTAAGTAAATATCCTTTATTAATCATTAATATCATAATGGATCGTCATTAATAAAGGATTTTTACTTATAATCAGAGTGCCCCGGATGCTTTCTATACTGGCAACCTATACCATGGACTTCTACACTAAGTAAGCTGGACAGTCATAGATTTTTACTCCTATTGCAACAACACTGTTTTTTATATTGTACCAGTGTACTGTCCTGTGCATCACAGATAACAATCAGCAATCCTAGATATTCTTAAGTGAAGCTGAATGCATTGTTACATCCTGTAGCAGGTGGTGCTCTCTCCTGTGTAGCCATGGTTACTATTACAGTTTGGTTCAACCACAATCTGCGTCCTCTATTTGAATATTTACAAAGTGGGTTTGTCACTTTTAGGGCTGTCCCAAAGCAACTAGTGTGGAAAGCATGTAAACAATAAAACCTTCAAACAGCGAGTGTGCCCTGGCACTGACTTAATTCTCCTGTACTTCTCATTTTAAGTGCAACGCCAAAGAACAGGGAAAATAGTGTGCAAATTAAAGCTCTGCCCTGCACCCACACAGGTGTTTTCACTTATTCTGGCTAATTACACCTCTGCTCAGGTGGAAGTTGGACACAGCTATGCCAAAATTACGACCTCACTGAACCTCATGAACCAAAGACAATGATGAGGGTGTAACCTTTACCACCCTCAAAGTGCGGTCAGACCAAAATTTGGCTGACGCAATTTACCCAAGTGGTGTGGCCAAAAGCAGGAGGCAACAGGAAATAATGTGGGTTTAAACACTTTCATTGACTCAATAAAAGAAGAACACACCATCTGTTCTAAAGTGTGCAATGTAAATAAAAGGCTGAACAAGCAAGGCATATCCATGGTGACAGATGTTTAGGTTATGGTGGAGAGAGGCGAAGAGTCCCGTATTATAATGTAGTCTGCCCTCCACGCCTGGGTGAATTAACACTGAGTAGTGATCTGTTTGAGAAATTATCCTGATGCTTACTGTCCAGTCCTTGTAATTTGTCTAAGAAAAACAACTATTATGCTTATCAACTGATGCCTGAAATGTAAGCACACCACATCCTTTAACAGATACCAGACACTGGGTGTTCATAAAAGCAAATGGAAAATCGTTTATAAACTAACAGATCCCTATTTTGTCAAAGTACCATTATATATACATGTAAAATGAAAATGCAGAAAATAATAATCATTATTATCATCATCATAAATCCCTAAACTGCATTATGTCTCTTTGAAATGAATTAAAAAAATCTCAAACTTTGCATATTTTTGCACATATTTTCTTAAAGGACCAGTGTGAAGGATTTAGCGGCATCTAGCGGTGATGTTGCAGAGTACACCTTCCATCCCTTTCCAAGCATGGAGCAGAACCTACTGTGGCCTTTGGGTTATGTAAAAAAGCAAAAGGCCCTCTCTAGAGCCAGGCTGCATTTGAACAGACACAAAAAGTGGAACTCGTCATGAGGTCAGGGAAAGATGTGAAGTACAACTGTGGTGCTACAAGAATCTGACTGTACTCACACCAGGCTACATAACAATGCAGCTATCAACATGTCATTTTGAATATTGTAGCCACAAGGACTGGGACAAGCATTATCTCCCTTCCCTTTGTAAGGGAGATAATAAAGGACGCACTGAGGCACCTTTCCTTAGAGTTTAGAGAATTCGAGCAGCTCTTATCATGGCTGCCACAGGTCATTTTACTCAGTTAGGAACCTTACAAAGGCAAAAAAGACTGTTCGACCACAGCCGCAGTGTTTGGTTTGTTTGTTCTAGGCTACTGTAGAAACACGGTGATGCAACAAGCCGGACTCAGTGAAACAGGACTGCTCCCTATGTAAATATGAAGGGCTCATATAAAGTAATGAAAACATATTATCCTTAGTTTCAGGTGATTACAAAAGAACAAAACATAATTCTGAAAATGATATTCCATTACTGCTTATAGATGCCCGAAATCCTACACTAGTCCTTTAATCTACGTTTAAGTGGAGGAGTGCAAGCTGCCAAACATTGTCAGGATAATACTTTAATTTCACAGCACTGTGTAATGCAGTGGAAGTTAAAGACTTCACAGATACTCACACTTTAAGTCTGGTGAAGTTACCTCCAGGAGAGTACAGGTAGCAGGATGGAAACTCAGTCACTCCCAGTTTGGTTACCAAACCTTCCTCAGTGTTCAGGACTCTCCGCACTGCGATGTTCTCAAACTGTAACAGGTCCAAGGTTACCTGAAGAACACAGTACACACACACACAGTTTAAAAAAAAAGTCATTTTACACAGTATAACTTAGTTTATATCATGTATGCCTGTGATATCAGTCAGCCACAGGAGAGTGTTGTTAGTTACATGGTGGTTCATAGTTGGAGAGAAACAACATTCAGTATTTCTGAAAGCTCATCTCTTCTGCGGCCCAAAAAGAAATAATATTCTAGAGGACAAAGTCACGCACAGCTTCCTCAGGGTGATGACAATGTGAGCTGTTACCTCTCGGCCGATGTAGGATTTAGTGTCCTCGAAGATCAGAGCAAGGTGTTGAACATTGTTGGTCTCAAAAAAGCTGTCGATCTCCACTTGGCTGGAGAGAGACAGAACAGCAGACAAAACCAATGAGACAGGAATCCCAGGTACAAGTTATGCTAAACTGTGAACAAACGACAAACATCACCAATAAATCTTAAAGGGATCAGCCGCTCATCTAGTAAAAAAAGGAAGGATTTTATGGACATATTTCATTTAGGAAGAACCAAAGGCAAGTTCTGAAATTAAATTGAGGAGACTTCAGGTCATTTGGATGAGCTGTTTTTACAGATTTTGTAGTTGCCTTTATCTCCTTCATCCCTGAACAAGACTATTGTTATCTGAAGGGGACCCACACCCAAAAATCATAAACATTAAAACTGCTGTGTGATATCTGGTTTCGAGATTTTCATTTTAAAAATGTTCTTTTGGTTGAGAAAAGTTGCAAAGTGTGAAAGCACGATGGTTGAAATCCACTTATTTTCTCTATAAAAGAAGAAAACAAGTGAAAAGGAAAAGAGGAAACTTCATATTTCTGACAGGAGCAACACTACTTTCGCTTTGAAAAAAAAAAAAAAAAGGAATAAACTTTGACTTCCTGCTTCCTTTTCCTGCACCACTATGATAATAAACTGTCTGTATGGTGCCTGTTTCCAAATATATACATGGCACTATGTGGGCAGAGCAGAGTGTCGTAGTAGTGAGGACTCTTCTTAGTGGAAACATTTTCATCCCTCATACTCTCACTAATAAATAACAGTGCAGCAGCTAATGATCAGATCAGATGAAATGATGCAATATGATGGGAATGTGTCTCTACAGCAACAAAAGCTGCAACAAATAGAGGAAACACTGTAGCTCAACATGGAACAACAATTCACAAAACTGAGGGATCATATGACAACAAGAAAACAGTAGTTCAGCACATGTTCAGTAACAGTGTTAGATACATGGGTGTAGGTCTGTCACAATTACCACTTTTGCTGGATGATATCTTGTCTCAGAAATAATTGCAATAAGCAATATTATTGTCATTTTAAGACCATTTTATACAACTGATATAATGATAATATAAATGCATAACAATGCAAGTACACCCTTAATGAGCAATGAACTTTTAATTTGACTAGAAATGATAGTAAAACTTGTCTCAACGTTGTTTTTTTTCTGTTCAATCGGCTCAGGCGCTGTGGAAAAAAACACTTAGGTGCTGCGTCATAGTCATAAAATGGTCAGGAATACCCTGCTGTTTATTCTGGCATCATGTTTGCAGTATTTTTATGTAAACAAACACACGTGTAAACACAAGGGCAACATTGTACGATATTTGATCATGACCTCAATAGATTTTGCTGACCTCTGTAAGTTGATAATGTCATTATTGTGACAGGCATAAGTAGGGGTGGGAAAGAATATGGATTTACTGCCCTTACTGTATATGTTATTAAGGTTTAAAAATTATTATTATTATTATTATTATTATTATTCATGATGTCCTACTAGACTAGACAACTGCAAAAACATAAATAACGTTAAAATAAAGTTCAAAATAACCCATAAGTGCATGTCATCAGTAGAGCAAGCATATAGATAAACAGTGATTGACTGATTGATTAACCACGGGAATTTGTCAACTAATGAAAATCACTCCAAAGAGTCTAACAGCTAAACTCCAACAATGAATATGGGTATGTGTGTGTTTGTGTGTATGTACTTACCTGGCGGGTTCCAGTGGAGGGCAGGCGGGGGGCCAGGGCTCCTTATGACTTTCCAGTTTGTCTATGACCCTGTGACGCAGCACCCGAACGTCATGAGTGCCAACTGGAGGTCAAAGAGCATCAAAAGGACATCACGCACTGCTGTTCATTATCATGCACTAATGACTACTTGAACATGTAAACAAACAACTGTAAACTGCAGACAATTTAAGGTGAGGACTTCTTTATTTTCTCTGTGTGTGTGTGTGTGTGTGTAGCGGTACCTTTAAAAGACTGTCCTGCAGAATCAGCCTCGGAATAAGCATGGAAGAACTGCAAAGTGAAAGAGAGAGAGGAGGGTTGGATTACATAGGAAGTGCAGAGAAACAGAGAAGTGAGATCAGATGAGATGGCCCTCACACAGCCATGTTGTGTAACGTTCAGTTCATTGTGGGGGACAGCTTTCCTCTCTGCCCGCCTTGACCCCTAAATCCTTCCTGGTTAAAATGAGTCACAGATGTTAAAGCTTCATTGTGTGTTCAAACAGAAGGAGCTCTTTGTCTCACTGGCTCTCGCTGGATGACAGAGAGGAGAGGGTATGACACACACACACTACTGCTGACTAATCAGATATGCTACAAATACAAATGCAGATGTTTGACACTGGAGTGTTTCTGCAGATTGTGCAAAGGTTGACTTTGCTGGTGAGTAGACTTTTGCATCTCCAGTATCTGACCCAGTCTGTCACAGTTTCATCCAGAGCTTCAAACATTATGAATAAACCCCCTCTTACACATTGATAACTACTACAGATACAAGGAGGACAGTCCCTCGTTGACTGTCTACTAACTTTAAAGTTGATATTAATTTCTCTTTTTTTAATTTTAATGTTTATTCACAACCCTGATTCCTAAAATGTTGGAACATTATATGAAACAGTAATAAAAACATAATTATTGCAAATCATTTTAGACATGAAAATGGGGGAAATAAGTATCCAACACATCAATGTATTTTCATTCAACATATTCCCAATGCAGCTATGTACATTAAAGTTTAGGCCAGACATTGGTATGAACCCAATAAAACTACACTGCTAAAGAAATCATAACATTTCAATCCATAAAACATGGAATGACACAGGAAAAAAAAAAATTTAACATCCTAGCTGAAACTAATTTAAATATGGAGAAGCCTTTACTTGCAATGCCAGCTTCAAGACATTTCCTGTACGGAGATACTGATCTCTCACAGTGTTCACATGGGATTTTGGCCTGTTCTTGGACATGGGCAGGCTTTAAATCTTTAAGATTTTGGGGAGCCCCTTTCTGAATCTTAAGAACAACAATTAGTGAGTGTTATTAAAAGAAAAGGTGATGTAATGCAGTGGTAAACATGTTCCTGTCTTAACTTTTTTTGAACATGTTTTAGGCATCACAGTCGGAATGAAAATATATATCGAAAAAACAATACAGTTTATCAGTTTGAACATTAAAGAGCTTCTCTGTATACTGTTTTCGATTAAAGGTATTTTAGAAAGAATTTGCAAGTCATTGCATTCTGTTCTGTTAGCGTCACAACTTATTTGGAATCAGGGTTGCATTATGGCTTCAGAAATACAAAACATATCAACATCCATAAAATAAATGATCACATTAATGATGAAAACACAGAACAGATAGGACAGCTATAGCCTGGTCACCTAGAACTTAAAAGTTAAACTCTTGAATTGACTCTGGCCCATCAAATACCTCTGTAAACTGCCTGCAAATTAGTCTTTTGTTTCCACACATGCCTATGTACATTATAAACTACATGCTAATCTAAATTAAACATACAGTATCAGTGTTAAAAAAAAGGAGCTCCCAGCCATGTTCGAGCAAAACTGTGAACATTCCTGGTTTTATGGTCACTTCAGAAAATGTGCTGGAGTGGCATGGAAGTGAGGGGACTAGAAATGTAGTCTGGTGTGCTGCTGTTGTTTCAGAAATATTCTTTTATTCAATTTAAGGAATAAAGAATAAAGAAAGATAAATAATAAGGGGTTTGACAGCACTTGCTTCTCTCTATATTTTAAAGGTTTGTAGGATTTAGTGGCATCTAGCGGTGAGCACTGCAGATTGCAACCAGCTGAAACTTCTCCCATGTGCCAAGCGAGACCCCCCAGTTAAGATTCCTTAATTGTACAAAGGTTTTCACCAGGAGTCAAATTATCCGCAGAGGTTACTTCCTCTCCAAAACAAACAAAGCAGCTGATTAAAACTGGTAAAAAAAAATTTGAATAAAGCAGTTTCACTTTTGTTTCCCAGACACTCTTGATACAGAGGGGCTGCAGAGTATGGTGGCCAATGCAAAAACATGAATGGCCCTATCTAGAGAAAGTGTTTGGTTTGTCTGTTGTGGGCTACTGTAGAAACATGACGTGCAACAAGGCAGACTCCATGGATGAGGACTCGCTCCTTATGTAGATATAAACGACTCATTCAAAGGTAACGAAAACACAGCAATTCTGATTTTCAGGTGATTATACACTAAAGAAAACATATTATATGATATTCCATTTCTGCTAATATATCCTACACACTGAACCTTTAAGACTTGCTCCAACACTTCTTATAAAGTCTCTAAATTTGGCAACAGTAGACACAACGGAGCAAAATGTTTATCATCCTCTAATCACATCTGTCCCTGGTCGTCAGCGTCACTTAATATAACTAAGTGAATGTTCACACAGCAGACATCATGGAAGAGTTGAGAACACGGTATGTGGAGCTTGTGTAAACAGTTTACATACTGTATAATACCTTTATCGTGGGATAAGCCCTGATGGTGAAGCTGGTGCAGACCTTCCTGTTCTCCTCTGCGGCACAGTCGATCGCTGCCAGGTCCACAGCTGGCTTCCACTCTGAAGAACAGACATCAAATGGAGCTACGGTAAATATTTAGAGTACTGTCGAGTGCACCTGGTGCAGGCTGCTGACACTGAACTGGGTGCTGTGTGCTGTCCTGTGCCATGCGTGGCAATATGCACTTTAGTATATCAACAGACGAGAAGTCCATGTTGTCAAGGAAAATACTGTATGTTGAATAAACCTTACTTGCGACTTTTTACATGATTATTTATTTGTTAAAGAAGACAATGAGCTCATCACATGTAGGGTAGCCTAACTGGTGGGCTTAGGTGCTGAACATTTTACATGTTACCAACAGGTATATTGTAGCTGATCCACAGGTTGAGGGTTGCCATGATGCTGGTGGTGTCACCTGCATGCAGTCCTAATTTCTCTTGTATTCTCATACTGTAAAACTTCAACTAAAAGCCTGGTCCAAATTCAACGCCCAGTCCCTTTTACGAGCCCAGTGTAGCTACACATTTTGACAAATAAACGCCTGTCTTAATTAGACGCCTGGTCTGGTTACCAGTTTTTTTGATAGAAGTTTTTCCGATTTATAAAAGTGGGTTGTTGGTTACCTCACATTATTTGTCCATTCCTTGATTACCCTGTAAGTCATTCATATTCCTTTAGTCCGTAAGAGTCCTCAGATCAAAAGAATCTGAGGCGTTTTTCATAAAAATTAATCCACATTGTGAGTATTGTTTTAACAGGATAAAGTGGGGTTGTGTCGATATGTCAGTATGTCAAGTTTTCTCTCTGATGCGCTGTCTGTCGAAGCTAGATCAAATGAATGATTCATAATTGATATATCATCTGAAACCTATTTTTTTTATACAAGCAAAATTCATACTGGTTTAAATAAACTATTTGACTGTATTTCCCGATCTTTGCTGACTACCATTTTTGTGTGAAAGGAATTAAAGGCCTGTCCCAAATATAGGCCTGCTGATTTCAGTGATTTAAGCAAATAATAGCTCAGGCTATTATTTGAAGTTTTACGTAAATATCAGATGGCTGACCCCCTCTAACTCCAAAGCAAGGCATTTGATAGCATGCCAAGACATCAGTTGGCATTGTTGACTCTGTGTGGGAGTGAAATACCCCATGACTGTGTCAGGCCTCATGCCATCATCAGAAACTTTGCCCTCCGCTATCATCCTAATTATATTTATCCTCATGGCTCTGTGATATTTCTCTTGGCTCATGAGCTGCAGAGCTGCAGAGACAGTTGGAGGATGTGATGGAGAGCCAGAATAAAAAGGCTTTCATTAGATCACATGCTCTAATTAACAGACAGAAACAACAGCTTGGTGTGCTCACTGTTTCCATGCAGATGATATGAAATATTTAAACAAGGCGATATTAATGCTGGAGACAAATGACTGTTAGTCCTAAAGTGTTTAATTGCGGGACTTTTTGCTGGCTTATCATGTGAGTACAACAAGCTCTGAACCATGTTTACAAACAAACATGATTATGATTGATTATACAGGACTAATACTCATAATTAATTGCCATAATAAACAGCTGCAGCTACGTGACTTGCAGCAGGTCCGTACCAACCTCTAATGTCTCTCGCCAGACTTTTGTAAACCGGAGAAAAGGCGATGCAGTGTCCGCACCATGAAGCGTAAAACTCTGCCAGGATAGCTGCTGAGGAGTTCACCAAAACCGAGTCCACATTTTCCGGACTTAACACGATGACTTGGTCAGACGCGGTGTACAGTCCAGCCTCTGCAGCGGGAGGAACAACGAGACAAAAACATAACAAAACCGCAGATGTTGCTATCTTTGTGGGATATACTTGTATTTCTCCGATAAACCGAGACGTGGCACGGCCGCAGCGCCGCGCCATCTTCCCCGTCCGAGCTGCTAACCGTCGGTGTGAACGCAAGTTTTCACCTCCGTGTCACAAAACTTGACACAACTTTTTCTCCCCCTCTTTTCCCGGTCAGCAGGCTTCATGGGTCCTCCCCCTGAAGAGCTCCTAGTCCTTTAAAAAAACACCTCTCATAGTAAAGTCACACACCCACTCCACCATCACTCTTTCTCTCGTTAACTTCTGATGGTTGAAGATGAAACGTTGATAACGGGCGAGTTAGTGACGCGCGAGGACAAGAAGTTCAGTCTTTTGCCCCTTCACGGCCCTCATACAGGAAATAACATTAAATATTAATAATATTAAATATCGTTAAATAAAAACTATTAGTTTATCATAAATTTCCATTTACTTGAATTAAATATGCTTTATGTCGGACAAAAAAAATTAAAATATATTTGTAAAAATTATATATATGTATTTATATACACAACTTAAGCTAACATTTCGAAACTGTTAAATTAGCATTTCAATATTGACCTCCACAAAGACCTTAAATAAAACAATAAATTACAAACAATACCTTTAAAATACACCGTAATTTGGTTTCACTTTACTTAGAAAATTACTGAAATCAGAATCACTATTTCTGGCCATATACATTACAGGTACATTCACACACAGCATGTCATTAAAAAAGCAATTTTCTTTTATTCTGATATTATTGCTAAATATGAGGCTGTTCTGACTTGTTTTGCAAGTCATACGTATCAAGTCTTTGCACTCAAGTCCCCAGTCCAATCCCTAGCTGAGAGAGGTAAATCCCAAGTCAAGTTCCAGGTCAAGACTAACAAGGACCAAGTCAGGTCCAAAGGCCTGAACTTTGAGTTTCAAGTCCTAGACAAGTCATCAAGCACTCCTCACCAAACATAATGATATTAACCAGCACCACAACAGAATTAATTTTGTATGTTTCCTTCCTTGCTTGTTGTATTAACCTCCTGAGTCCCTGTGTCCTAATGTGAGGGCATCACATTTTGACTTTACTTGACCTTATACTTCATTCTGGTGTCCTTGTTCATGGACACTTTTTGTGCCATTTAGTGGTAGTAAGAGCACAATACACTAATCTATTTAAAAACAAGATGGCAGCCATCTCTGCCAAGTCAGTCTGCGGCTGATCTCGACACAAAAGTGGACAAGGTCCAAAATCTGATCACATATTATGGCTGAAACTTGTTTATTTATGATTAATAATGTTTGTAGTTAAATATGGCAACAAATTTGACCAATTTTAGCAACAGTAACAAACTAAGACATTGTTAATTAGGAAGTACTTGTTTGATGACGTTGGGACTTTATTATCACTGGCAATATTTAGTTTTTTATACTTATTGGGTCCTACTGATCACAAATAGCTAGGAAAAGTTATGAATGCATACCAAACAAAAGTTCAGGTCTCAGGAGGTTAAAGTGATCTCATACTGTCTATAACTTTCTCCTCCCAAACTTCTGTTCCTTTAAAGTGGTATTGTATGTTGTTGCGTGTTTTATGTCTAAATGAAATAAAAAGATTAGCATTACCATTAGTTGATTCATGGCACAATTTTTAAATAATAATTTTATACTTTTTGTGCTTGTGGGAAGGTATCAAGTATTTTCAAGTCAAAAGGCTCAGGCCAAGTCAAGTCATGAGTCACTAATGTTAAAGTCCAAGTAGACTTGCTGGTCTTTTTTGATTTGTCAAATCTAAAGTCAATTTAATTTGTGACTCAAATCTGATTCAAGTCCAAGTCATGTGACTCAAGTCCATGCCTCTGGTAAACAGTAATATCCTTAGTAATTGTCTTTGTCTCAAAAGACCTGTCAATCAGGGACTTAGCCAGGATTTTTAAATTAGTTTTCTGGATATATATTTTTTTAAATCATAAAATCTCCAAATGCTTTTAACTTATCAATATCCTCTGTAAATGTTATCTTGGCACATTATCTTTCGTCACATTTTAAGAGTCTTAAACTAATAACCATAAGCCTTAAAAAATCCAAACATGTCAAGTCAATTTTATTTATATAGCCTAATATCACAAATCACAATTTAGCTCAAGGCATTTTAGGATCTGCATAGCAAATGACACCCTCTGTCCTCTAACACTTAAAGCGGTTAAAGAACACCTCCCCACAAAAACCCTTCATCGAGGAGAAAATAGAAGAAACTTCAAGAGGAGCACATGTAAAATATGTGTGATCATGGGATGTAAGGTCCTTTTGATGCCATGTAACTCCAACATTCCCAGTGAACGTGACAGTGGTGTCGTCAGTGGACACCTGCAGCCCTACAATCAATCAATGCAGGAGTTAAATTTTGAAATTGTTATCATGGATTTGCAGTTTCAATGAAACCAGCAGAAAAACCTCAACATGGAGGAGGTGATACCTTGGCCCTCTGTCAGTGCCGCAAGAACACTGTGTAGTAACTTCTGCGAACTCGAAACAAGTCAGCTTTGCTTTAGAAACAATGAAAGCTTTATTTACAATTTCAAAGTTCATTTGGTTAACAAATATATATTTTGCACATATTTGCAAAGTAAACAGTGTTTATCTTACAACAATCGTTCAGGTTACAGTAACAGTGGGTCAGATCGGATAGACAGTATATTTACACCCTTAAAAGAATTGTACAAGTCTCCAAGTGCACTTGGCGCACACTTACAACACATTATTATTATAAATATTCATAAACATTTCAAAAAGGTGAATCTACTCTGACTGGGTTAATTTGATGATCAAATCTTTTGTGCCTACTTTTTAATTCAGTTATTCAGATCAAACTCAATTAGACGGTAAAGTTGCTCCATCCACCTCAGACCAGCAGATAGAAGCAACTCTGCCCTAAACCAAACAGCTTCAAGCTTCTTGACGATTTAGTTTATCTACACACTACAGCAGAAGTCTAAGCTGTTTGGTCCACACATATGAGCAATGCATAAGACCAAGTACTGCATAGTTACAGAGGGGAAATTAACTCCCCTCTACATACAATCAAATCAAGAGGACAATCCTAGAGGGTTTGAGATAAAGCCTTACAGAGAGTTTTCCTAAAGTACTAATCATGTCACCATTACAGTTACATATGCCTAAGGACCAGACATACAAGTCATACAGCATGGAGAGATTGGTGTCAAATGTTTTTGGTCTTTTTCTACATTATATAACTTACATTTTGAACATACACATTAGCAACTCTTAAAACATTGACGGTAGAAAAAAGAAGTCTCAGTTTAAGGTCACTTTAGCTCCAAACAGTCAGTAAAGATTAACAAGCTCTGTCACTCATGCCACAATGAGTCTGTACACAGTTTGTTGGATCAAAGCAGCGCTGACAGTGAGGACTAAAACAAGCCCTTGGATACAGTCCTACGTGCTCAGTCTCATCAGCTCTGTGACTCACACTGTGTGTGTGTGTGTGTGTGGAGTGTCAACAATCTAGTTCCTGATACAGTTTATCAATGAAATGATTCAACTGTGTCTATATGCACAGATGCGGGGGTGACATGGACAAGAAGCAGGAAACCTCAAGAGTGAGTCAGCATAAACATTTCCTTTGAGGCATAGAAAATGAGGTTTAAAAAAACTTCCTCATCTATGCTTCAATACAGAAAGATTGATAAGGCAGAAACTGAAGTATTGGCAAACCGGTTAGAAGGAAGAGCGGTCATTTAAGGGTCATTTACAAAACCGTAGTATACAGCAGTTGAAAGAGACATTCAAAGAAAATAGGTCCAAAGGGATGTTGAGACATCAACAAAGTTTGTTGTAAATCAACTTAAACAGGCACTTAAACTGAATGTTGAGAAAGACTACCTCTGTTGTCTGACTACATCGCCAGGCTACATTCTGACGGCTGGTTTGAACTTGCTGATCGCTGTGAAGCCAAATCTGTCACAGCGGCAAGTGGAGCACAGAACCATGCTGCTACACGACTCGATGGTTTTTGGGCAAACGTTCAGCTGGCTACCTCTACAAGGGCAGGGGATGACGAAACAAGACAGCCACAGGTGTTTTCTCAGGTCAGAGAGAGTAAATGGACTGTAGGAAAAGTAAGGCTCAAATCCAGCATTTCAGTTCTGTCCTATGATGTGAGTCCAAAATATAAAGTCAGGCCTACTGCTAGTCGTCTGTGTCCCACTTGCACACTATAAACTCTGTGTTTTTAAATATGTAGTGTTTCACACACAAAAAAGACCAAATGAATTAAAAAAATGCCAGCTTGTATATTAAAATGACTTTTGGGTGTGTCTCCAAATGCTGAAATTTTTTTTAAATGAGGTGCAAAAGCTTAAGAAAAAAACAGTAATAAACAAATCAGTGGACGAGCATTTTTTTTTGCTGGTTGTTTTCAAACTGTGAACATAAGAACACAGTGTGTCTGTAGTATGAAAGTGGGACACGGTGATTGTGGACAGCTGTGGCCTCGATAAAAGTCATACAGAACACTTCTAATTAATCATTAACACTACAACATTTAAATATTAAAACAGTTTTTTTTTCTCCCCGTGTTCTTTTTCTGGTTTCAATAGCATTCTTTAAACCTCCTACATAATATATTGCCGTGTTCACATTCACATTTCTGTTTGTGCTTTTTACAGTTTTCATTAGATGTTAAAATCTGTTCTTTATAAGTTGACAAGATCATTTACAATTCAAAATGTTCCTTACTCCTCTAATCAAATAAATAATATAATTATGGAGGCAAAATGTTTTCACACAATATCTGATCTCAGTGACGCTCCAATGCAGCGCAGTCTCACAGTATTCGATCAGTGACAAACTGAATCCGTTTCAGCTCTTCTCCAGCACATTGGGTTTGAAATTCAACAATGAATATGAAGTTAGACTGTCAGCTTTTTTGTAAACATAGTCTCCCAATTAAGAGCCAGCGCAGCAGGACAATGACGCCAAAGCAAACAAAAAGTATTTAGGGCTAAACAGTGTTTGGCGTCCAGCTGAGCATGTGTTGTACCTGCTGAAGACCAGACCTCAGGCAAAAAGTCTCAGAGACAAGCAACAAGTGAAGATGGCTGCGATGTATTAATTTTTATCTTAAAGCTTGCTTACAGACCCCTTTAATATGGGAGCTGATCACCCAATATGGATGTAAAAACCCTCAAATTACAGCTACAAGTTTAACTTTATAGCCATTGTTTAACGTCAATGAGCTGGATTACGAAGCCAACACAATAATGCGTCACTGTCAAATCACTTATGGACTACACTGTATATCCTTTATCTGCTACTCTAATCTTTGAATCCATATACATATATATATATTTACTTTAAGATTCAATACAAATATAACAACCTACTTTGTTCCAGGTGGATTTTATATTACAGTCTCCCATGGAACGCTCAACTTAGCAGCATCGATGGACTTTAATGCGAACAAATGGCACAGTCCATTCTATGAAAACATCTACTCATTCTCCAACTGGCGTTTACAAAAGGACCAGTCGAGGAGGTGAGAACTGAGACTAGGTGGTGTTAAGGTTTAAGAAGGCTGGGTTGCTCAAGAGGCATTTTGTGTGTAGAAGAAATTATATAACCACTACAGTTAGCTGAAGCAAAATTCAGCAAATTATTGTCACAGAAATAAGTAGGAGTTGTTCAGCTGAGAGGTAATGCTGGGACTGAAGGCATCTGAGGGTTGCTGTTGGCACATCAGCTGGTGGAAGACCAAGCGGCGGGAGGTTGGCTGGAGTTCACTGGGGGTGAGGAGAGACTGGGATTGAGCTAGAGGTTGTAGTTAGAATCCGAGCAGGAAAGCTGTCAGGAGAGGGTGTTTTCTCTTTTGGCCCTCTTGTCGTAGATTAGCGTCAGCACGTTCGCAGTGTCCTTTAGCAGAGCATCGAAGATGCTGTCTGCCAGCTGCAGCTTGACAAACAGCTCGTCCTCGTCATAGTTGACCCACTGGGCTTCCTCCTCGTGAAGTTCCTGAACCTGAGAGACAAATAGGGAAGCACAGTGACTGACATCAGTTGGCTATATGATAGTGAGTAAATTTGAAAATCTCATTACTTAAAGTTTACATGTCAACATTCTGGTTTATTAAAAAAAAAAAAAAATCACTCAATCAATTTTAGGGCTGGATAACTTCTGTAATAACCCACTGTAACATCCTGTTGTTCTGACATATAGCACATTTTTTGTTAAACTTTGATTAAAAGAACTTTTTAAAAGAAGATTTCTGCTACAGGGGATAGTAACTACAAAGAACCTACATTGATACTCAAGAGATCCCCTTAAGGCGTTCACGAGAATGGGTCAGACGGACAACCTGGAAACATAATGCCTCTGGCTATGGCTACTGCTAGCACAGAGACATAAAAATGTCTCTATTTCCACTTTAAAATTATGTACAAACACCCCAAATATTTTTTTTATGTTTGGGACCTACCAGAATGTGATCAACTCTGTCTCGCTTCTTTCTGCCAAATTTAAGCATCTTCTGCCAGTCAGTCTTCTGGCTGTGATCTTTAGTCAGACCATACAGTTTCAGTACTTCTGCTGAGATCAGTTCCTATAAAAAAAAAAAAAAGGAAACACGCCATGTCATAATGTTTGTACAAGGCACATTACATTTGAATTCCTGAGAGTGCAAAGGACTTTATTACTGACACTCCATAAAAATTTGCCTGTAACCAAGGTGCTCTAACAAAGTCTAACTGTGAAGCTTGTTTACTCTTCCAGTCACTTTGGAAGATAAGACACAAACCAACTAACTAATCTAGTTGCATTTAAAGCTAAAGCAAGTAGTATTTTAAAATAAAGAGATAAATGTAGCATGTCTTTCTGTTGGTGGTGACTGTCCTGCAGTACTGTACCTGGATCTTGGAGAGGTCTCCTGTTGTTTTTACTTTGTGGAAGAAGGAGGACTTGACTCGTCTGGGTTTGACCCACTGAGGCTGATCAGCGTTGGGGTCCTCAGCATAGATCTCCTGAAGTATCTCCCACGTAAGATCATACACAGCCTGGGGAGTGACAGAGAGTTATGAGATACGAATGCTTGAACATGTAATAGTTGCAGTAGTTTCTCAGGTTCAGTAATCACATTAGGAGAGCATAAATGAGTGAGACAGCATGTCAAAATGTCAAAATTTACTGCTCAACAGCTCTAGTATTTACATTCAAAGCAAAGCATCCGACCTACTGAGGCCATTTTTGAAGCAAGAGTCTGAAGTTTGTTGGTAGCAGAGGAGTAATCTCGTACTTGGAAGACAAAGGCAATTGAAATAGCTGAGTAGTCTTGAAAACATCAAGTTGCTAATCAGAGAGGAATCTGCTGAATAGTGGAAACTCGTCTGGCATTTAACCTCGGTGAGCTCAGAGTGAGTTCTGTCTTGATGACTACACTGCAAGTCCAGCTGCTGTCTGCTTCAGCAGGGTTTATACTTCTGCATGGAGTCTACGCTGTACCGACATACCCTGATGTGCATCTCCACAGAAATTGTGAAGACAATAAAACCCCTACAAAACAGTATTTTAAGCTTTGTGTGCCATTTATCCTCGCTACATATGAGCAGAGCTCTACACACAACTATAAATCAGCCTTTAGTATGACTGAATAACAACAGCTGTGTGCTGCTTTTTACCAGCATGACTGGTATGGAGACAAAAAAGGAAGTGAAGGATGTTTGTCTTACTTTTCTTCAAGTTTACAGATTGTGGTATTATACACATGCATTCAAATTTTAAGTGGGCTATCTGTATGGTTGTTTTTGTTTTACTTCTTTTTTGACGTTTTACAAGTTCTCCTTTTCACCTTTCTGTAGCTGCGGACACAGAGGGCCTCCTGGTCCTGGCTGCTGGCCTCTTTACCCAGATACTCTTGTGAAGGTATGGGGTTTGGCTGTTGTGCAAGGCTCACTGCTCCCTCCTTCCCAAGGCCGTAGCTCTCCCAGATCTCCTGAGTGGCAGCATGAACCATCTTCTCCACCTCTGCGGCTGAGTGGGGCACCACCATGGCAGGCTGCTCAGGTAGTTTGGGGGGCAGGGGGAGAGGCAGCTCAGGTCTGGGTGGAGTCTTTACCTGCTGTTCCCCACCTGATGACGGGACCAGCCCCGTCAGGGCCGCTCCAGGTGGTGAGCCAGACCTCCCCAGCCTCGCCTCCTCCTCTTCCTCTCTCTGTTTCTGTTTGAGTCTCTGTTGTTCTCGACGGGAGCTGAGGCCAAAGTCCTCATCAAACCAGTCCTGATCATCACCTAGCTCATCCAGCAGTTCACGGCTCAGTTCCAGCTCTGCAAGTCGCTTGGCGAGCTCCTCCTGACCACTGGCACCGAGCACTGGACTCTCCTGTTGTGAAAGGAAAACAGGAAAGAGTGAATTTCAAGCTCACTTCCAATTTTAGATTAAAACCTTCCATAACTATGAATATCTAACTGAACCATGACAAAACAAGTCCCTTTATAAATCAGAGTTTTACACAGTTTGATCTAGATTTAAAGATTATTCTTTCTTACTGATGTTTCAGACACAAAAGGTTTTCAGCGAAGAGCACCAAAATTCAATAAAGTCTGTCAACATCAAGTTGGACTTTGGCTGAGCACATACTGAAAACAAGGGTTCACCAGGTCAAATCAACAAGTACTGTTTGTCAGTAACTTGATAGTGTCATCACTGGTGTTTCCACACAATCAAAATTCCACAGTTCAATCATGTACAGCACTACCACATTTTTAAGGTTTCTGTTCACTGATAGTGATATTCTGAATTGTATGTCTTTGATATGACACAGTACATGCTATTCATAGCTTGAACTGTTCAAAGTTTATTAAAAGGTTACTAAAAAAAAATCAGATATATACACTCACCGGTCGGTTACACAGCTCTGGAGAAGACAGCTCCTCTTTTTCTGCAGGTAGGAAGAAGGGCAGATCATCTTTTTGTTCCACTGAAGAGAACCATTCCTCTTCTTCGACATTTTCACCAAACAGGTCTCCATTCATCTGATTGGCAGCTTCTATCTTCTGCTCTTTAGCCTTTTTAATTTCAACAAACTGCTTCAAAGTGTCTTTCATAAAGTTGTTGAGGAGCTTGTCTGCAAATGTGTCTAGTAAGTCTTTGTCCTTCTGTTCTTTCTTATCATCCCTGATATCTGTGGAAAGAGCAGCAAGACTACGCTGGTGTTGTGAGTCTTCTTCGTTCTCAAAAAAGGTAGTAATCTCCTTTTGACTCTGCTTCCCAAGGCCAACCGCGTCCATGTCAGAGATGAGGAGGGTGGTTGGTGCATCTTCAAAGTCCAATATGATGTTGCCATTAGAAATGGGATGCTTAGATTCTTTGTAATGCAGTGAATTGAGGTGTGATCCCGGCTTGTGAGCAGACTCATCTGTTACCTTTTTATCTTCAGAACCACAGACCTTATTAGACGTTTGTTCATTTCCACTCTTTAGATTTCCTTGTTTTTGGGATTTGTGCTCATCTGTGTTACGTTTATCCCCACCTTTATCTGACAGACCGTCAAAGAATGAGTCCTCATCCTCCGTGGTGTCTGTGTAGATCTCAAACTTGTCTGGCAGGTGTGTGATCTTGTCTGGAGGAGCAAAGATACCGTGACTCTCGTCGCACTCAAAGTAAACCACGCCATCATAAGTGCCGTTGTTGCTCCCCTCAGACTTATCCAACTCAACGCCAGCCCAGAAGCCATTAGCGAAGCTGGTTGGACCTTTGAATCTCAGAGTGCCGGGCTGAACACCGCCGACAAGAACACGATCTCCGATGGTGAAACTGGGCATTTCATCTTTAACAGGAGAGAGAGGGGTGTGCAAAGGAGAGATGGGCGGTGAGTGGCTGGAATTAAAAATATCTTTGCTGTCATGTTTGGAGTGTTCTGAGTGGTTATGAAGATCCAGCAGTCTCCCAGATTGGTGGCTAGCTCCACTAGTCCCTGAATGATGACTCAGTTCTTCAGCTATTTCCTCCTCTACCTCCTCATCCTGGCTGTCGTACGGTGTGGCTCTGCTAGGCGAGTCCTTTCTCGAGCCCTTGATCTCGGTAGGGGAAACTGAGATTTGAGAGGCAGGCTTGGAACTATAACGACCCTCCCTGGGTGAAGAATCCGCTGAAGACTCAAAGTCATCATCATTATAACCATCCGCTACGGGAGAGGAGGCCTCAACATCCTTTATGGGTGCCTCCTTCTTTGAAGAGAAAGCAACTGAGTCAGGGGAGCGGGAATGGTTGCTGGATGCAGAACTATAGCTTAAATGTTGTGACGTTTTGAGGTCCATTGCAGCTGAATGTGACTTATTAGAGGAGATAATGTTAGATTTTGCAGCTTCCTCAGCTTCAGATGTTTCCCTTGTCTTTATTTGTTTATCTTGTTCTAGGCTAACAGATGGAGAGTATCGATGTTCTTCACTCATGGAAGAGGAAACCTGTTTAGACGTAGACAGCTTCTCTTGAGAGTCAAGTCTATCTTCCTTGTCTAATTTGAGAAGACGTTCAGAATGTCGATCCTCAGATGTGGAGCTCACTTTCACCTCCAGCTCTTCTTGAATGTCAGATTTTTGATAAGATGGAACGTTTTCATCACCAGACTCGATTATCTGTGCCTTGGCTTCCTTAGAGGAAGGTCTTACAAGACCCTCTGTAGACAGGTGACTCCTCTGTCCTGAGAGCGGACCCTCTGGGCTGCCATGAACTGGAGTTGGAGTGACTGTTGGCGGGTCTTCATCAGACAATTCTTCAGGCACTGAGGTGGATCTACTGAGATCAGGATCAGGACGGGCATCTGTCATAAAAGGAAAGGGTCACATTATTATTGAAACATCTTTAAAAACACACTTCTGAAAAACACAAGGTATATGTTAATTATGATGAGAACATCACTCACTGTGATCTAATGAAGCATCAATTCGTGTCCTCTCAGAGTCAGAGATTTTGCTGGTTTCCGACCTGAGAAAAGATTTGCTTTTAATTGAGCGCCAATCATTTCTTTCTCATATTACAGTATAAGACATGTTTTTATGTTTACAGCTGTTTTTGTTACCTGTGAGCAGGTGGTTTAATACTGGACTGCTCTGCGATTGAGGCGGAATCTTTATTTTGGGACGTATCAGGCGTCGAGTCTGGCTCCTTGTTCAGCTCTGCCTTTGTTTTCTCGATGAAGTTGTTGTAGCTCTGAAGGCAAAAGTGGGAGAACAACACACATACAGGCGATTTAACAAAAACATAATCATCTAAGTTTGTTTGAATGTTCAAACTTCATCTCAGCATTCAAACAACCATCTAGAAGCCCACACACACACACACACACACACACACACACACTCATACACATTTACCTCCAGTTGCTTCAGTAAACTGGCCTCCTGCGCCTTCAGGCGCTCCTTGTGCCTCTTCTTCTGCTCTTTCTTCAGCTGGTAGGCCATAAACTTTCGTTTTCTGAGTTCTTCCTTCAGGGCCTTGATTCGACCCTCTATGTCACTCTGGTCTGAAATGGGTTCTGAAGGAAAATTTTTGATGATAAATCACAGTTAGAATGTGAAACCAGCGCCAGATCTCTGATTAGCAGAGGGTAATCCAACTTGGTGCCCACTCGGACTCAAACCCAATTCTTTGGAGATTAGTGTACATTTTCTTTACTAAGAATGTGTTAGGGTCATTTTTGTGCATGTTGCTGTGGCTTGTACACAATGGACAAACAGTATTACAAAGATTAGAGGTTTAAACAGTGGCCTCAAAATGAATAACACACATTCAGATATAATACTGGGCTAGCAGAACTGCCTTTACTGGTGCAGTAACTAACTCCAATGCATAGTGTTCTCTCCTCCCATCCCACAGCTAAGCAGGTTAGGTATCAAGGAAGTGCTTGCATAATGTATTCCTGGCAGCATCACATTATGCCTGACTACACAGCGCCAGCAATATAGCTGCATTATATCCACTCTCTCTTCTCTCCTCATTCTACCTTCTCTGAGAACTACCAGGAACTACTATACACCCCACAAAAATATTACAGCGTATATTCTGTGTATGTGTGTTAAGCTAATGGTTTACTCACCAGTCTGCGTGGGCAGGGGGGATTCAGCTGGCTGAGTGCGGGCCTGGTTGGGGGTCCGGGAGGAGGACCGAAGCTGCATCTTGGTTTTGCTGCTGCCATCTGAAGGAGAGGCAGCAGGGCTGTGGCTGCCTTTGAATGGAGACTGGAGAGACTAAAGAGGAGGAGCGGAAGAGAAGGGAATATTACTCAGGATATAACAACAGTCAGATGGACTAAAAGAGGCATGCCTGAATTAATATTTTACAAGCACAGTAAACTAACAACTGCTTAGTTACCCTCTTGCATGTCCCTCAGAAAATATAAAGCAACACAAAGTATTTTCATTAGTTCAATAAAAACTACAAATAAGCCCCAACAGCATTTAAATACAGTTCTTTGGGATAAAGTCGACTGAAGCCTGTTCACTCTCTCTGACGCGTGAGGTCAGTTTTAGAGGAGCCATATTTACGCTCAATATGAACTCAGCTAGCATCAAACAGGGTGTCTACAGGTATCTGATACTTAAATTTAATGCTTTTTAAGACCTTTTCAAATTAAAATTTAACCGACTTTAGCCCTGATTTTTGGGCAAATCATATTTTTCATCAGTTAAAGATGTGTAATATTAGAATTTTGGACTTTCAGGCAGAAGAGCTTAACTCATTTTGACAAAAATAAATCAAAGATGTATAAATTAAATTACATAAAATATTTGTGGCAATTAAGACCTAACAAATTCAAATTTAAGACTAAATAGTTTTAATGCCTGATATTTACAAAAACAAATTAATAAATTTAAGACTTTTTAAGGACCTGCAGAGAGCCCATCACAGAGATGGGACTATACACTGAAATGAAACAAGGAAAGAAAACCCCATCTATGCGTACTTGTCTGCTAGGTGACTGCGAAGCTGACACAAAGTCCTGGGTGTAATTTGCAGGGCTGCTCTGGACGGAGGCCAAAGGTGTTTCAGGGATCGACGCAGGTTGTACTGAAGATGGGCTTCCTGGCTGCTGGGACCCCAGTCCCTCTGTGTGTATGCTGGACTCAGGTGTCACTGAGGAACAGTCGCCCTCACTCACATACTCTGAAAACAGATAAAACATGAAGTCATTTGTTTGTGTCCAGATTAATTTTGACCTGATTTTTATTTTAATCCTTCCAAAAAATAGCGATGATCCTGTTGTTTCACCTTTCTCACTGTCAGTTCTGGGCTCTGAGCTTCGGTGATGACTGGGGCTGGGGCTAATGTCGGAGATCTCCTTTTCATGACTCTCTGCCCCGTCCTGAGGTGTCTGTCTGTCCCATACAGCCAGGGCCTCTTTTTCCATTCTACGGACCTCTGCCTCCTCTTGGTCGAGACGCTGTTTCCACTGCAGCAGCTCCTCGGCATGGTGACGCCTCTGCATCAGTTGCTGCTCCCGCTTTGTCAGGAACCTGAGGAAGGGGATGGTAAGAATGATGGGAAAAAGAATAGAGAGATGAGGAAGGAGTGGAGGAAGAGATGGTGGTGAGAAGAAATGTCAAGAAAAGGAAAATGAGTAAGGAGAGAGGAAGAAGATGGGTGGTAAGGGATAAGGTAAGGTAGCAGTGAAGAGAGAGAGAAGTTTGACAAAGACATTTAGCGTAAGGAATGTTAAACATGATATCAGCAGAAGCAAGCAGACCCAAATCACCTGGACATCCAGTTATCACTGCAAACTCACCTCAAACCTCTATCTCAGACACACATATACACACCCAACACATGCTTTGCTTAGTTCTTTCCCTGGAATAATCATCCAAATAAAGAAGTGTACAAGCACCCATTAAATAACAAGCATAAGTGATGACATGTCACTCAGGAGAAAAGGAGAGCAGGGAAGTAACAGTGAAGATGTCAGATTCATGCATCAGACTGAAACCCAGGGGTTGAACGCTGATTGGGTGCAGTCACACACACCTCAAACACATGTAGCAGTTAAAGCAGATAGAAAAACATCTGTATGAATGTCTCTTTAGAAAGACATCTTCTTCCCCTGAACAATGAGGACAACAAACACAGCGCTTCTTTTATCTTCCAAAGCATATACAATTTCTAATTTTAATCTTTTACGTACATATCTCTGCAGATGCCTACCAGAATAAAGTGCAGTCAGGTATAGCTGTTGTGTAATGTGGCCCCCCACAGCTTTGGGTGCCATTACAGTGCAGTATTATTTAGCCTTAATCTAATTCAGAGGCCGTTCTCTCGACCTAATGCATACTGATGACAAGCCAGATACTAAAGGACCAGACTGGGAGGTTCTTTTAGTGCCTTCCCAAACTCTATTACAGCCAATGGCCATCTGTACTTATTATCCAATCCTATGCAACAGTTACCTAATAAAGAGGGCTAGTTAAGATTTACTGGGCTCATTAAAGAGATAGACTACTCTATCTCTGGTCTGTTCTCTGCAAGAAGTCCTTTACTTTCATGTCATAGTGTGGTTTTATCTCAAAACATTTTGTATCACCAACTGGGGCTGGAGCTGACCAGCTAGCAGCCACAATATGAGCACACTGAAGAGAGATGCACTGCAACATTCATTTCAAGAGGCAAGAGAGAAAGAGGGGAAGAGTCGTAAATTTAACACCACAGAAATCAGTGAAATCCCAGTGTTGAGTCTGAGATTCCCATCCAGCAAGGAAGGCTCCTTTTAAAATAAACACAACCTTTAAACTTCACAAGAAATGGATCTCACCTCTAATATTTTCAGTGTAACCACTTTGTTTTTGTTTGGTTTAAAACTGCTCCTTAACCAGAATGCTTTAATGCACCTAGTAATGCCATTTAACTGGCAACACTGGCATAAAAATTATATCTTAAGTGAAGCTGTTAAAGGGTTAGCTTATTTTAACAAGGCAGCCTTCCTTGGGCACTTTTCAAACTTTCATTCAAACTCTTCCCCCGACAAATTCCATCCTGGAAACAAACCAACACATCCAATCAGTCATCATTCACCGCCCCCACCCACACAACGTCCCAGTGCCAGTGGATGAACACAAGCATGTTCCATGGGGTGGGGTGGGGGGGGTGAGGCAGGGCAGGGCTAGGTGGAAGTGCTGGGCAAGAGGTAGAGAGCACTGTACAGTACCTGACCAACTGGTTGTAGATAAAGAGCTGGAATTTAGGGTGGAGGTTGGGAAGACAGACACTGAGGGAGGCCCAGTGGTGGGCCGTGAACACAGAGAAGAAGTAGTGGACAGGGGAACAGTGTCTACAACACACAAGCACGTGACAGACAAAGTCAAAAGAGTCGCACAAACACGGGAATGGAAACAAACAACACACAATGTCAGAGGGGGGGAAACATTCAATACACAGGAGACGTAAAGGGAAAAGACAAGTAGAGAGAAAGGGAGAGAGAAGAGCAATATGAGCAAATGTGGTTTTAATTGCACCCAAGGTGTCAGTCTGTCAGGTTTCTGTTAGAATATGGCTGCTTTTAAATTAATATGTTTCGGACGATGATTAACATTTTAGCTAGCCTGTGGGTATGGAGCGCAGGGGGTTGGTTGGGGGTATGATCACTGCCAAACCTGCTTATGGAGGGGGTTAAATGATGGAGTCATCAGTAAACCTACAGTGTGAGGTAACAGCTTTAAATGGAGTGATTACAACAATGTTAGTATGTTTTATCAAGCTGAATACAGACAGTGGTAACAGAGAGTGACAGAAGGAAGGGAAGAAACAATGATAGTTAATTAAAAAAGAATCATAGCAAGCAAGCAAGCCAGTAAATGCATGATCGGACGCAAACATGTAAACACTTTTATGTTGATCCTCTTGATAATTTTCTTTTGCTGTGATCTAAGCCTAATGGTGGTGATTATAAACTTCATAATGTATTCAAATTAACAGGAACACAAATCCAAAATTGTGTTGCCACTGTAACTTTAAACAAGTCTAGACCTAAAAATGTTGAAGTGCTACCACGGCTGGCCTGTGATTCAAAGCCAAGTTATAAATCCTAAACCTCAGAACAATTAACCCACTTATTGGAGCTACCCGGTCATGAGAGGCTCGACAATCACCTGACCAAAGCTGTGGGCCAAGTCTAAAAACCCTGGAGGATGTACAGGAACTCAAAGCACATGTAGTTACTTGTCAACACAAGAGGAAGTGGGTGGAATAAAAATGATGGTATGCACAACCAATGTCTGTATCATCTGGAAAATAACTCACTAAACTAAAAGTTTTAGTACTAAGATTACATAGTGTTACAATTATTTGTAGGGTAACACTGATGTTTTTGCTTTAAAACATTTGTATAGGACTGCAACAGATAACTCTCAGATTCTCCTACAAAGTTATAGGCTGTACAAATCTGAGGTTAAGAGGGGCAGAGTGTGGATTCTTGTCTACTTTGGAGGGAGAACAACATGGAGCATGCTTATCTTCACATCCACACATTCACACATCCACAGCACTTTAAACAGCAAAGTAATATGGCATGCACTATTAGTTTTCATTAGTTCAGTCACTAGTTAAGGCAAAGACTCTGGGTGTAGAATTTGAATATTTCTGACTTTTATAACTTGTCAAGGTAGGAGGGATACAAAAAATTGCACTTTTGCAAAAAGCATAGCATGTCACTAATGCAGAGCAACTCAGATGTGAAACAGTAAAACTAAGCTTTACCAATTTTAATAAAAGCCCTACTCCAGGCCAAAGGCGGGAGAAAATGGTAATACTGAATCATAGTCTGTATCAACAAACAGTCCATGTTAATGGACTAAGACTGTGGTAAGGGGCAAAAGCAAAACAAACAAACAAAAAAAAGAACCAGAAAAGTAAAAAGAATTGATCGTTCCTACAGTTATAGGATTTTTTTCACAAGCACAAGAGAAGCAAACCACAAGGGAAAGGCAGCAGGACACACCAAGAGTAAGCACTGTTAAAAACACCGATAGGGGAGCAAGACTTCTGATAATTCACTTGTCAAATTGTTAGTAAGGAGAGAAAACCCAGTTAGCACATGACAAATGAAAGAAAAGCCTTTACTTCTCATCCATGTGACAGCGCATCTTCTTGAGCTTCTGCATGATGCTGCTGGTCTCACTTCCAGAGATGGAGAGCGAGGGAGAGGGGCTGCGGATATCTTCTGCATGTCTCATGTTTGGGGAGGCTGCCTCGGACACAGGGGTTTCTGACACAGGAGTCTCCTGGAGGATGGATAAATGGACATACAGACACGCCAAGCATTAGTAAAGCCAATAAAAAAATGGCAGCATGTTCTACAGTTATATGTTTGTTTATTATTTGATTCCATAAAATTCGACCTCTGTAGGACGAACAACACTGAAATGAAATCCTTTAAAGCTATCTGTTCCTATGTATAGGCTGTGACAGTGATTAGTAACTGTTGCACTACTCACAGGTGGCGCTTCACCCCCGGCACACTTGAGTCGCTCCTTCAGTCTTAATGTAGAGTTTCTCATCCGCTCAATCTCCTCCTGCTGCTTCAGCAACAGCTGCCTTTCCTTCCTGGCTGCTTTGTTGGCCTCCTGAAGTCGTTTGATCTCAGCCTGGGAACATGAGTACAGTGGAAGAAAAAGTTGGTTAAAATCACAGTATACGTCAAAGCTTTATTGTCACTTTCATGTCAGTTTATTTCCGCCCACACGTACCTGTTCCTGCTGCAGTTTCATCAGAAGGCCCCTCTGCTTCTTCCTGATGGGCGGCATTTTGTCGTCCTCTCCCTTGTCCCTCAGCTTCTTTTTCTGGTGCTCTAGCCAGGCCAGCTCAGTTCTGGTCTTCTCCTTGAGAGCTTTCTGGCGAAGATGCAGCAGAGAGCTCTGGTGCTGCAGTCTGACCTCCTCGTCCTTCATGTACTGACGCACCATGTCCATGGTGAACTGGGAAAAGCTGTCCTGTCCGCCAGAAAAGGCCATGTTTGCATCCTGGGACTGCAGGAAAACAAAGGTAAAAAGATTAGGGTTAGGAGGAAAGGAGATTAAAACGGGGAGCAAGGGAAAACAGGAGAAGTAAAGTGAGGTAATGAAAAGAAGTCATGTGTGAGTCATTAAAACAGAGACAAAAACCACATGCGCAACTACGAACATCCATGCAAAAAAATCAAATAGTCCCACTTTGTATGGGACAAATCACCCTGTCAGTAGTCACACCCACCTTCCATTACCAACCACTGACTCTGAAGGATATGCACCGGCAAATGTTTAATGTTGACACCGCCCCCTCACCTTTAAGATACTGTGTGCCCCTGAAACTGATGCCATGGTGTGATTGGCTCCATCATCCTCTGATTCTTCATGGTGGCGGGACTTCTTCTCCATAGTTCCACGACGGTGCGCCTCAGACGGCAGCAGAGAGCGGAAGGAGCGCTCTTCTATCTCATCCTCTGTCATGGACTCATCAAACTTCAGGGAATACTCTGTTGCCACTGATGTACTGTCTGCTGAAGGGCCAAGAACAAGATAAGGTCAGTGAAAGTGTGACTTTTAGGTGGCACTGAGTGACACAGTTTTGGCTTCAGTAAAATATAAATGATGAGGATGAGAATTTCACATTTTTCCTAACAGTGATGGTGACAGCAGACTCTCACAGTTGAACAAATAATAGGTCAATACCTTTCTCATCCACTACAGAGGGGACGCTGTCACTGCAGAGGGAATCATTCGCTGCTGTAAGAACTTCCTCTTCTATGGAGCTGCTTCCTGCTTCCTTCTCCGTCCTCTCTTCAGCTCCACCCTTCCTCCGTTTCCCCTCTGTCATTTCTTTTTTCGCCCGTTCTCTGCGCTCTGAGGAGCCATGCGACGGGCTATGGTGGCTGCTGGAGTCTGCACAACTAATGAACGAGACAAAGGACAGGGTTAGTGTCAACTTAGATTTCTCCTTCCCAAATCTAATGGAAGAAGAGAAACTAGTGCTACATAAGAAGCCTGCGTGGTACCTGAGGTTGGGTCTTCTGAAGGACAGAGAGTCAGAGTGACTGAGGCTGTTCAGTGAAGACAGCGGTTCCTCTGTCCTTGTCCTTCTGCTTGACACCTCACTGGGGAAGCTGTAAGAGGCATGCAGAGGACACTTAAACATGGAACACGTACTGAATTTAAAAATTCACAGACAGTGTTTTCAGTTTACCTGTCAGAGTCATTTTTTTCCTGTCGCTGCTTTGGATAGGAGCTCTGCTCTTCTTCCCGCTCATCCAACATGGAGGAATCAGAAACATCACGAGGGCCAGCCAAAGCTCCTGCTACCTGCGACCGCGCCAATTCTGTCATCTGATAGACGAGAACACAATCTGATGAGTCTTAGACTGGACTTTACACTTTCCTCTGCATTTATTATTATTTCTTTACTGAAACTCAACAATCAATCAGCTTTTGTTACAAAATGAAGACATGGGCTGTTTTCCAGTCGGAGAGGAAGGCAGGGATTGCTAACCTCCTTGATGTGTCGGGCAGTGTCGGCTGTGTACCGTGCTGCCTCAGCCTGTTGACTCATCATCTTTGTAGTTGCCTCCTGGAGGCCCTCCAAGGTCTCTTTTTGATTTGCAGCCAAGTTTTCCTGCAGTTCTAAATGAGCCTGGACAAAACCAAACATGGACATCACACACACAGAAAAATAAAAGCACTCATACCATAGAATTTAAAAGGTGAGGGAAGCACACACTAAAGCTATTATCTGCAAATGCATGATGTGTGTGTGTGTGTGTGTGTGTGTGTGTGTGTGTGTGTGTGTGTGTTGATGATGTACCCTGGCCACTCTCTGCCTGTTTTCCTCCAGCTGCAGCTGTGCCTCCAGGGCTTCCCTTTCAGCCTTGATCTTCAGCTCATAAAGTTCACGTGCATGGCTCTGCTGCCGTGCCTGCGGGGTCAGAGTTCAGCAAGCAGGTCAATACAGCGCATCAATACAGGCATTAGTGAGGTAGTAAGTCACTGAAATGTATGGAGGCCAAAACAGCTCCTGAAGTATTTATCATGTAAATGTTATGCATTGACAATGATTCATTTAAGCCCCTGATAAATACAATTATTGGGAATTACATATTTTTTTGTAACTGTCATTTGTATAAGATAGAAACAAGGTACAGTTTAGAGTATGTGCTGTTTCATCATTAATAATAAGCTATATACAAAATATCAAATCTTCACTGTGTCAGCCAAAAAGAAAATCATGGAAGCTGAGTGTAAATGCACTTTAACTGCTCAAAGTTAATATAACTTCTGATTACGTTAACACTCAAGGCACAGCTTTATACACTGCAAAGCTTCTCTGTAGTCCTTGTCTTTAGTTTTGTTACCCTTAAGGCCCAAACGCACTGAAAGCGATAACTGACGCACCTCGTTTGACGCGCTTCAATAAATGCTCCCATTGTGCACTGCAGGCATCAGACTTGAAATTCTAGCACCACAGAGCCAAAAGTGTTTTGTTAAAAAGGTCGCTACTGACATGTAGGCAGGCACATGGTTTATGCTTCCCCATTGGCTTTCTACACATTTTTATTGGATTAGCATGAGGCAGGAGGGCAACTGTTGGGTGTGTGATGCTGCTTTTGTCAGTTGGTTGGCAGTAGAACATCAGTAAAGCCACTGGGGACCAGCCATCTCATTTTATCTTTAATTTTTTCTTCCGGGTGGGTGAAATGCACATCAAGCACAGCTAATCACAACTCCTTACTATGTTAATTAATTGCTGTTGTTAGGTTTATGTAGCAAGTTAAGTTTTAAGACCAGCAGATGTCAGTAAATGCTCTTGATTGATGACATGGGGTGGGTCTGTTATGCCAATGAAAGTACCAAGTTTGAGCGTTAGACTTTTTAGAATGTGACATGAGATGATGCAATGGTTAAGATCTATAGTAGTATAGCTTCTGGCAGTGCTAGTTGTTTTTGTTTGGCATTGCAGAATTACAATTGTATAATTGGTCACATAGTTTTGAGCTGAGCTAACAGAGCTAACGTCAACTGTCAGCTGTTGCCCCAAACTACTGTGCACTCTTGTTGCACATCGGCCTCTCTGTTTCTCCATCTCTCATCTCTGCTTTATTGACTTTGGTCCCTGATGTAACGCTCCAAACTCGAAACAAGGTCAGAGTTGGGGTGTCAAAGCAGTTTGACACATGCGTTTTGAAATAGACCTAATATTTCAAACGCTTTCAATGGTTTTGGCCTTTAGCAACAAACCCTTTCCTCACCTTGAGCATCTGGGCCAATGACACACTCTCCTGCTGAGCCATTGACACACCCATCACCCTCTCCACATCGCCCAGCTGTCTGACTGACTCCTCGATGGACTCCAGGTACTGAAGCTCTGCTGCCATACGCTGCTGCAACGCTGCAGGTGAATACTGAAGTTCACCTGGGAGAAAGGAAGGCGGAAAGGGAGACTTTAGAAATTACTAAAAATAGATGTTGGTGGAGTTTGGCACTTTAAGAATTACATGATCTACAAATAAGTCTAAAACCAAACAGTTAGGTTTATATCTTTGCAACTTTATCAGATCAGCAGAAGTTGTGGCTTCAGCTAAGCTTTTTTATATATAGCACAGCTGACATTACAAATATTTAAAGCTCATGTGCATTCAAACATTTTTTTTTACTATTGAAGTCCTGCTTCCCATAGCAGCTGTTGTCTATTATATTAATACGAGTTTTATTTACCCGTGGTCTTGGTCTCTGCTCGACCACTGCGAGCTGTGGTGCCTACGTTTGGGTTATTTGTCCCCAGAGAGCCACTTCTCACAAGCTCACTGGGAGAGTCTGCTCCTGGAGGAGAACCAGAGTATGGAGAGCCAGATGGAGAAGAATGTTTGGGCCTGGCTGCTGAAGACTTTTTACTGTCGAGTCCCAAACTAGAAATACATTTAGAAAAACAAACAAAGAAAAAAGCTCAGGTAAGTAATTAATAAAAGATTATTAACTCTTGTTAAACCAGACATCTTCTCTGAATTGGATTTGTTTGTAGCATTCAGGTTGATGGCTGACAGACTTAAATTAAACACTTTTCAAAGCTTTTAAAAACATATAGTTTCTATACAACGCTATTGTTTTCTTAAAACTAATTCAAAAACTACTCTTTTAAGTGGTACATAGGAAAAAGGGGATGTTACAAGTCTGCAGAGTGTGCTGACCATTTTGAATAGAGGGCCAGGTTAAGCACATGATAAAGAAAGAGGGGGGCCCTCATCCTGCAAAACCCTCTAACTGACTGAGGCAGCATATCCCTGCTGTGAGAGGCCCACACTATGAATGGCTATATTGTGCTGCTCAGAGATGATCAGAGGCCAAGGACGATGTCTGCAGAGATCAGGATACACTCTACTCCCCCATGAAAGAAAGCAGACTGTGGCACCTTTTTACTCCAAGCATAACAATCAGGCTCAATGTATAAGTCATAATGCAACAATATTACTGCAATCTCAATGCTATAACAGTTAGCTGTCGTAAGAGAAACAGATATAAATGCAATCTGCCAAAAGCCTACAGACCTCCCTGAAAGCTGTAGTGATACATGTGCTGTCACTTAAGAAATAAAACACTAATGAACACTAAGACACCACCAAAGTTAAACAACAACCCACTCTGTAAATGCTGCAAAGTAGGCTACAATCCTGTCTGAATGTCTTGCCTTTATCGTATAAGACACACAGGCTCCACAGAGTGGCAGGAATCTGCCACCTGGGCTTTAGAGTGCCATTAACAGGCTCAAATGTCACTACTGGGCACTCAGATTAAAAGAAAAAAAAACACTCTCTCCTTTCCTTTGGCAGCAGGCCCAAGCTGTGGCGAAGCTGGCTGACCCAACCAACCACCCTGCAGGCCCCCCAAAACAAAATAACCACTGTTTTCTGTCTCGGGTCGAACTGCATCCTCCTCCTGTTGCTGGGCACTAAATGACTGCTTCAACCCTCAAGTCTTCAACAGAAACAGCAAGCCACAAGACTGTTTAGACTGGCAGCCTCAACTAGGGATCTCTCAACGTAGTTTAGTAATTAGTCATGCCTGGATAAATTAACCTCTTGCTGATTACAGAATATTCCAAGTGGAGGTTTCTGAGTGGTTGGAACAGCAACAACTGAGATGACCCAGTGCTGAAAAGATCCCATTCATCTCTAAGTGTACATAGATTTTTAATGACATTTAAGTTTCACCTTGGAAATACAGTTTGGCCTCACATTCTTATTACAATATTAATTTGTATCCAGTAAAAACAAAAGTACCAGAAGATAAAGAAACGTCTATAACCTACCGTATCCAAAACAGCATAGAAAATTCCTGTGTAAGCTTATAGCACCAGCTACTCGTCCCACAAAGCAATGTTTCATTGAAGGTTACAGAAAACCAGGAAGGAAGGAAATACCAGAGACAGTTGGATGTATAGGTAACTCAAACTTGTGGGAAAACAATTCACCATTCATTCACCTCTGTTATACTACTGCACAGTATATTCAGTTTATATCTTAGAGATGCTTTTTACTGTAAACTCAGTGAAACCTTGCAGGTGGAAAGTCCGACAGCACTAGACTAAACCATATGGAACAAACCTCCTCTTTAATGTAGAAAGACGAAGATCGTTACCTTTGGTGAGAAAGCCCTGAAGTTTCCCCTATAGCGCCATTAGAGTGGACACTCTTGGCCTGGCTGTGGGCAGAGCTTTTGTCTGAAGCTCTCTTCCTGGAGTCAGAGGATAATTCCTCCGAGAGGGGTGAGCAGGAGCTCCTGTGCTCTTCCACTAGAGTAGCATCACTCTGGTCTGATGCTGTGCCTGCAGAGGAATGGAGTAGTTATACTGTGCAGCAATGGAATTTGTTAATTGCAAAAACACAGCATGTGGCCATATTTTCTTCTGTCAAAGAAATTATGCAAAATTATCTATTTCTCACCTCTTTTTCTGCTAGAGTGCTTGGAGAAGGGTGAGGAGCCAGATGTTGAGCCAGAGGAAAGATGAGGTGAGTGAATAGAGGAGTGAAAGGATGAATGGTGGGAGTTGATGCCGCCTGTGCTTTTGTCATAAGGAGACCTCCTCATCAGCTCCTCAAAATGACTGTTCACGCTGACATAAAGAGGAGAGACGTGAGGTCAGTCACTCTTAATTAAAATTAAGGATTTTAACACAACACAAAAAATTACACTTGAGAAGCAGGAGTCAGATAATTTTGACTTTTTTTCCTTATAGAACGACTCAAAACAATTAATCAATTATCAAAGTAGTTGCCAATAATTAAGTAGCTGACAACTAATGGATTAGCTGATTAATCGTTGCAGTTCTGCTCTTCATTCTAAGAAACCTAAAAAGATTAAAAAAATCCATGAACTCAATAACTCAGAGGGAGATTGCTGTCTGACAGGGCTGCATGCGCCTTCCATTTGTGTGACATGAATGCCATCCAGTGGTCACTTTAAAAAGTGACATCCACTTTTTTTTCTCTTACCTGCGTGAATTGGAGCCTCTCTTTAACTGGCCACTGGCTCCACTGCTGTGTGATGACACAAAGTCATCTTCATAGACAGCTGCGTCTACAGGGCCATTTCCAGAGTGCAATGAATGAGCCGACGGAGAGTTCCTCTCACTCGCTACAGGACAGCAACAGAGGAGAAATATTTATCATCTTGCCTCACACCTGTCAGTGTGCTGTGTGTGTTGTTAGCATGAACACCACAGTTTTACTATGAGTAGCTTTGTCTGTGGTTACATATTTATAGAAGTTTACATAGACAGTAAGACACATTTTTTCTCATCACACACAATTAATATGGAAAACTTAACATATTTTCCTTACTGCAAAGGTACTCATATGTGAACTAACCTTTGACGTGGTCATGAAGGTTCTTAGTGAAAATGTTGATTACGCTTAGAGGGCTTCCTTTGTTCAGCTCCTCCCAGGCTGCTTTGCTGCCATCCTGCTGTGCAAAGGGTGAGCTGAGGGCCGAGCACCTCGCTGCCTCCCTCTGAAACTCTGACAAGCGCTGGTACTCTCGTCTTTGACCCGCACAGTATTCCACTGCCTCGAGGCGATCTGCCAGTCTAGGTACATGATTCTTGGAAGGGTGAGGCAGGATGGCCTCATCCTCAGAAAAACTCCCTTCACTCAGAAGAGGTCCCTCACTGATGGAACCAGCACTTGAGTCATGGAGATCTGTCCGATTCTTATCCTGGTCCTCTATAAATCCATATCCTCTCCTTTGTTCCAGTCTATCTGTTCTCTCTACCTTTTCCAAGCCGTTAACGAGCCCCTTCCTGTTGAGAATGGGCCCTGTTACATCAGCAGAAGTTGTTTGTGGATTGTGAAAATTGCTGTGTGTACTCCTCTTCTCTTTCTGTCCCCTGAGGGCGTGTAGATTGCCTACGCCTGGAAGAGCTGTGCCATTGTATGAACTATGACCTGTGCTAGTCAAAATCCTCTGGATCCTCAACGCTACATCATCATTTTCTGTGGCAGCTGTATTTGCCCAGCATCCATCATCAAGATTAGCTTGAGAGGGCCTGATAGTATCAACATCCATTGAAGTTTCTGTACCAAAGTTGATCCCCTCCCCAGGCAAGCTTCCTTGCCTCACTCTCTATACGGTTGGAGAGGGACGCGGCTGTGGCCTTGAGGGCCTCAATGCGGGACATCTTGGACCTCGGCCTGTTGCAAGGTGCTGTGGCTGGCCGCTGGGTGTGCTTGACATCGCTAGCTGCTGCTGCAGTCTCCAGTCTGAGAAGCTGAGACAGGAGACGGTCACCAAAAGGGGCTAACCCACTGCCGCTAGGACCAGTCGCAGGTCGAACAGCTGGACTCAGACGGTCAGGCTGAAGCAAAGAGGAAACTCCAACATCCAGATCATTCCTGCAATAAAGGGAGCAACAAAGAATGAAGAAGTTAAGAGAGACAAAAAGGTGTCCACAGCTTGCTTTAAAACAGAGCTGAAATGAGGCACATAGTGAGGACCCAGAATTTACTTTTACTAGATATTTGTGCCTGCCAAATTTATTTATGCAGCATTAGCCCCTTTGACTCAGCCTTGACACTGTTACATCATTATCCCACTCCACTGCTCTGTACACAAAGAACGATTCTGGAAATGGAGGACAGAAATGTCTCGACTTTAAACCAACAGTGGAGGCACTAACAGCCCAAATCTACGTCTTTGTTAAAGGGACAGCCAACAGGATGGGACCATGGATGGGAATGGAGTGACTTTTTGATGACATGTTATGTGTGTGACCCACTGCTGGGAGGTTTAAAAGCAGCTAGAAGCAGTTAGCGGCTAACTCAAAGAAGAACAGCAACCAAAAATGTCTGTGAACTAGAGAGACAATGAGGTCCGGGAGCTCCTAAAGTTACCCTCCAAGCAGGAGGACGAGATCAACCGCCATATAACAGGGATGGTAAATGATTGTTATTGCTTAGAAAGTGCACTAGAGGCTGACACTGTTGTGTTACTCATCAGGCCCATCACGCCCATAGATGTATAATACGCTGGGGCAGCATTATACTGCCACTGTTTGGTTCTGTATGAAAAAACAAAGGCAGAATTTAAAGGGTCTTCGCTGAGGCTCTGTTGCAGGATCTCTGTCTAAAAAGGACTATAGCTTTTGCACAAATGTATTTATCAGCCTGATTTGTAACTGTTAATGGTACAGAACATAATGAAAAAGATAGAATGTACACTTTAACTAGACAAAAAACTATGAATCAGAATAACTATCACTGAATACACACAGAGAAAGATGATTATTACATCTGTTTACACACCCTCCAGTCAATTATCTAAGATCTTCTTTCATGCATCTAAAAAAGGAGCAGTGACTGTAAAAGCGCGCTTGTTTATTTTGTACTAAAAGGCAGAGCAATAAGGCTTCTGGGGCACTTGCAAGGGGAGTTCATAAAAACAAACCATCTGAGAACAAACAGCTTCTCTGTTTGGTAAAGTCAGGTGATTCCCCAGAATTTATCACCCACACATTTTTCCAGTAGATAGCAGAATAAGTGTACTGTGCAGAGAACTGTTTGTTGTTTATCCGGGTCAGTAAACCTGAGTGTTTGTTATTCTGGACAGTGATAGAGGTGAGCTGGCAGTGTGCATGTGTGTACCTGGATAAAGGAGGAGGTGGCTGTTCATTTAAAGACCTATCACTGCTCGAGGGGCTCTGTGGTGCCTCTAGTCTTTTGTTCTCTTTGTCCGACTCTCCTGACGGCTGGTACATGGGTCTCTGTGAAGGAACACAAGTTAAAACACTTTTTAAAAAGTTTTTTTTCCCACTTATATATGTGATAATTTCATTAATTTATTTCATATGGGTACAGCTTCCATTTATATAACAGTACCATTGGAACAGAAGGAGCAGCAGGTTGTGTTTGTGTGGCCTCCTCGCCCAGCTGTGCCTCCTCCAGCAGCAGCTTGTTGTAGGTCTCCTGTAGTCTCTTTTGTACTGGGGCTACAGGTGCCTCGCTGGGAAGGGCCGCTGCTTTAGCCACTTCTCTTTGCTTCCTGTAGAGCTCCTGCAATCTTTGATTTCTCCTCTCTGCCTCCTCCCTCAGTGCCCTCTTCTCTTCTGCTTGACGCCTCTTCCTCTCCTCTTGTTGCCTAGAGATGTACTGGCGAACAGTGTCTGCATCATAGTGTCGCTTCTTGTGCCCCATGTCAGCAGTCTCTGATCGGTATGCGATGGGGCTGGCACTTCTGCAGCCTCTTGAGGAGCTACCTGTTGCTGCGGCAGTTCCCCAGACAGAGACTGGAGTCCTTGTTTGTGACCCTGATCCCCCTCTCCCTCTCCTACCACTGCTCCCACCCCGGGATCTTTGCCTGGCTCTCTCCTCCCTCTCAACTGCTTTGCACTCCAGTTGAAGGTCATCAAGTATCCCCTGGATGTCTGCTGACAACAGGTCCGTGCTAACACCCACTGGGGCTTTCTCCCGATCTGCAGATGAGGGGGTGGATGGGGTTGTGGAGTGGCTTTTGGATTGAAATCCACTACGAGGTCTTTCTGTGCTGCTGGGCCGAGGCTGTGGGTTTGATTGTGAGCGTGGTTGTGAACTGGAACGCTGACGGGAAGCTGGTGGACAGTTACAGAAGGAAAAATGTTACAGTTGGTAACTGGTAATGAACTTGCTAACTTAAGCACACACTTCATACACATGCCCCTGCTAAATAGCTTCAATGCTAAACTAGGGCTACATTCAGATCTGCTCAAATATGATCTTTAAGACAGTGCACTGTTATTTGAAAGTGCTCAGATCAGATCAGATCTTTGTGTCTAGACATCACCAACTTATCTGCATGGGTTGCTGCGGTAATGACGTAGGCAACAGTAACTATGCAGCAACACTGGTGACACAGCTTTCCAACGTGGAAGCATGAGAAATGGAGGTCCATCATTTTGCCCTCCAAACAATTTCTTTTAGCATCCGTCCACAGACTATTGTTCTGTATGTTGTCCTCTTTAATGTTCTGCAAGTAGCAGTATCAATCTGCATTTCTGTCACTCTGGATCTGATGTTATTGTCGTGTAATGTGTTCAAAGACACTCTGAAATCTGATATAAGTGGCCGAGAGTCCGAACTAAGACGCATCTGTGGAAATCCAACTGGTATTGTATTTCAAACCAAAATGTGGTTTAGATCAGATTTGCAAAAGGCGCATTTCATGTGGTTTTTTTTTGCTGTTCAGACATCCTAAAATCAATCTGGATGCAATCTGAATATGCCAAAAATAATTTGGGCTGGCAGTCTGAACAAGGCCTAAGAAGTCTAAGTGGAAGCTGGTTGATAAAACACTGAAAATTTCAAATGTCCTTTCACTGTTGATCCTTAATCAGAGGTATAGAGTGTCTTTAAACTCTTCTTTTAACCTGCAGTGGGGTATAAAATCCTTTAAACTCTTTATCTATGATCAGCATATTTAATAAACAGGTTTGTCACAGCTAACAAAACACTGGATGCTCCGACAAGTGACTGCAGCAGATTAAAACAAAAAAACTCCAAAGCTAAAGCGCTAGACCCAGACAGAATACGCACACTAAATGAGGCTTGGGGGTCACGCTTGCCATGGCAACTCTAATCTCGGCCAAATTGAAAACTCCTATCTAGCTTTTACAGTATCTAATCCAGACAGTGTTTGTTCCAGAACATGACTGCAGTGAGCTTCTCTCTGCCCCGCTCTGCCATTCCCCAGAGTGCATGCAGCCTGCACAGGGGGCAACCTCTGGAAATCAGGCCATGTCTAATTGTGCACCCAACCAGAACAGCCAGTCAATCTCAATTCCTTCCGGTCAGTGGTACCCAGTACAGACTCAGATAGCAAAAACAGAGATGGATGCAGAAAGTGTGTGAGTAAGAGAGAGTGTGAGAGAGAGTCTATGGCTGGGTGTGTGTACAGCAGCAGCCAAAGACTCTTTATTTATTGATATTCTTTGGCAGGCGCTGTTGCCAGTCTAACTGTGGGTCCCAGACATGCAAAACTAGAGATACTCATTTTATAACATCTTCCAGTTACATGGACATACGCCATTACATGTGATAGCACCCAGTGCAGAAATGTATGCTTAATTTTAGAGGTGAAAGTTTTATAGCAAAATTAGAAAACAGATGAAAGTAAAATAAGGAAACAACATGTCTGAGAGGTGGGGAAGGGGGAAGGTAGACGGTCAAGAGGAAATCCAAATTCACACTTTGTCTTTTTCTACGTGCCACTGGATGTAAATAATGCAGCGAAGACATTTTTGACGTTAAGCAGACACATTTTGGGCAGCTGTTTCAACACTTGTAGAAAGCTAATCACCTTTTCTATCTACGTCCTTTCTACCTCTTGACAGTATGTCAAGATGAGCAAGACCACAGGAGAAATGTTTACATCAGATATGCCTGTTATGAGCAAGCTAGGTCAGCTGTTTGAAGCATCAAATGTAATATAAGATAAGGGTGTAGTGGCATGTACAGAAGGGTAAGAGTTTGGGTCTCCAGGTCCCACCTGTTCTGCTCAGTCTGTCAGCCGGCTGGGGTCTGTCCTCCTCCCTGGGCACCTTGGGAACTGGACCCAGTACCATCTTTACCAGCTTTTGGCCCTCCCGCCATGATGCAGGGCTAATCACTGCAGGGGAACAGAACATTATCACCTTAGATGCTGCCAGTGAAGAGCAATGCAATTCAATCGTGTTCATGTTGACCTCATGTAACACGAGGCATGTGCTAGCATATCGAGACATGCCAACACTGCAGCAGACTCACTTGAACATAAATATACACACAGCATTATAGAACGGAAGAGACACAAGAAATGCGTGTGATAGACATGGTGCATCACAATAAGACCAATTTAATGGTCTCTCCTTGCAATATGAAGTAAGACATGATGGCCTCAGCTCAGTTTAGTTTTTTCAAGTTACTGAAGTTGCTGTGTAGAAGAGGTGATGAAATTCAAGAACTAGTTTGCCCGAATTGCCCCCAAGTACATTTTCCTCCTTACCCCTAGTAATTATCTGGCAGGAAAATCTGTTTTTATTTCGCAGTTATTCCTGCCAATCTCTGCTGCTCAGTTTTCTGCCAGCAGCCCAGTACAATGAGTGTGCGTAGAATCACATTTGTGGTGCTCAGAGCATTGGAAAATTACATTGCAAAACCAGCACTGTCTCTTTACATGGACTAATCTCTAGAGCTCTTTTCACTGTGACTGTATTCCACCAAAGAGCAGTTCCTGGTAATGAAGCTGTACATCCACTAACCAAGCAGCTGTTTGTACTGGGTGGATGAGTGAACTGAACCTGGCCGCAGATTTCAGAGGGCTATTTATAGTGCTGTGCCAGCACGAAACAGAGACCAGCCGGACTTTAGTGACAACACAAAAGTTGGAAGATACCAAGCACTGAGTGAATGAGAGCTAGAGTGCAGCAGAGAGATATTTTACAGTTAGCTTCCAGGATATCTAGATTTCACTTTTTGGTACTGTACTGCATGTTTCAACTGTTTCTGCAATGACACTGAATCATTGATTGGGATGATCGTGCCAAACTAATAACATTATAATAACATCTTTCCTTGTGCACAGGTCTCCACAGACAGAAAGATGAAGATAGCTCTTCAAAAGCATCTTAGTGAATGAGGAGTGGGCACTTTTCTCAGCTGTTAGGGGTCTCCTATGCCCAGGGTCCAGCGGTATGATTCTTCTATGTGGGTGTTTGTATGCTACACAAACTGCATGTCAAACATACTGAACATTTCTACAAGGATTAGATTCTTAGCACGGCTTACGAAGCCAGCAGTGCCTCTGGTTCATGTACTGGAACACACACAGGCCTGGTATGGAACAAGTGAGCAGATGGAAAGTGGACACTGAATATTATAGTCTGAATGCTGGTTTCTGCCGTCTGTTTAAGGAATTTAGTCACTTATTTTTACGATTATTATCATTACTTATTTACTCCTTTATTTGATGTTTACCCTGCATGTAAACAACACTAGCACTGTATGAGACTGCATCACTCTCACTGTGTATACACTTGCCAAAACACCAACATACTACGAAATCATGACTGAACTGACATCAGTGAGAGCCTGCAGGCAGTGTAAAATAACAGCAAAATCAATGCAAATATAAACAAGGGAATAAAGACAGATATGAAATACAGAATAAAGCAGCCTTTTAAAGGCAGAGACGTCACAGTAGCAAACCCAGTTGAGAAAAACCTTTTAAGTACATCGATAGTTCAACATTCGAGGCTCTTGGTTTTGGACCACGTGCACTGACCCATGATAAAATCCTGTCAGACTGTTCCACATGCTTAGCTTCCCAACAGTCACTAATTAAAAATAGATCAGAGGCAGGGTCGGCACTCTTACATAAAAAAAAAAAAAAAAAAAAAGGATTATTATACCTGGTTTTGCATTTAGTTCAGAGGACGGGGCAGCTCTGTGGACCTTCCTAACTGGTTTGGGAGGCCTCCTCTCTTTGGACCTGTCTGCTCTCTGTTCCCTCTGCTGTTGATGCCTGGATCTGGTGCTCTCTGTACACAGATGACACATGTAGAGAATAAGCCACAAACAACACAAGCTGACAAACATTTCTAAATTGAATCAAAAGGTGTCAGCTGGCTTAAAAACAAGGCTTGTGCCTGGGGTAAAAAATCTCTGAGCATAAAACATGTTTGTAAATGTGAACCTCCTCTATAGAAAACAGCTGCTACAATTAGTTTTTTGCGCCTCTGACAGATCAATATGACTCCAGGCCATGCACTGATGTGCAATGCAGTTTTTCAGACAGCTCTCTATATTCAATACTATAGGGCATTACAACCTGGATTAAAGCCCAGGAACATACAAGGGAGATCACCCATCACTGCTGTGTTCCACATAAACCTCAGTTCAGCATCACAGCAACAAGCTAAACAAAAAAATATCTTTGACATCGTGATCATATCAGAAAATATTACAAATATGGAGTGATGACAACAAAAACAAAATGTTTGTGTCCAAAACATACCAGCAAACTGTCGTGACAGGTCTCTGTATATTTCCCTGCTGAGGTTGTGAAACTCGTCCTCCTTCCAAACTTTCCCATCAGGAGTGCGGATCTTTGTCTCAGTACTGTTAAAACCTGGGAGTAAAAGGATTGAAGATCTAAGCTGTAGCATCCTGATTCCTATTATATGGCTAAAATCTGTATTCTCAGAACACCAAGCTATCACTTCACATATTCTTATCTCTTTATTTAACAAAAACAATTTTGGATACCTTTGTATATTGGTGCAGGTGGCGCCGCTGCTACTTTCCGTATTTTGGCTGTGGGCATGTTGCTAGTACCAGCATTGCTACTTCCCACAGCTGCCATAACAGGCTGTTCCAGAAACCCCAGCAGCTTCTCTCTCTCTGCAGCCTCCTCCAAATGTTGTCTCTGTCTCCGAATACGCTCTTTGAGCTTCTCCAGCTTATCATCAGGCTGATGACGCCTTAGGTTCTCCAAGCGCTGAGAAGCTGAGCCAGGGCTGGTGGAAGGAGTGCTCTCCCCTCTGCGTACGGAGCCTGGGGTTGTAGCTAGACATGGGCTCGACTCTTGGCCCTCCATGCCAACTTGTGCTTTTGGAGAGCTCTCCTCCTCAGTCCGCTCCAATGGAGGGACTCGTACCCCTGTGAGTTGTGACTGGTTTCCAACAGTCCTCAGGCTGTCCAGGGCTGGCTGGTCATTGAGGTAGCGAACCTCGGTGCTCTCCAGAGCCGAGGAGTGTGTGCTGTCCAGGTCCCTGTCCGTCTGTTTGTCCCTGGTGTCTCTCTGGTAGACCAGCTGGCTGAGCAGAGGATCTGAGGGAGGTGGAGAGGATGGGTACGAAGACCCTGGCACTGACTGCAGACTGTAGGCCTCCAGCTGAGAGGAGGGATGTGGTGGAGGGGTGGCCTCTCTGGAAAAAACAGATTACATGGGATCAAGAAGGGGATCAAGATTTACTCTTAATTTACCACTCACTGAGTGTAGAGCAGAGAACATGTATGGGTGGTCAAAGGGTAAAACAGGAAGGACTGACATATTCACTACAGACATCACTACAGTTCAATAATGATAACTGTTAAAAAATGTATGAAAATAATGAAAAGAAAATGTGTTAATTTAATTTCTGGTACATTTCTCCTATCCTCACTGACTGACATGATTGCAGAAAAAGATTACTGGTCTGTCTCTTAAGTTTAATATCAAAAAGTGATCAAAATATCATGTATTATTGTGTGAATCTTGCTAGTAATAGCAAAACATGAAAAAAAAAAAAAAAAACGTTCATTTCCAAGACTTGTTTTGGTTAAACCTGCTATAACTGATGTTTTGGCAACTTGGGAGCAGCTGGAAAAAGTTGTGAACACAACATTGACATATAATCACCTTTTACAATCATGAGACAAACTTGTTGGCAAACAGTTGATTTTACGCGTCCAGCAACACAGGGCAACATTATCATGTATCTGCTGTGTCGAGTCGTGTTTCTGTACACACGGTGAACTGTAAGTCCATTACTCTTTCTCTTTTAGCGCTGCTTTTATTCTCTACAAACTCTAGAGCGCATAATCACATTTAAAATCCAGTAATTCTGTTACAATGAGTGACAATACTTCAGACAAAACTGAAGGTTTTGTGGTATCACTGGAAACAGCAGAGCCTTGAGCTCCTCAAGTGTCTGTGATCCATTCGGCTAAGAGCTATTCAGTCTATGTCAAGAACATATGGTCTCTGAATGGAAGTCTTGAAGAGTACAGAGCATTGGGGACTGACTGTTATTTAGATGGAAGAGCTCTCCTGGTGTATCAAGGTAAAACAATGAGCTGACACAATAATTACAATGAAAATATCACAGCCCAGGTGGGGAATTAACACCATCATAATCTGTTGTCACTTTACAGATCACACACACTTTATAGTATGACTGTATTGGTGTCACTTTAACAGCCATTTAAAATTGTAGTATCAATCATATTATTTTGGTAAAAATGTGCAATAAAGTATCTATGCTTTTAGGTATATAGTTTCAGTTTTGTTTTTTGTAGAAGACTCACAAAACAATCACCAATGTCATCAGTGCTCGAAAGCATCAACCACAGATGACCAGTCCTGATAATGAAAGCGTCCTCCCTCCAAATATAGCAATGTACCCAGAGAGTGGTGGCTGAGGATCTTTTATGAATGAATTTTAATGCAGTAGTTGTACCTGTAAGAGGCCAGAGGTTCCCTGAACTCCACGCTGTTGTTCCTACGGACATTGCTGTCCTGGGTGGTATTTCTCAGCGGGCTGCGTGAGCTGCTCTTTTCTGGACTCTGCTGACTTCGGCCCCTGCGCTTTGAAGACCCTCCACTGTCGTCAGCTTGTTGTCCATCTTTGATAGAGATGTCATTGTTAACATGGTTTTAGTTGTGAAGTGTAGAATTTAATGCATTGCAATGTCATTTTATAATAACTTACCCCTGCAGCGCATTGTCTTGGAGGATTTCTTCTTGGGAGGGTCCATGACAGAGTCCAGGAGAACCCCTGTCCCTGGAACTGCCTCCAAACGGTTTTCTATATGCCGCAACTACAGAAGGAGAATACACATCAGACTCCTTGGCTTATGTGAAGATGAAAGGGAGTCATCTTCATAATCACTGAATATTGCCGACTGTGTTTCACCACTTTAATGAAATGGTATTCTTTCTGAGACACAAACACACAAAGTCATTCAGCACAAAACTCTTCCAGGTATACTTACAGCAGCTTTGGACTGAGACAAACTTTTCCATGCAGTTGTCAGCTCTGACAAAGAGAAACAGAATACAAGTCATTACAGGTGATAACATCTGGCTATGTAAATGATACTTACGACACATTTACATTATGAGATTCAGAATTCAAATGAAGTTGAGCTGTGAGAACACTATACCCACTGAGGATAGATATGACTATAATTGGACTGCATTTTTTTTTTTTTTTTTTTACACACCTGTGCCAATACTGTGATCTGTAAGCTGCTGAGCAGAGCTTTTAAGAGACGCCTCAGTCCGCCTGCTACTCCTCATCTCTCTCATTCACCTGAAGCCAAGATTAGACAGAGGCAAATAATAAAAAAAAAAACAATACTGAGTGAAGGTAAAGGTGACATGAATGAGATCAACACACAAAACACTGCATACTGCTTACCATATGGACAGCCTGGAGACAAAGACAGTTACTGCTCAACAATCAGGCAGATGAAAACAAAAATTATAAAACTGAAACTAAAACAAGGAATAATAGACTAACACAAAACACATCAAGCACTTTCAAAAACAACAAAAAAGCAAATTGCTGCAGACAGAAACAAGCCTTAGAGGCAACAGTCTAGATGTTGAGCTGTTATCCATGCCTACCTAGTGAACAAATACATAATAAATACTATGTATATAGCCCAATTATTTCCTCGTAAAACACGCGTAACTATTTTGACAGCTTGCTGATGGCAGATTAATGTCAGCCTGCCATTTAAAACCAGTTACACAACAGCACATTCCTCAGAAGTTTTCCATGTGGGAGGGTGAGCAGAACTAAGGTCTGTCACATGTCAACCATGTAATGTTTACTTAAAACACCTGTTTAGCTAGTGCGCAGGTGTCTTGTTTTACTGACATACTACTCTAACAAACAGTTTTGTGATGATTATGAAGACAACAGTGGGTCAATTTGTTCACAACTCTATGTCTTTTATGAGTTTATTGTAGCCATGCATCTATGAGCAAGTGTAGCCTGGCTATATTGTTCATTGTGTGTGTTTTTCACTCATATTTAACACCCTGTGAGTCACATGTTGTCTTTAAAAGTCATGCCTTTTACTCATAATCACTTGACGCATCGCTGAGACGATCGCCTCAGGCTGAGAGGGCAAACAGGAAGAAAAATATATTGATAAAGGCTTCTCTATCAGCAGCATTTCCTTGTAACAATCTTCCCGATTACCATATGGCCACACCTGATTATAAACTCAAATTAACAATGCAGACCGCATGAATAAAATAATTTCTACTAAACCAGACTACAGACAGTAGTCCGTGTCTTTCCTGGTATCTGAATCCAGATGGGACTGAATCCGTAAACGTCTGGTAGGAGAGCCAACAGCGGCTAGAAATATATGGTGTTAAACTGTGTGTAACGCTGGTAAATTCATACAAGGAAGTAACGTTTCAGGCTGTCATCTTGACTATCAGAATTAGCTGACGTTAGCTACTTTAGTCAGAAGTTGTGACTTGAAATGAAAAGTGCACACGCAAGCATTACTCGAAACACTTCTCTATTCAGCGCTAACTTAACGTCAGGAATCAACGTTAACAACACAAACATAGTACCGAGAATAGTCCCCGTAACAAGCTGATTGGCTCGGGTTAACGATCAGATGTCTACAAACGGCAAGCATGATCAATGACACAAGCGCCGTATACTGGTCCTGTATTGCTGTCATAGTAAACACATCTAATTTAAGCATTTAGAGCTCATAAAGTTCGTTTACGACGGTATTTTGAAATTTTTAACACATAACAAGGAAGGTGAACCTATTAGCGACCTATCAGCAAAAGAAAACAACAATGTCGGGCAGATTTAAGTGAGAAAAACACAATTTTCCCAACATAGTGCGGGTGATTTCCGTTAAAGCAAATACAATGCGTGTGAAATCCAATATGGCGCCTAACACTTCTTCGCACACCACTGAAGCGTTGCTCGGCAGTATCAGCTCCGTGCTGCCACCTATGGGTGGACGCTACATTACAAAAACACTATTGAAGGTACATAGACTGTTGCAGTACAGCTTCCGACCACTAATGTCACCATTGTGCAAAAGGCTGCTTGGCAGCACCCAGCTTCCGGCGAGGAAGAAATAACGAGCCATCTTTGACTTTTCATGGGTTGTATTGACTTTAACTACAATCACCCTCACTACGTCGTAGTATATCACGTTTTTATCTCTTTACATCCACGTAGCATCACCCTTTTGTCCGCGGATAGGTCGCTGACAAGTCCAACTTCCATTCAGCAACAGTATATTTCCATTATTATGTTCTCAAACACAGAGAGCCTTAAATAGGTGGGCTCATGCTCATCCTACTTCAAGACCCGAACAAGGGATAGTCAAACGCTAGCTGTCGTTTGTGTCAACGACAGCGCTGTTATCTTTGAATATAATAAATTACAGCAACACTAAATGAAAAAGCAAGTAACGATAATCCAACTCTCTACGTTACATACGTGAAATCAACTGTGTTGAGGCTACTACTGAAACACCGTGTCCGGGAAGTACTCATCCGCGAACTCGGACAACACAATCCATCATTAATCTACTTTCGGGTGTGAATTTACTGCCAGGGTGTTAATGTTTTATTTAAAAACCTAAATATATTTTTAAAACTTCTATTTTTCAATAATCATGATGGGTTTTCTAATACAATCGCTGTACGTCCGAAAATGATCCCCGCAACTCATTATAACATCTGACTTCCAAGATGACTTATTTCGAAATGTCTTCGGTCCAGGGAATAGTCGGAGCCACTAACTCGAGAGTTGACGTTAACGCTAGCTGACAGGAAAGTCATGAATTAACTTAGCCGTTTACCTCTTTGGAGAGACATAACACATACCTTTAGGGAAACGATCCGACGTGTCTAGATGTCCACATTCATGCCGATGACCTCATTATAAGAAAAACCTAACTTCTCCAGACTTCTTCCTCAGTTTCGTTCAGCTGTCTGTTTGCTAACGTTAGCGTTAGCCAGCTAACGTTAGCAAACCAATGTTAGCTAGCAGTTGTGCCAACTAAGCTAGCAACTTTTTCTAGCGACATGCACCCATTGTTGTTGTCTCGGCGTTTGTCCAGGTAACCAAATATCCAGGTCGGCCGTGAGATTCCTAGACAGAAATGTCGCCACCCGCCTCTGAGGTTGCCTTTCCCGGGGTTACTATGTTGATGTTTCCCAACAGTGAAACTGGAGTATCCAAGACGGGTAGATAACTGAAAGACCGAAATATCGCGAGTGTTGGATGACGTCAAACGCTAGGAAAGCCCCACCCCGCAGACGCACATACACACACACACACACACGTTTGTTAATGAACACACAAGAAAAAACTTATGAAACATACATATACATTAATAGATTATTATAATAGAATATCAAAATGTGAATATATTACATACAGTTATATGGACTGTACCTAAATTAATTGGCTCACATTAATGCCCAAGTGTGTACTGAGCACCAGATTGTAGCCTATAATTGATGATTGAGAGCACTGTAGATCAGTGTCCATCCTACATTCCTCTCCTTTTCAGCTGCAGAGAGTCTTAATCACACAGTCATCATTTCCAGACTAGACTACTGCAATAGTCTCCTTCACGGTTCATCATCCAAAACACTCAAGAAACTACAATATATCCAGAGTCCTGCTGCTCATCTTCTCACACACTCCCACACCTATTACCACATCACCACCATCCCTCATAACCTCCACTGGCTCTCTATCACCCAACGTATCCACTTCAAACTCCCCATCATCACCTATAAAGCCCTCCACAACCTGTCTGAAATACTCCGCTAGCACACTCCCTCCCACACTCTCTGGTCTGCTGATGCCAACCTCCTGTCTTCTTCCCACCAGGACTATCCAGGGCCTTCTCCATTACTGCTCCCACCCTCTGGAGCTCACTCCCTAAAGACACCAGAGACTCCCCCTCACTCTTAACCCTCATGAAATCCCTCAAAACACACTCCATCAAAACTGCCTACAACCTCTAAAAACTGTGTTCTTCTTCTCCCTCTCTGCATTGTTTCCCTTTTTATGGATTATTTCATCTGTGTCTTTGTTATTGTTGTTCTTTGCAAAGCAACTCTGAGTATCTAGTGCTATATAAACCCATTATTACATCACTGGGCATATTTGCATCAGAACAACACTATTTGTCCTTAAGATAGATGTAAAGGAAAATCTAAAAAAAAAGTTCTTACAGGTAAAATGGGATAAAAAATTAAGCTAAACAGGACACTTTTCTGTGAGTAAAACCAGGATGTTTTTAGGCTACTAGGTCCCATAAAATCTTAACGTATGCTATTGTGTGTTTGTTTGTCACTTAAAAATATCAGAGATGGTGCAGTGAGTCCACGCCAGCCACAGTAGTCCTGAATTAGCCATCAGTGTTACAGGCATGCAAGCACACACACGTCCATGGCAGACAATATGGCACCAAGGAAACAGGCAGCAAAAGAACAGTAAAAGCATGGCAGAAAAGTTATTTAATGAATAGTCACTGGTTACATTAAGGATTTCATGAATTAATAACTGAACTGATGAATGGAATTAACCATTTAAACAACAAACAAACACGATCGTCCCATTTTACCTCACCAGCCACATCAAGTGGACTGTAAACTCCGCTGCGCTGGTGGAAAAGGCCCAGCAGAGACTATATTACCTCAGGAGGCTGAGGAAGGACCAACCTCTCTGCAAAATTACTCGAGTCTTCGACCACTGCTCAGTGGAGAGCATCCTGGCGTTCTACATCACAGCCTGGTATGATAGTTGTTCAATGGCAGACAGGGCGGCTCTCCAGAGGGTGGTCAACACAGCACAAAAAATTATTGGACTCCCCAGAAGACATCTACAGGTCTCGCTGCCACAGCAGATCCTGCAGGATTGTTAGAGACAGTTCTCACCCCTTTCACCACCTGTTCACTCTGCTACCTTCCATAAGACACTACAGGGCCCTGAAATGCTGCACCTCCACACTGAGGAACAGTTTTCACCTTACAGCCATACACAAACTCCGCCATCACCACAACAACTTTAAATTGTACTACCACGGACTAATGTACAATAACTGCATACACACTTTATCTTTTTCTTTTCATAGCATATTTTTTGTCATATTTATCATATTTTAGCCTTATCCTACTTTAATGTGTGGGCATGTGAGTGTGAGTGTTTAGGCAAAGTGAATGAAACAGTTTATCTTTACTGAGAGACAGCAAATTTCATTGTAAGTGAACATGCAATGACTATAAAGCCATTCATTTAATTACACCTGTCCCATTTTACCTGATCATGTAACTGGACTGAGGTAAGTGTTCTTGGTGTGTTTGGAGGTCGAGTGTTTCTTAAGTATTTACTTAGCAACATATTTTTTTTATGATATTTTTTATTGAAGAATAATTGCGAAACATACTGAATTACAACAGAAACAATACTTTTCCTTCCATTTTTTTTTCTTTTCTGAACAAACATCAGTCCCACTTGTCCCCTCCCACCCCAACCTTGAAAGTCCAGGGAGGTAGAGGTTCAACACACAATGACATGATTCCATGTAAAAAAAAAAAAAAAAAAAAGCACAGTAGAAATAAAAGGAGGATAAGTACATCTTTTCTCTCTAGAAATATAGCAGAGATCCATACAAGTAAAAGCCACACTCTTCTTCTGTGTTCTAAGTGATTTTCTTGGTAATCTATCAGAAAGTGTCTCAAATTACCTGACTTCATCCTGCAGTAAAACCAGTTATGAATGTACATACATTTTATTTATTTATTTTTTTAAGATCAGGCCTTTTTATATTTATAAATATAAAAAAGCTGACAAATTAAACACCAAACAATTACATCACACCCCTCCCCAAGTACTGGACCATGCAGCATACATTCATACAAATAAATAAATAATAAAATTGAAGTAGTTTCACATATACATAAAAAACAGAAATGCCAGATAGAGGAAAGTGAAATGCAGATAGCAAATAATAATAAAATAAAATAAATAAATATATAAAATAACAAATGACAATATGACAAGTACACAAACACTTGCATAGATGTACATTTACAAGTTTAATTGACTTGTTTACATACATTGTTAAGTTTCTGTCTTTCTTTCTTTTTTAAACTCAGTTTTTTTAGTTTTCATCAACAACAGTACAATGTATAGATTTTCCTTTTTCCCCAGCTGTATATAACATTTTTATACATCATATTCTGAAGTTATCTGAACATAAACATAAAAACATGACACATAAATATCCACTCCAACATATTAGCCCATTAGCAAAATTTAGGTAGAAATAGGTAAAAGTTTTTTTTTTTTTTTACCTTTTCTTGTTTTTTAAGGAAGTGAAAAAAAATGAAAATAATATTAGTCCACTCCACATTATAATCACACAAACAAATACGAGTGCAAAATTTGTACTACAGACAATGACATATGTATATGATATGTGCAAAGGGTTTCTATCTTTTTAAAGGCTAAACTTAAACATCATTAATTAGTCAGAGCCCCACAGTGTAAATACATGCAGTGTATAGTCAAGGCAAACAGACATCACTAACCACAATGTACATGCATTTACTGCCACCCAGCGGCCTGAGTGTGTATCACACCCAGAGACACACACGTATAAGCACACGTACAGCCAAATTGTCGTGCATCACGTCGCCTTGAACGCTCCACTCATTCAAAAAAATTACCATAGCCCACTAACCCCGAGTCCAGATCATCTGAGTCATTTTTCCTCACGAGATTATTGCTCCATTTTATTGGGGCACGCGCTTGGTTTCTCTTTTACCGGTCCCTATGGCAACAAATGGAGTGCACATTGTAAAAATAAAAAAAGAGGGCGAAATAGTTTGATGACAGCGTGTGTGCTCACAGTTAACAGGTGAGTCATAAATATATAAACCGCGGTGCAGCCATGGAGCCGTAGGACTCCTGTTCCCAGGTAATGGCTGCGTGTTTGACCACACAGGAGGCAACAAGTAGGTTACCTGTGCTGTCTATGAGAGCACTCTGAGGGACCCAACACACGGTTACGTGAAATCTCATTAACATTTCCAGCATGGCATGTAATCGCGGCTTTTATTGTGTTTGGGGGTGCTTTCTGGAAAAGCTGTTGTAACTGGCAACTGCTCCAATTCCCCCGATTCCCCCTGGCTAATAACCCGGCACGTCTCTCCCTCCCTCTCTGTGTCTCCCTCTTTCTGTCTGTCTGACTCTCTCTCAGTACTGGCAGGGGGATAGTACGGACCTGCCGACACATTTTCATTTTCTGTTGAAAGGTGAACGACATGGAAAGGAGTTCTCTCTTTTTAGGTAAGAAATCCAGCATGATTTATATTTTAAAACAGGTGTTAGTTAAAGAAAACCACTGTATGGAGCGCATGAAGCTGCTTTGGCACAGGTTGTGTTTGTGTGCCAGAGGAACAGGGTGCTTCAGCCTTCACTGATAATACTGATCAATGAATAAGAACAAGTGGATGATTGTGAAGCTTTTATGTGACTTGAAATATTTGCTTTACAGCTATTACAAAGCATTTTCCCTGATGCTTTTGCATGTTACTTCTGTCTTTAAGATAAGACTCCCCTGTGTCTAAGAGGCTGTGGAGGGCATGTTATTTATCAAATAGCTGTTTCAACTCCACTCTTTTACCCTAAAAAACATGCCTATAAGAGCAATGTGCAAAGGCAGTGACAGAGCACTAACGTCTCTTCACTTTTGCCAGAGCAACAGGATGACACAGGAGACTGAGTCATTAGACTAACACAAGGAGATTCAGATCTTTATATTCAGTGTGTTGCTCAGAGTTACAAAGCAGGTGTGAGAGTAAAGGCCACATGGAGGCAGACTTGAATTAGGCTCTGCTAATTACTAAGTGGGCCCAGACCAGATAATGGTACAATTTGAAGTGCAGGAGAAGAAAGCTCTCTAGTTTAATCTCAGATGTTGGGGATTGATCATTACCTCGAGGAAGGGAGAATTAATTACAGATGAGAAAATCGAGACTACGTTTGCTGCAGCGAATAGAAAGGAAGTGAAGTTTTTGATGAGGGTTTGTTTTTATCAGTCATTTCATCTTAGGCTGTTGTGTCTTTATGAGCTGGGACTTGATCAGATGTTTATTATCTTCTTAAAAAGAGGTGATGTATTTAGATAAAGTGATCAATCACAAGTTAAAAAACAGAGTATTGAGGAGTTTGACAATGAAGGAAGAGGCAGTTGAATAATCAGTGTTACACATGACAGGCTGCTGGAGGCAACACTGTGTTGCCAGTTGTCTTCCCGTCTCTCTTTTTCCTTAAGTGGGGTCTCAAAATTGCAGCCATGCAATCTCCTGCAACAACCAGTTACCAGTCAGCGGTTCAATAAGCAGGTGATCAGTTCTGCGCTAGTATTGATCAAGAGATCTTCTGAATGAGGGCAAATGGGCCGTTGCTTGGACCAGTCCTGCTTCTCTGTAGTGTCTTGTTAATTATTCCATCACATTAACATTTGTCACTTACCACCCCCAATCTAGTTTGGCTATATCTTCCTGTTATTGTCTATCTCTTGTTAACTGCTTCGATTGTCCTGGATGAATAACACCACTTCCCTTGGAAGGGGTGCAAATTGGTTTTCATGGTGTATAAATTAGTGCCTCTGTTCAGCATTAAACTGAACCTGACTGAACCTCTTGAACTGAGACAAGCTGTATGTTTCCTTCTACCACCTGCAATGCATATTCACAATACTGAATAATTGTGATTCATCATTTACAAAGATGATTAATTGTGTCTTTTATAGCCTCAGGAAGCACACTGAATTCATGTGAAGTTGTCACATACTGTCAGTCTCTCTGTTAAAGACAAAGGCACTCAATTAGAGGCAAAAACAAACCTAATGTAAATAAGACACTGCTCATTTCATCAACCTGTGGCATTAGCTTCTGCTTAAAATCTATGGGGCTAGAGCTGATAGGGTGCTGGGTGTCCCACCAGCCTATTTCTGCAATGAAAATAAACTTGCAGTATTTATTTTTGTACTTTGAATATGAATAAGTTTCCAGAATGCATAAAAAGCTTCAAATAGAGCTTCTTTATAAAGAAAAATTGCCAGGGGAGGATCTCCTTGACCAGGGGTCAGCAGCCTTTACTACCAGAAGAGCCATTTTTGGTCCAAAAAAAAGATGGGAAAGGAAGCTTTTATTTCCTTTAGTTTTTACAGATAAAAGTCAATAAATTGTGAAGACAATCACCCCCCACAAAATAGCATTTAATTCTTGTGTGTGATTCATCCTTCAGGGATTTATACTTCCGGATTTATCGTGGCTTCATATGGGCAGAGGAAATCTTCGCTCCTTGCTAGGCTAATTTATACAATGTAAAATGCCATAGGCTTTTGCTAATAACGTTAGCATGTTATATTTGTTTGGAAAACGTGTTTAGTAAAAGACAGTTGTTTTGTTGTAATGGAGCCGAATTTTGTACCATTACCTTTGTTAAATGTTGCTGTTGTCCCTAGGTTCATATGAGAAGAGGGAAAAGTTCGCTAGCTGCTAGGCTAATTTATACAATGTAAAATGCCATAGGCTTGTGCTAAAAACATTAGCATGTTGTATTTGTAGGGAAAATGTGTCCAGATAAAGACAAGTGTTTGTCTGTGAATGCTGTGAGTTATAGTGAAGCCGATGTGTATACTTGCGTTTGAAATTGTCTCTATTTTAGCCATGTTTAAAGTGTTTTTTTGGGTGTGTTTTGAATCAAGTAAACTTCACAGCACTTCACAGAAACCTGTGTTTTGGAGGTGTAACTGCAGAGCGACACAGACACACCACCACACAAGTTGCTCACAATGGCGTAGGTGACGTGCGTAGGCTGCCACACAAGTATAAATCTTACTTAATCATTAATATGCTTCTCTGCAGTTAAGTATTGATGGATATTTGGTAGCTTGCAGCGAAAGTGAATAAATCTGTCTATATGCACTATTAAATTCAGATTTTCCTTCAAGACTTTTCCTTTCTGGATTTGGAATCCATGGCTAGCTTCGCCAAGGAGACTCAAGACAAGCCACTACTCTTGATATTTGGCAAAATTTAGAGAAAAGGCGCCAGGCCATAGACATTGCTTACATTATAGTTGACGAAACGTTGAAACATTTTTTACATTTGATGTAGTCTTACAGGTTACACATTTTTATACAGTAATTGGATCATGTGAGAATACCTTTAGGCCTACAACAATGATAAATGAAAATTAAAATGTTCAAAAATAACCATGATTCATTTACATGTAGCCATTTTTTTGGTCAAAGCCACAGTGAGCCATTGGAGAGGGGCTAAAGAGCTGCATGCATCTCCAGAGCCGCAGGTTGCCGACCCCTGCACTAGACCCCCCCAAAAGAGGTCCGCGCTACATCCCGATTGTCCTCAAATCCTAGACACACCCCTGCATACACCTGACCTGTGCGGGACTGCTGTGACTGGATTAGCCTCTGTTAAAAGTTTTAAAACTGGGAATTCAATTAAATTGATCTGATGAATTTACCTGAGGTTTGCCACCTCAGAATAAACCTAAACTAATGTGTTTAATTTTCCAAATAACAGTTGCTGTATGCAAGGTTGCTAATAATCAGACGTCATCATGAGTTAAAACATGCTAGCTCCAGAGCAGCATTTCCGCTTGGTGACACCACAGAAAAGTAAAGTTGAGAAGTCAGTTCATTTGAAAATAAGGAATTTAAGAGAAAGCTCAGTTATAGGCATTTTAACTCTAACTCTAACACAATCTTTGTTTATCAACTGGCCCCTGGTCTCTTGCCATTTTGTGAAAGCGGCCCTCAGGCAAGGCAGGTTTAGTATCCGTGGTCTAGAGACTGGTGGTGACTGCAAGTTACTTAGTTTGTTCAGATGTTGACACGTCTTTGTCTTCACTTCAGTTTGTACAACATCTTAACAAAGGCAGTTCGTTTTTTTTTTATTGATATACCAGATCCAGCTCAGACAGTCAAATGTGGTGTTTTTTCATTCAGTTGCTGCTGCTGTCTAAAACAAATGAGCAGGCTTTGCTTTAAGACTTAGTGCTACTTTGACAAAATACAAGGCTGTAGCTGAGACTAAACTTTACAGTTTTATTGTAGTTCTTCCAACCACTAGTACACTTTGCTTTTTCCTTTCTGTAGTTTGCTTCATCTTAACTCTGTGCTATATTGATGTGGTTCGTCTCTTGGACATTTCTGATGTGCCAAAAACAAAACACTGACAACATACTGTTCAATATGCTGTCTGTGCGTGTTGTATCAGACAGTGTACAGGTTTAAAGATGTCAGTACAGTGATACAGCGGCTTCTCAATGAGCCCGACACTGAATCTGAGTAATGACTGCAACAGATACTTGTTTGTAGCTGCTCTCCACAGTTAGGTGTGCAATCACGAAGACACACACACATATATATTCCAGCACACTTCTTTCATCTCATAGCAGCTAAAATCAGTGATCATTCATTTATATGTTTGTGTAGAATGGGGCTATGCTTCAAATACAATGTGGTTTCCCCGCAGCCTTGTGGATAGATTTGGCAAAGATTTAAATGTCACTGGCCTTATTGCTATGTGTTCCCTGTGGAAAACAATATTGCACAGCAGTAATGTGTATGTGCAAGACAAATCTCTCTAATATCATATGTATACAGGTGGAGTGCTGTAATGTCACTGTGCAGGCATTGTGTCCCAAAAACCTTTTTATGTGATTTTATGCTTGGACAGTTCTTTTCCACAGAATTCAATTACTTTTTTGTGTCAGCTAATTAATTAATTGTTGCAGCTCTAAACAGAAATGCAGCAGAAATCATTCAAATGAGCAGTGAATGATGTGTTTATGTTTAGCAGAAGGAGAATTTCTACTTTGTAAAAAATTAGTCCACTATTTCAATGCAGAGCTTAGGGCCTGGAAACCAAAACTGCTTGAATGATCATGAATTTGTTACCCTCTCTGTACTAGATATTTCCACTTGTGCTATTTTGTTGTAGGACTTCTACACATTCCTGAATATATTCAAGGTATGGCCGGGCAGTAAGGAGAAAATTAAATATCACAATATGCTTGAGGAGTTTCCATGTGTCAGCGTGAGTTTTCTCCAGGTACTCCAGCTTCCTCCCACAGTCCAAAGACATGCAGGCTAATTGGTGACTCTAAATTGTCCGTAGGCGTGAATATGAGCATGAATGGTTGTCTGTCTCTATGTGTCAGCCCTGTGATAGTCGGGTGACCTGTCCAGGGTGTACCCAGCCTCTCGCCCAGTGTTAGCAGGGATAGGCTCCAGCCCCCCCGCGACCCTCAAGAGGATAAGTAGAAAAATATTGTGGAAAATTAATGAATGAATCATCAGTAGGGTAGACATAATGACTCAGTGGGTAAAGAAAAATAAGAAAACAGCCCAAACAGTCTGGTAGATTCAGAAAAGGACATTATGCAGCCTTTAAAACCAGAAAAACCAACACTGATGAAATCCAAAATCCATGATGATAACTCGTCCCACATTACAGTACCTATATAATGTTATATTGCACAGTCCTATATGTTTAGATACCAGATTATAAAGTCTAAATTAATAATTACAGCACAGGGCTGTGGAAATGCATCATACTCCACCCAATGTCAGTTCCTCTGCCAGGTTTTTCCCATGAGGTTTCTTTGCCTTCCACTGATATAACCATAACAGCGTGGCGGTCCTATTAGTAGTGTTGATCATTACTGATCTGATGTGTCAGTGGCGTTATGTAATGGCTTAGCTTTGAAGGTCATCGCAGTAGGATCTCTTTGAGAAGCATCTGTCATGGTCTACCTGGCTGCAGTTAAAGACAAAAAGCCCAACTGCCTTATAAAGTATTGAAAAGCAATGAATATAAAGCTTGTGTGTGTGAGTCTGAGCAGCATGGGGGAATTATAAAAGAGTGGGCCCCTAGGCACAAATATGCCAAAGGCCTCATGACCTCTCCTACAAAGAAGGAAGACACAGACTTTGTGGAGGTTTTGCCTCTTTTTTGTTGTTGTTTTGCATTTCTTTGTAGTCATTATACATCTTTTTGTGACTGTGGTTATTTTGTACGTGATAATTTTGGGGTCGTCGTGGTAGTTAAGCATCTTTTTGTAGTCGTTTGCTGTAGTTGTCTCTTTGTGGCTGTTTTCCCCCTTTTTGTAGTTATTTTGTGTCTCTTTGCAGTTCCTTTGCATCTCTTTGTAGTCTTTTTGTGTACTTTTGTGGTCATATTGCAACACATTGAGTCTCTTTATTGTCAGTACTCGCTAATTTAAATGACATTTTGCAAGTGAAGGCCAGGGGAGCCCCCTCACAAGTTTAATTGACTTGCAAATTAACACAATGTAAAATACCATAGGCTTGTGCTAATAACATTAGCATGTTATTTTTGTTTGGAAAACGTGTTTAGTATAAGACAGTTGTTTTGTCAGTGAACCTTGTGAGCTGTAATGGAGCAAATTATGTACCGTTGCCTTTGTTAAATGTTGCTGTTGTCTCTGGCTTCATATGAGAAGAGGAAAAGTTTGCTAGCTGCTAGGCTAATTTATACAATGTAAAATGCCATAGGCTTGTGCTAATAACATTAGCATGTTGTATTTGTGGGGAAAATGTGTCCAGATAAAGACAAGTGTTTGTCTGAGAATGCTGCAAGTCATAGTGAAGCTGATTTGTGTGTGTTTTGAATCAACCAAACTTTACAGCACTTAACAGAAACTCCGCCGCCAACTAGTGTTGTGGAGGTGTAATTGCATAGTGACACAGACTTACCACTGCACAAGTATAAATGCTCACAATGGCGTAGGCCATGGCGTAGGGTCTGCTGCACAACTATAAATCCTGCTTTTGGGCACCTAGGCCTGTGCCCGGTAGGCCCGTTTAGTAATCCATCAATGCTCACTAGCTGAAAAACTTGGCAAACACATAAATACCATGAATTCAAAATGATTCTTTGTTGTCTGATAATGTTTTTTATTAGGTCTGACTGAGCTCTTGGGGATACACGTCCAAAATAAAAGCAAAATGTAAGAGATAACACAGAAAACTAATTCCCAAGTTGAGTTGCCTTGTATGTTCTCTCTCAAATGTCTGTTATTCAGGCTTCCAATTAATTGATCTATTCAAACTGAGGTAATTCAGTGCTCATGGCATACCACTAACACAACAATGATATGAAATTTTAATAAACCCTTCAGGGAAATTGGGTTGTTGTTGTTGCAGAATATCATAGTGGAAGGATACAAATACTAAAAATAAGATTGAAGTAAACAGATGCTTGAAATGAATGGCAAGAACAACATCCAGTGTACAATAGGAGTATTAAATAGAGATGTTTTTATGAATTAACCAAAAAACTATGGGAAGGTATGCAGCATATACAGGATGTGCAAAATAATAGCAAACAGGAACAAAAGCCAATTAACTGTATACGTATGGGATGAGCAAAACATGCATAGTATTCTCATTAACACGTCTACAGAAGGTGTTACATCTGCACAGAAAACGTGTAGGTTGAAAGGAGCTGTCTGTGTCATTAAATACATTCATTTTTTCCAGAGACAACAATGGTGGCTGTGGGTGGAATAGACTGTACTGGTGAGGTGCAGTGGAGACGTTTTGCTGGTTTAGTTATTATCCTTGTATTCTTCACCAGTTATTATTATGCTGGGTGGCTGTTACTCAGGAGGAAGAGCGATGGTCCATTAATCACAAGGTTCGATCACTGTCTGTTCCTGTCTGCATGTCAAAGTGAACTCCCCGATGGGCAGGCAAGCCTTTGCATTTAAGTGTGTGTGTGTGTGGGTGATTGAGGACTGAGAGGCTCCACACCTCCAGGTGTTTTTTTTGCCTCCGTGCCAGAATGCCTCCGTAGCCAGAAGCATGTTTTTGGGCTGTCCATTAATCTGTCTCTCTCATTCTTGTAAACACAATATCTCAGGAACACCTTGACAGAAAAATTGTAAATTTGGCACAGACTGTCACTTTCGGTGGTTGAAGGTCAAAGGTCAAGGTCTGTGTGGCCTCTCAAACATGTTCTTATCCATAACGCAAAGATTCTTATGCAAATTATGACAAAACTTTACACAAATGTCTAACAGGATAAAATGATGAAGTGATGACGTTTTATATCCAAAAGGTCAAAGGTCGACTTCACTGTGATGACATAATATTCTGCATCAAACACTTTTCTGGCCATTACTTAATGTCATATCTCAGGAACAGAATTGAAGACATTTGGTCAGATGGTGACTCTAATCTTAAAACTGCTGTTTACATAGATCTTCTGTGCTGCCATTTGTGTGGAAGATTGTGTGAAGCATCCATGTAGGAGACACTTGACTGATGTGCAAAGGCATACATCTGCTGGGCGGTATTTCTACTTTTTTTTTTTTTTTTTAATTGTAGTCTCCAGCTCCAACCGAGGCAGACTCAATTGACTTCACTTGAGGCAATAGAGGAAGATTTTGCGCAGCTCCCTCTTAAACCAAGAAAGGCTTTATACATCTTTCTTCCAGGTGTTTTCATTGACAAAATGCCCATTAACTGTAGGTTGACTGTGTAAGCTTATTATGAAGGTAGCGCTCTCTAGTAGTCATAGTCCATGTAATGTTGTATGATGATGGATCAAGCACAGGACTTTCACCCAAAAGACTAGTGTTCGTGGCCTGAAGTCAACGTTGACTTCTTTTAATGGCAGCATAGCCTAGTATGCTATGTGTAGCATTCTGTGCTAGTGACATATGTGACGACTGTTACACGGTAAATCTGTCAATATCATAATAACAAAACTACTCATTTAAAGCCAAACTAGTTTTATGGCATAACGCTGACGGTTTCAAAACATTAAGGATGTTAAAACTACAACTGTAAGGATGGACGATGACTGAATATTACATATATTGAAAAGCATTTTATTTCAATGTCTCCATCTGCTGGTGGGCCATCATGATAAGAGTATGCATGCATAATATGATGTTAATTCCAAAACAGAGGAGACTTGATGGTCACAAAAGTAGGTATGGAAAAAGTGGATATATCGATATTGGTATCAGTATTTGGCCAAATAAGTTGTTATATATATCGGCATATTGGATATTGGCAAAAAAATCCAATATCGTGCATATCTAATGGTGATATGTTGTTTTGGAAGTCGGTGGAAATCGACCTATTCTGTCTGTTAGGTATGATAGAGCGTTGCTTTTTCCACACTTTCAGTAGCACCCTCCAACACTTGTAAGCAGACATTGATGTATAAAGTCAGTCAAATTTGAATTTGTCTAATGCTGTGGTTTATGACCAAATACCTGCAAAATGTAAAGGCATTAAACATTTTACCTGCTAAACATCAGCATGTTAGCATTGTTATTAGCATTTAGCTCAAAGCATCACAGTGCTAGCATGTGCTCTTTATATGTCGTATCAGTCTGTTGTATAAAAATATCATGGTAGTTTCATCCTCTTTGTTTCCTGACCGTTGATGCTACATTCAGAAAAGTTTAATATACATTTTGCCCATCACACTCTATACATCTGCATATCCGCTGGCGCCACTTGCTCACTGAAATGCACCACAGTGTGTAATAGAAAGTTGTAAATTGTAGCTGTTGGCAGTGCCTGATGCACTCTGTATAATACAGAACAGTAATATGCAGTGGCTATATTATGAGGGAGTCACAGCTCTAAATTAGAGGCTGGCTGAGCTATAGAGAAAATTAGACTTCTCATTGAGGGAACACTTACACATTCACACTGTATGTGCCTCGACTACTACAGTATTTATGTTGAGTCAGTGTTCCTTCCTCTTGGATGAGCTGTCTGTTTAATTAGTCTTTGTTCTTCTGTTTGTGTAAGGCAAACAGCAGAGAGTGTAACTAAAATGATTTGACACTTTAACTTTGAAACACTTGAGTCATAGTAGGTGTGTACAGAATATTGGTCTGTGTCCTCTGTTCCCACTTCATTGTGTTAGATAACTCCTAAAGGTGTTGGTCTTACAGTGCGCTCTTAATCTTATACAGTTGATAAAAAGTTTTCCTTGTAATATATGTTTTAATCCATCATCATGTTGTCATAGTCTTCCATTTTGCCTGAACAGCAAAGAGGCACATGATTAAAACTTGATTGATAGGAAATAGTATTAGTTGCCAGAAAAAAAGACAAGACCTTGATCCTTACAGCCATCATCAGGCCAGATTTTATGACTAAAATGATCAGATTTCTGGCATTAAATATATATTTTTGCCCCCCACCACGGACTCTTTAAGCTGTCCTCAAGATTCTTGACGTTGTGGTTGAATCTCCTCCACCAAACATGGTTATTTTTAGCCGGCTTAAATTTTACGCCAGATTTCCTTCCAGACGCATCTCCCATTAGAGTGGCTTCAGGTGACATAACACTTCCTGACGCATGTTTGGCCACTCACCAGGCTGACATCCAGGTTGAGGGGCGGATGTGGTGAAAGATGATGTGCAGTCAGGCAGTTGTGTGGGCCGTCAGGGGCAGCAGGTGTGAGAAGGTTCCTCGCCTGCCTGAGCCTCTCCTTCACTCCTCATTAGTAACCTTGCAGACACCTGGCTGCTCAACAAAGAGCGTTCCCTCTCATAGTGAGGCTCAGTTTTCGTAAAGACTCACAGTCTTTCGTCTGCTTGTGTCTCACTTAAGTAACTTGAAAGTCACCACACAGCTGTGAGTAACACATTAGATAGTTTGTGAACAATTTTGGATAATGGCAGTCTGAAAGCTCAGTGACTAATCAGCAACCATCCTCTTAAGAGCTAATTAGGAGAATCGGATCAAACCACAGTCAACTTTCTTGGCAGATTGGTTTTGATAATTGTGTGGAGCAACCACAGTGGAGTGCAGAGGAAGAAGCTGAGCGTTGGTGTTTTAGTCATGGCTTTGCGGTGTGGATGTTTTTTAGGGCTCTGTGGTAAAGGTCTGTTTTTGTACTGGCGATGTGGGTTTGGCTGAACTAATGGCTCTGATAATGCTCGCAAATGGGACTGGAATCAAACAAAAAAATTCAGCCTTTATCATCATCTAATTATACCTTTTCTTTCTCCTCATTCTTCCTCACAAGATGTTGTTTTCAATTGTTTTTCTAATTTTCATGTCAATATTAAAGCAGCTACAAGGAACTTTCTTCTTCTGTTAATTTTGGCAGCCCCAAAGCAGAATTGTTTCCATGAGCACCACAGCCTGGTGTCATAAAGATTCAGATCTCGCCCTATATTGATGTGAAAAACACCTCTCACAATGTATTTCATAAATAAAATAGATGTATTACATAACATAGCCACCAAGGAGGAAGAGGGCCAGTTAAGGGCTGGTTTTGAATCCTTTCAAATCCTGCAGTTCTCTCTATCTGTTCAATGACCGACTAAGGTCGACTCCTGTTTTTGCTTTATTACTGACTACATTTCCATGACACATAGAGACAGACAACCATTCACACTCACATTCACGCCAATTTAGAGTCACCAATTAACCTGCATGTTTTAGGACTGTGGGAGGAAGCTGGAGTACCTGGAGAAAACCCACGCTGACACAGGGAGAACATGCAAACTCCACACAGAAGTTAGAACATGTGTCCACAACTGGGATTTTTATTGCAGTTTGCAGACGACGTCCTCTCACCTGTTTACGGCCAGCTCTGTGCGTTCCACATGTGACCTCAACGACTCTTTAAGTGTTCACGCCCACGCAGAGTTTAAGGCCTGTGACTCCACACCAGTCATTTAGAACCGAAGAAGCTTCTTGGATGAGAGACAAATGTCTTCAAGAAACGCAAGCAAGTCCAGTTGCCTGAGACATAGCACTTCTTATGATTGCCATGACCTGGATGACTGAGAAACTTCACAGACATTGTACACAGACAGATGAAGAAACACGCCTAATTTTTTGTTCTTTGGTGATTTTTTTTTTTTTTTTTCTCTTTGCCAATGCTGCCCCAGTATCAGCCATTACCACAAAATATAATGTAGAAAATAAAGAATTGGGTGAAATCTCCTCCTGATTCCTTTTATCTGGCTAATATATCACTTGCTGTTAAACTTTACATGGGAAAGTGTAAACATAGGCTCCTCTGGTCTGCATGCTGTAAACCATTTCATCTGTGGTATTGGACAAAGGGTCAGGCGTTAAGAATAACTTTATAGAAATAGCCTATCTGATGGTCTTGTTTGTTCATGTAGGTCACAGAGAGGCATCTGTATTACACTGAGACTGTTTCATAACCAGATAAAAACTCTTTGCAGCTGTTTTAAAGGACCAGTTAGACTTGTTGGAAGATGCGCTGCTTCCTTGCAGAGAGTTAGATGAGAAGATCGATATGACTAGACATGAGAGTGATGCTATTCTTCTCATCTAAGTGAATAAGTGCGTTTTCCAACATTTGGAATGATTCCCAAACATATTGTAATACAGACTGCGAAGACAAAAGGTATCCCAGAGGAGATTGTTTAGAGCGTGTGTCTTTTTTATCTGACTGTAGTGATCTCACTAGCAGATGGTAGATGACCATAAACAAGTAATTTAAGTGTGTCAGTATTGAATATACTGTAGGCCACATATGGCATGTATACATAAGCACACTCCAAATAGCCTTTACGTAAATCCACTACAGATGAGCCATGTGCACTCGCCTGCTGATAAGATCTGGAGTGACTTAAAGACCAGCCTTGTGCTTGTGGCACTATACAATTAAAGTTAATTGTCGTATAAACTTTCCTGCCAGCATCAATGTCTGTGTCCATTTTTGTAGCTTTCATATTCTGGAAGAGGCCTATTTGTCATTCAAGCCTTTACTAACGATATTTGTCTGGAAAAGCTTTGGGTGTTTAGCCTATTTTATTACTATTGATCATGAACGTGGCACCTTTCTGAGTCGATTTGTTTTGTCTTCGTTGTATTTTCCTGTTCATGTGACTGGTGCTTTTCTAGGAGTATAATACCCAGATCCAGCTGTCTGTGCTCAAACACCCTTATATATATCAGCTAAATTGTGTTGGCATTCCTGTTCAGCCAGTTTGAAAACATAATTTGCAAAATGGATTCAGTAAGCACCAGATCAATGGAACTTCGCCCGCCATTTCTCAGACACAGCTCCCCCTGCCAGGAACACCACAATGGACAACTACACGGGCAAATACATAGTCTATAAATTCATAACTACATTAATAGATAGCCTATATATTTGCTGGAGAGAAGGAAGAGGGCAGGACTTGGTAGGACCAGATGTTTTCTGTCAGCTTACAATCATTAAGCAGCTACATATAATTAAAGTCACTCAACCTACAGGTCCCAAAGCTCTCTGGTCTCCAGAGCAGCAGTGTCGTCACCATTAACCCCCCAGAGAGCTGGAAATTCAACATGTCAGAGGTAATGGACTCAAAAAGAAAAAGAAAACCAGTTAAAGTGTGCTTCAGTGAATGGGTTATAATTACTTGATTTCGGGCAGGGCTGCTTATTCCAATCAGTGTGGAACCTGAGTGCAATAATTTGATTTTAGTCCTTTTGTCATGTAGAGGAAATGTCCAGCTAGGACTATTCCAGTAAATTCGTTTATTGCCAGTTACTGAGTATAAAAATAATATATATATTTTAAGAGTTGTCAGAAAGGCAGGCTTGTAATCCTGCTGCAGCACAGTGGTTTAAAAACAACTCTGCTTCATCCAGGCATGGAACCTGTTGCCTGTTGTTGTTGTGACCACCACTGTCTGACTGTCACTTTGTTTCTCTCTAATTATTATGCCTGTTATAAATGAAATTAGCTCTAAAATAGCTGGAAGAAGCACTGAAGTATGGCATTTCCCTGCTAAGTGAAATATGGAGCTTAAGTACATCACTGCATGATGTTTCCCAGACTCTTTTATACTAATTACAAACATTTAAATGCAACACTTTTGTTTTTGCTCCCACAAGTTTAAGTTAAGATCTGAGACTTTATGCACACAAAAAGCCTTATTTCTCTCAAATTTTGGTTGCAAATTTGGTAGGAATCTGTGTTAGTGGGCACTTTTGCATGCATTTCTGTAGCAATGGTTGTGAAATCCTAATAAAAGTAATTTTTTTTAAGATAAAACAGTGACTTTTAGAGTGGCCTCTTATTATGACCATCCCAAGGCACACCTGTGTTGTAATGATGCTGTTTAGTTAGCATCTAGATATGCCACACCTTTCAGGTGGGTGGATTATCCTAAAAAATGTTTGCCCAACATGGATTTTTACAAATTTGCAACCAAAATTTGAGAGATTATGTCTTCTGTGTGCATAAACGTCTTACATCTTTAACTTAAATCTGTGAAAAATGGGAGCTAAAACAAAAGTGTTGTGTTACGTTTTTTTTCTTCAGTTTATAATGTACAGTCATACACATTTTAAGTAAAGAAAACAAGTTTTTTGTTGCTAAAGTGAGTAAATTTGTGTTTTTGTCCTTTTCCATTCAGCTCAGTCACACTTGCATTATTCATTTTTTTTTTAGCCACATGGAGGCAGCACATCACCTGTAAATACACCCTGTCTACATTTTATTGCCAGATGACGTCGTTGCTGTGAAGTATGCTAGCTAACAAATGCTAGCTAACAGTTGCTAATTTACACGTACAGCAGATGGGGAGCGAAATTATAATTTATATGGATTCATGGTTACCTGACAAACATAGGTTGAATATTTACGCTTATTTTTTTAACTCCTGGGGGAAATATTTGGCTCTTTGGCTGCTAAATGTTTCATTGTGTTCACAGGCTTACGGCTAACGCTAACGGCTAACTGCTAACTGTAGCTCTGCTGGTTGGTGCTGAGCCGTTAGCTGTTTAACTTAAATCTGTACAAAAAAAAGGGTAGCTAAAACAAAAGTTTTTTATTCAGTGTGTAATGTGCAATGGCAACATTTTTTCCGGCAAAGGTGAGTAATTTTTTCAGTCACTGAGGGAAATATTTGGCTCTTTAGCTGCTAAATGCTTCACTATGTTTACAGGGTAACGGCTAACATTAACTGATATCGGCTAACTGATAACGGCTAACTGCTAACCTTCTGGTTGGTGCTGAGCTGCTAGCTTACAGTTGGTTTAACAATTATAAGAGTAGTTAAACGACTGGAAACTGTATAAAAACGAGTGAGAAGATACAATAAGAGAGACTACAGTGTCAGTGTGGGACTTAGTAAATAATTGTTCAGCTGAACAACATTTATACCAGGCTACCAGTTGGCCCATATTAGCTCTAATGAGCTGAGCCTGTCTCTCTTGCCTCAGGAAAACATTGTTTGATGATTAATTTGCAGTAGACTTTTGCCACAATTTTTCCATTTATTACATTTGGTTTTTTTTTCCCAGTGAAATTTATGTCACTTTCGGCCTCATGAATTTAATAAATCACATTGTTGCTGGTTTGTTTGCGTTGCCATAAACAAAGTACAAAGAAACAAATCTCTCTTATCAATCTCTCTTCTACTGTTTCTCACCCTAAAGCTTATTGTTATTCTCCGGGATTTAGTAAACAGAAGATATTAGCAAATCAAACAGGGTGTTTTTCCAGTTTGTGCAAAAATGTTGATATGTGGAGCTGTTAGTGGAGACCTTCAGAAATCAATGAGGTGCAGCTTTCTTGTACAAGTGATGGCATCGTCAGCTCAAGAGGGTCTCTGATCATTAGTGCCTCATTCATAGCAGTGCGTCCACTTATTGACAGCAGTCTAATTAAAGGCTCTAGGGGTGTTTAAGCAGCCCGATGCATTTTAAGCAGATGCTCAAGACAGCTGAATAGCTTTCATCCTTTCATTCTTACCTGCTCTGTACAACAACACAACATCCTCCTTTTACGGCTCTATATCTTCAAGGCACAAGTTATTTAGGACCATTTCTCTCCGAGGGACTGTAAAACCAGAAATCTATCATTCGGCTAACAAAAATGGTGAGGGCTCCATAAAGCTAGAGACGGAGCAGCAGAAACACGCAGGCTTTTGCAGCATGTCAGGCAATAAGATGTACTGTGTGCATGCATACTTGAAACCAGATGAGTGCGCACTCCTTAATGTTCTCACCAGATAAAGGAGAAGATTGGTTGATAAAATTAATTTCCCTCTATTTCTTCTCAATTCTTAATTGCACCATCAAGCACAGCACTATCATATGATTATTTGTTGTGAGGGTTGTGTTAGAGCTTATCTAATTGGTTTTTTATGCTCAGAGGAGTGGTAACGTGTTAAACTCTATGAAGACAGTTAGAGCTGTTGGGCCACTGGGATATTGCCTCGGAGGGTTAGATGAACAAATTCATATGCACCTAGGAGCTGGATGTCTTCAGGCTTTTGATTGATGTACTGCAGCCATAACTCAGCACCCAAGCACTAGATGGCTGAGAGGCTGCACCTGTATGTGGGTCAGGTCTAGATGGTAACCCCTGATTCGTGAAAACTCCCACTATATGGCATGTTCCATGCTGCAAGTGATGTTTTTAACCCAAACCATGATCCTTTTCTAACCCTTACCAAGTGTTATTTTTGCCTAAGCCTAACCAGACCATTACCACAGTGTTTGTCGCACCATGAAACAGCGAGACGAGAACATTTTGAAGCAGCTTGCGAGAGTTTTGAATCTAGAGATACCAGTGAAAAAACGTTGCTATGTATTTATATATGCACTAGAATTGTAATGCGCAGCGCTACTATCTGTATCTGTTTATTTCCCCAAAAATATCTGCATTTGTGTACTGATTGACAGCTTGGTGGAAGTGAGCAGGGCTTATATTGGAAGTTGTTAGAAATCACCTACTTTCCAGACAGAAAATTTTTTGGATTTTTAAACTCGATGCAATGATATAGCCTGGTTTAAATGAGGACATTGATTTATACACCCTTCCTTTTAATTAATGTAAGTATCCCGTCTGTTTTTGTTTTTATGTAAGCAGCCCTGTTTTGAAATAAATGCTTTTTAACTTAATTCAAATGCATCTGTTGCTGCTCCACGCATGAGTGCCTGAAGTTCAGTTTTCTTCCCATGTGCTGACCCTTTTTTCAAGAGCACCTGCATTTTTTCTCGAGTATCATATGATAAAGATGGTCCTTGAGCACACTACTATCTCGTTCTTCAAAGTGTGATCACCTACTTGTAATTTGTGTTTTAACTTCATTGTCAAAAAATGTGGAAAGTGAATCTAAACTGAGTCTTATAAAAGCTATGCAGTTGCTTATTTTGTCGTGTGAAATAGAATAGGAGGTTTTAACAGTTTGGAAATATAAGTAAGAATTACACTGGGCCAGACAAGGATGAAGTTGTTTATGATGAGAAATTTGAAAGCTGTCTCCAAAAATCAATTTCCTATTGTCAAGTCTCAAATTTGGGTGCTTGTATTCCAGCACAATATCATGCCAAAAAAATCTAATTTGTTTACATCCCTAGTCTGCACAGCTTCATTTACAGTCAGAGTTAATTTCACTGAATAAAGATCCAGACAGTCTTGGGAATCTTTGATGTCCATGAGGGTTTGTACATTAGCATTATGTGTCTCTCACTGTTTCTGTCCTTGTACTCCATTTCCTCTCCACTCCCTTTCTTCCCTCCTCTTTCCTTTTCTATTTCCCTCCTGCAGCACTATGCTGAGATCCTGGGCAGCCTTCCCACCATGCTGGAACTGGGCTCCTGTTCGGTCAGCTCTCAGTCTCTGACAGGGGACCACAATGCTTTGGGGCTACCTAGGGCCTCATCAGGGCCGGAGTGTCCTGTGGGGGGTCTGGGCATGGGGGCGATGTGTGGTAGCAGCACCCCGAGGCACCACATGCTTCAGTCGTCCCCAACGGACTGTGAGAACTGGCAGAAGCATCGTGCAGGGCTGGCTGAAAGGTCCAGCCTGTTGTCTGAGTCCCACTCCCTCCTGGAACCCCAAAGTCTCTCAACCAGCTATGATGCTCTCTACCTCCCACACATATCTGGCCATGCTCCCCCTCTACATCCGAACCGTCTCGGCCTCTCTCTTGATGTGGCCTCGACTTTTGACGTCGGAGGGGGAATGTTGGGGGTGGATGGAGATTTGGCGGTCAGTCCCAATGTGATGAAGAGACGTCGGGGCGGCCTGATTGAGCAGAGGGACATTGTCAAAGCCCATCAGGCTCATAAGATTCACAGCACACCACAGGCACGACGCAAGGAATGGGAGTGAGTATGATGCTGATATAAATACAGAACCCTGCTTGTCTTTCTTCTCTCACCTGCTAAATTATCCTAAATAGTCATATAGACACAGAACACAGCTGCATACAATAATGTCTTAAACATTTGTGAGTATGAACTTTTTAAAAAAATTAAAATAGTACTTGGTTGTATGTGAAGATGTTTTGGAATCTCAGAGTACAATGGTATTATATTTAAAGGGACAGTTCATCCCAAATTCAAAAACACATTTTTACCTGTTGTGCTATTTATTAGTCAAGATTGTTTTGGTGTGAGTTGCCAAGTGTTGGAGATATCGGCTGTAGAGATGTCTGCCTTCTTTCATATATAATGAAACTAGCTGGCACTCGGCTTGTGGTGCTCAAAGTGCCAAAAAAACCCCAGCAATGTCTCTTTGCAGAAATCATGACCTGGTTACTGAAGATAATCCACAGACCTTGTTGTGAGCAGTTTCATGTGGGAACTTTTTTCTTTCTACCAAACTACACTAGCCAACCATATCACAGCACAGAAGGAAGCGTGCATCTTCTCATGGATGAGATGCTTGTGACATCAAGAAATGTAAACATAATGGCGTCCTCCTTATCTGAGCTGTACTGTTAGCTATGTCAGTGGTGCTAGGTGAGGTGGCAGTAGATGCACTCTTCCTTCTGCACGGTGATAAGGTTGTTGGGTCTAGTTTTGTAGAAAGAAAATTAATTGAAACTGCTCACAACAAGGTCTGTGGATTATCTTAAGTAACTAGGTGGTGATTTCTGGAAAGAGACATTGCTGTTGAGTTTTTCAGATGTATTTTTTTCAGCACCTTGAGCACCACAAGCTGAGTTCCATCTGGAAAGAGGGCAGACATCTCTACCGCTGATATCTCCAACACTCTGCAGCTCACACCAAAACAATCTAGACTGATAAATAGCACTACAGGTGAGAGGAAAAATACGTATTTTTGATCTTGGGATGAACTGTCGCTTTCACCTTAACAGTATGGTGGCTTACATCCAAACCTATGCAACTAAAATCGAAATAATGTTCAGATTTGTTGCAGCCCCACTTTGGGTAACACTTTATTTGTGTAGTCCAATAATAGTAGTCAGCCAGGGCTCAAGTTGGGCTGGATGATACAGACAAAATCTGGTATTACTGTAACTTTATTGTTATATAGTCGATTTTCAAGACAATCTGTTGACAATACAACAAAAAGAGTCAGAGAACAGTCAAAACTAGTGTTCACACCTGCCTTCAGATTTCTCTCTGTAGAAATGTTTCATATCAGTTCCTGGTATAATAAAGTTCTATGTAATACTGAGAATTCTCAAGCCAGTTTCCCCAAAAACCTCTGTCAGTAACTTGGTTAGAACAATATCAAAGCAGCTGGCAGATGGCTTCATGCCATAAATGATTTTATCAAGTTGAAGAGAAATGGGCAGAAAAATATCAAATGCTGGTGGACTCTTGTGCGGAGTGGCCTTATTAGAGGGAGATGTATTCAGCTTCATATTTTCAACCTTGCCTAAAAGGAATTTTTTAACGTCCTTGCGACTGATTGTTGAGGGGTCCAGGCTAGGTCTATGATGGAGTTTTATATCAGAGGTAATGGTGCTGAATAAGATTCTTGGATTATGGCAGCTATTCTCATTAATACTAGAAAAACATTTGGCTCCTGCATCCTTAATAGGTAGGACTGTGTGTTCACTGTGAGCTCATTCACATGCTCATATCACATGCATGTGTGTGTGAATGTTAAAGTCCCTGTGTGTCTGTGTGTGTGTGTATTTACTGGTTTCCTGCCCTGCGGCGCTGTGAAATTTCTAGCTGATTATAGCGGTGACGCCCCCCTCTGTGTCCCTGCTGAAGTTGGGGCTTCACCTCTAGTGGTGTAGGCACCCTCTGTGCCCTCCCTCCTGCCTCACCACAGGTACAGGATGCCACATCCCATTATGAGTTATGTCTATAGCTAAAGAGACAGACTTGGCGAGCGTGACGGCAGAGAGAAGGTGGGAGGATAGATGGGAGGTGGAGAGGAGATGGATGACGTACAGCGAAAGCAGGGGAAGAGATGAGGAGGGGAGAGACAAAATGTGAAGTTGAAATAAGGGGAGTAATTTGCGGACTGAGAACCTTTCCTGCTTTAATTTGCATTTGATATTTAAGTCCATGTGACAGTGGTATTGATGTGGTCGATTACTGGATCACCAGGCCTGTAGAGATGCTCCGTCACGGACCTGATAACTATTCACTCCCCTGCCTGATATAATTACGATACTACATGATAGATCTACACTTCATCTGCTGAGAGGACAATGACCAGAGTGAGTCAGGATGCGTTACAACCATGAACATCCACCTCTCAGGGCCACTTAGCGACAAACCCACAGCCACCTGACGGGAGGATGGAAAATGAGATGTTGCACCTGAGCCAAAGTGTGCACCTGTTTTTGTTTTTCAAAGGAAATTAGTCTGTTTTTAATCCAAGTGAGAGCAGTATGTTAGGAAAAAAGCTTATGTGAGTTTTTGGCCAGTTATCAGCAGAGCTCATGCATGGTAATATTATCCAGTCCATCACTCAGTTTGTTCCTCTCTTCATTTTAGCCTGTAGCAATATATCAAAACTGCTGGTCAAATTGCCATGAAGTTTTGGATGGATGTTTGTAGTCCTCAGTGAAGTACCTCTGAAATTATACCGACCCCGTGGCCTGTCATATAACGCTACCAACATGTTAAAATTTTCCCTCAATGTATGTTTTTATTCATGACAAGATGGCTTGAAAACTCATGGCTAGATTGCCATGGCATTTGCTGTGGACAATAATGACTCCCTGAAGACGTTCCCTAATGTTTTCTCTGGAGCCATCATCCGGCCAAATTTCCCAGAATGCCATTAACAGTGCTTTCACACTCCCAAGAGGATCTCTGTCCAATTTGGCTGAGACATGACCTTTCCTTTTGCACACCCCGTGTTGTACACATGATATCTACTTGCTAGCATTACATGAAATTATTCGAGGATGAAATTTCTTGACTTTAGTGACCCTGTGACCTTTTCTGTCTTACTTTTCACATTAAAGGCCTATTTTACACCTACCTGCAAAACAGTGCACAGTGGTGCACAGCTGTCATTGCTAGTTTCAGACCATTGTGTAAGTAGCAAATGTAGCCTACTTGTGCCCATCTGTGTGCCCAATGGGCATGTAGGTCTTAAAGTGAGGTGTGGTCAGGTACATTGTTGGTTGACTGCTATTTTGAGGCAGCAGGAAGTGATTCTAACATTGACCAGCAATAACCTGGTCTAAAGCAAGAATGGTGCAGGTTTCCCTGCTATTGAAAGGGCGCACTATTCAGAATGTAAGATGCGCCTACATAGGTGGGCTCCCAAGGGCTGTGCGGATGGGTTGCGGGTGGGTGAAACACATCATTGAGGAAAATATTAATTACATTGTCTAAAAGGTGATTGTAGCGCAGAGTTGCAGAGCTGTAGAGCTGCTGCTCCACAGCAGACTTGCCTTTATGAGAGATGCTGTGTGCAATGCCGCATGAGTGTAACTTTGATTATTTCAGAAGCTAAAAGTTTCTAACAGTTTTTCCTGTAGTACAGTCACATGTGAGTTAAATTAAATATTTGCCTCCTGTTCACTTCCATTCAGTGTGAGCAGAATAAAACATTGGCTTCCATTGAGAAAGCAAATTCACATATTGGCATCATGTGGAGTTCAACTTTGGTAAACTTTAACCAGCCAAGTCGCAGCCTCCACAGTAGCTAAGGATAATGTGTGAATGAAATATTGATTGTTGCTTTGTCTTACCAGCCGATATCTTATGACACTGACTGTGAAATATACAAACAGCCCCACATGAGAGATGCTTCCCGGCTTGCAGTGAGTCAGGAAACAGGCATAGTGCGTAAGAAAATGAAAAATGTACCAGAAATATCATATGTCATTATATTTATTAGCAGAGCTAGCTAACGTTACCCAGCAACCTAGGTTTCCATGCTTGTCATGTCAGGCACTGCCCACATTTAGCACGATTCTCACCTTAGTAGGCAATAGTCACCCGCCTGCACTCATGTGTGACTGTACCCTAAATGTCCCTCGATATTTGTACTACATTACAAGGCAGAAAACCACCAGCTTCTCCAGTTTGCAGAATCCATCATGAACATAGCAGCACACTAGGTGCAAGTGCATTGTTTAATTATCACAGTGGAGCTGGACATGCCCTAAATGTACATGTGCCATGCACTTTAGACCATGGGCTACACATTGCTTATATAGACCCCAAAATTTTCTACTTTAACACTGCATGCATAGATACATACTCTGCCTGATAACCTTTGCTGAGTGTATTTATACATCCAAGACAAAGAACACTGAGTGGTGTTTCCATGACCTGGTCTGTAGTGCTACTCTGTCATACTGCACACTTTAAGCCCCTCTGTTTGTAATGTGTGTGTCACATACAGAGCTCCTCCTGATAGACATGTTGAAACAGCAAACACTGCTTTGTAAATGAAGCAATGAAGCCCCCAATTTTGGTAACTTGTCCTGCTGTTGGCAAGGTTTGAAAGTGTGTTTTGCATATTTGTGTCTATTTACAAATGCATTTGTGTGTGAATCTGTGTGTATGTACATTTGTAGCATTTGACACTTGGCGGTCTGGATAAAAACATCCTTTCGGAAGTGCTTGATGAAATAACAGTACTTAGAGCTGGGGTTCACGTGGCCTTAATGACAGTAATCAGACTGAATCAATCTGGCATTTAAACCACATCAAGAGTAGATGTTGGTCACAAATAGAGGAGAGCACTAAAATGTTTTGGTCTCTGTTTGACCTTGGTGCTGAGTGTGTGTGTGTGTGTGTGTGTGTGTGTGTGTGTGTGTGTGTGTGTGTGTGTGTGTGTGTGTGTGTGTGTGTGTGTGTGTGCGTGCGTGTGTGTGTGTTTGTGCTTAAAATGTGTGTGTGTTTTCACTTCTGAGGGACAAGGTAGCACAGAAAGGAAGAGAGAAAGCTATGTCAAAATGTTCTTTATGTTTTGTGCACAATTTTATTTACATTTCATTAATTTTAGCTGCACGCACAAACAGAATTAGGAATCTTTTGAAACGCTGGCTGCTTGTACATGGACATGAATAACCTGTTAATGAGACTTATTCTGGTTATGATCAGGTTATGGTGTTTACATGAGCACAGAGAAACTAGGTTATTCATATTACCCGTATACACGAAAAATACTAGTGGCCCAGTTACTGATTGCTGCAGCTGTCTATTTGTGCAGGCACTGTGATGTTAACAAAGACAAACCAACAATGGGAGATAAGGACGACAGGAAATATGAAACACTACACTGTACATTTACTTCAACTTTACAACTCAACGGCTAATATCTTACCTGCTCCTATTACCAACTGCTTTCTGCTCTGTGCACATCTATCTCTCTCTTTGTCTTTCTCTCCACCGCACACGCACACACTCACACACACACACTCACTATGTAGTTACTCACCTAATGTTATTCCTGAAAGCAGCTATGCTGCTCTTATAACACTGTCCTCCACTTAGATTGGTGCCAACCTGTTACTGTCACTGCCACTGTGTAGGACAGGGGAGCACTGGATGACATTACACAGCCTCTTTAATTACTGAGAGACAAAACTGTGTTTCCTCATTGCTTCACATGTAAGACACTTTGTCTTCTGCTATGGTTTGTATGTCACACACTGAAGTCGCTCCTGTGCTGGTAGTCGGCAGCTTTCAATAACCAGGATAAGGTGTACACATGCAACAGTATCCTGATTTCCTATGGAGTACTCCAGCAAGTGTATTTCTCATAAATGGGATATGGTTTTATCCTGATCTCTGAAAATGGGATACAGTGTTTACATGCTTAAACACTTAAACAGAGACTCCAGAAACCCAATTATGAATGGGATATTCATGTCCATGTAAGGGCACTCATTGGTAGCAGCGCCACAATTTAGCAAATGTTCTGTAGATTTTTAAAAGACTTTTCTGTCCAACCAGCCTGGTCTCACTCCAAAGTCGTAGAAATCCAGCACTTGGGCAGCAACCTACGAAAAAAACCATCCTTTAACATTGGCGGGAAACGTGGCGGAAAAACGATGAAAGTTAAGGTGGTGAAAGTCCGAGTGGGGAAGGTGGGAGGGGTGGTGGATGGGTCCAACAAACACAGACTTTCACCTTAGAGAGTGGTGTTTGCGTCCCGTAAGATCCTAAAGCCAAACCCTGTTCTTTTTTTCCTAAACCTAACATGCTTTTGTTGCCTAAAACCCAACCATGTGCGTTTGTTGTTGAAGGAAAAAAAAGTTTGCGGTGTTGTACCAGCGTAGTTCGTTTATTTTGAAAGAGACTGTATGTATCTTGTGTATCTTGATAGAAGAGAACCTGACACAGTGTTCTAGAACGTCAACAGCCAACGCACCCAGGGTACCTAGCACGTTGTATATGGACGTGGAAAGTCCGTGACCAAACCGTCAATATGTGACGAGGTTGGAGTGAGAATGTGTCAGTACAATACAAACTGGTCAGCTTGGTTACATGTCCTGGTGTTGTGGCATAATTGTTCAGACCCTTAATATCAGTAGGGTCTCCAGCTGGCCTGTCATACTGGTATTGCAGGACAGAAGCCCCACTTCCAGAATGGTCTCATCGAAGTAAAGAGAGAAGCCGTAAAAGGAGAGCTGCTGGCTGTGTGGTTAATTTAAATGATGCAAGCCAGAGATTCAAGGCAGTTAGAGTTGTTAAACTAATGGCAGCATATGCTAAATCCATGACTCATTAAACTGAACTTGAAAACGGAGCCAGAGCAGACCTCTGAAGGCGCGGGAAGACTATCTAGCCTGAGCACAAGGCCAGTTTCCAAGTGACAGCACTTTGAATGAGACTGTACCCCAGGATGATTTTTAATGTTTTCTGGGAACAACTGGTAGTCATTTTGTGGTATGTAGGTAGTGTTTGCACTGGGAGTTGGCCTAATGTGGAGTCTTGAATTCGTTCCTTGATTTGCTTTGATTTCCATTCTCCTGGGTCCAATGTCACACCTGCATTTGTGTGTTTGTCATCTTCTGCACTGAATAACTCCTCTGTCTGAGGGCTCTTATGCACTCCTCAGCTCTGCCGGCACACATTTACAGTAAACGAATGCACGATGAATGAGACTGAAGTGGCTGAGTGCAGCGATGATACAATAGCGGCTCTCCACAGTCTCTGGACGATTCAATTGGACAGTAATCACTAAAGCTTCTTTGTGGTGTTGTTTAAAGAGATTTCATAAAAGAGTAAATGGCACTTTTCTTTTTCTCCTCTTCACACGCACAAAGACAAACTCAGGGCGTAAACATCAGTAATCATCTGTTTTTGTTTTAATGTTTTACTAAAAGCATTGGGAAAGATGGGTAAATTCACAATGTGTATGCCAATGCACTTTGACAGTGTAGAAAATGAGACTAAAGGAATACAGGCAGTCTCTTATTAAAAGTTTAACTTTGCTAATTTATCACTTGACTGATGATTATCATTGCAGGGAAAAAACAGCTTATTTCTACCAGTAAAAGCAGGAAATACTTCACTGTATCTCTGCTCACATTTGCGAGCTTCACATCAAAGCTACTTTTTGGTTTTCAGAGAAAAAAAGGCACCCCTTTTTATATAATTTGAATCATTCGTATGTTCACATTTGTCCCCAAATGGATTACCTTGCGCCCAACAAAATCTTTCAACTTGGCTTTCCGAAGCATTTCAAACTGTCGCAACGACCATCGGATTGCTTTCCGTTTTTCTCAGAGCCTTGCATCTACCAACAATACAGGAGACACTGCAGCTTGTTTCATTGTTTACCATTTCCGCTACTTGGGACAGTAACTGCAAAAAACCTCCACTGATACTCTTTGGTAACTGGGAATAACTACCGATAGCTACTGGGGAAGATAAAAGCACTATGCCCTTCCTGTTTTAGTTGCACAATGGTTGACGCGAATGTAAATTGAGTCTGTCTTTTTCCAATCTAAGTGGGAACCAATCTAAATGCAGATGGTGTCATGTTAGAGTTAGGTCGATTTTGGTTTTTCCTGGCATGGTAATAGTGTACAGGCTCAGACTGGCTTGAAGTTGGCAAAATAAGGGTCCAAACTGGCCAAAAGTGACATTCAAGCTGATCTTTTGTTGGGCGCGCTGTTTTTATTTATTTCTGTTGTTCATTTAAAAGGTGCTGCAATGGCTGATTAATGAAGTTAAGTGCACTGTATGTCATTTTCCCTGTAAATATCATGATTTAAAACATGTGTTTTCTGTTTGAAAAGTAATGTTATATACGTAGTAAGATAGCAGGTAGGCTAGGCTACTCATCCATCTCGAAAGTGGTTACCTCACCAGTTTGATCTTGAGTGCAGAACTGATATTTACGTGGTTTGTTTATGTGATACAGGAATGAATATTTAACAAGTTTAATGTGGACAGAGAGCTACGATGTTACACAATGCAACGCAACAGTCTGACGCTTGCTGTTAGGATACGAAGCTTTGTTCCATCTGGGAGCAGCTGCTGAGTCAAATGGACAAATAGTGGTATGCCGGTCTGGTCTGGTATTTGACTTATTATCAAACCAGTCTAAAAACGTTTTTACACTGGCCTAACTCTAGTCATTATTTTACAGCTATTACATTGTGCAATCAGCATCTACTTAATAATGATAACTGAAAGTAAAAAAACGTGTCTATTTTTATTTTTACATTTTTTGTCATAGAATGACAAGCTGTCTGTATGTGGTAGTTGTTCGTTGGCTGCTGTGCTGACTGGCAACACACACACACACACACACACACACACACACACACACACACACACACACACACACACACACACACTTTATATAAATATCTGCACGCTGAAGCGGTATTGAGGGATGTCAAATCAACAATTCATGCAATATTTCACCGGTGATGTATCCTGTAAATGCTGCAGGCCTCAGTGGTTACACATGAGAGATGAAGACACCAGTACATCATCATTGCTGTTGCCACTCTGTGTGTGTGTGTGTGTGTTTTGTGTGTGCGTGTTTTGTGTGTGCATTGTGTTATCAGTGGTTATCTGTGCAGGGCTGTGCGTACCGTCCGTACTGGCTCTATTCTCGGCAGGAGTGTTTACAGACTTGGACACAGTGTGTGTGATCCTCATTTCTTCTGATCACAACCTGATTGGAGCACACTGGCTATGCCGCTGGCCATCCATAAAGTGTCCGCCTGACTTCATTGCTCACAGCTGCAGTTGGAAAATTGCCTGTTTACAGCAGTGTCAGTGTTTTTATTCTTTACACACAAAGCACAAGCCTCATTATTTTTCCACCGGTACAAAGAACAGGGTTCAAGGTTCTTGTTTTAGTTGAAGTCTGCATGAAGCATTCTGAGTGTAGCAAGACCAAAACCAAATGACTTTTTGTGAGCGGCATGGCTCTTGGAATAACAATTTCGATCGACCACTTTGGACCTGACTGAAATATCTAAACAATTGGTTCTTGATGGACTGACTCTAAATTTCATAGAGGCATTCCTGGTCCTCAAAGGATGAAGCCAGCTGACTTGGTGATCCCTGACTTTACTGTAGCGCCACCAGGAGGGGGACATTTATGGCTTCTAATGAAATGTATGGGCAACTATTTGAGAGATTAACATTACGTCTTGCACAGACATTCATGTCCTCCTCAGGATGAATTTTAATCACTCTGGTGATCCCTTAATTTTTTATAGTGCCATCATCAGGTATTTTCATTTGCCAAATACTTTGGTTTATGTTCAAATACTTGCAAAGCTAATGACATTCTCATTAGCCTCAGTTGTTAAAAGCCCCGATAGTGGTTGAATCATGTTGGCTTTTTTAATAACTTAACCCCTAAAACCGAAAGGCTTTTTAATATTTGTTTTCTCGTAGATATTCTTCTCAAATATTTTGGAGTGCCTGCCTTTCTGTTAAGCCCGAGTTGTACTTTTAGTGCAAATTAGCAGATGTTAGCATGCTAAAATAAGATTTGTAAACATTTAGCTCACAGCACCACTTTGATAGATGAAAGCCTCACAGATTTACGAGCAAGGCTGCAGACTTGTTAGTCTTGTTAGAAAGAACTTGCGTTCATCATTTCACTTTGGCCGTATTAATTTTGTCAAAAACCTGTTAAGATACTTGCTCATTCAGTATGAGCACTGATTTGGCAAAATGTCTGCACTAATATAACTTTTTCAGCAAGGTAAAACTGATGATCCTCAGAACACACAGTTTACACTTTGCTTTCTTTCTGTTTTTCTTTCTCTTCTTTTTCTCTAACATTTTTACAGACTTCACTGTCAGAGAAAATCTATAACTGGGTGTCCTTCCTCTTTTTAAAGAAATAACATTTGAAAAAATAGTGTGCGCACAATTTGGTCCGTGCAATTTCTTGCTTCCATGTCTGGCTCTTTTTAATAAAACTGACGAATCAGTTCACAAAGACTGGATTATGGCCACTGATAGCTCCATGAATTGTGCATCACTTGCAGCCGCTATCTGCCCTGTCTCAAGGTCAGATCTAAGAAAGATAATACATTATGATATTACAGAGCAGACTCACCCATTACATTTTGCAGCTGAGTGCAAGTTTCCCATTTTTTGAATCTTGCCTTTGGGCAATGAATACAGAGGGTAGAACAATGACAGAGAGAAAAAGAAAAGAGAACATTTTCAGACCACAATCTATAGGTCCCTAAAGATGAGCTGCAGAGGAATTCCTTAAAACTTCAGGCAAGGAATTTGATCACTGAAAAGTCTGGGCGTGAGACCCCTTATAAATGCCCTTCAATTAAAACCAACTCTGTGAAGATGGAAAGAATTTTACTGCAGGTGGCTGTTAGTGCTAATCTTTCTGCATTGGACTGTCTTTGCAATGAGGCTTATTTGCATATAAAGGATTCAATTGTGTGCCAAATGTATGTATGCAAATAGCACAGGAGCACTGAGACGCTATCTGCTTGGTAGCACAGTTAGGGCTGCATTTCATTCTGTGTGGGTGCTTTGAGAATTACACAGCTTCTTTTTGTCTTATATGTACAGATTTAACGCCCGCAAAAGCCGCACAGTCCTTTTGTCAATTCGCCCTTGAGTGTTCTGTGAAGCTGCTCTGCAGAGCTGTGAAGCAGTAATCTTGTCAGGGAAACAGTGCCACTACCTCTGGTTTCAGTCTGTCTGCTTCCCAGTGTTTGTCTGTCCACACAAAGCATTAGCTCTGAAAGAGCGTCTGCACCCTGCTGCCCAGGGAGAGCCTCACACATCGGTTTATTGTCAACCTGTTGAGCTGCGAGTCAGACGCATATTCAGGAGGGAAGGCTCAGGGATTTTCAAAGTCCGTCACTTAGTCAGCCAGCAAGTCCGCCACTGGCTCATTCACACATTCTCTCGAAAACTGGGGGAGCGTGTGATTGATGTTTCAAACAGTCGTATAATTGGACAGCAAGCCACGCAATCTAAATGTCATGCAAGCCTGTTTGTTCATTCATATCAGTTTCACAAGATTTGCTTAAGGGGCTCGACTGCAGTCGTAGGTTAAATTTGGTTTTATTTCATTCGCCCTCATTCTTAGCTACAGTTACTCACTCGTGCTCAGTTTGAGGTCAATGGACGATTTTCCTAAAAGGTCATCTTTGGCAGCTTTGTTTCTTCCATCTATGTTTTACTACTGAAGGTTTGACACTTTATTAGGTCTGACCCTTTCTAATTTCATCAGTACACAACTAAAGGAGAATCTGTCTCTCCTTGTATCTGTCTCCTTCTCCTTCATTATTGTCTCCCTGTCAGAGTCAGACAGACACCCAGCACAGTGTAAATGTCAGAGCTGTTTGTCATAAGTGAATTATTAATGATGACACGCTGAAAAGCCATTTTCCGTGCCACAAAACCATGTGTCTGTCAAACAATATGCAGAATGGAGAAGGCGGCGATACTGAAGGAGAACGTGCGCCAAGGGAAAATTGTAGAAATGTTTGTTCACTTGCACACTCTATAATAATGTTTTCATTTCATTCAAGCCAGCATATTTGTTTCATGACAAGGATGTATTTGTTTGTGCTGCATTAAGGGCGGAGAGCTTCTCATTAACTGATAAAATGATATACTGCTGCGCTCAGTTTCACGCTCAGCCTCCCTTGTTTCTTTGTTTGCTGTCTCTCTCTGTCTGTCTGCCTCTGTTTGGATGGCAAAATGTTGCAAACTGACACTGCTGATGACCATCACAGAGATGGAGAGAGATCATGAGTTACCAGGATGTGTGATCTGTCAGGAGATGATGGTGTCCAAGTTTGACTAAATGTTGCTCCGGGGTGTAAAATGAAGACAGTGAAGAGATGTGAAAGAGCTTAGGAGTGCAGCAAAGGCAGACAGATACAGAGGGAAGTGGAATGAAACTTTTTTTGACAGAATTTTTTTGTGCGTACGTGTGTGACCTCATGTTGCTTTCTCATTTGTGAACGCTTTAAAGCCTGCGAAGAATAACATTTATTTTTTATTGCTGCAATTATTGCATAGTCATTGCTCTCTATGGTTTTGATTATTAAAGTTGCTGCAAAGATTTATGAAACTAGTTAGTGTTTAGAAATGGATTTAGTGATGCATATGGCATTATCACGAAGTCGTCGATTTGATTCAGGCTGGGGACCTTTTTGCATGCCATCTCTTCCTCCGTCTCTCTGTCCCTATGTACCTGTCAGTCTCTATTGTCACTATCAATAAAGGCAAAAATGCCAGCATTGCTTTTGAGCTAAACGTCAGCGTACCAACAATGACAATGCTGACATGCTGATGTCAAGCAGGTATAATATTTACCTCTGAGATCAGCATGTTAGCATGCTAACATATGCTAATCAGCACTGAACACAAAGTACCACTGAGGTTGATAGGGCTCGTGAGGTTAGGGTTAATGTGATTAGTTTTGCAGGTTTGGAAATGTACTTGCCTCGGATGTTTTATTTGCTCTGGCAGATGCGTCTGTTCCCCCTCTGCTTTGGACAGATTTTCAGCAGCCTGAGACGTGCTGGGCCAATCACAACCATTTATCTAATACAAAGCATATTTGAGACGAAGACCATAAAAGAGAGCACCATTGAGGCATTTTTCGAAAACAACTAAGATGGCGACAGCTGATGTGGAACTTTCTATTGAAGACGCTACAGCATCAGTATTGAGCAAACTGGATGGTATTTTTTTAGTAAAAGAGGAACAATCAACTGCACTGAAAGGTCCAGTGTGTAGGATTTAGATAGATTTATTAACAGAAATTAAATATAATATTCATAATTATGTTTTCATTAGTGTGTAATCACCAAAAAATAAGAATTGTTGTTTTTGTTACCTTAGAATGAGCTGGTTTTATCTACATACAGAACAGGTCCTCTTCCACAGAGTCTGCCATGTTGTTCTACAGTAGCAAAACAAACCAAACACTGGCTCTAAATAGGACCTTTCACGTTTTCATGTCGGCCACCATAGTTTTCCTACACGTTTGGCACATGGGAAAACTTTAATTTCTTTGCAATCTGCAACTTCACAGCTAGATGCCACCAGATCTTAAATTCAACCTTTAAAGCTTTTCTCAAGAAGAAAGATGTGTTTGTCATTCATTTGACAGGATTCGACAACAGTTTAGTGTACCGACTCGTGTGCCAGCTCATCTCTGCATGCTGTAGTCTGTTTACATTTGCCCCCCACACCCCCAAGTTCTACCCTAATGCGCTGTGATTGGCCATCCACGCTGAGCGGACCTGGTCACTGGTTGCTCAGTGTGATGTCACATGTTAATTACCCGTTGATAACGCCCCTTGGAAATCGAAAATGAACTTAAAGGTTACAGCCTAATTCACAGTCGTGATTTGCTCTGGCTATGTCAAGCTAGATAGAAACTAAAGTATAGGACAAATTAAAATTTTGACCTGAGGATGGAGCTAGATGAAAAGGTAAGAGATTACCAAAGTGATTACATTTCATGCCGAAGGGACCATGAACAGATCAGTGTCACTATTATGTGATTAAATTAATAAGAGACATTAGTCCCGAGCTCAACACCCTCAGTGGCCTATATCTGGCTCAACATCGAGGATCATCTGTGTGTCCCCATTTCCCTGTTCCCCATTCTTTCAGTATTACAGCCTTAAATGTTACAACCATGCATCTCCGTGCTCGTGCCCTGCTTTACTGACACCAGCTATGTCTCCTCAGGGAGCTCTCTATGAAATATGGCCTCCGGTCCTCCCATTCAACGCCACATAATGTTGCCTGCTCTTTCATATACACTCGCACATTCACATTTAGATTGACACACTGCAACAAAACACACACATTTTGTGCAGCTCTGAGTCGAAATGCATATGGTTTGCCGGCACTGGCACTTGCAAATGTAGAGCATTTATTATCTGTTAAATAATTGATAAGACCATAGATGTGCTGATAACTCACTTGCTACAAGCAATATCTTGAAATAATGTTTCAGGCTCTGTGCTGGATGGATTTTTATGTTTCATTTTATATTTATTTTAAGTAAGTGAGTGAGCTCTAAGAGGCGTAGCTGTTAACTGTAATTCTGGGAAATAAAACAGAAGGCTGCCTGAGGAACATAAAGCTTGATTCAAGTTACTCTGAACGCTTGATTAAGACGACCATTATTTATCGACCTAGAAGCATCTTCTATCAGCCACTGTCAAAATAAAAATGAATTCATGTTAGATAATTACTTTAACTTGATTTACTCCGGAAGATTTACTCGCTTGATAGATATGTTTTACTGAGCGGCTGGTTTGCTATACAGGCTGAAGCCGCTCTTTGTGATGACCTCCCGCTCTGCTCTATGATATGAAACCATTTAGCCCAGGAAGCGATGTGACCTGTCAACCTGTACACACGCACACAGGCAAATAAAACACCCTTGTGTAATGATGTTTGGATAGAGAAGTGACACCTTAACCCCCCTTTGAAAACAGGAACATGCTATCAGCTAACATGAGGAAGGAAGTGATTTGAGTCTTGAATGTTCCTATTGATTGCCAGGTTGAAAAATGTCAAGTTATAAATAAGAAATCAAGTCAAATCATTGGTTCCAGAAACATTTATTTCTATTGACTGAGTCGCCATGACGCTGTGCTAGAAAGAACAGTCACCTCCTGGTAGATAACTGGACACTGATTTCAGTTGCAGGGATATGTGAAAATGTTGTTGCCATTTTCAGCTGTAACTGTAATGTAAAAAAAAAAATAGTTGAACATGGTGGTGCGACCTATCTGACATTTCCGCTGTGCTTATTTTATGTACTGTATTGCTTGTATTGCTTTGTTAGCATCTTTAATAAGCCTAATCTACCAGCACAGTGGATGAGGGCTGCAGCAAAATGTGTTTTAGCCACCTAAAGAGACAAATTAGTTTGAGTGTATGCTATATTTGGAATATTTTCAGCACTTAACCTTACAAACTAACCAACTGAGGCAGCAGTAGACCAACAGCTCTTTGTTCTGTGAAGTAAAATTACTGTTTTTGGAGTCTGGTGGCTTTATGATAAGAGCTTCAGTCCCCCGTTGGAGAGGCCTGTCTGGTGGCAAGGTAAGGCGTTGAAAATATTCTAAATATAGCGTACACTTGAACTGATATGGATTATTTTGGATTGGAAATTTTTAGGTGGCTAAAAAGTAACCAATTGAGGCAGTGTTTGCTTCAGGCTGTATCATTTTATGTATGTGCATGGATGTATAAAGAGAACTGGATGCAGCGTTGGGGGTGGGCCCCTGTTCATTCATGGTTCAGTAGTGCATAAAGCCAAAAAACTTGGTTTTCCTAGTACGAAATCACCCGTATCGTCCACACTATGGGGCCCATAGAGCAAGTGCACTTGAGACTTAGGGTGGCGGAGTGTGGCCAAGCAGCTAACTTCCGGTTTAGCTGTAACCCGAATGGGGATTAAAATGATTTAATCAAACAGCTCTTCTAGACTTTTGAAATGTTCTGGGACCAAAGGGATCAAATCCCCAGTGAAACTAGTCATTTCACAGGGGTTGTGACACTCAGAGAAATCAATCTACTGATTTACAGACTTCTCTTTCCCAATGTAAGTCTTCTAGGGCCCCGTGGCATCACGTAATGGACCTGGAAGTTGTAGTTCCACATTTAGCCACCATGTAAAATTGGCTTTAGAGCCTGGCGCCATTTCTGGGGACCTGTTTTACGTGGCACGTGGCTGCTCTGCTAAGCAGAGGTTATTGTAAACAAACATCATGGTTTGGTCTATTGAAAAATGTAATTCCAAATAACAGAAACACTTTAATTCTTAAAATTCCTTTGCTTCTTGGGGAAAACTATTATAATTTATACCTTTATGTCAGGAGTTAGTTGGAAATGTCCACTGAAGTGTGGATGTCTACAGCAAAGCTTTAACTGTACTCTACCAGCTGTGTGGGAAGACTGTGGACTGTGTGTGTCTGCATACATGATAAAACTGGCTTAGCTGTCATGTGCTTCTCTGGACATTAAAGTCCTGACACTCTGAGGGGGATGAATGTGCACCCGGTCAGAGACCTTGAATTCACTCCCCTCCGTTAATTCAAAGCATCAGATTTAAATATCAAAGATGATTGTGCTGTGCTCTGAGAGTTCAATGCTGTTAGCTTATTGGAGCAAATACAACCTTTGTAGTGCAACTGGATTTCTTTCAGCCACTGATGCTTTCAAGCCAAATGGGCTTAGCAGGGGGCCTAAGCTATATCTAAATTGCCTTTTTTGGCCCCTGTTTTCAGATTACAATTCAGTGGCAGGCTGGGGAGTATGTGGCCAGCATTAAGATCCACACATTAGGCGTTGTTGGAGAATAATATGCAGGGAAACAAGCCAGAGACACGCCTGAAGTGAGTGTGCGAGATATTCATCACATCCATTTCCACCCCAAAACCAGAGGGAGCCCAAATGTTGCAGCTGCATGACTTATGTTGCTCCAGGAGGGGAGTAGTTCTGACAAATGGGGGAGAAGGATGCTGGGTAAGCAAACTGAGTTGTTATCAATATCCAACATAGAGGCAAACTGCAACTTCAACGTCTTGTCTGTGACCCCTAGTGGAGCTGCTGAGAACTGCTCACTGAACAGACAGGCTCATGTATACATTCATGAGACAAATGGATGGTGTTTTAACCTGAGAAGTAATTGTTTGTTTATATCATGATGCCATTTGAAATTAGTAAGCAAATGTGTTGAATAAAGCATCAAGATCCACAGAAGAAGAGGAATAATTGAAATTGATTTTCTTGAGAATTATTCATGCATGGGTACAATGAGATCAAGAAACTGCCACCTCCCATATTTAAGGCTCTTTTCAGGTTTAATTTGGCACACTGGACCTCCCCCTGCATGCTGAAACATTGATAAAGACAAGCAGCCGTCTGGACTGCAAACACACAGAACTGATGAATCATTCCTCCATCTTATTCATCTCAAGCCAAAGTTTGATTTGATCCTGCGCGTGTTAGATTAACGTTGTTTAGCCCACCAGAGGCCATTCATAATCCACAGTCTTAGTGATTCACTGCAGCTTCGGCTGAGCTTTACTGCACAGTATGTTTTGCAGATCAGAGCAGCTGCCACTTAAGAAGCCATTAGGTAATGATGTGGGGAAATACTGTCGTGTGGAGTGAAAAATCAAGCATACCCAATCTGCAGCTGCTGGGATAGTTTTAGTAATCTGAGTAAAGCATCCACTACCCTACCAGCCTTCTGCTTATGACTAGCAGACCCTCGCACACCTCTTTGATAAATTTACAGCTGCCTGTTGACAGTATTGATCTGTTGGGCTGCCAGTTTGATTATTAACACCCTTTTCATTCACTCTAATTTTGAGGCAGATAGATATATGGACTCATGGATGGTTTAATTTAAAAAGTAAATAGCTGCAGCACCAATCACTCACTGAGAAATCCTTATTCATGGCTTTTCTTGATTAACCCACCTGCTTCCTTTTTGCTGTATATTATGATGGATTTCCATCATCGGGATATGATGGGTTTTTTTTCCTCAGTTTTCTACCATGTTTCTGATCTCTAAACCATCGACCATCAATGCTGTGTAATAGAAACATTATCCAAATCACTTAAATGTAATTGACAGATAAAAAAAATCCTCCTTTCAAATTACTTTTAGCTCTTCCATATGGAATTTGACAGTTGTACCCTCAGAGAAAATCCTTGCATTGCCTCAGGGGGCTGAAAATAGTAAATATTATGACAAGTGAATTCAGGCAATTGAGCGAGGAGTACTCAAATGCAGATAAAAACACACACGAGGCAAACAGGTAGGATGAAGGAGAATTTACTAAAGGCAGTTGTCAGAAACAGGCTTATAAATTGTCAACAGGATGCTTGTTGAAGTCCGAAGAGTCGTATTAATCCACGAGGGCATGACTGGTGAGCAGGTCAGGAGCATGTGGAGACAGGATGGTATATATGCTCTGAGGAGTAACTGGGTCGGGATGAGAAACAGTTGAGCAGGTGGATGTAGGAGCCAGGTGAATGGGACCGTATGGAAAGTGTGAGGGCATCTGGTGGATGGATGGAGAACAGCAGGTCTGGAAAGTTCCTAAGAAATGCATCATGGTACTGAGGGAAGTGAGAAATGGCTGGAGGCAGGGGAGGGAGGGGTAGACTGAGCAAAATAAAAACAACTGTTGTGACATAAATGGTCTTCACATGGGTCACAACCATGAAAAATATATCCTACTAATGTTAATTGTTTATATAAAAACATAAAGAAATGATTGATCGCTGTTATCAGATAAAAGCATCAATTGTTACACATCCTCCTGTACTCTCTTTTTGTCAAATTACAGTTTCATCTTTGAGAACATTGATGCGATTTTTGCCCTATTAAATAATGCAGTACCTCTATATGTCACTAGATGGAGATAATTGCTTAGCAATCATAATTTCCACCACCCTTGCCTTTACTCAAGGAAAAAATATGCAGCATTAGACAGATTTTAGGACGCATAATGTGACAGTAGGGTTAGTCCACTTATAAATTAGTGTCAGACTGATATACAAAGCCAACACTGGCCCCTTAATTAAACATGAAATATTAGCTGTGATGGTGGCTTTTTCTTGACAGGTATAGCACATTAAAACAGCCTGCCAAACCTGCCATGACATTCAATCTTCTTTGCACAATTAAGTCCTTCATTAACTGTTTAATTGTGTCTTTCATAGCTTGATTCTTCATTTAAAGATGTAATGTTTCCCAGCTTTCTGTATCATCGCTGTGATGTATCACTTAGCTTCAAGAAACAGGTACGAAAAGGTACAATCTTTGAAGTAAATGTAAACAAAAGTTGAACCCTAATGACATTCAAAATCTGTCCCAAAGTCATTTACAGTTTTTTTTAAACTGAAAGGACAAATACAATTGTCAAACAATTGTCAAAAATGATAAACTGGACTTTAATAAAATGTAAATGCTATTTCAGAGGTTTTTCCACAATGAACTCATGATTATTATGAGGCCATTAAAGGAATACTTTGACCATTTTTAACCAGCTTTGTATGGTAGCAGTGTGGGTAGTATGATTACATTAAACTTCCCTACCAGCGCCCAAATCTCTCTGACCATCTCTCAGCTCAAATCAGATTTTCACTGGCTCTAGGGCTGTTGCTTGAGCTACAGATTATATTTGTGCATTTTCGTATGCCCGTCACCACAGACACAGAGGGTATAGAAGCAGATCGACACTATTTGGCTGTACAGAATACAAGAATTTGTGAACATAAAGTGGGTGTCATACTGTTTCCTGTATTGTAAAAGCACTGCGTTTTTTATTTCTCACCTCTGTTTTCAGAAACTTATTTTAACTTTCCATTTAACCGTAATTAGAGATTGTTTGTTACCAGACGGGCGCCATATTCTTTCCTGTTTCAAAACGGCTAAGCTTGAATTACGTCACCCACCAACAGGTGTTAATTGGTCCAGTGGGATGCAGTGCATTCTGGTAGTTGTAGGTTTTCTACCTTTTGAGCAAATGTGAATGCCACAGCCCTTTTTCTCTGTTCTCTCTGGTGATATAGCACCTGTATCAAAAGTTTCTACTTCATAGCTTAGTTTTATGAAATGGAAATCCTTCCAGCAGTCAAATACTTCTATACAAAGCTCATCTTAACGTTAACTCAACAGCGTGCTGCACTGCAGTGTTTTCATCCTCTACTCAAGTCCCTTGGGCCTCAAAAGCTGCGTAAAGCCTGTTTGAATGAATCTCTGAAATACATTTGGTCAGTGTACAGCTAATCCTCTTCTAAGTCAATAAGTTCACCGCAGCAGATCCAGAGGAGGAAAAAGACACAGCTGTCTGCAACTAATGCTGCAAAACCCTAATCCACTGCTCTTTATCTTTCTAAATTAAGTCACTTAAATTAATCGAGCATCTCAGTCAGCCGTATAAATGTCAGCGTTGTGTTATCTGGTCGTTTCTTGCAGCACACCGTTCACTACCCAACTGTTGCTTTAACCACTTTAAACTTGCAATATGGCAGAAACCAGGTTAACAACATGCTTGTAGATGAAGTCGTTTGTCTGGAGACGACGATCATAACTCAGCCCTCCGTGGGGAACGATGATTTATATGGCTTATTCCATAAAATCTAGGGTTACGGTGACAGATTCATGGGGCTGAGAATAGGGGGCATGTCAGTTCAGTTGCTAGGAAACAAGTAGGAGGAAGACAACAGTGGAAGGCATAAATCTGGGTTGGGTAAAGAGAGAGAGGGTAAGACAGCTGGAGAGATAGAAGAGGGTGAGACAGAAGGAGTGCGAGAGACAGGCAGAGAAATCGTGCCACAGGGTAAATGTGTTTCATCATATTTCCTTCGGGCGCTGATCAAGGCCAGGAAAGAAATCAACAGTGCTGCTATTTCCATGCTGTGTTATTACAAAGAGATGACTATTGATTCTGCCAAACCCACTTATAATTATTCCTGTTTCTATGATCAAAAACACTTTCCCAATGTAAAGCACAGAAATTCAAACGGGGGTTCTTGTACAGCTCATCATTAACACACACCCAGACACATGCAAAGCCACACACACACGTACGCATAAGTCCTCTCATGTTCCAGCCATTTCCATCTCAATGAAGCTAAATATAGTCCAATCCCCCAGCCCCTTCATCTTGCCACATCAATAGGTCTGGCTTTGTCGTCTGTCTGTCCTTCAGTGTTTGCCTGGAGCTCTTCTATGTCATGTTGAATTCTGGGGTCTGGCCGACAGCACACTGACCCAGCACAATGGTTATTTTTGGGGAACTTAATAGGTTCAAGATGTGTTAGGTTTTTTGAGATATGAGCATCACATTACATACTATACTAATGAGAGGTGTTGTTGCAGGTGAATGATATATAAAATAATACATTTTTTAGTAGCAAATAATCAATACAGTTGTTGTAGCCGTGGCTCAAACCCTGTGGCCGTCCACGTCTCCAACTGTGCTCAGAGCTCATTTCACTGAAAGTGTTCAGTTTTTACATTTGCCGGTTTGGTTATGTTTTCACTCATATTAATTAGCTTTGCAGACATTCAGCAGCGTACATCAGCTGTGCAGACAGACTGGGTGAACAGATTGTTTTTGTGCTGATGCATTTCTCCACTTTCCAGCAGTCCATGATTATTTTTGTTTTAAGCCATATCTGTGAAATGATATGCAAAACCAGAATTGATTTCAGACCAAGCATAAAGCAAGTTTATTTATATAGCACATTTCAGCAACAGGGCAATTCAAAGTGCTTCACATACGAAGTGCCAGAGAAAGTTGTTAAAAAAGGACTTTTAATACAATTAAAACAGCCATTAGAGAGCAAAAGGACAGAAAATTAAAACAAGCTAAAGTAGAATAAGACAAGTTTAAAATACAAGAACAAAGTTGCAGTGCCGTGTATGACAGAAATAATTATTTGATTTAGTAAAAAGCAGTTGCAAACAGAAACTCTCGAGCCTTGACAGAACTGAGAGTTGCAGTGGACTTGCAGCTTTCTGGGAGTTTGTTCCAGATTTATGGTGCACAAAAACTGAACACAGCTTCGCCATGTTTAGTTTTGACTAGGGACACAAAGCAGACCTGTCCTAGATGACTTGCTGAGAGGTCTGGGTGGTTCATAGTGCAACAGAGGATCATAAATGTATTTTGGCCCATTTATTGCTTCATAAACCAACAGTAGCATTTTGAAATTACTGTCATTCATTGACAGCCAGGATGCCAGTGTAAAGACTTCAGAACTGCAGCGATGCGATCCACTGTCTTGATCTTGGTGAGGACTAGAGCAGCAGCGTTCTGAATGAGCTGCAGTTGTCGGATTAATTTTTTTAGGGAGACCTGTAAAGACACTGTTACAATAGAAGAGTCTACTGAAGATAAATGCATGAATGAGTTTTTTCTAATCCTGCTGAGACATAAGTCCTTTAATCCTTGATTCTTAAGGGGATAGTAGGCTGACTTTGTAATTGTCTTGATGTGTCTGTTGAAATTCAGGTCTGAGTCCGTGACTACACTACGGGTGCTGTCACACCTGCCCTGTTTGGTTCAGTTCAATCAAACTCAAGTTCGTTTGCCCCCTAAGTGCGGCTTGTTTGGGCAGATATGAACACAGCAATCGCACTCGGGTGTGCACCAAAACAATCAGACCAAGACCTTCTTGAAGAGGTGGTCTCAGTCCGGTTACAACCAAACTCTGGTGCAGTTTGTTTGTGGTGAGAACGTGTTCTGACCTGGATCTGAACCAACTGCAGTCACATGACACATTGTTTGGGTTAAACATGAGCATGTTACAGTCCTGGAGGATTATTAATGTGCGCCTCCTCCTGTACTGCCTTAATATGCACATTCAGCACATCCAATGCATCAAAACATTGTTTTCTAGTTGGAGCCGCGCCTTATTTTCAAACTGTATGGTTTGACTCAAATGAACAATGACAGCAATATAGTCCACGATGAGCAGCGCTAAAATCAACCTGCGTAGTTGTCCCTCCATTGTGACATTAGAAAGTGTCACATTTATCTTGCAAGTGTACTCTTCTTCAGCACTTTGTTTACTTCCTGGATTTTTACCACATGGAAATTCTGACCAATCAAGAGCAGCTTTCTCTCACAAGACATTTGATCTGGTCTGCTTGTAAATGCTGCCGTGAGAACACGAACCAACTCTAGGCAATTAAGCAACTTTGTAACAAAATTAGTCCCTGATTCAGACCAAAGCAAGACAACTCCAGGTCTGAAAGCACCCTAAGATTTCTGGCCTGGTCCGTGGTTTTTAACACTGTCTATTGAAGCCAAACACTAACTTTTAAATGTTCTTCCTTGGCTCCAAAAACAACTACCTCAATTTTGTCTTGGTTTAATTGAAGGAAATTCTTCCACATCCAGTCGTTGATTTGTTCAGTGCAGTTACTCAGTGCTTGTATTGGACCTTAGTCCCCTGGTGATATGGTTAGGTTAATTTGTGTGTCGTCTATAGTACCTAGTACCTATAGTATAGTACCTCTATAGTACCACAAAGATATCGTTGCAAAGCTCAAGACATCAAATTACATTCGATTTCAGTCTGAAGCAATTGGAAAGATGTCTCTGGGTGTAACAAAACACAGACAACAGCTTGGTATTGGTGCCAATGCTTTTACTGCTCATTTATGGTGCATGCAAATAACAGGAGGAAATAAAACATGAGAGGCGATAATTTTCATTCTGTTTTATGTGTTAAAATCTCTGCCTCTAAAGAACAGGTGCAAATGTAAACAGGTATGAGAGAAGGTGGTGGTGAGGTTCTTCAGAGACCTGCGCTGAGAGACGGATGACTGAACATGATATCTGACTGTGTTAAAACGCCAAACACCAAGTTATGGCTCTACGGTCATTAATCCTCAACTTGAAGTTGAATTTGATGTTATTGAACTGCTGCCTCACTATGGAGGGTGAATGACATATATAATGTATTTTCAAGAGCTCACAGCCCAGTGAATGTCAGCCCCTCTCTTTCTAAAAGTATTTTTCAAACTTTTTCAGTGCAGCTCCCTTCCAGGCTTTGTGGTGCACCCACTCCGCTGTCATTGGAGTTTCTATGCATTATAAGCTAAAGTTTCTCCTTGTCAATACACCTGCTGGAATTGCAGCTGTACCTTGCAAACTGTGTGACGTGTAGCTAGTAAACCCAGCAGAATATGCAGTCAACTAGAGTTATCTTGTTTTGTGCACAGTCCTCCTAAATGCATGAAACATAAAGGAGAAAGTTAAACATGACTGATAAATAGGGCTGCCCCCGACTAAAAATTTTCCTATTCAAGCAATAGCCATCATTTAGGGCCATTAGCCATCTAGTTGCCCGTGTGTTTATGATAGTAATTTATTAATTATATATTTTGCAACACAATGGTTTGAGTTGAAGGTGTGAGAAAGAATAGTCTCAGTAACATTGTTAACACTGTGCTACATTACAGAGAAATACAAAACCGTTCTAATGAACCTTCATTAATATAGGCCTATATTTTATCTACAAGTGCACTTCACACACTGAGCGAGCCGACTGTTAATGACGCTGTCTGCAAAGCAGTAATGATTGTGCTAAGTGGCTAATGGGCATATAGCTACTTCCATGTTTCACATGATACGTCATGTTTGTAGTCGACCAATGAAGATGAGTTTACATATCACCTTGGGTTCGTCCTTCACTTTCTCAAAATGATCCCACACTTTGGATTTCCTGCCCGACATGTTATTAACTAGCCTGTGGAATAACCGCAGGTACCAGCCCTGGGAAGTAGGGGCCGTACACATGCTGCGTCTTTAGCCGCCTGCAAAGCATGAGGTCGGGCCCTGGGTGCTACTCTTGTGGATTTACTGTGCCAGCTTTCAAGAGCACGGCATTCGGTTGCACCTAACTTTGCTAAGCAACCTTAACAATCATCGTACAGCCTATTTTCCTGAAATCCTGAGTGCAGAGCTGATCTTCTTCCAGGTACTATATAAAGCTCTGGGTAGCCCTGCACTAACATGATCAACTTTTCCGTATTTATCAGACTGAATATTAACAGAAGAAGGGAAAGATATCTGTTGGCTGTGATTGGTTTGTAACGTGACTCCTTTCTGACTGCTGAGCGTGGCCTCTTCCTGTGTCTGTCCTTTCAAATTAAATTCCCACGTAGTCCAGTCATATAGGTTTAGATTTATTTTGACAAGGTGCAGCTCTTAACAGAGTTTCGGGGGTTTTTTTTTCTGTGACTAAGCAACCAGTGGAATCTTGCTGACTAATAAACCTTTCTGGTCGTCTAATGTTTAGTCCACTATTAGGGGGCAGCCCTACTGATGACACACTGATTCTATGATGGATAATAATCAGTCAGAAAATCCAGGCTGTTGTCTGAAATGAGACCCTTCTGTGTTAAGGTTGTCCTATTATGATGATTTACTGTTAATGTTAGGATAAATCCAAATGTCTTTTTAATGGCAAGCTAATATAATACATTTGATTCAGTGAAGAGTGTGCCGATGTTTTTGCACCCAGCACCTCCTTGTTTAGACATAGTGTGTGGTTTTGGATTTCATACATTAGGTGTATTAATTTTCTATGCGTCATTATATATAGTACTGTGTCTTTGGTTAATGAAATACATTTTGATATTTTATGTTGTTATAGAAACTGCATTGTATACTGTATGTGCTTGACGGTTCTGATGACTTACCAGATAATTTGACACTGATGGCCAAATGCTTCAAGTACAGGCATTGCAGCAGAATTGGGCAGTATGTGGAAGCTGGACAACATTATCTCCTCATGGATGTCTTGTTGCTATAGAGACTAATCTGACAGTGACGGGTGGAAAACTTTTATTTCAGGTTAGTCTGGCAAGAGCCCAAAAAACTTTAGTTTTAACTCCTCAAATGCAAAGTTAAAACCAGTCCAGTAAATACTCCATTTAAAGCCTTCATTCATCTGTATAAGAAAAATACAACATGCTACACTACCAAGATCCTTTGATGCAAGGATTTTTATTTGATGAATATGTTTAGTTTTTAAGCCCTCTAACTACATTAAATGGGGAATAAAAATGGAAACTTTTTAAAAATACATCTAGTTACAACAGAGGTACACTGAAATAAAAAAATGGAGTGAATTATGAACACTTTGAGTGTATGCGTGTAAATATCTAAAGCCCCTCCCATAGCTGTCATCAAGCGTGTCCTCTACACTGATGAAAATGTGTTGACATGTCTTACTCAGACACACAGATTCCTTATCTGATGTCTTTTTCCTTCTGTCTGTCTCTGTTTTACAGCGCTGTGTAAATAATGAGTCTTCTGCCGTATGCTACTCACTACTATACTGTAGCTGCCAGCTCTTACACTCCTCCAATTATACTACTTGTCATTTAGCCAATGATTAATCTTTCCTTTTTTTCCCTCCCCTTATTACTGTTCACCTACCTGACTTGGTTTTAAACTGAAGTGTTTCACAAAGGAGCAAAAATGAGAAACACCTACATGAACAGCCAGAGGTATTTGTGAATACAAATCTTTCATTTAGTTTTTGTTCCATGCAGAATTGATTTATAAGATCCAGGCTTTGCTAGCTTCATTGTTTCACCCAAGAAGTTAGGTTAGTAGTTTTTTTAATCTTTGGTTTGTATTATTGAAGATTTTGTAGTAGCAGATGTTCCTTTATACTTCCTTACTGAGTTGGCACATGTCAGGAAACAAAATTTTTGTAATGTTATTTATGTGTCATCTTCTAAATCCATGTTGGACTAGGTTGCAAATAACAAGACTAATCATACAAATGAACTCTAAACAAAACCAAGCATATGCAAAATCACTGACAGGCAGACTCTGTAAATCATAGTCTTGTTGAGAAACATGCACAAACACTAAATTGGCCATCCTGGTTCTGCCTGCTGTAGATATCATTTATTTATGTTCTCCTGTTGTTACAGAAATGGGGTAAATGCTTCACTGTAGCACTGAAATAGTTCCAGTTCTCACGGAAAAAGTGAGATGAGCCACATGAAAAGCCACGTGAGCTCAAAGCGTGGGAGCTTGGTGGAAAGATGTTGACAGGAAATGTTCACGTATGATCACCAAACGTGTTAAGTGACTTCACACTTGTGGACACTGGGGCTTTCATGTGAATTGTTTTCCTCAGATTAAAGGGGACGTTATTATGCTCGTTTCAGGTTCATACTTGTATTTGAGGTTTCTACTAGAACATGTTTACATGTTCTAATGTTAAAAAAACACCTTATTTTTCTCACATTGTTTGTGCTGGAACATCATTATTTACCTTGTGTCTGAAACACCACATTTTAGTGTGTATCTGTTTAAGCCCACCTCCCAAAAAAGCCCAGCCTGCTCTGTGTCCAAGTCTTTCGCAACTCGGCATCTTACGCCTTTGCACCATCATTGCAGCCGTGGAATGTTTGTGTATAGCAGCACTATCTATCTTGGAAAATCACCAATATATCCTCTAAACACAGCCAGACATGTTCCAGCAGGAATAGGATCTGAAATCAGGGAGACATTAACAACATCAGCAACCAAGTTCACATGTTTTCCTTGCGTTAGCATGTAGCTACATGTGACAGTGTAAATACTTGCAGTAGCAGATGAACACATAAAGAAATCTGACGAAATCTGACAAAACAAGTTTGAAACGGAGAGTTCAAAATGATCTGAAGCCTGAGGTTTTTGCTCAGAGGGATGACTTTTATGTACATTAACTTCATCATTTGAAACTTTTGCTATGTTTAATATGAACATCCGACATTGTAACATCATAAATATGACAGAGAATAAGGAAAAGCAACAGGTCCCTTTTTAGTTAGTTACTTAAGTTACAAGACTATTAAAGGAGCAGTGTGTAGGATTTAGTGGCATCTAGCGGAGAGGTTGCTGAACTGAAACTTCTCCCGTGTGCCAAGCATGGAGGACAACTACGCTAGCTGACGCGAAAATGTTTATGGCCCACCTAGAGCCAGTGTTTGGTTTGTCCATTCTGGTCTACTGTGACGGTGCAACATGGAGCGCTCTGTGGATGAGGACCTGCTCCCTATGTAGATATAAACGGCTCAGTCCAAGGTAACACAAACACGATTCTTAGGTTCAGGTGATTACACACGAATGAAAACACAATCATAAATATGATATTCCATTTATGACAATTTATCCCTCTAAATCCTACAGACTGCACCTTTAAGCGAAGGGCCTGATAATGACCAGGTTTCAGATACAAGCCTGCCAGGTATCTCTGTTCACACGTTCTATTTTTGAATTGAAATCTTTGTTCTCACCTCAGGCCTGTGTCACTTAGTCCCATTACCGGAGCAGGGACTGTCAAACTGCTGTCATGACAGTAAGTAACCTTGGTAACCCCGTGTTCCTCGGCTAGATTTTTGCAAGCTAGACGTCTCTTACGGGTAGGAGATGACTCTCCAGCGTTGACGACATGTCTACGATGTCAAATTAAATGTCTCCACCAATATTTACCTTCTAACCTATAGAAGTATAGACAGCACAATACAGTAGAGTATTTTTAGGCTTCCTGTAAATTTTCAAAAAACCTGTAAGACTTCCTGTTGCCTTTATGAGTTACAGTTTTAGTTCTTTTTGTAATTTTTTTAGTCCTTTTTGAAATATCAATTGGTTTTGTGGGGCGGTTTTTATGTTTTAAACGTCTTAAAAGATGTTCTTTCTCCTTATGAGAATCACTTGTTGCTGTAGGAGTCTTACCCAGTTTAGATTTCCAACAAGAAGTAACACTTTACTTCAAGTTAGCATTTAGTAGCAGTACATAAACATTTAACATTTGATTTATAACACATTATAAAGGGGTTGTAAGCAGATGTAGGGACACTTTAATGTGTTAATTGTACAATATTTTTCAATGATAAGAACTTATGTTATGATGGGTGTTATTTAATGTTACAGCTGTGTTTTACTTTGTATTAATACTTCTTGTTAACCATCACCTGTTGACACAGCAGCCTCCAGGAAGAGTTATAGTTGTTGACAAAAATTATACTGAGTTATAAACCATTTATTAAATGTATATATACTGCTTTTAAATACTTAATAGGGGAGCTTAAAGTAAAATTTTAACTTAATGTGAATAGAATAAACTCGTTTAAGCTTCAGTATCCAACATTTTGATCACGTAACATCAAATATTATCAGTACATATTCATGCAAACTTTCTAATACGTCTCTTTATAAAGATTTGTAAGCTTTAACTAATGACCTTATTAATGGTTAATAAACACTTGCTATGCTTTGCTCATCAGTTATATGCACTTCATAAGAGCAACTTGTAGGTTGCCAGGTTGTGAAAATTGCTCTTTCAGCTTGACGCTTGCATTATCTTTCAGACAACTCCTCAGATCATCAGGAAGACGTCTTGATGGGCTGTTTGATTCCTTATTGAAAAACAGCTGCGGAGAATCTGGACTTCTTAATATTTATAACTGCAAACTTGTTGGATTATTAGAAAGTGAGGAACTCATTAGTCTTTATTAATGGATTACTGTAAGAAAAAAAGACTCATTCCTGCAGCACTCTCCATTAATACAAAGAAATACTTCACACATCAATTTCCAAACAGGAGAAATTTCCAAACAAGAAGAATAAAACTGTTAGAAAAAAAAAACTCCTATACACTGTCTAATTTGCAAAAATAATTAATTTAATGCTGCAGTGTTTCACTGACAAGACTGTCATCAGGCAAATTGATCGGCAATTGTTTGCCTGATGACAGTCTAGTTACCAAAACGTTGGACAATAAAGTACTGCAGGAACGAGTCCTAAAACCCAGAAATTAGTTAGCATGTTTGCACTTCCTGTTCCCTAGTCTTAAAGTCAGTGTTTGTTTTTTGAATGGGTATTTGGTTAGATGCCTGAAATAAGGTTTGTGGTTAAGACAAGCTTAAGAGACTTTCAATTTCAGTTCTATAACATAACTGCATCAGTAAATAACCCAATCATAACCTTTAAGCTTTTATATGTGGCAGGTGCTAACAAGTGGCTGACTGAGACTACAGAGGTGGTCAGAGACAATAAATATCATCATGCCGAGCTTTGTGGTGGTGACGCTGAAGTCATGTAATCGTGGTGTAGTTTGTTTACAGCCCGATGTTAGCTTTTTACGTCTGGCAATGGCATTAACACTTCTAAAATCATAAAAGTGGTTAATTCATTCATTCATTCATTTCCATAATCGCTTATCATGTTAGGGGTTGCGGGGGGCTGGAGCCTATCCTAGCTGACATTGGGCGAGAGGCAGGGTACACCCTGGACAGGTCGCCAGACTATCACAGGGCTGACACATAGAGACAGACAACCATTCACACTCACATTCACACCTACGGGCAATTTAGAGTCACCAATTAACCTGCATGTCTTTGGACTGTGGGAGGAAGCCGGAGTACCTGGAGAAAACCCACGCTGACACGGGGAGAACATGCAGACTCTGCACAGAAAGGCTCCCCCACCCTGGGTACGAACTAGGAACCCTTGTGCTGTGAGGCAAAAATGCTAACCACTGCAGCTCCGTGCTGCCTCATAAAAGTGGTGTTAATTGTAAATATAGCATCTTGTTGAACAAGATGAATTGGTTCTTTGTCAAGAAGCCTAAGGTGACACTAACTTTTGGATTAGCCTACAAAATGTCATTTCCGCAGCACTCTATAGAAACAATAAACACTGGACGAAGGGATTTTTCAGAACCTGGAAACCCCAATGTTATTAAACTCTTCTAACTGATGAAAGCAAATTGTTTATTTATCATCAACAAAGCCATTAGTTCGTTACAACCCGTAAGCTTTTTATAAAGGATGCCTTATTAGAAATTGCTATGCACTAACGTTAGGGTCAGTGATGTCAATTTTAACATTTTATTGACCTGATCAAAACTGGAGTGACTGGTTGATCTGAGCCTTTGAGTAAAGTCACTGAAGTCATATTTCTGTTGGGTTCAATCACAGTCCTTCAAATAAAATAACCTTTTTTAATTAAAGAAAAATGACTCCAAGCATCATCTGAGACAAAGAGACTCCACCAGCTCGCTCTCTGCCTTTTTCCAGGAAAGAGCCATCATCCTTCCACCCTAATCATCCCTGTTGCTAACACCTAATTACCATAATTCACCCCTCACCTCTCAGCCAACAGAGCTGTGGCTGCTGCACGCTCTGCTCCTGGCAGAAAACAATGTAATGGTATCACTGCTGCACAGGGAAAGTGGCACAAGTAACATTTCTATCACACTTGGCTGAGACTGGAATAACAAAAAGCAAGTAAAGTGTGATTTTTCTTTCAACTTTTCTTCGCCTCATAACTGGAGGAGGCCGTTTAGGAAAATTTCGCCGTCTCTTCTCACCATTCATAATGAGGAGACGTCAGAAATCTGTCTGTTATGTGTTCTATTTTTAATGCCCATAATGTGTTGGAGCACTAATGAGTTGGAGGCCACACACCATTGATCACTGCCTTCGTCATACCACCATCACTAAATACCCATCAGTGTCAGCGTCATGCTTAACTCTCTCCTGTGGTTCATCTTCTCTTTGACTTCTGTTTCCATCAACAGCAGTTTATTATCTCAGATTAAAAAGTATGGTGGTGGCTGATGAATTACACTTTTTTCTTATCTTTTAAGACAGTGTTTTTTTATATAGCCACTGGGTCTCATTTAAAGGAAAAGGCTGGTAATATTTTACATTTTTCTTATCGTCAACAAACTTTGACGATAGACCACAGACTCCCGTCTGTGGTGCTCAGCCTCAAGCTCATTGGTTCCTAATGAAGATGTAAATCTTTGAAAATGGCTTACAAATATTTGATTTCTAGTTTTTAATAAAGCTCAGTAATTCCCAGTTGTAGTTTTTAAGAAATTTTGCTCAAATAAAGTTAAATAGTAGATTTGTTAGGACTATTTCAGCTGTGGATTAGCACACATTTAATGCTCTAGAATTTACAGCAGCAGGATGGTGGGCAGTATGTGTGATAAACTCAAAATAAACTACAATGACGGAACATGTTATTCACTGCAAAGTTGTGTTACACTGACATGTTTTTAATGATAAATGGGCCTGCGCTTGTACAGTGCTTATCTAGTCCTGAGACCACTCCAACGCTTTTCACAGTACTAGTCATATTCGCACACATTCATACAACCATACAAGGTGCCACCTGTTACTCAGTTTTTAACACACTCACACACTGATCGAACAGACATTGGGAGCAATTTGGGGTTCAGTATCTTGCTCAAGGAAACTTCGACAAGCTGACAGCCGCCCCCGCTGTTTAGTTTTTAGTAGAAGGCAAAGTCAGTTAGTCCACCACTTTGGTTTAGACTAAAATATCCCAACAGTTACTGGATAGATAACCACTCAATTTTAAGAATAAATCCTCTTGACTTTCGTGATCCTCTATCCTTTCTGCTATTACCACCAACAGGTCAAAGTTTTCCCATACCTTGTGTCAGTATCTACTGCAGTATATTGATTGAACCACATCTTATATTGAAAAATGACTCGATGACGAAGGATCAATCTGCAGCCTTGCGGGATTTTATTGCAGACAAAGTGTACAACTTCACAACGCACAATGAAACAGCCCTCGAAAGCAGTTTACAAAACACTCTTATACCCTTCCTCAGATAAGCATCATACCTAACTTTCCATATGCGTGCAAGTGTGTGTGGGTGTGATTTCCTGTTGTTTCCAGAACTCGCTCCTATTTTTGCCTCTTTTGGCGTTCTACCATCCTGTTGTTTGGCCCACAACATCCTTTTTCCAATTAGCATGATTTCTGCCACAGTGTTTGACAGGTCACCCTGTTCCAAGACCTCTCCCCAAGGTGAGACCACTCAAGGTTGCTCAATTTCTGATAAACAAGTTTTACGTCATACTTGACCTTAAGGGTAAAGTATTTCTGGGCCTTTTCGCCACCACATTTGTAAAGACAGCTTTTAGCGATGAAGTTCTCATTTGTTTAGAGCTACTTAGGAAAAGTTTGTTTGCTAAGATCAAGTGCAACCTCCAGGGGCTAAAAATTGGAGCCAGTGCAGAAGTGCTAAAAATTGCAGTTCCTCAAATGGCCACTTGATGCTGGCTCCAAAAACAAGTTAATGCCCATAGACCTCCATATTAAAATCATAGACTGTATAATAAAAATTGATGCCATAATAGCTCCACAAAAAAATGGAACCAAAACATCTTGATTGCCTCCTGGTGGCTGGCTGCAGTATAGCTCATAAACCGCACCCCCTTCACAGGACATGGGCCAAACTAAAAGATCAAACATCAAAGTTTCCTTAAATGATTTTTGTCATTTTAAGTACTTTTTATCACAGTGATTTATGTTATAGTGTTCGTTTTTCTGATAAGTTTGGTTGTAGTTAGTTATTTAATGCTGTAAAAAGGGGGTTTAACATCATGATTGACAGCTGTGTGTGCCAATAGGTGTGCTCACAATCAATGGTGCTGCTTGCGATTGGTCAGATGGGTGTATGGATGGAGATCCGCAGACTCTGGCTCCAAATTAAGTCACCAGCACAAGATGGCAGCAGCCATATCTGGGATATTTTGGCTTCATTTTTGTACGGTGGGAGGAATTGAAGACATGTTGTTTTTATTTATGTACAGTCATTGATTAGCGTGTCCAACTGAACAGCAGTAATAAACATGTTTACAGCCTGGTGCAAAGAATGGTTTTGGTCTCTATAGCTAATTTTCCCCTTCATGACAATTGTGGGTGAATTTATATAAAACTAGCCCATTTAAATTTTGTCAAGGCTTAATTAAAGTTACGCATAATTAAGGGCATGGCCACTTTGAGTGACAAGCTGTCAGCAGGGTGTTAAGTGAAATACACCTGTCAAGCTCCACCTTTACATCCCAAAATGGTCACTTCTTGCTCCAAAAATCCAAGGTGGAGCAAAAATGCTGAACTTGAGGCTTCAAAACGTGAGAGCACAAAACAATGGGTGACATTACAATGGCTATATCAACTATTTTTATGTAGTCCATGGCTAACATGCTCAGCTAAGATCTTGGCATTATTATTCTGAGACTGTTAGCATGCTGATGTTGAGCATGACACCCTACTTTGTCCAAGTGCAGCCTCGCAGAAATGCTAGTATGACTGTCTAGTCTTGTTGGATAATAATGGAGGACTATGGCACACAGGAGGAAGCTATATCAGACTTTGGCTACACAGATAAAACTTACTAGAAGAATCAATCCATCATTGATTTTGCTCTTTTCAAGGCATTTGTTGACAATAAGAAAAACACAGAATATCACCAGACCCATCCTTTAAACCTAATTTTCTTCATTGCTAAATCTATAGTCATTTTTCTCTGATCTGACGGATGTAACATTTCAACTCCACCCTTCCAACCCTGCATGCATCAGTCCCTGCTCTTCTCCCCTTCATTGTGTACACCCTGCATCCTCATGAGAGCAGATATGATCACTTCCAGCCAGCACACAGCAGCACTTCTCCCCCTCACTATCATGCCTTTCAATAGTAGGTTCTGAACCCTGTAATTAGCCAAAGATGCTCGCTGATGTCCTCCTGAGTGTCTTTGCTGGCGCTGGTTTATTTCACAACAGGTGTTTACTCCTCTCCAGACTCGATGCGTGACCAGCATTCAGCTTGCTCGTGCTGAGGACCGTGCGAGGTGAAAAACATAAATTAAAGCGAATATCACAGCGAGGATCCTCTTCAAATGACCACTCACATGAAAAACTGGAGTGATCCCACCTTGAAGCTTGAGCATTTTACAAGGATTTTACGCACATTTTCAGCTTCAAGCCAGTGAGGGTCTTAATATGTGCAGGTTTACATGCTGTCAAACATTCACTGTAATTGGTTTACATAATGTCTGCTCGTCAAGATGGGTGCATCTGATCTTTGCTTTCATTACATTATGACTTTATCAATTGAACTGTGTTTATCCTTTACTGTCAGCGCTCATTAAAGTGCATGAGTGGGGTTGGACAGAGGTTAGGAGAGGTGCCTGTCGCATTAGGAGACACTGTTGTCTCCTCCTGCTCTTACAGTGCGGGGGAAAGCGAGATACTTCCCTCACCATCCTACTGCAGACAAGACGGATTTATTTTTCCTCCGTATGACACCTATTGACAGTTGTTTTGTTTACAGTATTTCGGGGGGGAAAAGGACGTGGAAAATGCAAAAGTTTTCCTCCGCGGTCGTCCTCTTACGCACGCAGTAGGACGGTGCTCCTGTGGTAGGTGGTCAACAGTGAAGAGGAGAGAGGAGACAGGAGTGATGTGCTCTGAATTACTCAGAGGACTGTTGCTAGTTTATTTAAAAATCCATGGATCAACCTGCTCTTCTGCTTCTCGCTCGGGGGACTGAGGATGGCTGAAGACGTGACCTGTTGCAGCTTTTCTTAACATATTAGTGTTTGGATGGATGAAACGCTGCGAAATGAATCAGTTTTTTTCAGCTTCGTTTAAGACGACGGATTTAAATGAGGCGGGATTGAATTACTTTTTGGATTTGTGTCCTTTGTTTTACGCAGAGCGCACTTGAAATCGACGTGCTTCTCCGACAGGACCGACTGGAGAAAAGCTCGTCAGTGTTTTGAACGTATTTTGAAGTTGAGGAACACTGAGTTCGGTGTATTTGCGATTAAAACTGATGCTGGACTAAACCTGGTCAGGATCTCGCCACTCCGCCGCTGTCACACCGAGCGCAGCACCGCGCCCTGCTTTCTAGGAGACTATAACCTCCTTTTTCCCCCTCTCCTGTCTTCCCTCCCGACAGAATGGCCCGGTTTGGAGACGACGTGCCGGGCTTGTTGAGCTCAGGAGATGGAGGGTCCGAGCGCAACCGGAACCGCGATGGGGCGGCCGTTTCCACAGGTGGCATCTCCCCAGCCTTCAAGCAGACCAAAGCGCAGCGTGCCCGCACCATGGCCTTGTACAACCCTATCCCGGTCAGGGAGAACTGCTTCACCGTCAACAGGTCCCTCTTCATCTTTGGCGAGGACAACGTGGTCAGGAAGTACGCCAAGAAAATCATTGAGTGGCCATATCCTTTTTCTGCTTCGTGGTGTAAATGAAGCGGGTATTAAGGTGTGAAATATACAAACACACTCATCCAAGAGGTGCACGGAGTCATGTAGGAGGTGGGTAAACTGTGCTCAACAAATAAACAACAACACATGTCTTTCCTCATATTTCCACTCGTGTACACAATTTCCCAGAAGGCTGAAGTCCTCAAACAGCCAAATGCTCTCTAGTGTGTGGCCCCTAGTTTCTCTGTGCAATAGAGAATATATGGGGAAAGTCAGCACCATGGACAGGGCAACACATGAGATTGGGCTCTTTGACTGATACATGAATTTAAATACAGTCCAATACTGTACAACAGGGAATTGGGATTGAGAAAGTAGAGTAGCACATGCAAAAATCAGACTTTATGAGTGGCAATGTTTTGCAGTTTTATACAACAGTAATCCAAAAGTGGATGAAATGATGTGACAGGTCATGACTATAGCTATATCTAGACACAACCTGGTGCAGAAGGGGAGGAAGTGTCAATGGAAAGTGGATTAGAGGAACACGCAGGAGTTTCTCTGTTTATGGCTGTAAATCTTTTCTGTCAACAAAAGACTATGAGGACCTGCTGTTACCACCATACTGTCCTCCCTGATGAGTTATGTACAGTAAACTCAACAACAGCTGCAATGATTGGTTGATTAATCTATTAGTGGATCGACAGAAGAGGAATTCACAACTATTTTGATAATCGGCTAATCATTTTGGTATTTTTTTAGGCCCAATTTAAAATATTCTATTGTTGTGTTCGGGTTTGCTGATTTTCTCTGTTTTATATCACTGTAAACTGAACATCTTTGGGTTTTGGACTGTCGATCAGACAAAACAAGACATTTGAAGACATCTCTCTGGACTTTCAGAAACTCTGATTGGCATTTTTTGTACTATTTTACAGTGTGTTGCAGCCCTAAACTCAACAACACATCACAGCCTGACGACCTACAATGTTATCTGCCACCATCTGCTTAAATACTGCTATTAAATCAGAGAGTGGCATCATCCAAATCTATGTTATGTAACAGTTTTAATCATTTTCAATAATGATTATTTGGCAGCATTCTCAAACCTAATGACTCGCTCCTCCATTACTGAAAAGAAGGGAGAGACTCGATTATTTCCTCTGCCTGTTGCTGAAGAGGAAGACCACACGCAAATGTCCATTGGTGGCGTGTTTGTGCTGCTGCTGTGCAGCTCACCAGGTGTCCGGGGCCAGGTGTGGCCTCTTCTCTGCTATTGTTCTGCTCCATTCAGCAGCTTCCTGACTGACTGACTGGCCTACTGCTGATTATAAAAACCCAGCAAATAGAATGAGGGAGGCCTCCATTGTTGATCGTTGTCTATTGTTGTTTTCCCTGGGCTTGCCCATCCATTGAGGTGATTAAAAATAGAAACGGGATGAATTTCAATCAACAGCTGAGGAAAAAGGGTTGAAGCGTGTGTGTGTGTGTGTGTGTGTGTGTGTATCATATTACAGATATTTCAGCCCCCGAGTGGTTGGGTCATAACTAATAGTGATGCTATCCCTGCGCCTACAGGCACATCTTACACTCCGCATCGAGAACACAAGTTAAATATTATGTGTGCTGTAGTGACCAGAAGGAAAGCAGCCAGACTGACTAACCTCCAGGTTAATGTGCTGTAGTGGAGGGAGTGTCTCATTACATCTAATGAGCTCTACTGTATCTGATTAACAGACATTAACAGGAATTATATGTAATGATGTCTGATCGCAGTGTCATATGCTATTACAACAAGTCATTACTCACTGAGTCATACTATATTATATTGTTTGCTAATATGGTTTTGAAGGGAGTGATGCTGAGCTGAGTGTTTCTGTGTTCTGGTCAATATCCACTGTGGCTGTGATGAGTGGCGCTCTGCAGTATATGTGAATCATGTCTTGAGGGTGAAGATTCATGCACAGTAAATAGACAAGTAAGCACCAATGAGAGAACATACTGTACATTTATAGATATGTTAACATGTAAACAGTTATTCACATTCATGTTTCATGTTTCTGTCATTAGGTGCATTTCCATCTACCTGTTTTTAAGCAGGGGTTTGAAAAGTTAGTGTGATAAAAGGTAAATGCGACTCTAAGTGAACTGGAAACAGATAAGGCATGATGTACCATCACTGCATTGGCCACTATGAGCCCTCTTTATCTTCTCTGGACGTGATTTGCTGTTACCAAAACTCTCCAAGAGCACAGAGCTGTAATATAAGTCATTGAAAACTCTCTGTTTCCATTGCCTAGTGTACTGTCCATTTAATCCAAAGTGTTCTTTTATTTGAGGTTTGGCTGGCGCTTCTTTTGACTACGTCATCTTGTTGCGCCCTCTTCTGCAGTGGCACTGACTGGGGAATTAGCCACTTATTGCTTATCTCGATATATCAATTCCCAATATTCACAGAACAGTAGTGGATTGAAAAGGGCGTACATTCACATTTTCTTTTGTCTCTCTGCAAATTATTTTTCCTTTCTATAATGCTCAGTGGCTGACTGAGTATTCAGTAAATTAGTAGTACTAATACCTCAGTGTACCCTGCATGCAAGTTTATACTTAGACCTGCAATAACTGATTTTCTTTAGCCACTTGGGGGAAGCAGCAGCAACAAGTTGTGAACACAACATTGACATATTATTATCTTATAAGCTAATTTGATGTAGTGATTGTTACGTCCCCGTCAGAGATCCAGGGGAAGGAGGGAGTAACACAGTGAAATGGAGGGATCTTTAAAAAAAGAAAAAGGCAAGCAAAACAAATTGACGAAAACGAGCTCCAAAAGGGAACCAGAACAAGTCTTAGAGACACACAACTGTCACAGCCTTCTGGCCTACTGGCACTACTCCTCCTTCATCCATTTATACCCTGGCTGATGAGGAATGATGGAAATCAGCTGCAAGCTGAAAAAAAGAAAGGGGAAAACACAATAAAAGGGGCAGGCCCAAAACACACAGGCGCATAACAGTGATGGACAGACCAATTCTTTTTAGAGTATCAGTTCATTTGAGTTGAAACATGTAAACATGTCAAACTTTTCAAACTTTTTGAGTTTTGGTACTTTTGCAAAGTATGATGTCAGTTTCTTCATGACAGTCTTATAGTATATGTGCGTTCAACAGCTAGTGCTGCCCGCCCCACAAAACGTCTCTTCAATGCATTACCAGTCATCCTGTAAAAGTTTACATAAATAAATGCATTGATCAGCATCCCACTTGTATGGAGGTAGGCTATGTAGGCTCAATATGATATTACTATATTATTATAAACTTATCTTAGCTGTAAGACTGGAGGCAGGGGGAAACAGCTGCCCTGGCTTGGTCCAAAAGTAAAAATGAAACACTTACCAGCACTAATTAGCTCATTGATTAACACTGTTGATCTCATTTGTGAAACCGAAGTATAAAAACATCATGTCACGAATTTACAGGAGGTTTAATGCTGGACTATTTATTTGCCAGGAGCAGTGAAGTGACTTCCTGTTATGTTTTCATCACCGTGAGGTCGCTGCATTTTTCTCCCATGCTTTAAAATGGAGAACTGAATTTGAGGAGAAATTTCATATACTTGGATGTGAACCCCTTTTTTGTACTTCTTTAACCTCGGCCCTTACCCTGAACTTAACATAGACTTAACTGTATTTTACATCCTGAAAGTATTTACCCATAACAGTCCTTTAAAAGTGCTGTATGTAACTTTGGAGAAAGACAGTTGATTGTTTTTTCTCACTCCTGGGTCGTTAAATACTGACGCTTTGGGTAGGTGGCTCAGTCTGGATACCAACCCAAAGCGTTAGCATTTGATGACGGTATTTGACGACCATATTTGAAAACCACTATACAACATTATTACTTTCCACAAATGTCCTTCCCGTTATCCAGCAACATAGTATAATTGTGATTGGCCCCTTTGCAGTTTTTTTTGGCCTTGCTTTACCCCATACACAAGTGACGCCATATGCACACACCCATAGGCACATGTACCCAGGGTTAAATTGAGCGAGGGTTGCCCGCGGTTCAGCCCAGGCACATAGGCTGCCAGCAGCAGCACTTACTTGTATAACAGCAGCAACAGAAGCCCCCCCCTTGCACTGGCAAGTTTCTACAGCTGCAATTTGTGAGTTGCTGCCTGCTCTCCTCTCAGTGAAGGCCAAAATACAGTGCAGAATGGCGTGTGTCAAAATAGCCAGCCACCCTTATTATGAACTGAAGGGCTTCTCTTCTATGCCCAGAAACAACTTTTAATCAGCACCACACACAGCAGCCAAAGCGCCAAACTTCATTCAGAAATTCCTCCAAATTCATCAATGCAAATCTAACAGCCTGCCCTGGACTCAAGCCATCACAGCCTAATTTCTCCAAGTGGCAAAAGAAGTGCCTTCCTATATGGTCCCCTGACAAATTCTGGGTCTCTATGCACTGCAACGGTTTCACCGTCGATACTTAAACCATTGCTCTCATTGCCTAAAACTCTAATTTGCCCTCACAGAAATAGAAATACAAGCGCACACACACACACCTACAATCTCGGCGGGACATCTGCTAAAGGTCAGCCATGTGTTTGGAGAACAACTTGCCACTGTCACCTCGCTGTAAGAGGCACTTTTTTTTCCTCTGAGTGCTCAATTAACAACAAATGATCAATCCAGGAATTATCCAGGGGCCGCTGTGGTTGAGAGTGTAATGCTGGAGCCAGAGTGCCGTGTGGCCTTATGAGAGCGTATTACACTCTGTTTTGACATTTATTGAGTGCATATTCTCTCGTACATGCTTCTGTGCAAGTTCACATGAGTAAGAGGTGGTAAAAATGTGTGAACATGTATGTGTGAGTCCGACTGTTAGCCTACTCTGCCCGCTGAGGTTGCAGTCGATGGAAGGCTGATGGAGGCCTGGTAGGGAAGAGGCAGGGCTAATTAAGCCCACGGTCTGAGTTTAGTGTGGCAGGCGTGGTGAGGACCGACAGCTGCTCCTCCTGTCTGATCCCCACTGGGATCCCCCGCAGTGGGAAGTTTCCCATTGAGAAGGTACACCTCTAAATAATTGATAGTTGGATTTAATAGTTTGTTTCATCAGGCCACACAGAAATAACCAAGTGCTTACGGGTTGCCAGACTTTGAGTTACGTATGACTCTGGGTGGACATTTTAGGGATTGTGTCACCGCTCTTTTTAGCCCTAACCTCGATTTAAAATGCATGGATGGTAATTTAATTAAGGGTGAATTTTAAGTTGTAAATCCTTTGCATATGTCTCTAGAGCCAGCTCAAACTTAAGAAAGACCATTAATTTCCCTCTAACTAAATTGCATCCTTGCATGAAAAATGGAAATGGAAAATTAGCAAGGAAATGACCCTGGTGTCCCCAGTGTTGTTTCAGTCCTACTCTCATTTATCTCCAATTACAAAAACAGTTTTTCCGCTTATTGCTTGCTCTTTTGCTTCTTTAATGAGAGCAGAGTTTTAGAGTGACTGTAGCTGAAGAAAACAAGACTAGAAAATGTGACCCTGCGCTATGCTCGGTATTCACTGGTCTCTGATCTGCTCACAGGAAGTTAATATAACCAATCCACCAAACATCTCATGAGGTGTGATCACCCCTCCTCTGGTATTATGACTGTATAAACCAACTGACAGAGAGGTATATATAAGATATAGCTGTGGTTCTGAGTTGACGTCTCGCAGGGCTGCTGCATATAAACAGGAGTGACTGAACTATGGACGCATTTATCCTCGGGATTGATCGGCTGGCTCAAGCAGACCACTGAGGTGTGGAGGTGATGTCGAATTGAAGATAGATTGGACAATGTTTGATGCCGCAGTCCGTTAAATCCATTCATTTGACAACATCTTTAATCTTACGCATATTTGAATAACAGCGCAGCAATAGAGATGTAAGTTGTAGTGTGTTAGCTTTTTCATTCCCCAGGCTAAAATAGAGTTAATTTGACTCCAAATGGAGATTACAGCGTGGCTTTCATCTGTGTTTGTATATTTAATGCTGCTCTCTGCCTTTAACACTCACTCATACACACACACACTGAAACGCTGTTGATAATTCAGAGATTTCTAATAATCCAGGCTCAGATGCCTGTGATTCATTTTGATTTTCACTTCTGCGTAATAATAATCACAGGGGCTTGGATCCAGTCTGGGCCTGAGCGTATTCACAGATGCACAGGGCATCACACTCTGTCTCCATGTCTATTTTTACATGCATGTTTGAGGAGTCGAGGCAGAGAGCCAGCGTCACTGTGACTCACAGGATTGGTCACGAGACGCCTCGCTGCTAAAGCTGGTAGACGATCCATGATAGACGTCACACTCCGGAGCAGCACAGAGGAGGGGAGATGGGTGAAAGGCACTTGTTGAGTGAGTAACTTCTGGTGAACTCAACATGGAGAGAATCAGGCATCAGGCATAACACATTTGTTGTTTGGAGGCTCTTAGACAAATAAATCAGCACACTTCTGTAATAGCAGAGTACAGAATGTCTTTCAGCTCATTATTTTGTATTTTTAGCCCACAACTTTGGTGTTTTAATTAATTTTCACCGCTCTCATTACAGCACATTGGCCCACAGCAGGTAGTTGTTTTCATTGAAAGAGCTTTAAAAACAACTGCACACTACCTGCTCAGCACTGAACGGCAGGCAGACAAAGGTTAGCAGCTGGTGAGAACAATGGAGCATTTAGCCGCAAAGGATCAGATTCCCTCTAAACAATTACAGAGCTAATTTGGAGGAGACCAAAAAGAGCATAACATTTTAATTTGTGAGGTGAACGCAGCTCCAAATGAATGCTTATGTTGTTCCTTATCTGCTGGTTGTGTTTTAGTGCATTAGCAATATCAACTGGAAAGTTAATAACGGGCTTGTGTTGTGCTTACAGCCTTTTTCTGCTGCCCTCACATTGTAGGTTTAAGGTGTTTGTTACTTTAAAAAGACTGATCACAGAAGTTAAATTATTCTTCAAGGAATCGCAACCGAAAAATGGCCTATAATGGTTTAAAACATCAACTGCTTTTGACCACAGTGTCTTAGACATAGCTTGTTTCATCACCCAAGAAAATTGCCCACAAATATTAAGAAAACAGCTATTGCAACAATATCAGAATACTTATATCATGAAACTATAAATGAATACATAACTTTTTTGCAAGTCTTTTTATTGGTCGTTTTCAGAGTTAAACATCCAGTTGAAAAGAAACAAGTGGTATTTCACGTAAGGTATTGATGCAGGACCACCTCTGCTACAACCAACTGGCGGAAAAGTACAGGTATTAAAATGATGTAAGAAATAAAAGAGACATAAGACAGACATAAGAACAGAAATAAATCAATATTTTACAGGTGAATTATCATAGACTTATGAAGAAAAAGCAATATTGCAAATTAGTTTGCAATAATGTGTGAAAAATGTGTTAAAACAAGATGAATCAGGAAACTAAAAGGTGTGTTAAGTAGTCAAAGTCATAATAATAATAGTAAAGCTAGAGAAAAGAAATGTAAATACATCTTAGGTAAGTAAGCAGTGCTTTTGTGAACCGTGTTTAATCCAGGCTAGTTTGCAAGTTGGGTTATAAATATTGTTCAAGTGGTCCGTAAAGGGTTATGAATGTATTACTTTCTATTTTAATAAATGACCATAGATTCCAATCTAAGACAACGTCAAAAGCATTTCTCTCTGTGATGCCTTTGACAATATTGTTTTTCTTTTATCTGACTGATACTAACCTGTTGTTGGTCTTTGTCATGTCATGCGGTGGTTTATATTAGCCTGATATACAGCTGCACAATGCTGTGCCTTCAGTGTGTGTGTGTGTGTGTGTGTGTGTGTGTGTGTGTGTGTGTGTGTGTGTGTTTGTGTGTGTGACCACAGAGATAGTTCAGCTGCCCAGTGATCGTCTTGTAGCATTGACTTTTGGCTTGAGGAGAAGCCTGTTGCCGTGGATACCTCTCTCTTTCCATCTTCATTTTCTGTCTTTCCTCCCCTTTTCTTACCTCCCTCTCTCCTTCTGTCTCTACCTCCGTCTCGTCTCCTTGTGGTGTGTGTTTGAGGGAATGCAGGGCGTGGCGACTGCTGCTGCGAGCTCTCGGCGAGGCTATGTGATGTTAGTTATTGTAGGGAATCAAAAGATAATCTTGAAAAGGCAGAAAAACAAACTTGAAAAGAAGCCCTCAGCCTGAGACAGACATTATGCAATTGAACCACTTTTTGCTATTTGTTTTCATGCGAATCATGTACTGGTCTCTGACGGCTGCTGTGGTTTTGTTTTTCCACAATCTGTCAGTGATTAACTTGCAGTCTCTGAGTAAAATCTGCGGCTCAGCCTAGGTTTAAGTTAGAACCCCCGCAGGCTGGTGAGAATAAGATTTTATTTGCTTTGTTTGTTTAGCCTCTCGTCGCGCACATGTCCCTGAGTAACCCTGCTGGGTACAGCTGCCAGCGCGGCATCGATCTGTCCGGTGTCAGTCTTATCTGGTCTCATTGCCTCTTCCTCACCCACCTGTTTAGCAAGCTTCTGACACTCTCTATAACCATCATCTTCTCCTCCACTGATCAACCGTCATCCCCCCTTATCACTTTCTCCTGTTTCATTGTTCCCCGTTATCTCTGCCTCCTTCTTACTTCCGCTCTCCCTGCTTGTCTCCACTCTGCAGATTTAAGCTCCCTTCCTTCCTACCTCTTCTGCACATAACCAGGAGAAAGGGGCCTGCCCACGCAGAGCATTAGATAAAGAGCACATTGCTGGCTTAGCTCAACCCCAGAGCGACTGGTGTTGAACCGACAACCAGTGCAGGTCCCATGGAACAGGCAGTGAAGCTTGTAGTAAGAGTGACCCTGTTTATGGGATCACGTCTCAGGCCCACCCACTCATCCCTCCTTGATAAGCCTTCTGGTGCCTTGGTGTGTTTGTGTGCGTGCGTGTGGATGTCTGTGTGTGTGTGGCTGTCCGCTGCAGCTGACCTCAGATAAGGTACAGCCTGTGTCTGGTTGTGTCTACAGCCCTGAGGCTCATAACATGCAGGTTAATTCTGTTTCATACAGAGGAATCAATTTGAGACTGTCTCAACATGTTTACATGACGGTTTAATTGCAGAGCTGCTGGGTTTGATATATTGTAATTAACTAAATTATATTTGTGTTTTTCTTTTATTTGGTATTTGCATGTTAATTTGTTTTCTCTGCAAGAACGTAGACGTTCTGTGCTCTGTCTAAGTCTAAGTGCTATTCATTTATTACAAATTTCCTGAGCTACTGTTGAGCTCTGATGAATGTACAACATCACATTTGTGTTTGACTACGACCTAAAAACCTGTTTAGAGCTTTCACTGTTTCTGTCTATTTGCCTTTCTTTTAAATAACCTATATGTTGCTTAAATATGAGGCCTGGCAATTTACCATGTAAGCCTTACTGTCGACAAATTATATGAAGAAAAAAAAACTAAACCATCAATGACGCAACCCTGCTAACGAGTTTGTGTATCCAAAGCCTGATATAGCTTATGTCTCTGTTTTTAAACTCCTAGCGCTGTCCTAGAAACTATTTAAATGAATCAATAAGCCACGTTGTTGCACTGGTTGACATGTCCCTTAATTATCATGAACACGAGCACTGAAATTTACTCTAAAAATTTACTACTGAAATAAATTTACTGAGTTGATCCCACACACACTGCCCTCTTGCCAGAAATACTTACTATTAACTTAAAATGCAAATGAGTTTTCTGGACATGTTTCTCAACACTGAGATGGCTGAGCCAGCTGCTAGCAGCTAAAAGTGCTAACTCCATAACAGAGCTACATAATGGCAACAGTGCTGACAAAGCTAACAGTGTTAACCTGGAGGGAACTGGAGGGTGGGCGCTACACTTCCGCAATGACGCAGTGGTACCTGCCGCATTAGCACAGCGCAAAGCAGCAAAGATGATTTCAGAAACATAGTTTACTGTAAAATGAGCCGGTGGGAGGTACTGAGTTTTTGGATCAACTGTTTTTCAACATGGCAGCTGGGTTTAAAAGTTCCTCATTTTACAGCTAAACAGTACAGTAGAATATGTTTCTGAAAACATTCGAGGCGAGAAATAGGTAATGCTGTAAAAAATGTCACTTCACACTTGATCAATGCTGCTTAGTTTGACAGCAGTGATTGACATTATTGACACCTTGTAATGATTTAGTACCAAACTGGGACCAGTTGCAGAGAAACACAAAACACCAAGAACAGCTTATCAAATCCAGATCTTTACACAGGAGGTCAGGGGTCATACATGTGAAGGCAGTCAGCAAAGGCAGAAAAATCTCTAAAGGGAAATCACACAAAAAGCAAAGTCCATAAATCCAAGCTGAGTCAAAAACCAAGGAAACAGAAACAAGGAAAAGGCTGGACACACTAAGGCGACAATGACAATCTGGCAACAGAATGGGGGAAACACTGGGCTTTAAAAACACAAGGGCTGATTACTAACTAGACACAGGTGAGTAGAATAAGACAAGGTGAAACAGAAGAGATAATCAACAAAGGTGGGAAAACTCAGGAAGTAAAAGAAACACTAAACACAATGAGAACACATTTCAAAATAAAATAGGAAATGGACACAAAAACATGAACATAAAGTTGACAGAATATCACACAGCTGCAATACAGACTCCTCAGCTCTGATTTGTTGTTTCAATTACCTACGGTCAATCCGAGCAAATGCCATTAGAGGCACAGGGAGTGGGATGAGAAACTTCTTTGTAGATGTAGTGACAGTTGCAGCAAATATGACAAAAAGCAATTTTGTAAAGGTTACTAACTGTATCATTAATAGGCCGAGAGCCACAGACAAAGTACGTGTAAGTCAAGCTGGGAGACTGATAAACATATGTTTGGTTTTGATCTTTTCAAGGAACTTGTCGCCAGTGACTCAGTAACAGAATATCAGCAACCTTTTCCTTAAACTAACATACATTAGCAGACACTCAACATTATGTCAGTCAAAAGTTCCTTAACTTTGTTCTTCCACTCCGTTCGAGTACATGATCCTCACCACCATCATCGCCAACTGTATCGTCTTGGCTCTGGAGCAGCACCTTCCTGGAGAGGACAAAACGCCCATGTCTAAGAGATTGGTGAGATATTCACACACGGAAACATCTGCACTCGCAAAGACGCTTCACACTTTACTTTCCTGTCAAGTTGCTGGAATTAAATGAGAAGTCTAAAGTGCTGCTAATGGAGCCTATAGATCCTGTACACACACAAATGTACACATGACATTTTCATATCTGATTATCTGCATTGCACTTACAGGAGAAAACAGAGCCCTACTTCATCGGGATGTTCTGTTTTGAAGCTGGAATAAAGATCATCGCCCTGGGCTTTGTATTTCATAAAGGCTCCTACCTCAGGAACGGATGGAACGTCATGGACTTCATTGTGGTCCTCAGTGGGTGAGTCCAACTGTGTGTGTGTGTGTGTGTGTGTGTTTGTGTGTTTGAATGCAGTTCTGTGAAACAGGATTAGGGTTATGAATTGAAAGGGATGGTGATACTGTGAGATTTACTGTATTCAAAACAGCAGATGTTCTTGAGCTCTTGTTTAAGGCACCCAGTTATTTCAAGCTGGTTTGTTTGCTCAAGGTTGACACACAGTTTGCGTCTTCATTGCATGTCAATCTTTACTGAGTATTAATACCTAATCATATGAGATTTTGTCCGAAACTTTATGGGATGCAGAGCCAGCAAATAAACAGTCACACAGGGGGATTGTTTAATGGAGTTTTGGTAACTTTTCACCCTGCGATATTAAAAGTTTGAGGTTGGTGGTGAATCTGATTGTCATGATTTTAATGAATATCTTGAATGTTTCATTATTTTTGGTTTTCTTATTTTCCATTCTGTTATGTAAGGCTTTCCAAGCGTGAAGATTTGCTATCTATCAGATGGCAACACTACCTTCCTTATGCACATCAGCACTCACTCTCCATAACTCATCTCCATGTCTCCAGAAGTGGCATCAGTGCAGGCCTGAATTATTGTCCCTGTCTGACCACTTAAGGTGTTACAGTAACCATCTGCACTTCATTTCCTGCTCAGAGAAGGAACAGATGAGGGTCAGTGTGCAATATTAGAATACATACTCAAAAAGATACCCGTGTAGATCTGTGTATACTGAGCTCACTGTGCAGGGCCTGTATGGTAACAGCTGCAGATCTGTCAGAAATGCAGGTCTCTGACAACCCTCAGCTCAGAAGGACTTAAACCAAAATTTATATCATACTTTTTCAGACCAGTTAAATGTGCTTAATGATCGGATTTCATCAAAATAAATGGGCCGCCATGTTCGCATACCTCACCCAGTGTTGAATACATCCACATTAAAGAGACCCCTCTTAGTTTTACTTAGACTTTTAGTTTCCTTTTTTTCTTTATGTGTAATTTGATCAATCAGAGTTACTGGAAAATATCACAGTAGTCCAGCTACACTTTCACCTGGGAACCAGATGAATCTGGGAGCTAATGTTTGATTTGCTTAGTGAAGATCCGTGTGGTCCCCAGGCCCTCCATCAGGGTGGGGTCAAAGGGTACAAGATGACCCCGGGCGAAATTGATTTTACTTTTCTCTAATTATTCACTGGAGGGTACGTCTGTTCTCTCCCTGTTTAGTTTTAAGTCAAATGAGGGATATATCTGCCACAGTCTTTTTTGAAGTAGTTTTTTCTGTGTTTTGAAATAACTGACTTGACCTTTTGTGTTTTGTAATCATATTGAGTATCTTTAATGGGCTGAGGGCCACAGACAGCGTACGTGCAAGTCATACTACAAACAGAGCATGGCCTGTTTGGGTCTATAACAATGGATTTGGAAATGCTTGTGAGATGCTTCATCTCTGTCACTGCAGGGGCTAATGGCCAAAGGCTTATTTGTCACTTTTCTTTTTCGTCGCTCTGGTGTTATTCTTTCTTTGCACCATGTCCTGCATAAATGTGCTGTAATTGCCCATCTACACCTGATCACTGGTCACTCAGTGCTACGTCACTTTATTAACCTGTTGATTACACCCCTAAGAAATTAAAAATGAACTGAGAGGTTCCAGACTAATGTGCATTTGTGATTTGGTCTGGTGATGTCAGCCTTACTAAAGTCTTCCTGTGGTCAAAAATCACTCTCTTGATGACTTAATGACTGCGTAATAAATGCACAGTAGTTTACTGTATGATAAGAAGCAAAGTAAGATTTCAGAAAGTAATAACTTTCTATCATTGGAGACACTTAACAGTATCTATACAGCCATCAAAGTTCAGTCTGGTCTCCAAGCTCGCCATCGGGGCAGGGTCAGAGGGTACAGATGACCCTGGCCCAAATTGATTAACCTTTTCTCTAATCATTCACTGGAAGGCATTTCTGTTCTCTCCATGTTTCGTTATAAGGTAATAAGAGGAATATAACAGTCATGTTTGAAATATTTTTTCTGTATTTTGAAATAACTGACTTGACCTTTTGTGTTTTGTAATCATATTGAGTAGCTTTATTGGGCTGAGGGCCACAGACAGCGTACGTGCAAGTCATGCTGCAAACAGAGCATGGCCTGTTTGGGTCTATAGCAATGGATTTGGAAATGCTTGTGAGACGCTTCATCTCTGTCACTTCAAGGCTAATGGCCAAAAGCTTATTTGAAATTACTCATGTTGGTTTTAGAGCTAAGGGTGGGTGGTGGTGCCTGTGCGAGTGTGAATGAGGGGCCCAACTTGGAAAATTTTGTCCCCCTGACCATAATTGCTTATGGCAGGCCTGCTGGTCCCCCTGTGCACTGGACAAATTTTTAGCAGCCTGAGATGTGTCGGGCCAGTCACAGCTATGTATCTCATATAGGGTGTTTTTAAGATGAAGACCATAAAAAGGAGTGCTTTTGAGACATCTTAAAAAACAGAGATGGTTGCAGCTGATGTGGAACTTTCTGATAAAGCTGCTGTCACATCAGTATCCAACAAACTGGACTGTACATTTTAGGAAAAAGAAAAACAATCAGCTGCCTTTCTTGAGAAGAAAGATGTCTTTGTCATACTTCTGACAGGAAGCTCATCTCTGCACGCTGTAGTCTGTATTTTTTGTATTTTTTTCTTGGCACCATGTCCTGCATAGATGTACTGTAACTGCCAATCTACACTGTGCGAACCTGGTCACTAGGCACTGAACAGTATTTAAATAGCCATCAACATTTAGGCATTACATTGTGCAACTTTTAGCCAAAAGTGGTGTAGATGGTGTGGACTTGGTAAGAAATAGACACCTGCCACTACCTGAGCACGACACTGGATTAACAACCATCTGTAGAATCAGCTGTGGACTGTTGTAAGGTGCTTACAGCTTGTAGACCATCACCTCACTCTGTGTGCTTACAGCACATAAACGACATGGCAGTTAAAGGCCCGGGGGGTTACAGAACATTCATGTTAGTCTGTTCTGTAGGGGGAAAGGTGTTATAGTAAAGAGCATTTTACAACAGTTACCAGAGAGGTAAGAGAGGTAGGTAAGAGGTGGCAAAGAGAGGAAGTGTTTATGGTTTCAGCAGATGAACCGGTCTCGCACACACCTGCAATCACACACACACATACACACACACAAAGGAAATATTAATCAATTCACAGAGCAGAAGTACAAAGGGTGGCAGGGTTCTTAGAGAATTCTACATGATTCTGGTTGTTCAATTATTGATGAGCCGAGCTCAGGCTTCTTAACGATACTCCAGTCGCTGTTGGAGAGAGGAAGGGTGCGAGGTTGGAGGAGGAGAGAAGAGCATAAGAGAGGGATGGCATAAAGAGAAGTGTTTTGGAAGGCAGGGAAAGGGATGGCCAGAGAGCTTACTGCTGCCCTTCTCGCCTGTTGATCAGTTGATGTGTGACATCAGTGAGGACATTCAACCCCGCGGCTTGTTACTATACAACCAAAATTAGAAGCTTAATTAAAAGACTGTGAGACAGACACATGCTAATGGATTGTTCTAATCTCACCCACCTGAATGGGGACAGACAAGAGGCGACCAGGGCTTGTCAAGGAACCCCTAAGGGTGACAGATGCTGTAATCAGACTTTACCTTTCTGTTAGCTCTGTGTATAGATCCGGCAGCACTTATTGATGTGTTGGCTTCTCCTGGTTTAGAGGTCACTGTGTGCTGAGGCTGACTTTCATTTGACTCGCCCCAAAATAACCCAATCTAAATACATCTGCATATTTTCCTAAACAGTTTTCAAGTGGCAGATACTCATTTTGCAAACATAAACTGAAAATGTTCTCTGTAATTTACGGAATTGTTGTTTGGCAGTGAGATGAAGGCATCTTTCGTGGGTTGAATTTAAGCTACTGATTGTGACTTAGGGACGAGACGTGCTGGATCTGGATGAATTAGCCTTCCAGGTCTCATTTTATTAATATTCAGCGTGATGAAGTGAGCTGCAGATAGATCCCTCTCTAAATTATCATTCTGGCCACAGCAAAGACAAATTAATGAAAATGTTCTCGCTCTGTCTCGCTCTCTATTTCTCTGAAACACACACAGACCATCCAGCACACACACACACACACACACACACACACACACACACACACACACACACACACACTCACATGGACACATTCACTCACCTGCAGGCCATCACTCGAGGTTTGCAACCTTATTAGAGAGTGAATGAAGATTATGAGATCTGGTGATAATATTAGATGAGTCACCAGTGCTGTCTATCAGTTAGTAATTAGGAGGCCTCTGCAGACAGGAGGGGTCACAGACTGAGTTACAAATACAGACACAGAGCCCCAAAACCCCTACTCTCCAAGAATGCATGTAAACATTATGAGCATAATGCGCAGTAAAAGATTTATTTAAAAAAAATAGCAATACACATGTCTTTTCTGTATATATAGGAGCGTCCCTTCCTTGTGACGCACTTAATAACATTAGGCTCGTTCGAGATGAGCCAGGCCTGCGCAGATGCGATCACAAACGATCAGCGCACAATACATGCCGGTTAGTTTTGTGTCCGACTTCATCTGACGTATTACAAAAGTGGACGGCGATAAAATCGCAAGAGCGAGGCGGTCGCAGTTTTTAGAGCCGGCGCTGCAGTTGCTCTCCACCGACTGCATCTGCCTGGCTCTCACCTGATTTAACAGCTGATTGGTTTAGATGTCAACTCAACAATATGACGTTAATTTTTGTTGAATTTCAGATATTTGAATGTTATTTGTCTGACAATAGTCTGACAATATTTTAATAAATTGACATCATATCGGACAGGATGTAAGTGTTTCTGTGACTTCCTATACAGACTGAAGGCTGCTGGAAACTGTCAGGAAACTGTCTGACTTGATCGCGGCTATTTGTTACCGCCCCCCTGCATCTGCCTGCTCTCGTCTACTTTCCAGGCGAGGCGCAGTTCATCTCGAATAAGCCTATTATTTTGTGCGGTTAAATTAATGAGTATTATATACAGTTTTATCAGTGTAACTGCAAAGACACATTATGGCTGCATATAAGATTACTCAGGGGGACATATAGGTGTGAGAGTGAATGAGAAAAAGACTAAACCCAGGGACTGAATTAAAGTATCAGCAAGAGGATTAAAAAAGAATCCTACTTGAGACTAGTCAGGTTATTATACAATGTATTTGGGGGGCATGATTATGCCTTTATTATAGATAAGAGCAGTGAGATGATTGGTAATGATGGGAGAGAGATGGGGAATGAAACGTGACATGTGATTTGAGTGATCAGACTGCAGTCAAAAAGTGCTTGACCACATGTAATTACAGGTGTAGATGCATATAAAATGCTTCGAAGACGCACTGTGATCTCAGTGGCCAAGGACACATTTAACACAAATGCATTTGTGTATTCAATCCACATACAACAACTATGTGGGCAGGAATTCATAATTGTGCGTGACTGTTCTAAAGCAGCAAGGTAGCAGCATAGCAGCTAGTGAGCTAAGCTACCAGCAAGAAAGTGCCACGAATGTCAAGATGTTTAAGACACTTGTGGATGGAGTCAAGATGAAATCAAGTGTCTGCTTTCAGTTTGATCTGACAAAAGTATAAAAGCAAAGCTTGGCAACGCATATTGCAAGTGAGCTATTTTTCAAGCAACCATTCAGTTGTTTGAGCTGGACAGAGCGATTAGATCTCAATCAGATCTCAATGACCGAAGACACATACTAATGCCACGTTTAAATGTAATCAGGCTAAATCACATCTAATAAACAATTTGGAGACGAGAGGCATTTTGATGCAAGGTGTAAAGGGGTTCAAAGTTCCCTGGTTGGATTTGAATCAGGGAAGCTATAGTTCATGGTTGGCGTACTAATCCTCAGAACAGGGCACAAGTCAATTTTATCTTTATAGTACAGAATCACATACTTGCCTCACAGGGCTTTAGAATTTGCACAACATATGATACCCTCGATCCTTACAGGGTGTCGTCCTTGATACAGATTAAAAAAACAAAAAGAAACTGGAGAAACAGAGGGATAAAACCAGAGATGCAGGGGCAGAACTTGTGGTCGGGGACAGAAGGCTGGTGAGTTTACTAGGAAACAGACAGCGTAGACAGGTCAGAGGCAGGCAGGGTCAGGTACCAGGGAAATCAAGTCGAAAGTGAGTGCTGGAAAGTCTTGCATGAGGTTGAAGATCAATCTGGCAAAGAGGGTGCGTGCTGGAGAGGCTTATATACCAGGCTGAGTGGCTGATGAGCTGCAGGTGTGGAGGCAGGTGATGAGGGGGGCGTGGCTGGCTAGCAGGGTGCAGGTGAGTGGAAATTTACCAGGAGCAGGTGAGGAAGAGATGCAGAGCAGAATGCAGGCTGTGACACAAACCTTTGTGAAAAATAAAGCTCAGACAGGATGTTAAGAGACTTGAAGTGCTGCTAAAGCATTTGATGAGAATGTGCAAGTTTAGTTTAGAGCCTGAGATCCACACAAGGTTTAAGCTGGTCAATTAAAATACTTGATATATTATGAAATGAGAGAATATGCTTTGATCTTTATGAACCCAAAAGAGATTAAGTGCACAGTACACCATAAAAACTTCAATTCACACAAGAAAATTGAAAATAAACTTGCTGAGCATCATTTATAAAATGGTCTGATGCAGTGGGGACAGGTGATTATATACCTGGTGAGACCCTGGACACTGAGTGATTCTTATTACATACACAGGTGCAACTTGTCACTTCAGCCTTTGTGTAGTAGAAGTAGTCAGAAATTGCTATAAATAAAAAATGCTGTCGATTAGTTTTTGTAAACATGCTTGGCAGCATAAGTGAAAGTAAAAGCCAACCCTGGATTCACTTTTGTTTGGCGTTTCGCCTCGCTATATTTGCAATTTTTAGGTGCTGCGTTGCTGTGTGTATGCCTGCTGCCTACAGTTTGGCACCTGGTCCCTACCTTTTTATAAAGCCCCAACCTCAACTGAGTGCTGTAAGGGCACATGTATCAAGTGTTGATTGAGAGGGATTGCTTCTGCATGAGTCTATACGGAAAAAGAAACTGTATAGTATATCTTTAAAATTACCAACCAGTTACTTACCAGTTTATTAGTTTTGCCTGTATGATCTAATTCAGTACAGTTGCCCTGCAGTGAATCCCATAATCTGTGAAGTTTATAATGTTCAGTTTTGTTGACATTGTGTCATAGAGGTGTTGATTCAACTCCCATGATTGACTTTGATTCAAGGTTTATGTGACAGCTTGAGTCATTCAGGCAGGAACCTTAATTTAACTGTATTGTAGAAATGTTTGCCCTCGGAGGCAGAACACACTCCTCAGACTACAAAGCGTGTGAACCTTTCCACAGTGGATACCCCTGACTCACATTCAACATTATGTGTGAACATGTGTAATTATGGAACCATTTGCTAACGGTGTCAACGCTGGAGGCCATGATTACCTCAGCAAGCTGCCTTAGTGTTTCAAGATGGCCTGTATTACAGAGCGAGAGCGCGAGTGGGAGGGAGGTATAAAAAAACAGATGGCACTTGCTGTTTTCTTAAAGGCTGTTATCGTGTAGCTGAGCAATGTTGTGACTGAAATTCAAATAGAGGGGCTGTGGGATTTCTCAGGCCATCACACATGCTTTACCAGCCTGTTACTCCTGCTAAGATGGCGAGTGGTGAGGGAAAGAGCACAGAGGAGGTTGTAGCCGGGAAAACGTAGCAGGAGAGAAACAAAGTAAAGAGATGAGAGAGGAGATTGTGCTGGAGGAAATGAGAAGGATGCCTCTATGCGTAATCGTACGTACTAATTGGCACCTTGGCAGTCTCATTCGCTGGCAAGCCCTCTATTAGACTGGCAACAGTTGGCAGGGGGCGACGCCCACCAAGGGATTGTGTCACCACTGTGTGCCAGACACTTAGAGGGGGATGGGAGAGAGATGGAGTTAGCTCAGGGGGAGTTGATTAGAGTAAAGATGAGGAGAAAGGAGTGTTTCAGAGCATTTCCCATTCTCTATTGTTGTTACCCACAGGATAGTTTTAGGAGCACAAACATTTCAGCCTTTTTCCTCTTTACTTTGGGAATAAAAACTTAATACGCTTTTCAAATCAGCAGAATACCTGAAAAGTAAAATCCCAGATTGAAATAGAAAATGAGAAACAGCATTGATATGCAGGCGAGGCGACAAGAACAGAGGAGAGGGGAGAAAAAAAGAGTGTTTTCAAGGACTTATTCAGAAAAGCCTGTAAAGGAAATGCTGAGAAGAATAGACGACACGACAAAGCTTTGATCTTGCAGATACACTAAAATACTGTATTTCCAGGGCTTTGAGAAATTTGAGATATTTGTGTGTCATGAAACTGAAGACATTGTTTTTGCAGGTTGATACTGAGTCTTAAAATTGATCAAATTTGTTAGAGTGCCATCTGGTTCTGTTATATTCAAGTAAAGGCAGGCAGATATCTCCAACACTCAACAACACTACAGGTAACAGGAACAACATGTACTTTCGATTTTGGGGTGAACAATTCCTTTAAACTAGACCAAGAGGGTGCCTCAAATGCCTAATTCTTAGGAGAGTGAATCAGATATTCCACTCAATAAAACTCAATCAGTTAAGTTCTCAAAGAAATTTAATTATGAAAATCTCCTTACGTTACGGCAACAATACGCCTTCTTTTAAGCTGTTTAAAGGACAACTTCAGCATTTTCACCCTGGACCCATGTATATGTGTCTAAGAGACTAATGTGAACAATAGTATTTAGCGAAAGGGCAGCAGCCACACCACGAGCCGCAATGGAAGAATATGGGGCAACTGAATGGTGCCACTGTATCTCCATTAAAGGTGGTTATTTTTGCCACAGAAATACCCAGATTGTTATGATTCTTTACCTTTTCCTGATCCGGTAGGTATGTTTTTGTCTCGTTAAGTGGACATCTCACAAAATGTCACTTGTTGCAGGAAGAAAACAGGAAATGTGTATGAGATTTTTAGAGTTTAGTAACCCAAATAGTTAACAAAAACCAGTGTTAAAATAGTGTTATATAAAAGATTTTCAATGTCATGGATGGATATCGACAACGTGCCTCAAGTCCTTGAATTCGAATCGCCACCCATATTTATTTGAGCTGGAATGTACACATGAAGAGTGGATGACGAGAGAGAGAGAGAGAGAGAGAGAGAGAGAGAGAGAGAGAACAGGCAGTAGATGTTTCAATTTTACTCTTTTACATATTCATTGCATCTTGCTGATGCTTGTTGTTATTGCACTGTCTCCCTTGCTGCTGTAACACTGCAAATGTCCCTGCTGTGGGAATAACAAATGATTATCTTATTAGAAAAGACTCAGTAAAGGAGCTCTTACAATAACTAATCTTCATTCATTGCTAGTAGGTATCACCTTGATTTATAGGAAGGGCAAATGTAAGCATAAAATATTATAAAGATCTATTATAGATTGTATAATACTGAAGCAAACTTTTTTTTTTTTTTTACAACACACACTCTGGCATAGATAATGTCAGCCTTGTTATTATCACCTTTTCTAAAAAAAAACGGAATCAGTCTGTATAGATTTGTTTTAATCAGATGACATTTTGCACCCACTGATTGTTTATCGATTGATTTTTTTTTTTGCTGATATGCCACCATGCTTTCATAATTATGTAACATTATGCCATGGCAACATAACTTTAGCTAACAGCATTAGCCTACCTCTACTCTGTCTGCAGTGGGTGTCTGCCACTCTTGAAACAGAAGTTTTCTTTAGGAAAGAATGCTCACTACAGACCTGCAGGTCTACACGTGACGTGTATGGACAGGACTGTTAGGATCCATTTGTAGGAAAACTAGCCAAAACTTTAAGGTGTTCATATCTGACAAAGATGATCTATGAAAGCTGCTCATATTGTGGACGCAGGTTGGAAATGTGCAAACATGGTCCATTCATTACAACATACACATTCATCCTCTGAGGACATAGGGTCATGGCCTCTCAGCAGCTGGTTCCCCCTCTGCTGCCTTCTGTTCCTCTCCCCCTATCTCTTTCCGTATTCGCTCCTCATCTGTTTACTCCAGCTCAAATAAATATGGGCAACCTTTTAATTTAAAGGCTTGTCCACATCGCTAAAATCAGCTAAATCATCATCCATAGCATTGTAAATATTTTACATAACACTAAACAATGTTTTCTGTCCTCCAATGTGGCTGTGCTGCTGCCATCTAACTAAATACTGGACCAGTTTCTAAAACCGTTGTCTGTATCTGTCACTTAGACACATGTTCTATTGGAAAGTAGGGTCCTGGTTGAAAAATACTGAATTTATCCTTTAAATTAGTGTCTTTTTTCTCCTTTGTTAAAGTTGTGTGGATTCAATCTTGGTGCATGTGACTAAAGTGACATAGCTGGAGTTGTGTCTGACCCTGTAGACCTCCAGTGGTAATTAACAGAGAGATGTGGTGTCCTCTTTGCTGTGTGAATAGAAAGATGCTGCAGCCATCAGTCTTTATTCCTCACTGGGTGTCAAAACTGGACTATTTCTACTCTATTACCATGTCTAGCCAGGAGGGAGAGCTAACATGAGAGCTTCACATCGATCACACCAACCTTAATATGAGCCAGTGAGACAAATGCAAGGATATCAAGGCTTTTGTAGCCCATAGATCTGAACATTTTGGTTTATTTTTTTCTGTCTCAGCTCCGACTGTCCTCCCTGCCCTGACCATTATTTTGCCCTTTTCTCTTTGCTTTCATTTGCTGTAGTTTCCTCTACCTTTGTTTCCTTTTATTTGCTTTCGTTGCATTTCATTTCTTTCCTTTCCTTTCCTTTCCTTTCCTTTCCTTTCCTTTCCTTTCCTCTCCTCTCCTTTCTTTTCCTCTTTCCTCCAGATATGTTCTGACAGTGTTGCGTGATATTCTTATCTCAGAGAAGCTGTCGGGGTGTGAACACACTGTCACTGTACCTGACTCACTGAAAGCTGAAACCACAATCCGTCTGATGTGTGTGTCTGCTTTTGTGTGTGTCGGTGCATTCATGTGTATGAACCAAATGTGCCACTACTGCATGTCTTTTAGCCAACAACACCGTCTGTCTGTTTGGCAGTCATACACCTGGTAGAGCCGGCTATCTCAAACTGTCACACACACACACACACACACACACACACACACACACACACACACACACACAGATACACAGACAGACCTGTCCTCTCCAATCTTATTTTCCATCTGTTGTCTGATCGATTGATGAGTTCAGACACAGCATGGGGTGGATATGTCCCCCTGAGCTGTTACCGTGGTGACGGAGGACCCCGCCTCAGGTTAGGCTGTCACTGGCTCCGGTCCTGCTGCTTCTCTGGTCAATGTCTCTACAATTAGACCAGACCAGGATAGATTTGTCTTTTCTTATAAGTCTGATGGGGGAATGTGCTTACGCACCTGCTTTTGTGTGTTTGTTTGTGTGTGACAGAAAAGGGAACAGGCAGAACGCTGGCAACACTTTTCTTTCACTTTTCAATAAACCTTTGTTTCACAAATCAAAACAAAATGAACACATGAATATGTATGTGAATAAGATGAATACAGAGTGCGTAGCTAGTGACATTCAAATGACACCCTCAGAGTAAAAGTGGTGTTTTAACTGATCCTGAATTAAGTGAGTGAATAATGATGATGGTGTCGAGGAAATTGACAGTCTAACAAGCTCACTCTCTGTCCCCGTACGCCCTCCCTGTCTCTCCGTGTTTCTAGTCATTATAAAGAGACTGAGTGGGCCGTGAAACAAAGACTATGTCAAGGGCCTTTATGCAGTCTAGTCTGGTATCTGATCAGAGAAGATGAGGTGCTACACTGAGATGAAAGCGGTCCTGATGTTAACTGGAGCTCACGTCAAATTAAATCCAGTTCAGGTTCCAGTGAAAGTTACAGAACTGAAAAAGGTTGAGCTGAAATTTCGAAGAACCATTCTCAATGATGAACGGGCAATTTGTCTTCACAAATTGAATTTCAGGCAGACAACCCTTACGTGAGTTCAGTCTAACATTTTCCACTGGAACAGGCTCTGGTAAAAGACCTGCTTAACAAAATACACGGGGAACACGGTCTTCCCAGAACGTGAATTACTGTTGAATCTCCTCAGACAGAGTTCAGAATGAAATTACATGTTTCAGAGACAGACAGAGATGGAGGCGCAGCAGGTGTCAGCGCCGGGCAGGCTGCACTCTGGGTTTAAGACCTTTTACACTTCACAGTGAGCGAGGCAGGCACACACACCCTGCACTGGATTCATTACAACTAATATTAAATGATGTGTGATGTCTAGAAATATTTGCCATGAAACTGTGGCACGCAAATTATTGGGGATGTATGTGATTAGTCTGCTAGTGAGTTGCTACCCTCGCTAGTCGGCACCAGAAAAACTAAGCAGTTTAACTTATTGTGAAACTTCTTATTATTTCATGCGATTGCTTTCATCTAAAAAAAATTGTGTTGCAATGATCAGGCACATCACCTAAAGATTTATTTTCCTTTAGGGTATTGTTTTCAATAAATGTTATTACGTTTTGTTTAGTGAGTTGTCATCCTTTGTAGGCTACTGTGCAATGTTCATAATGCATGGTGCAAAGCGCCAGACATTTCAGTGGCATTTAAATAAGATTCAGTTACTGAAAAATGTGATTAACAACTTCAAATGGCTCCTGTAATCAGACAATGTGTAATCATATAGATTCAATAATGCTCAATTCTGAGTGTTTTCTGAGTGGTCTCTTATTCTCAGACTAGTCAACTAGTTTAAGTTAAACTTAAGTTTAAACATGAGGGAAATTAGTCGTCAGGAAGATCCTAAACGCAAACAAGAATGTCATGCCCTTGCAAAAGTAAAAGTCTCCTTACATCAAACCTTTAAGGGGCCCTACACATCCAGGTCTTTAACCACCTGGAAAACGCAAAATCGGGTGCTGGACGCTACTCTTGTGCATTTTTTGTGCCAGCTTTCAAAGGCATGGTGGCAGGTTGCATCTGAGGTTGCTAAGCAACCTTAACAAGCACCGTATCATAGCCTATTAACTTGAAATCCTGAGTGCAGAGCTGATCTTCTTCAAGGCGCTGTTTATAAGCGTGTGGGCTTATCGTCCTTGGGACAGATGAAAAGCTCTGGCAGCTCTGGACTTAAATGATCAACTTTTTCATATTTGTCACAGACTGATATTTACGGAAGAAGGGAAAGATATCTGTCAGCTGTGATTGGTTGTTCCTCATCACATGACATGTGCTGGGTTACAAAAGTTAGACTCGGTTTATCTCAGAGCGCAGCTGTCTGTGCCCTAAAAAATAGATGCTCAGGAACGCGTGCACACTGCAATGGCGTCACTCTGGCACTTGAACATGCTTGCCGTGCATCTACACTGAAAACAATGAATTTTAGGGCAATTGCCAAGCAACAAGAGGAAACTCCAGAAGATTTTGGCTCAAGCCAAACAGTACAGCACATAACATCTGGTAGAACGGCAAACTGTTGTTTTCACACTTTGATTTTTGCACAGATAAAACAAACGAGACATAACATCTCAGATTGTGAACTTTAGAGTTGCTGGATGGCAGATATTTGTTACCTTTCGACGTCGACAGGCTAGCTGTTTCTCCTTGTTTCCAGTGTCTGTGCTAAGCAAAGTTAGCTGGCTGCTGGCTCCGGCTACATACAGACATAAGATTGGTATCATCTCCTCATCTACCTTGCAGCAAAAAAGTAAATAAGTGTATGCCTCAAATTATCAGTCTCTCCCTTGAGCATGATTTTTATAAATCTGCTGTAGATAAAAATGTAAATCCAATGCTCATATGAATCCTGATAAATGTGACCTCACAACATCTACTAACTAGCAGAGCACTCAGAGAGAGTAGAGATCTGCCAAGGCCAAATACCCCATCTCACAATGTTAACAAAAGTGAAAAATAATTTGTATATCTGCCTTGTGTTTCAGATCAGCTCCAAAATTTAATTGCATTCTTCCCTTCCACCAAGTTTCATGGAAATCAGGCCAGTAGTTTTTCTGTAATCCCTCTGACAAACAAACAAACAACTGAAAACACAATCTTCTCGGTGAAGGTAATAATTAAAGTCCTCACATGTGGAGAGACGTACAAAGCACTACTGTGGCTGCTTGTTACCTTTTCATTTGCTTCCTCAAACGCCATTTATGCGACACTGATTGTGCTGTTAAATCAAGTTAAAACAATTCGATGCAAATCAGTTTTCTCCTGAAGCCAGGCTAATTCAGTCATTTGTAAAGCCTGTTAGTAATTGTTGTTTTTATTGCTCAATGGATATCAGTAAATGGGATCCTTTATAACCACTCTCTGTGGTCCTCCATACACCAGTGAACAATGCTGAAAAAAACGGCCCATGGTTGAACCTAATTGCTGTGATGTACGGGTGAACCTTGCAATTGTTGCTACATATACCAACCCCCAGTCATTTTTCTTCATCTTTTCTTTTTTCATTTAAAATAATTACTTATTTCTGGTGCTGAATAAAAAACACTGGGGAGATGCAGTATTTATATGGCAGTCAGTTTTTGTTTTAACCAGCATCAGATGTCTTCTGAGAGGCGTCAGAATCAACCACCAGAGTTGTTGGCAAGAGAAAAGCGTGTGTTCTGTTACAGCCACAGTTTCTCTGCAAATCCTCAGTTGTTTTTTTTACACAGTCCATATGGGAGTCTCAAGCGGAACTAATTTGGAGAGATTGTTTTTGGACATTTTATGATACCAGCTAACACCCGTGTCTCTTCTCTTTGCTTGGTTATAGGCCAAGGATGTTGAGCATTATTGGAGCGAGTGCAGTTGACAAGCAGCTAGATTGAATGGATGAGTGTCCAGAGGGGAGGGATGTTAAGTGTACCAGAGAGAAATTCAAGAGGCTGCAGGTAGTTTGAAATATCTCCAGTATTCAGTGAGCCATGGTTCCATATGGCAGAAAATGAAGTGAAATCAAAGACCAAAAAATTATCTGTTGTGGAGTTTTAATTTGAATTAGTGCAGTAAAACAAGATAAACACAATGTAGTCAGACAACAAATTTCACTTACTCTTAATATCGGCTTAAACCGGCACTGACACAGATATTAAAGGGATAGTTTGGATCTTTTGAAGTTGGGTTGTTTGAGGTACTTAGGCAGTGTATTACACACAGTAGATGTGAGCTAGCACGCCTCCAGTTTGGAGAAGCAGGTTGCTAAGCTAAAGCTAAGCTATGTACTGCTGTAGACAGGGTCAGTTTTAACCACGAAAGAAAGTTCCACCTAAAAAGATTAATATCCGGGGCCGTATTCACAAGTATTCTGAGAACGCTCTCAGAGAGCTCCTAACTTAGCCTAAAAACTTTAAGTAAGGAGTCCTAGCTTAGGTGTGATTTAGGAAATTTCTCAGAGCAACTCTGAGCAAGGAAGGGACAGAAACTTTTACCTTAGTGAAGAGGTGTGATTGACCCTGTTGTTAGGTATGATGCTTTCTTTTAACAGATGTGATTGGTTGTCACAGACACGCCCCTTTTGTGAGTCTGCCAGGTGTGGACACCCAGTGGAAATGAAATGAACTGCTGACAGTGAAAGTGTTGTCATTGTTAGTGTGATCACTGCAGATGGAAAGTTGAGACAGACACGAGTCATCACTGCAGCACTGTTGCATTTTTCCAGTCCTTCAAATATCTTAATATTGTGATTATTTTCTTTCTGATGTTTTAGTGCTAGCTGGGAAATGTGTGCCTATCCCCAATGACATCGAGCACACATATTATCCCTGCATGATCTAATCTCTAACATTTCATTAACTCACTGTCATCCAGCGTTTGGAGAATATTTCTCTGACCTCTTTGTGTCCCCACCTTTTTCTCCTCTGATTAAGAAACTCTTAAGCCTCTTAAAAGTCCTCCTCCTCCTCACTCTTAACAGTTTTTCACCTCTGTTAGGTCAAAGATGCTCTGTGAATAACTTTTACCTTTACAAGGACCTAGTCTTAACTTAAAGTGGAAATTCTAAGAAAACTTCACAATTCTAAGAACTTTCTTAGAATTTCATTACTAGGAGCGACTCTTTGTACGAGGAAGCTTTGTGAATACGGCCCCAGTTGTATGCTATACTTGAAATATTTTCACCACTTTATCTTGCCGTCAGACAGCAATCTCCAATGGGGAACTGAAGCTGTTATCTATGCGCTCTTCAAAGCTAGACTCCATTAGGAAAAACAGTTTAACATCGCTGAACATGTTGCCTTGATCAGGTATTTTGATTGTGTGTGACTTAGGCAATATAAAGGGTTAGTTTGGATTCACCAAAATCACACAATACCACAAACTAATAGAGCGAAGCTGCAAAAGACCAGCATTTAGCAAGCCAAAATTTTGTCAGCAGATTTTGGTGGCTTCGAGAGCATAGCTTGGGGACTAAAGCAGTGAACAGCTTCTCCGTCAGAAAGGGCTGTCTGCGTCAAGGTGAAGTGCTGAAATTATTCTAAATATAGCAAACACTTAAACTTCCTTTGGTAAGACTTTTTTTCAGGTGGCTAAAATACGTTTTATTGCTGCCTCTTTCCACAGCAGTACACTGCTTAGCTTCAGTGTCGGCACTCCTGCCACTTCTCCAAACTGAGAGTGTGCAGATAGACATTAACTGTATGCCATTCACTGACTATGGAAAGATACCCCATACAACCCCGCTTCAAAAAATCTGAACTATCTCTTTAAATGAAGCGTCGTGCCTGAATGCAGAAACTATGGCTGACAGTAAATTGCACAGTATGTCTGCCCTTCGAGACTCTGACCTATAGAAGATCCCCTTTGAGCTCAGCAGGATTCCGACTGGGCTGGAAATTACATCATCAAAGGGTCTCCCAGTCAATGCACCATAAATTAGCGTCAGCAGAATGACTTATGTAATCAATGATCATCGTTCAGTCTGATGTTTGGAGCAGTATAAGTGCATCCATTATGTGAACTTTTTTGAAATTTGGTTAAAGATAATATTGTGAATTAGAGACATTAAGTAAAGAGCAGGGTTTTCTGAGGACACCATGCCTTGTCACTACAGAGTCAGCACAGTAACAGCATCTTGAGCAGTGTTGCTGTCAGAGTTGTATCATCGCCAAAAAGCGTGTGTTGCATTTTGATTTCATTGTCTGCAAGAGACAAAACAAGGCTCCAAGCCAAAATGCATTCACCTTTATGTCTGTATATTTGAATAATATATACTGTGCGTTAATGTGATCGCTAAGATAATGATGTGTTTTTTTCTCTGGATGTTTTCCAGACTAGTATCTCACAAAGAAAACCTAAGAAGCCACTAAAAGTCCCCTGCATTTCAGAGAAAAATACTCCTCTGCATTTATCTGACAGCTGTTGTTCCGAGTCGCTCTACTGAGAGACATTAGAGACAAAACATGATCATAAAAGTCGCTCCACTATTATTTATAAAAATACTATACATTGTTATGGATTTAAAGGGATACTTTGGTGATGTTCAACCGCCTTTGTATCATAACAACGTGGGTAGTATGTGTACATGAACTGTGGTAAACTTCCATCCATCTTACCAGCACGCAGATCTCCCCGCTCATCTCTCAGCTCTAGCCTGATGATGTGTTTCATGTCATCCAGCAGATTTTCGTTGGCTTTAAGGCTGTTGCTCGAACCACAGATTGTACTTCTGCATTTTTGTATGCCACCACAGACACAAAAATGTAGAGGCTGATCGAGAAAGACAGCCCCTCTTTTTCTCTATCTCAAACTCAGACAAAACTCAGATCAAGTGGTAAAACTAGGCATTCATCCATCCATCTATCCATTTTCAACCGCTTATCCGAAGTGGGGTCGCAGAGACAGCAGACTGAGCAAAGTACTCTAGACGCGACTCTCCACAGCAACACTTTCCAGCCCCTCCTGGGGGATCCTGAGGCGTTCTCAGGCTAGACGAGATGTATAATCCCTCCAGTGTGTTCTAGGTCTGGCCCAGAGCCTCCCACCAGTTGGACGTGCCAACAACTAGGCAATGCCTATCAAAAATAAACCAAAATTCTGCTATTGTATTGCTTATTTGTAACCTCAAACATCTTCAAAAACATATTTTAGCAAACTGCTTGGCTGTAATACAAGAATTTGTGAACAGGAAGTGGGCACCATAGTGTTTCCTGTATTGAAAAAATGGAGGCTGACACTGACATCAAATGGTAAAACTAAGAAGTGCTAATCAACTATGAACCAAGATTCTGTTACTGTGTTGCCCGTTTCTCACCTAAAGTGTTTTAGGAACGTATTTTAGCTCACTGTTTAACTGTTATTTGAGATCATTTCTTACCAGCTGGCCGCCATATTGTTTCCTATGTTAATGTGGATGAGCTTGCATCACTGCTGTGTTCCATTTACCTTGGAAGTTGAAGGTCAGAGCTGGGGATAAAGTCACACCTGCGTTGACCAGGTTCCAGTATAATTAGTCAAAAGAAAAAAAAAAACAAAAAAAAACAAGGTGTTGTTAGCAATACCAGTTCTAGCCAGATTAGCCATTGTTAGCAACACCAGTTGACAACAACGCATTACGCTGTATTTTGAGGATACAAACACTGTAGTAACACGTTCACAGATAGAAGTTCGGCAGTACTGTGTGTACAACAGTTTTATTGAGACACAAATAAGACAGCAGTGCTAATAAACTGTATACAACAACAGCTTTCACTTCTGTTGATTCATGGAACAGCTTTACTGTATTGGATTTTGAGGTTGAGGTTGGGGTTTGTGAGGTTACGCCTCCTTTCCAAAGTCAAAAATGCGACTTCAGAGGGCACTCCAGCAGGAATTTCCAACAATGAACCTGGGAAAATTCAACTTCCTGGTGCAAATGGAACACACTATATGTGACCCACCATTCTGGCAGTTGTAGGCTTTCTACCTCCTGAGCGAAAGCAAATGCCACAGCCCTTTTCCTCTGTTTTCTTTGGTCATGTAGCATCAATTTCAAAAGTATGTGCGTCTTTTTACTAAATAAGCGTAGTTTTATGAGAGGACTACTTTTTCCTAGAGTGAAATACTTAATACTTTAATTATTGAAAAGTTAAAAAAGCAATTGAAACGACATGAAATGCTGCTCAAATGTTACAATAATGTAACAATAATCAGAAACCATAATCACCAGTAATATAACACTGGACTGGATCAATTCAGCTGCATTATGACTACTTTTGCTTTTGATACTGAAATACATTTAGTTGGTAATATAGTAAAGGAGTAACATTTTGAATGCTGGACTTTTACTTGTAAATTATTTTCTTACATTGTGTTATTTCAAGGCTCTTATCACTGCCTGCTGAGATTCACAACCCTTTTCTAAAGACTATTAAAAGATCTTAATTTGGATACTTGAATCAGCTCTGCAGGAGTATTGTCTGTTTATTTAGTGATGTGTTTTATGTGTTCTTTAGTAATTAACTTTTTAATTCATCAGCGTTCTTGCTTTGCTTTTGATTGAGTTCATTAATACAAAGATACTCTATGGAGGCAGTTTGATTAAGATATTATGCAACAATCTGATTTTCAATTTTCTCATTGGTTTTGCGTGCTGCATGTGAACTTTTGAGACCTTGAAAGAGTCGGTGTGCCAACGACTCATCTCTGCACAGTACTGAATTAACATCTCTCTATCTCTCTCTGCCTCCCTCTCTCTCTTCCAACAGATGGCTAATAAATCATTTACCCAAATCAATTATTCATTCTGGCCAAAGAGCAAACATTTACCTAACTGACACATAAACCAATATGCACGCTGATACTCGACTGATTCACATCAAGCCAGGCCAGTATTTCACGCTGTCGATTTAAAGAGCGGTAACATTTGATCTTGCATAACAACTTGAAAATCTTGTGTGTGAATGTAGGGGGTTCAGTGAGTGTGTGCGTGTGTTTATTTGTGTGTGTGTGTTTCAGGGAGAGAGAGTAAAAAGGATGAGGGGGGAGGTAAAAATGAGAGAGCACACTGTGGGAGGCAGAGAGGCTTATATTAACTAAACCATCCAGAGCAGCACTGTAGGAGTTGCTCCACACGATTCCTTATTCTGTCAAGACAATCCGCTGTACACACACCACCCACTGTGCTGTGGGCCACCAGAGCAGATATATGTATTCATCGTCCTGTAGAATCACAGGTCTTCAAAACGTAAGAATGTATGCGAGGTCAGACTGCAGTATACACTAGTGTAGGTGCTAAACTTTGAAGGAGATGTAGACAACACACTGTGTGGCAGACCAGTTGCCTGACACAAAGTTGTTCAAACCTTAAATGTTATTCAAATCAGCGTAGATTCGTTTATTGTAGGGGGAAAGACACTCCAGATCTACAGTCACGGTGTTAAATGTTCACTCGAGCAATCTGTTACAATATTGTATTATTGCCAACATACACAGTTGTCAAGTTATCTCACTACTAGGGCTGTGTATTGTTTAAAGAATTAAGATACCAGTGCCAATACCAGTACCCTTAAAGCGAAACCAATACCAATAGAGTACTTAATTCGATATCCATCATGTGAATGGGGTGGCATTTAGTGTATAGCCATACTTTCAAACGTTTGGGTGGCATCTCGGCCACTGAGCTGCCAACTGCCTACTGATAGCGAACCCCAGCTAACATCACCTGACAGTTATCACGGGTTTAATGGCAGAGTTGAGCCATTTCAGTGTAAGTTTGTTGGGACCCTTTCACAGCTTAGTGTTGGTTGTTAGCTGCTGCTGCTGCTGCAGGAGTGTGGGCTCTGCACACACACAGTAACTGGGCTTACTGATAGCAAATCCCAGCCACCATCTCCTAACAGTTATTATTGGTTTAATGGCAAAGGCAAGCTCTTTCAGTGTGAGTTTGTAGGGACCATTTAATAGCTTGGTGTTGGTTAGCTGCTGCTGCTATGTTAGCTCATACTAACTTGGCAGATGGCTCAGGAGAGGGCAGCAACCGAAAGTTTGCTGATGCTGCAGGGAGTCTGGACAGTCCAGGATCAGACCCCTGGCACAAATACAATCAAATGGAGGTATCGTTTTACTTGAGAAGTTTTGATACTACTTAGTACTGGATTATTTTGGTTGATACCTTAAAGCAGTGGTTCCCAACTGGTGGGTTGTGGTCCAAAAGTGGGTCATGGGTCCATTCTTAATGGACCACAAGTGACTCAGAAACGTGTCAAAATTGCAAAAAAGACACTTTATTGTTTAGTACAGTGAATTTCTGGCACAGATTTTTTTTATTTAGAAGTGCTGTTTTCTGCTGTAAAGTGAGTGAATAATGGACAGGTACTTAACAGAGACAGCAAACTAGCTTGATGGAATGGCCAAACACAAGTATGATGCTGAATGTGGTAGATTGTGTGGACCTTGAATGAATGACTAAAGAGAAATCTGGACCTTGTGGCTGCACCAGTTAGGAACCACTGCCTTAAAAAGTATTGAGTACCGATACCCACCCCTTTTTACTACTGATATTATCAGTCACAAATGATTATAGCTCTGAGGCTAAAATGCTCTTAGATTTATCTAAGCTCCAGAAGAACCTTTTATTCAGAACTCTTTCACTAAATTGTCACATGTGAATACAACAACTGAGCCATTAGTGGGAGCCTGTCACTAGCAGATTCTTCAGTCCATTGTGGGTGAGGAAAGGGGAGCGATTTATGATCAGAAAATAACTGAATACAGCCTGAAGCATTGGAAGATATCACCAACGCAACCAACAGTTATAGAATATGCCAAAGATATGCCAAAGAAGAAACTGCATCATCTATTGCTATAAAACCCGCTGTCATTCTTTCACAATATTACACCAAAATGGCCCTAATAAACATAACCAGGGTGGAAAAATGCCACATGTTTATATCCAGCTTGACTTAAGCATTTATTGGTGTGTGTCTCTCAAAAGTGCTTGGTGCTACTGGATTTCTTCCTCCTGATGCAATCTACTGCAAGTCATGCTGCTGAATTGTACTCACTGAAACATTAATGACTATATACTGTATATTGCTTTTTGTTGAGTGGAAAACCTTCCAGAAGTCAAATTTCGAGGAACCAAGAAAAATATCTGTCACCAAATAGCTTGTACAGAAGTTCTTCAGCTGACCTTAGCACATAGACACAACAAGGAAAGACCTTTTTCACAGCAGATGTTTTGACGTGTCATTGTAGAAAAGCTGATTGATAACACTGATAATAAAGGCAATAAAGAAGAATAAACAATTCTTTTGATACACCCAATTTATCTTGTAACCCCTGAGCTCAGAAACGGTGGTGTAAATAACACATGCTGTGGAAATAATATCACTACAATAGTCAGGTGCACTCATATCATATTAGTTAGCAGCTTGACAGTGACATGGAGCATAAGTCACAACGTTATCAGTATCATGGCATGGTGGTTGTCACGATAGATTTGTCACGCAGCAGCGAGCTGTCAGCTCTTCAGGGTATGTCACTGTTACTCACTTATCATGGCTGACAACTCTGACCAGGGCTTCGGCTCAGTTCACTGCAGTGTGTATCTCACATAACGCCTGCAGATACGCGCAGGCTGAACAAAGATGTTTTTCTGTGCGACAGCTACCGGTGACTAAAAATGACTTGTAGATACACCAGGCACCTGTCAGATGTGTGCTGTCTCTGATATCAGTTAAGGTGTCCGTGAAGTGACCGCTGGGGTTCAACCAGGCCAAGACCCACTCATCACCACGAGGCTTCAAACTTTTCTTTACTGTCAATTTTAGTTGGGAGAAAGAAAAAAATAAAGAGACTGGATGAGGTGTTGGAGCTGTAGCAGGCTACAGAATTAATTTTGTCTTGAAGTTTAGGGTTGATTCTGAAATCCAACCAAAATAGAAGAAGTCTTGCCCATCTGTATGCATGTCTCTTAGTGATGCACAGGTCAGGGTCTTCTAAAACCCGCATCAAACGAGCCTGTTATGAGAGCCAATCCACCCCACCTGACCTGCAAACATATGCATTAATCAATGACCTGAACCAAAACCTACTTACTGTTGGCTATAGTGTATGACATTTCCAGTAAACATCACAATATAAAACTTGTGTTTTCTGTTTGAAAAGATTTCAAGCACACAGCTGATATCCTACATGCTTTGTGTGTTTTATGTCTTGATTTTCTCAACAACTTTTAACCCACTCTACTTCACATTTGGCAGGTGTATTGCCTTGGACTCAAGAAAGTGCAGTGTCACGTGTGAGCTCCTTGGGACATATGTATTATTTGTGCGTTACTACTGCCATAAGTATAAACCATATATAGTATTCAGAGGGGTGCCTTATTAACTGTTACACAACTGCATGTTGGGTACAGCTCACTCTGCATTACTTGCTACAGTGCACTCAAGCACAGATGAAGACAAAAAAAATGGAGACTGGATTTAAGGGGCGCCCGGGTAGCTCACCAGGTAGTGCAGGTTGAGCACGTACCAAGGCTTACTGACCAAGAGTCCTTACTGCAGCAGCCCTCCCAGACGAAAGGAAAATTCCAAATGAGATCTCTTCTCTGTCCAGCCTGCTTCTCCTAGACATAACTGAGCTCAGTATAACATCACTATGAGATTTTGACCATTTTCTCATACTTCTTTAATTCAGCTCGTGAGAAATAGCCTCCCTCTTGTCTCATGCCGATCCTAATTAAGGATCTGAAATGTTCTTTTCCCTCTCTCCCTGCAGTCATCTTTATTTGTCTGATATAATCCGCTCTTGAGATAACAGAAAGATCCAAAAGAAAACTTGGTTTTCAAATTCTCAACTCTGTGTTTTATCCGTTGTCAGAGTTGAGAAACCTCAGAGAATCCTATGAGCACAGCGAAAGAACTCCTGCTGATTTATTCTGTTTTCTAATAATGAGGGGTTTATGAGAAACAGATCAGAATTTAGTAAGCTCCAATTAAGAAGCTGATATATTTCTGATGAGACAAAGGAAAGACTATTGTGAGGTTCAATTCTTGCCTGGGCCCCTTTAATGCATCTCATTCCCTCTTTTATTCCCCTATCATTCATGTGTCTTTCTCTCACTATCAAAGAAAACAGAAACGCCCAACAAAATTATCTAAAAAAAAAACAACAACAACAAAAACCCAAACATTTCGGTCATTAGCGATCTAACTTTCAGAATGATTACTTTGTTCCTGGGCGTAGCCTCGTCCCAAATAGCTAGCTGTTAGCAAATGACATGTGTACCCGAGCGTTGTTAGGGGATGCAGCTGTCATGGCAGATGTATTACCCAGGACCCAAAGAAGTGCAGTGTTGATTGTGAGTGTTTGAATGAGCAACTCTTGAGAAAGCTACAATCAGCAGCCCACTCTTGAAGAGGCACGTTTGAACAGACACTGTACTGGTGTTACGAAATTGAGACACTTTAAGAAATTATAATAGAGTAATGAAATTATGGTAGAGTAGTGGTGCACAGACAGAAAGCTACATGTAGTGCAGTTAAAAAAAATAAAACAAACACTGGCAGAAGCAACTGTCTTTATCATTTAAAATAGTCTTTAACACAACATTTTGCATTTAAATCATAAAATAGATGCAGCCTAATAAAACAACAACAACAACAACAACAACAACAACGGATCAATGAATTGCCCTACAATAGGGAGAGGGGAAACTACAGGGGGGGAATAAACTGTCTGCCAAAATCTGTCATTTGTGCCAAATCAGCCATGTGTCGTGCTTCCCTTGGCTGATTTACATCTGCCAGTTTTTGTGGCCAACCTTCACCTTCCTCGTCTCGGTCATATAGAGGGTGCCAATGTCCAGACGGCAGTAGTATGAAGCTTAGCTGTTGTAATAGTGATTACAAAGCACTGTGATGGAGGGAAGTGTTGGGTATACGATTATTTTGGCAATATGTTCATGTAAATTCATGAAACATGTCTCATTTCTGTCTGCACAGTGAGTGTAAAGTAATTATTTCTCTTCCTTGATAGAGAAGAGGCTTATTTAACCAAGAGGTCAATAGCAAATCAGTCAGGAGGTTGCAGGTAAACACTTTGATTTATTTTTGTGTGTGAGACCCCAAATCCAAGAACCAACTGGAAGAGGAGAGGATGAAAAAGCAGAGAGGCCTCTCAAGTTGTAGACTGGCAATCAGACCAGACCAGGTACACCTGAGAGAGGACAGGAAAATTCAGCACAGCTCCCACTGTGAATTAGGTTGCATTTTAACAAAGCAATGTGACATTGAACAGTGTAATGTGTTATAAAATGCTGTTTGTTGTGTCTTTTGTTTAATTTCAGATTTGTGTTTTTTTCTTTTTAAATATAGAATTAAAGGTGACAGACAGACAGTCAAACAATCCAGTTTCCTGTCATATGAATTCGTCATTGTCTTTTTGAGCACCATGGACAGCTCTTAACGGCTGTGCACATGCTCTTATGTTGTACTGTAATTTTGGGAAAGTTTATGCATAATTTGCACAAACACATTGTAACAGTTTGTCCAAATGAAACATCATACACACATTGGGACCCTAGAGCACAAACATGGAGAAGGCCCCACCTTTTTGTAGTCATTTTGAGTCTCATTGTGGTTATTTAACATCTCTTTGTAGTCATATTGGTCATTTTGAGTCTCTTGTAGTTGCTTTGCATCTCTTTGTGGTAATGTTGTGTGTCTTGTAGTTGCTTTGCTCCTTTAAATGTAATTGAGAGTCTTTTTGTGTGTTTTTCAGCCATTTTGTGTCTCTTTAATTATTATGAGTGTCTTTGTAGTTGCTTTGCATCTCATTGTAGTCATTTTGAGTCTTTTTGTTGTTGCTTTGCATCTCTTTGTGGTCTTTTTGTGTCTCTGTCATGGTTTTGCCCGTTTTCTATTTCACAGTGAGTCTCTCTGTGTGTTTTTGTAGTCATTTTGTGTCTCTTTATAGTTATTTTGTCTCTTTGTGGTTGTTTTGCCTCTTGCCAATGTGATTGTGAGTCTCTTTGTGTGTGTTTGTAGTCATTTTGTGTCTCTCTGTGGTTGTTTTGCACCTTTTCATCGTCATTGTGAGTCTCTATGTGTCTCTGTGCAGCTGTTATGCATATATGTGATCTTCTTTTCCCTTTCTGTAGTCCTTTTATGTTTCCTTGTGGTCATTTTGAGCCTCTTCCTGGTCTGTACATTTCTCTTTGAGTGATATTTTGCAGGTGACAGTTCTCAGGGGGAGGCCTGATACGTAGACCCCCCCTGGGCCAGTGCCTGGTATGCCAGTTCAGTAATCCCTCAATGCAAACACATCAGCATCTTCTTTAAAGCAAAAATATCAGTATGTAACATGGTGAAACTGACATTTGATATTTTCTGTCTGTATATCTACAGATACAGAGAATATTTTTGCATCTAGCCGAACAATTTATTTTTTAATGTGTATTTGCAGGCTCTATCAGAAGTTGCCACTGTGCTCTTGGTGTGGTGGTGATACTGCTGACGCCCAGACAGCTGCCCAAGACACAGACACAAAAAAGGCATGGACTAAGAACCAGTAGCAAACATTATCTTCATAGCTGTAATGCCTCTCTCTTATCGCCAAGCATGAACAGATAGCCTACAACATCTTGGCTTAAACAAGCTGACAAACAAAACTCCCTTTTACATGATTTCCATCTGCCAAAAGGAGGAGTTGTTTGGACGTTTTTAACTTCTAAAAACAGTCGTTATTGGAAAACAGGGCCCAGGACATCCACTGAATAACAGCAGAGTAAATGAGGAAGCCATTTTTAGACCCTCCATCCCCTAGTCTCCATAACAACTAAAGAGCAGCCAGGACTGACTAATGGTCTGAAGAAAGATTGAGAGATGGAGGAAGTGGGGGATGAAATGACAGAGGTTGCAGGAGGCAGCAGAGGGAGTGATTGGAGTAAAAGGAGGGAATGAGGAGAAAAGTACAAAGACGTGGAGTGTTGAGTGAAAGGGGAAAGAGGAGAAAATCCAAAGGGGAATTGTTAGAGGTGTGAAACCCATGAGGATCATTCTATTTCTGTATGTGTGTGGATGATGGTGAGCTATTTTAATCTTTCTCTCACCTCACCCTCTCTCTCTTTCTTCTGTTAATTAAATCAGATGACGCTCTGTGTCTTCTAACAATATAGACGGGACTGATTCTCACCACTGTATCACAGGAATGTAATTGGATCTGTTTTTCTAGCTGTGTGATGATCTAGTATGCTATCATCTTAGAGCAAATTACAGTACTGTGCATAAAGATGGTTCTTTAACATTGTGCTGCGTATAAATTATGTGTTTACAAAGCTTTCATCTTTTTACATAATCCACCTATCAGTTATCTTAGAAATTCTTTCTTTATTTGTTTTTTCTTTATATGCCTTCATTTTTGTCTGGTCTTCATGATCAAAGTGAATTTTAAGGTACTGTTTGTAACTTTTTACATGCATAAATTGTATTTATTGCCAATGGGAAACAGACTGTAAGGTAACTTAAAAACAGAGACCTTTCTTGACTTTCTTAGTTGTCTGTAACAGTCTGTGGACTGCCTTCTTTGTAAAGGATTTGGGCCAAATGTTTCGCAGAAAATCTTAGGATGTGATGAACCCTAACCCAGAAATCCCTTTCTGGCAGGAAGCCCTTAAGGCCACCTTCTCCCAACATTGTTCTGCATCTCTCTTCAGTTCCACTGCAGCACTACAATGTGCAACAGTAGCTACTGTTAGCCAAGAAATGGAGTCCGATGACATAAAAAATTGACTGATGTTGTATCAGATGTATTCCTACATTGAACAGTGTTTCCCTCTTGTTAATGTGTAGCACCAGCCCTGAGTGGTTAGGGTTAGGGCTGAAACACATATTGCCAGGGAAGCTGTCTTCGACACAACAATGGCACCCACCACAACACAGAGTGCCGCACATGCTGTGTTTCCGTTATTTACATTTTGCAGCAGCAGCCCAGAGACAGGCCTTCACTTACAGCTAAGGTTTGTGCTGGCTGGATTCGAGCTAATACAGCTGCTGACTAGGGGTCCTTCCTCTCTATTTCTTGTCTCATTTGTGGTCTGATTAACAGTAAATTCATCAAATTCAGTGCCGAATATCAAAATTTCAGTGCGCCTGGTGCTGATAAAAATCCCAGAGAAGCCAAAGTCAAAGTGAACTTATTGTCAATCAAACCATACAAAAAGCAATTGCACAGTACAATGAAATAAAATTTCTCCACACTCCAATGTGCTGGTTTGTAATAAACAACATTTAACATAAAAAGTAGTGCACACAGACAGCAACAAGTTCACCTTAACACAACTTAGACAGATAGTAGGCATTACTGCATACACATAGACATGTAGATAGACACAGAGAAGACCAAGTATTGCACAGGATTTTTCAAGTATTTGCATTTAAAAAAGTTATGCACAGTGTGCCAGGGATGTAAGGTGTTGATGAGGCCTGTAATGAAGGTTAAGTGCAAAGTGCTGAATAGCAGCATAGAACTATGTTGTGAGTATAAAGTGAATAGTAGTGACATGAGTTTAAGTGGTTATAACAGTCCAGTCAGTGGCTGTGGGTGTGTGTGGCGCAGGAGTGACATGTCATGATATTTTCTTGAGTGAGTTGAGTAGTCTGGTGGCCTGATGGAAAACACTGACATGAAAAATATAGTGTGAAATAGTGGTTTTAGCAGGCTAATAATCACTAACATTGGATGCTTTCTTATGTGGATGAATTGTTAGCTAGTGAACGTTGCAAAAAATTGTATTGAGTGGATAATATCAGCTAATTTGTCCAGATGGTCCAGGCTCCCAGGGCTGGTTTGCAATCTCCTTTATCATCTACGAAGCAACTGACAGCAGATCCATGCAGCATAGCTAACAAGCTAGGCAGCCAACATGCTAACTATAATCTAATCTAAGGTTAGCCAGCTAGCTGTAAAGAGACACTGCATGGTTCTGCCATTGGCTGCTTTGTTACATCAGCTGAAAAAGTAATCTGCAAATGGCAATCTAGTTAGTAACATGGAGCCAAATGAAACATAGGAATACTACAGATAGTAGAGTTATGCTAAATATGATTGTAATTTATTTTCCAGGAATCTAACAACATGATGGCGGTCAGTCAAAGTCAGTCTTGGGTTTGTCACTGTTGGGGCCGATGCAGGTGCTGGATGATGCTGACTTCAGTTCACTTAACAACCCCAGAGAGAGATGTCACTAACAAGGATTTTCTGAAAGTTACATATGGAACATGAGTACAGTTACTTAGCTTTCAATGGTTTCAACTGGTTAGATGAGCAATGTGCATTTACATACAGTATAAATCTAAGTTTTGGAGCTGGGAGAGTGTGAATCTTATGTTACTCTGTCTTCAAAGTTTTGATATAAAATGCTGCTGTATCCTCTCTTCGGCAAGAACATTTCCTCAACTCCCTGTTTGCAATTCTTCTTTTGTTTTTACCTCACCTCTCCATCCGTCTCTGTCTCTCTCTCAGTAGGCATCCGGGTGAAAGGGGAATAAATGTGTGTTCAGGTCAGTGGAAAATGGATAAACAGAGTCAGAAGTGCAAGTCTAATTGGAAAGGAGGTTGTAAAAACAGGTGGAGGAAGAGGGAGATGAGAGGAGAGAGGTTTAGGGACGAAGAGCAAGATATGAGGGTATAGAGAGCAGAGAGAAAAAGGAAGCAGGAGGGCAGACTAATGAGGAAGCAGGGGGGGAGATCACCAGACACTGCCTTTCTTTTTCTCATCAGTGTGATGGCTGAAGGCCACAGAGGTGTATTTAGAGGGCGGGGGGGATAGAGGACACAAAACAAGATAAAGTAAAAATGGAACTTTTGTAGGACTGTGCAGCAGATAAGGGGGTCGATGTGTTTGCAACGTGTGTGTGTGTGTGTCCACGCATGTGCTTGTCCGCAAGCTTCATGTCTCTCCAGCCTGAGGGTGTCTTTCTTTGTTCTCCTCCTAAATAGCAGTTGTCACAGCCATCCTCCCACACACTGCGAAACAGCCAAAAGCCCCCAAAAACATCCCTGTTGTTTTCTGTTTTCTCTCTGCATACTGGAGACCCTCATGTCCTCACGCTCCATATCTAAGCACTGCAGCCATCCACCAACACTGTGTGTGATGGCCTCAGCATGTTTATGTGTCTGAGTCCCCTTTTTGACACGGCTCCGCAACAGATTAGAAAGCATAAAATTGTAGCATTCTGCTCTGTGACTCTGTTGATGTGGGTTTGTGTTCATCTCTGCAGGATCCTGGCCGCTGCAGGAGCACATATGAACATCTCAGTGGACCTGAGGACCCTGAGGGCAGTGCGAGTGCTCCGACCCCTCAAACTGGTGTCAGGCATCCCCAGTGAGTACCATATATGAAGAGTTCAAGGGTCCAGTTAAAAAAGAAAAGTATTTTCTTACTCCTGTAGATGTATCTGGTTGTGAACTTGGGGGTATTTGGCCAAGTTTTCAGACATCACCTTTGAAATTTTACCCTCCATCCTCAGACAAACTTAATAATACATGTACTAAAATATCTAAATATAAATGTCTTTCAAAGAACAGTGTCTCTGCTTCTCCACATTGCACACACTGAACAGTTCTCATAGGGACTACTTTTAAGCCCCCCTTCCAAAAACGCCCAGTCAGTTGTGATTGGTCAGCATTTCATGGTGTTCCATATCTTGTCATCTCTGCACCTTCATAGCAGCCAGACAGATAACTGTAACAGAGAATAGCAGCACTTTTTACTGCCAAGAATCATCAATAAAAGCTTTTAAACACAACCGGACATGTTCCAGCAGGAATGTGATCTGAAATTCAGGGAGAAATTTACAACGTTGGCAACACAGTTTACATGTTTCAGTGTCATTAGCTCATAGCTACATGTACATTAGCAGTGTACAGCCAGGGTGAATTACTGTAACAGAGAGTGGAGGCAGTTTTTAACACGAAGAACAGTCAATTAAAGCCTCTTAACACAACAGGATAGTTACCAAGTATATGATCCAAAATCAGGGAAAAAAGAACAACATTGGCAAACAATATTTCATGTTTTCCTGATAAGCTACATGTAGCTACATGTAGCAGAATAGGCTATGTATTGTCACCACTTGCAGTAGTGTGCCTGGTGCAGATGACCATATAAAAAATTCATTCACAAGCTGATGTCAGCTTGTTGCCAAAATAGAGAAGACAAAAACATTGGAAACAGATCATTCAGAATGGTCTGAAGCCTGAAGTTTTTGCTCACAGGGATTACTTTTACATATGTTTATCTCATTATTTAAAACTTTGTCTATGTTTAATGTCAATATATGGACATTGTAGGATTATATATATGACAGAAAATAAGGAAAAACACAATAGGTCCCCTTCAATGAATCAGTAATGTCATCTATTAAATTCAAATCCAGCATCAGCGTGAAGTTTTGCAATAACCCAAGGCTAAGGGCTGCAACTAATGAGTATTTTCAATACTGATTAATATGCTGATTATTTTTGCAATTAATCTTTTAATTATTGTGGTTTGTAAAATGTCAGAAAATTTCTTTGAGCGCAAGCTCACATCTTCAAATTGCTTGTTTTGTCTGACCAAAAATAAATTATCCAAGAAGTCAGTGTACAATCATAAACACATTTTCGCACAGTGATATAAGGAGAAGTAAATCTTCTACATTTTTGCTTGAATTATTTAAATGATTAATTATTAACAGAACAATTGACAAGGTCTGATAGTCAGCTAATTGATAAGTTAACTAATCGCTGGAGCTCCACTTAGAAATGAAATTTTTTCAATCATTGTGAAGTGAGGTTGAAACGTTACATGTATGACATGCATGTTTCACAAATTCCTACTGTGCGTTTTCACTTTAGCTCACTGTGTGCTCTTCTTCCAGGTCTGCAGATAGTCCTGAAGTCTATCATGAAGGCCATGGTTCCTCTGCTGCAGATCGGCCTGCTGCTCTTTTTTGCAATCCTCATGTTCGCCATCATCGGCCTGGAGTTTTACAGCGGCAAACTGCATTACACCTGCACGCCACAGCCTGGAATACTGGGTACAGACACACTCATTGTACATGTCTATATAGCGCACAGGTCTATGCTGCATTACCAGGGGGTCTGCAAGTCCTTAAATTCTTAAGTTATTGTGTTTCATAAGGCCTTGAAAAGTCAGTCAATAGGTCTTAAGTTTAAATTTGAAAAGTCTTTGCCACAAACATTTTATCTGATGTTATTTATCTGTCTTTAAATTTCTTTTAATCAAAATGAGTCAAGTCTATTAAAAGGCCACATTTTAGATGTTACAAATCTTTAAACCTATCACTGAACCTAATGCTGCCTTTTTCCTGATACTTTTACTTATCTTACTTATTAAAGTTATCTAGAAAATGTCTCAGAAAGCATTAAATTTAAGAGTCTGATAGCTATAGGCACCCTGATTACATGCAGTATATGCATAGTGATGGTTACATATGCAAATGTATACTCTTACAGGATGTGCACAATATGTACATCTATATAAAGGGCTCATACGACTGTTGGAGTACTTAATTGTAGATGTCTTATTACAATTACATAAGCTGCCCCACACACAGTACATAATCACACACATGCACACATGTACATGTACACACTAGATGGAAATATATGTACATAGTGTTTCACACAGGAAGGCAGGAAGTCAGAGATGTTAATAAATCAGTGTGTGTTAGGACTTTATTCCACATAAGTAACTGGTGAGTCTGTTAGTTATTTGTACTAATTTAATGCTCCAGTTCAGATACCACACACACACACACACACATGCACGTGCAATGATTCATACTACTCCATTTGTGTTGGTAGCCAATAGTGACATCTTGTGATTACTGTTGTTCAGATATTTTATTCATCTTCAGCCAAGCTCTAATTTGAACTGCACTGCAAAATAGAGAATTGTCTCAATACCTCTGCCACGAACTGATGGCATGAATGAAACAAAAGAGAGCAATTTGCAGAAAGGGGCCGAAATGGTTGTGAATAATTCATAAATGTAAACAGATAAAGGACTAATATTAGAACTATTTTGACAGCAAACTGCAGCACAGAAGATAAAAGCAAAGAGTCGGGGCTGAGCTCATTCTGTTGCTGTTGTTGCTGTTATCGTGTGTCTTATGTATGTGTGTGGCTGCTGTGTGACGTTTAACGTAGCTCCTTCAGTAGTAGCTCCATTGTCGTAATCTCAAATGCATACACACGTACGCACAACGGCACGCCAGGCTGCACCTGCAGGCTTGATCAAACCAAACTGGCAGTGTTGTCCTGTATAATTAAAACCAACAATGCAGTGTGCTACAATGGCTCATTGTACATTCACAGCTGTCATTAACCTTCGAGCTGCTCCCGTCACACTGAAGCTGAATGGACAGTTAGATAACACAGACAGACTGGAGTGAGTATTTTCTGTCACTGAATGGTCACGTTAGAGTTCAGACAAGCTGCTCCACTGTTTAATAAGGAGGGGTTTTATGCCTCTGCTGGGACAGAGGCATAGGGAGGCCAGGGGCATTATGGAGGCAGGCTGGAGGCATTAAGTTTTCAGGTTGTCTGTCCATCCATCTGTCCAGCCGCCCATCCGTCCATCCATCCATCCGTCAATCCCACCCTTGTGAATGTGATATCTCAAGAACGCATTGTGGGAATTTCATCAAACTTAGCTCAAACATCTGACCTGGTATGACCATCCTGATGACATGCGCTCCAACATTCTGTTTTGCTCTCTGTATCAGTCTGGACTTGGTGCCACCCCACCTGGTATTCGGAAATTGAACTGAACTCCATTCAGGGCCAATCAGGGACTGTGTTGTGGTTAATGGTGTAAAATGCAGGCTGTCACTTTTAGAACAGAAATGGCAGCTTTCGAAGCAACATGCATTAACTCAACATTAGTAGAGTAAACACAAAAATAAGTGAAGTTATTGCAGAAATAGAGCCAATAACAACAGTTAAGCAAAAACAAGAGTATGCACTTGATTTTTTTGGAGAAAAATAAGTTTTCCTCATGCCTCAGACTTGGATTTGGCTAAAGCTTGATTCACCAACTGGCTCTGCTGGTGATAAAGAAGATGTCCCCTGGTGTTTTGTTACTCTGAAAGAGTTTGTCTATCAAGGCGAGCACTCCCGCCCACTGAAAGTGTTTGGGGTCGACACCGAGTCCAGACTGATACAGAGACCAAAAGGGAACGATGAGCTCAGGTCATCAGGATGGTCTCACCAGGCTTACAAACGTTCGACTTGGATTGAAGGATTAATCGATTACATTTTAGTGATAAAAGGTCACTGTGACCTTGCGTCCATCTCATTCTGAACGGGATATCTCAAGAACACATTCAGGATTTTTTTTCACATATGGCATAAATGCCCACTTGTCCACCAGGTAATCTTTAGGGGAAAATAACAGGTCAATAGTATATGTCACATAAAAGTGGTACACATCGTTTCAAAGCAGGGAACCTGAAGATTAATTTGAGATGCAGCTCAACACTTTGTGTCAAGGTTTCCAGTCATAAATATGTAATAAACAAAGTGTGTTGCAGCAGTTTTGGGGTTGATACCATTTGTTACACGGATTTGGTGCTAAATTCCAGCATTTTTTACCACTTGAAAATTGATAACAGTGGTTAAAAAAAACCCTCTAAAATACCACATTAAGACACCAAGACCTTGTGGAACACCACAGAAAAATCTATGCTATGATTTGGTATCAAAAACTTTGACATTTCTGTAAGAATTGCAGTTTTCACAGATTGGATAGCAAACACTTCTGTATTTGAGGAAAAAAAATATTTTCAACTATGAAAGCCATTCATCCCTGAAGGCTCAGGGTCTCTAGTTTGTGTTAGTAAAGTTTCATGAAGCTGTGATTATCCCAGAGGTCATAATAGGTCACTTTATTCGAATAGGTCCTTTAAAAAATGGGTTTGCTACATTTGGGACTAGCTTCATCACACATGAATACAGCTAGGCTCAATGAACCCACAAAAATCTCAGCTTTCCAGTCATACCCAACTGGTGCAATTTCAAGACTGTTTAGGGACCCCAGTATGCAGAAATATTCAAATACAAAAGGCCAAAATAACACATTATTACTGCATGCAAAAAGCTGCATGGTTTTTGCCCTAAACTGCGTGGGACTGGCATAAAGTAGGCATGTTTGTAAAGGGGAGACTTTGGGACCCATTTTTATCCAGATGTCTTGATGTGAGAGGTCAAATGACCCCTGTGAAAATGGCCATGCCAGTTTTTTACCTTGCCAAAATGTAGCTAAACTTTGCAGTGTTATTTAGCCCCCTTCCCAACAAGCTAGCATGATATGGTTGGTACTTATGAATCGTCCAAGGTCATCGCCATTCCTGTGGTTCTCTTAGGGCTAAACGTTATGTACTGGAGCTTAAAGGCCAGTAGGCATAAAAACAAATGATTTATATTCTTGGAATCTGTGTGAAAATTGTTAAATGCACAATAGCTTTCAAATTCATTCATTGAACAAGGAAAGGTCTGTTGTCTGTTGTTGGGAACTTTCGTCTCATCTAAGACACATAACATATTTCTCCCTTTTTCTCTCTCTATCTCTCTACACACCATCCTGTTCAGAAAACGAGACAGTGGACTCCTCTGAGTACGAGGTCCCAGTGTGGCGTGCGCCAGTGTCCGGCCAAATACACCTGCTCTGATACTTGGATTGGCCCTAATGACGGCATCACTCAGTTTGACAACATCCTGTTTGCTGTTCTCACTGTCTTCCAGTGCATCACCATGGAGGGATGGACCACTGTACTCTACAATGTGAGACACACAACACCCAAACACACACACACACATTATGTGCCACTCATAATATTTCCCAAATTGCCGCAAATTATTGAGGAGCAGCAGTGTTTTGTCACAATTTAGACTCCATTAACGCTAAAGAAGAGAAGCGGCTTTGGCTCCAGCTCACTGATGCTAGCTGAGTGGAGGACTGTCACCCCTGCATCCTCCTCTGTCAGGCGGTCTGCCTGTGGATGGAGGACATGGGGACAGGGGGTTACTGGCTTGTGATTTTTGTGTTGAAACTACAGAGTGCTCTGTTGATTCCTGTTTTGCTCTCAGCTTACCATTTTTATTCCATCTATCCTGAGAAATGTATAACCTGCTGCAACATGCTGCAACAGCTGAATAGAGATTAGACTGCCCACCTACTAGTTATGAAATATGGCACGCTTCAGAATCTCTTAGAAATGTAATCTAGGATTAATGACTGTATACACCTCTGCTATGTACTGTGTGAATATAAATACAAAGAGTAGATTAAAAATAGTCTTTTCTGTTTACCGATATTTCAATACAAAGAACTAATGTGCATTTTTTTTTTGTACCATGATTCTCAAGGAAGGTTTAGCAGAAAGCTGTCTCCACCATGCGTCTTAAAGTATTTTTATTCCCTCATATTCATGTGATATATTGAATCATTTGTATGTATTGGCGTGTAGTTTTGTCATCCTGCTTGACTGATATCATCAAGTCCTCCTGGTCCACATCCTGGAGCAGTCAGTCGTTCAAGATTGATTCTCAGTAAGAGCGAGCTTAGTCAGAAATATTGTTGCTTTGTGGGATTGACAGGAAGTCGAGGGAAGTGAATGTTTTAATGCTCAAGGACTCTTAGTCCAATTGCAGAAGCTAGAGAACGTGTTTTGAATTCCCCTACACTTATGCAAAAGAAAAAAAGGAAAATACTCTACCATGTTCTTAGTGAGCACTGAAACCAGAAACAATGCCATTTTGTGCTGTAGAGTATCTGTCAAACACAGGGATGAGGTGCTGCAGTGCACTTCATGGGCATCTATGTCAGGGTGAGAGGAGCTGGACAACACACACACACACCACACACACACATACAGTATGTAAACAGAAAAGCAAGCAGCGGCACCATTTGCTAATTTGATATATCTGTTGCCTGCATGACCATCCAACAAATCAAGTTCAATCATGTCCACCTCTGGTTGCAGCTGAATTACAGGATCCCGTCCTCAGATAAGGACACTGTACAAAATACTGCCCATGTGAAAAAGCATCAGAGTAGCTCATGAAGGAGACTTTGGTATTTGCAAAGTCACAGCATAGATGGATGAAATGTTTAATTTCATCAGATAAAAGCCTGGCTCAATGCTGCTATCAGAACAACAGCTCTCTCAGTTAAAATTGTTTTATTATATAAGACGAGATTGGATCATTTTGTAATCATTTGTGCATTTTACTTTAATTTACTCTTGGCAAAATAAATAAGTAAAAGAAAATTATGAAAAATTATTGTTCCAAACCTTTTCCAGTCAAACATTTTTGGGTGTTTCGGGCTCAATTTTTAATCAATTTTAAACCATTAAAGAGACACACTAATCAAAGTCTAACTGCTGACAGAAGTTTTGATTAAATTTAATCGATTGAAGATTTATTAAGATTAAAAATAATAGGTGCAATGTTCCTCCAACGCCAAAAACCACTGAATTTATCCAAAACTCTTGAGCATGAAAGCATGAGTGGTGGACTTCATGAATTTTACAAGGCTATAGTCAAAAGATTTCTATTATTGAACCAGAAGATTTTATGCGTCTTGTAAATATTACCTCTGAAAAATTATGTTTCTATGTACTGTGGCCAAAAATCACAATTGTCAGTTACTCAATATATGGAAACCAAAAGACAATCACAGAAGTAAAAGTTTGAGCCTTACTTGTCCTGTGGAAGAAAGACTTTGAGAATTAATTTCTTTGTTGTTGTTGTTCTTTGTTCTTTTACCTTAGATTATCTTGGTAAAGCAACAACTATAAGCATACACTCACACACACAATCTGCTGTCCCAGAGTGTAATTTGCGGTCAGCTGCCGGCTCTTTCAGTTTTTATTGAGATGGATGAAGGCAGATGATTTTCCAGAGTGATTGTATTATGTTGTCTAAAGTGATGCTGAATGAGCTTTGCAGATGAACAATAAAGGAGGAAGGAAAGAGGGGGACGACGTGCTGCTACTGTGCTGCTGAAAAAGAACTGCTGACCATACAGACTAACTGACTAAAGTAAAGATGTAATACTCTGTTTCTATATTGGCTTCATACAGTAGCTTCTCCTCTCTCCTCCACACTCTTCCTGTGAGGCCAGAGTAGATCAATACACATGATGTCTCTGTTCGATGCCCTGCCTGCCCTCTGACTTAAACTTTCAGCAGCCACCCAAACACCTACACCTGTGTATTTCTGTCTTGTATCCCAGTGGCAGCATGAGTCTGCTCCAGCCGTGACGTGATTTTACTGAATTTAGAATTTATTTTGATGTTTCAGACCGACGATGCCTTGGGCCCCAACTGGAACTGGCTGTATTTCATCCCTCTCATCATCATCGGCTCTTTCTTTGTCCTGAACCTGGTGCTGGGAGTCCTCTCTGGGTAGGTTCCTGTTTAAAGATACACTATGCAGGGTTTTCCTAAAAACAAAGCATACAGAAGTAATCCCTTTCAAACATAAGTTATGACCCACTAGAAGTGTGTAGTGTTGTAGTTTCCTGCAGAGACTCTGTTGTCTGCCTGTGTTTTTATACTTTCCTCTTATTTTCTGTGTTTGGGATATTTATGGGTGTGCAGCAGGCATCCAAGAGACCCAGAGCCAAAGACAGGCACATATGGCGAGGTGAAATGCCAAACAAGAATGAATCTGGGTTTGACTTTCATTTTCGCTAGTGTTCATGTTTACAAACAGCAACCAGCAAGTTCAGTCCAGGTTCATTTTCTCCTTTTGTTAAGGAGATTTATGGGGCTTTTCTAGCTCATAGATCACCAATACACAGTTTTACTAGCCTTTTATAATGCTTGCCATGACTTCATTGGCCTGTATAAACAAAATATGAAATAATACCACCTTCTGTAAAGGTGAGATGTCTGATATCCTGACAGACCTGAACTACTCCAATTAAAACTATGGGTGTTTCTCAAAGTCAAGGAAAGATCCTCAAACAGACGAATTTTAAGGAGGCTACGTTATCAACCCCTGCCAAAGGATTGCTGCAATGTCAAGGATCCTTCTGAAGTTCACCGAGGACTGAGTCCTTCATTCTGAGAACTTCCAAGGATGTGTGGATCCTCAATTTACTGGAAGTGAAGGCGGGGCCTCTTCAATGAAACCTGCGCCAGCAGAGCTCAGCAGGATTTAGATAAATATGTTATTGTTTAGATTAATATCTCCAGGAGTTTTAACCATACAAGCATAAAAAATACTGACAGAAACCTCATAATTTACACTTTCCAATGTGTCGACTTCTGAATGATGTGATTTTTTTTTTTTTAAAAAAGGTAATTTAGGTAACTGTTCACATGATAATGACAAGATAATTGCTTTCGTTCTGTCAGCTTCAATTGGTGTATTTTTCAGGAGAATTGCAGTGGGAAAGGCCACAGTAAACACATTTGAATAGCAGGTCAAAGCATCACTCATTTGAAGAAGAGTACATGCTATCTATCATGTACAATCAGCACAGTCAGCTGTTTCAGAGCAGAGCGGCTCATCAGATCAGATCCACTGTTCAGATTACTGTAGCAGTGTGTGTGCTAGTACACACATAAAATATGGAACACTTTGGAATCTCAGTGTGATTCTGTGTGAGTGTATATACTGTAAAATGAAGTTTAGAACTTTTTTCAGCTGTTGTCTTCTTTACTCTTAAGTATGATCTAGATATATATTCTCCTTAAAGTCACGTGACTCTGAAAACACTGCTTACATTTGTTTCAAATTGTACAACAACATTAGAGAGTGCCAAAATTATCACAGTACCCTGAAACCCCCTCAGTCCCCAGAGGGTCAATGACCTTGGGACACTCGTTCTTTTCCAATATCACTTTTCCAATATGTGTTCACTGAATGCATTTGCCTTGCCTCTGGTAGGATGAGTTCTCCCAAGGAAGGATCCTTGACTTTGAGAAACACCCTATGTGTGTCTTTACACCTGAAAATTCGAACAAAGGTTGGAGAGGGTGCTTTTCTAGCCTGCAGGGGTTAGGCATTGAACCACCAACCTTCTGATTTGTTGACAACTGCTCTACCTCCTGTGCTACAGCTGCCCAGTGGTACCTTTAGGTGGTGCTTATTAGTGATGCGGGTGAAACATCTGACTTCATGACTTGATAAAGACCACTTGGATATGGTGGAGAGGCTTCACAGGTTGGGGGGTTTAGGCATGGGGCTTTGGTGCCTTGTGGTGCCACGTGCCACAGGGGACAAAGGGATCACCTTCACTGACTGAGGGCCACTCAAACACACCATTAGTTTTGGTCTTTGTCAGGATAGATTGAATCTTTTGTGGAGTGGGTACAGGTTCTGCCTACTAGTTTTCAGGCCCTTTCAAGGCTACACCACATCCGTCAAAGCAGACAGCCCCTGAAATGGGCTACAGCCACACAGTCAGCTGGTGCTGTTGTTCTGTTTGTTTAGAACCTGGCAGTCTGAAAGCCAGACGACACACTGTAAGTTGCTTTTTTACTGACTAGTGGAGTGGCTGGCAAACAAGCTGCTGTCAGGCCAAACTGTGCTGTTTGAGTACATGGTGTTAAAGTCTATACAAGTTAATTAGTACTACAGAAAGGTTAATGGGGGATCCACATTATCATTATCTCCACAGAGCGAGAGAAGAGACCTCCTTTGCCTTGCTCTCCTCTCCTCTTGTGTTTGAATGAACAATGAGAGGAGCTTAGTTCAAGACAACAATAGCTCTTCCCGGGTGATTGTCTCCAAGAGGAATTATTTATCCATGTGACAGTAAATCCCTGTACCCTCAAAGAGTAAATAAATGATTCTGTGGTTTGAATCTGTTCTGCAGGGAATTTGCCAAGGAGAGGGAGAGGGTGGAAAACCGCAGGGCCTTCATGAAACTGAGACGCCAACAGCAGATTGAGAGAGAGCTCAACGGCTATCGGGCCTGGATCGACAGAGCAGGTTAGTCCCGGTCACAGCGCAGGGAGACCAAGACTCTTGATGAGAAAAGCAAAATCGATATTTCACTTTAAGCTTAAGACTAATCCTGTCAATAGTGGAATGCAGGACTGTCTGATGCGACCTGCTTTCTGTCAGCTGCTTTTTCCACTGTAATTGAGATTTAGATATAGTCACAAAAGATGCCAGTATATCTCTTTCTCCATCTGAGCCGTCATCTGCCGCTCATTTCTGATTGTGGTTTGACTTTCTGCTTTCCAGAGGAAGTGATGCTCGCTGAGGAGAATAAGAATTCAGGACCTTCTGCCCTCGACGGTAAGTCGACAGAGATCTTTGTTTTTCCTGGTTTCATTGTGCACATTGTCTTTCTGCTATCCTCACGTTGCTTTACGTTCTGTCTCTCTTCGACTGAATCAGTTTAATGCTGGCATGCACACTTAATGCAATGTGCTTTATAAAGGCTACTCAAGCAAATGCTATTAGAGTCTGTATTATGTATTTGTCTGTGATTTTAGCTTGACACACTATTTTTAAAGATACACATATAGCAGTTATAAAAGCTCTTTCTAATGAAATTAAATTACATTTTGAGCTAGTTGATCATTGTTAGTCATTGTTGTCATTGTTAAAATCTAGCACATGGATTTCCTTAAAGTTTTGTTCAAACAATCAGGAGGATGAATCCTACAGACATAAGCTGGGCTCAGACTAGGGGAGTTTGGGGATAATGTATTCTCACTTCACCTATCCCGACAATCAGAGGACAAATCTGGACCAGGACGGATGTTCGGCCCAGATTATTTGATAATGTGGGAGGTTTACAATCCTGTTTTAAACCTCCGGAACTGCTCGCAGACTCATCAGGGCTGCCCTGATAATTTCAAACATGTTTGATATGCAGGATTTAAACTCTGGATGATTACGGTTGTGATTACATCAGAAAGAAACAGCTGATGGTATTGCCAAGCAATGCTAAACATTCTAGCCCTTGAGGCTAACATTAGTTTGCATACTACCTTTAACATGTAAGACCCACGTATGAACATATGCAGTCTATTCAGTGAGCGAGCAAGAGATTAACGTTACACCATAAAACTCTTATTAGCCTACCACGTGCGTTTCAAAGACAAGCCAACAGACCTGAAAACAACAGCCAGCAAAATAATAGAATACAATGTAATACAGTGAATATAGCCGAGAGAAACGTACAGGCATTTAGCAGACAATAGATTCCTTCATTTTGCAGCAGCATCACAGCAACAACATCAACAGTTAGGTATTAAAAATATATACAGCAACAATATGTAACACAAAGCCTAAACTAAGCTGCTACAATAAACAAGAAAATTAAGTAGTATTCCTACCTATTTGGAGTTCATTCTGCATCTCCCTGTTGCATCAAACTCCTGCAGAACGGCCTGATGATCCCAGGGCTCATCGCTTTGCAAAACAGGTGGATCCTGGACATGTAGTTGTCTGCCAGCCTCTGACGTTGTAACGTTAGCAGACTCGGTGCTGGCACTGCTGCTCTCTGCATATTCTTCACTGCTGAGGCTTGTTGACTTTCTTATTTTAAGATCCTAAAAAATGCTCAGTTGTTTTGCTTGCTAACACACAAGATAAGTATCACAATATTGCTAGCATCACAATTTAGTGCCAGAAATGTTTATCACACACTGACCCGTGACATGTGCACCAATCATTGGCATCCAAATGTATTTGGGTCATAATGAATGGACACCACCAAAAAATACATCTCAGTCACATTTATCAGTTAAAAAGAACCCAAAGACGTGATCTGATGCTTTGTCACAATTTTATTATTAAGAAAGGATGGTAAATCATTGAAAAAAAAAGTACGCACAGCACGAATAGGATTATGGCTGCTGGGCCACTGATATGAGGTGGTGCATTCATGGTCCTTCTGGCACAATAATATCCACACAATAATAGTCTCTGATGCACCATTATTTTCAAATACATTAGTGTGTGCATGTTAGTTGTTGAGATTAAAGAGCAGAACATCTGTAAAGTTTCTCCTTATGTGCGTGATGCGACCCAAATTTAAAATCAGGTAGGATTTTAAAATTCCTGTAGTCTGAGCCCGGCTTAAGGTGATCCTCTAACTTTTCATGTAGCGCCATCATAAGGTCAAAATTCGAAGTTTCCAGTACTTTAATTCATCACCCCTGCAAAACTACCCTTATCTCTCTTCATCTTAACATCAGCATGTAGTCATAGAGAAATATGCCAGAAGCGGGGTGAGCAGCCCAGTATCAATGTGAAATAATGTTGTGACCAATCTTTAGGCCCCACAGCGGGCATCACGCTTTGCTGTCATAAATCTTAGCATTGTCACTGTGAACATGTTGACATGCTCACTAGTGCAAAGATTGTTGTACCTACAGCCTCAAAGAGCAGCTAGCGTGGCAGTAGTCTCTTAGCCTTGTTGAAATTTCACTGCTGAGCTGAAAAACTTGAAAAGAATTTTAAAAAGCTGACCCACTGCAGAGAATAAATACATAAATAAATACAGTACAGTGTAAAACTAAAGTTCAGGACACTGAGTGTGGTGCACTTGCACAGATTTTACACCATTACATCACTCTCTGCAACTCTCAATGTCACATAGAGACATTTAGCGCTGGTACAGTAGTGCCACTAGACACGCTGCCCTACAGACAGTTACTGTGAGTGCCTACTCTGACCCTCTCAACTCTACTTTGACCTTTCCTCCTCGCTAAACCAGCACGGCTTTTATTAAATGTTGATTGATTGGCAGCTCTCAGGAGCCTCCCAGAGTGGAGTACAGGTGGTGCCTATGGTGAGAACCGTCCTCTGTTCTGCTCTCGCCCTCACCAACTTCTCCACCTCATTTGCCACACACACACACTGATGCTCAAACACAAACATACAAGCACTTTGACATAGAGAAAGGAGAGCAAATCCTTTGCTCAGGTGTGTTTCTTGTTCAGTATGTTTCTGTCACCAGAAGAACAAAGCCACTCTGACAAGGGGGAAAAAATAAATTGGATGATACAAATCTGTAGTAGAAACAGATAGTGGCTCCAGCTGTTGGGATGGAAATAAATGCGGAAGCTGTGATAGCTTTGATTAAAAAGAAAGGCGGCACACTACGGTTGCCATAGTAACCATTGGTCTGAAAAGGCAGCAGCATGCATGTGCTTGTGTGTGTCTGTGTGTCTGTGTGTTTGTTGACAGGGCTCAGTGTTCATGCCTTTAGCAAACACTCCTGTGTATGTGTGTGTGTGTGTGTGTGTGTGTGTGTGTGTGTGTGTGTGTGTGTGTCTGTGTGTGTGTGTGTTCGCGTGTGTGAGTGTAAAATGGCAGCAATCTTTTTGTGTATCTGTGTGTTTCTGTGTGTGTTTGATCAACAGCTTATTAAAAAAAGTCCCCAAGCAAATATTGACTGCAAGTAGATTCAGAAATCACAAGGTAGCAGGGACGTGTGTGTGTGTGTGTGTGTGTGTGTGTGTGTGTGTGTGTGTGTGTGTGTGTGTGTGTGTGTGTGCGAGTGGGGGAAGGATAGGTTGAAAGGTAATCACGAACAGTCAGCGAAAAGGCCAAAACATACTCATCACACTCACTCCAGCATGTGTGCACTGCACGGCGTGTCACTGATACTGTATGGCAGCAGCTGAAATAAGAGAAATGCATGGACCGTCACATCGCCTCAGAGCATGGTTTTGCTATGACGGAGATCATATTACAGCAGCAGAAGGTTTGCACTCAGTTTGTTTGGATCATTACACATTATACATTAAATGATCATTTTTATCTCATTCAGCTGCCGCGTTAATGAGCTCAACTTTCCCTCTCAGCTGAAACTTCACAGACATTAGCTTGTCGTGCAGATGATCCTCATTGTGATTTCCTCTTGTCATTTGCTTCATCTTTTTCTTTCCATTGCATTATAAGTTTCCACACTTGCATACTGCCTGAGTCTGCCTATTAGTGTCTTAAAGATGTAAAGGTGGTCACACAAGGCAGTTTTTTGGGCCATGTAAACATGCAACCAGCAAAATGTCAACAATCTATGAGTCAGCACAATGTGATCACAGCATATATTCATTTATCCATCCAACCTTTATTTAAATTTTAGGAATCATTGAGGTAATGCCCCCATTTACAAAGATGTTGAGAGTACAAATAAAGCAAAATAATGCACAGAAATTAACAAATAACAAGACACAGAAACAATTACATTCAGTAGTAGAGTAGTTTGTAATCATGGTTTTGACTTGAACCACACGTACAACTGTATTAAGTTTTAATGTGTGTTGTGAATAATTTGTGTGCAGCTCAAAAAATAGAGGCAGTTTTCCATAATCAGTGCTTAGACGCACGACTTCAAGCATTATGCTGCAATCACATGTAATCACATAGAGGGCAGACGGACTACATGTTCTGGAGAACATGGAAAAAACAAACAGTCAGGCGGAGTGGCAGGACAGTAAAACAAAACATGCATGATGATATGTTGCAATGGTTATGCTGTATTGTTTACAAAAAAATGGACTAAATTGCTCTTGTAATGTCCAGTGACTGTCCATATCACCTATGTTTTATCTGGTTGTAAATTTCATAGCAGGCATTTTCAAGAGGTTGAAATATTTTAACTTTAAACTTTGTACTTTCTGCCGACCTCACCTTATTTTACCGTCCTGCTCTCATACATTAAAATAATATCCGGTTTGCCATCTGTTATCTGCCTGATTCCATGTGAACGCAGCACTAGTCAATTACTTTGAACAGGCTGAGTAATGATGAGGCAAGTTGCCAATTAAGGCTTTATAAAAAAAATGGAAACCAATGCTTATCACGTCTGACTGTTAGAGATGGTCCTAATCTTTTCACACAAGATGCAATGATAAGTAGAGTAATGGTTACCGGTAATAAATCTTAGGGTGGAGTGATACACTGAATTTATATAGTAAAAACTTAACAGTATTTTGTGGTAATTTTGCCCAAAAATCTGCTTTGTGTCACCATCATTATATATACCTTCTTTATATTTGTATTTGTTTGTATGTTTTCTATTTTTGCTGTATTGTTTTTGTTTTTTATCTGCTGTTTTTCTTCCTCTTTTTTTATTAAAAAAAAAAAAAAAAGCTCTTTGTAACCTTGATAAGAGAAGAGCTATTTAAATGAAGCTTATTATTATTATGCTCACAGTACGTCCCCTCTAATGTCATCTTTTCGTTTCATCTTGTTCCGGGACTTTTCATGCTCAACCTGCTCTGTCCGCAGTGTTGAAGAGAGCCACCACCATCAAGAGGAGAGGGATGGATTCGGTGCATCGAGGACAACCAGGGGAGGAACAATATGGTGACATCTCCTCAGTGGGTGAGTGGGAGTCTGGACAGCCTCATGAATATGGGCACATAGAGTGTAAGGCATACTTCAGTAGGGCACATTGAGCTCTGCTGCAGTCTTCATGTAAACAGTGTTGGGGACGTAGTTAAAGATTCAGAACAGGAACATGCTGTACAAGCACTGCTGGTTAGAAAACAGTATCTCTCTCTCTTCCCCTCTCTGTCTCCCTCTTATCCCTCAAGGCATCCCCATGGCTAGAGCAAGTATCAGGAGTGCCAAACGAGGTCCAACAGCGTATTTTCGCCGCAAGGAGCGTCTCCTGCGCATCTCCATTCGCCGTGTAGTAAAGACACACACTTTCTACTGGACAGTGCTGGGCCTCGTGGCTCTCAACACGCTGTGTGTGGCCATTGTTCATCATAACCAGCCCCTCTGGCTGTCCAACTTCCTTTGTGAGTCACACTTCATTTCACTAACACCTTGAGGCAGTTAAAACACCTGCTGTGAATTAATCAAATGGCTCTTCTTCATCATGTAATTGTCAATGTAAGCTTCTGAATCTAAATACGTTTTTTTGCTGTTTTTCCAGACTATGCAGAGTTCCTGTTTCTCGCTCTGTTTCTGACTGAGATGTTTCTGAAGATGTACAGCTTGGGACCGCGTCTCTACTTCCACTCTTCCTTCAACTGTTTTGACTGCAGTGTCAGTACTTCATCTCCTTCTCTACATATTTGTTTTTCCCAAAATCCAGCTGCTTGTGTTTTTAAATTATGCAGCACCAGCCCTCTCTTCCTCTATACCTGTCTCTGTTGGATCTGCTGTCCTGTCTCACTGTGGCTCTGTCTTAGCTGTTAGCATAGACTCATTTGTTTCTGGTGGTTTTTATTGAAGATGCATGTACATTTATATGTCTGTAGGTGATCGTTGGCAGCATCTTTGAAGTGCTGTGGGGCTTCTTCAGGCCTGGCACTTCCTTTGGCATCAGTGTCCTGCGAGCTCTCCGTCTGCTGAGGATCTTCAAGATCACCAAGTTAGTGCTACAGCCTTCCTCACTCTTTGCCATCTGTTGAGATGTTTTATGTTATTTACATGGAGCATTTCACTGTTGACTGAAAGCTAGCAGTCGTGTTGAGTTTGTCGTGTTGCTGTAATATGCAGTTTTATATTTGTTGTGTCATGTAGAGAATTCTTCTCCATTAAATTTCTTCAAATAGTCTTTTTTTTAAAATATATTTATATCAGCAAACAATGGAGTCCAGTAAACAATAAGTTCTTCCCACCTAAAACAAGACAAAAAAAAAACACAAAAAAGACGGACACAAACCTAAATATTTAATTATATACCAATCACATTCATATTCCCAACAAAAAGACCGTTACATGCAGCAAAGTGGCGTACTTTCATAGTTATTGCCTGTGTTTTAGCATTGCGCTCCTACAACTGCAGCAGAACCAGAGATTTTGTCTAATTATACAGTGTGTCCTACCTCCATGTCAAAATGTGGCACCTACATCAAGCACCAGATTGAGATGAGATTTGGGTCGCATACAAGTAGCGGCTAATGTAGCCTCAAACAGGGATGAGGTGTGACATCACTTGAGGCAATCTATCTGACTTTACACAGATTCCTCTGGAGCCATAAAAGGCTTTATACAACTGCAGTTGACACACCCACAGTTTGGAGAAGCAGACAGGAGAGCCAGCACAGAGACTAAGAAATAAGGTACTGCTGTGAATGGGGGCAGCAGTAAAATATATTTTAGCCACCTAAAAAAAAGTATAAGTTTTAGTGTATGTGTGCAATATTTTCACCACTTTATCCTGATATCAGACAGCCCTTTCTGACAGGGAACTGAAACTATTATATCATATATGCTCCTTTAAAAGCCACCAGAGTCCTTTAATAAAAACAATAATTTAACCTTGCAGAACACAGAGAGTTGCTGCTTTATCACTGCCTCGATTTATTAGTTTGTGTGTGTTATTGTGTGATTTTGGTGTTGCAAAGGGATAGTTTGGATTCACCAAAGTCTCACAATAATACTAACTAACTAATTGAGAGAAGGAGATCAGCAGCTCCCGTATTCTGTGAGGTAAAATTACTGTTTTTGACTCCGGTGACTCTGGTGGCTTTGAAGAGAGCATAGATGGACAACAGCGTCAGTTCCCTGTCAAAAAGGGCTGTCTAGTGTACACTTACGTGCCTAAAATACATTAGTTTCTGCTGCCCCGTCCACAGCAGTACATTGCTTAGCTTCTGTGGCAGTTCTCCTGCCTGCTTCACCAGTGGTGGAGGAAGACTTAAGATCCTTTGCTTATGTAAAAGTACTTGTACCACATTGTAGAAAATACTCTGTCACAGGTGAAAGTACTGCGTTGAACATGTTACTTAAGTGAAAGTGTGCAAGTGCAATCAGGAAAATGTACTTAAAGTATTAAAAGTAGAAGTACTGAATGCAGAGAAATGTAATAAATCAAAAATAATTAAAAGGAAAAGCAGCAAATCCTCATATTTGAAAAGCTGGAACCATGAAATGTTTTTGCCTGAAAAATGGCCTGGACGATTATCAACATAGTTGCCAGTTAATTTTTCTCTTGACAAGTGACCAGTCCGCTAATAGTTTCAGCTGCACTTGTATATTTTCATATGTTTTGTGTGCAACAATCTTAATTTTTAAAGTAACTAGTAACTAAAGTAATCGAATAATTTTAGTGGAGTAAAAAGTACAGTATGTAGTTAGTGCAGTAGAAGTATAAAGTGGCATAAAACCTCACACCAAAAAATCTGAACTATCCATTTTAAGTCTTCTTAAACAAAAACTGTAATTTTGAAAGTGTTTCATTCAAATTTGAAAAACCTCTTCTTGTACTATTGTGATATTTTGTGACTTTCAAGGTACTGGGCGTCTCTGAGAAACCTTGTCGTCTCTCTGATGAACTCTATGAAGTCCATCATCTCCCTCATCTTCCTCCTGTTCCTCTTCATCGTTGTCTTTGCACTCCTTGGCATGCAGCTCTTCGGTGGCAGGTAACACTAACTCGTCACCTACAGAATAAATTGCTTATAGTTCTGTGCATCACGCCATATATGAGTCCATAAAGACATTGAGTCAAATGAGGAACCATCCGGGCAGAAAAACAAATCTATTTAATCTGGCAGAAAATATAGACTGTTTTTCTCTCCCACTCAGCTCATTACTCATTTCCTGTGGTTCCAGTAAAGACAGATTTGCAAACATTAAAAACAAGGCTGAAGTAGACTCCATGGCTCAGTACATTCCTCTTTATTGAATACACTCAGTTTAGAGGAGAATAGATTGTCCTGTGGCCTGTTCACAGTTGTTTTCATTATACCAACAGACTGTGTGAGCTCGGTGGAGATCTCAGACTTTCTCTGTCACACACACACACAGCTTTTGTTGCTTTGTTTTCCCTCGAGTCGATGCTGTTTCCCACAAGCTGTCACTTCAATAAAGGCTGGCCTTGTGTATGAACTGGCCTCAAGAATACAGAGCACATGGAAAAAAAACATCAGCCAGCCAGCTGGAGAGGAGGAGAATTGATTTCTTTCTGACCGAGAAAATAAAATAAACTGAAAAGTAGACCCAGCCCTGCTTTTTTAAGTGTGTCTCTCTCTCACAGGTTCATCTTTGAAGACTACACCCCGACAAACTTTGACACCTTTCCTGCCGCCATCATGACCGTCTTTCAGGTCTGGAAATAAGCCTGTCAATTTGTTGCTCTCTACTTCACACATTTCACTGCAGACACTCACAATATACAGGAAATGTAATAAATTTGGCAGGTGTGGAGTTTATATCAAACCTCAAAAGTGATCCTCAGGATAGTTTTGTAGATAATGTTCTGTGTGTTTGTGCGTGCTGTTGCGGGTGTGTTTTCTCAGATCCTGACTGGAGAGGACTGGAACGAGGTGATGTACAACGGGATTCGCTCTCAAGGAGGAGTGAAGTCTGGCATGTGGTCCTCTATCTACTTTATAGTGCTCACGCTGTTTGGAAACTGTATCCTTTATCACTCTTCATTCAATGAAATATGAAAGGTTTCATTTCAAAATGCCATACACAGCACTACATGCCTACTTTTTAGGAGGTAACCTAGGCTAACTACCATTGGTACTAAGATATATTAGAATACATAACTCTAATTTGTTATTTTTTGGCAGTTTTTTGTATTAGAGCAGTAGATATGTATTGTTTTTTTTTTTCAAATGTGGAAATGTTGTGTTATTATTGGTCTTTATTTTTAGCTCTAAAGCCCAGTTAAGACCAAACGTTTGCAAGGAGATGAAACCTTTTTTGGAACGTTGCAGGGAAAAGCTGCAGCACTGTGAACCGGCCTGTTTCAGCTCGACTCAAGCCAGCTCATGATGTTGCCTGCAACTGAGCTTGTCAAGTCACCAGTTGCTGGTTTTAGAAGATAAGGCATGTCACCTGTTTCAACGGCCAATCAGCTTGTAGCAAAGTCAGCTGGTCAAGTCAATTTCAAACTGTAAGCTGGGTGAAATGGAGTTTTGGACAGAGGAAAGAGAGCTGACATCAACTCCTCTCACTGACGGGACTGCTCTGGGAATAGATGGAAGAAACTGACAAGAGTGGGGAGATCACCTGTCTTGAGTTCATGGCATAAATTTGCATAAGCCCCCAAGGTATTCCAATGAAGCCCCCATGGAAGGCTCCAAACTCTCTACCCTCAAGTTTTTTTATGTTGTCACTGTCATTTCTACTTGAAGTGCATCTGTGGCACGTATCTCACTAACACTGTCCTCATTCATATTTTAAGAAGCGACAGATTATATCTAGCCACAGAAAAAGCCCCAAACCTGGAAGTTAGAACAGAAGTACACAGAGTCGTTGCTATCTATGGTGATTATACTAGGGCTGCAACTAACGATTATTTTCATCATCAATTTATCTGATGATTATTCTCTAGATTCTGGATTGTTTGGTCTAAAAAAAAATTACAGAAAATAGTAAAAAATGCCCATGTTTCTTTAAGTCCGAAGTGATGTCTTTGTTTTTTGTTTTCTCAATACAAAACCCCACAGATATTCCAGTAGGACATCTCAATATTTGAGAGGCTGAAAACATTGTTTTCTGACATTTTTGCACAAAAAATTACAAAAATCTTTGGTCTGAACTGGGCTTAAGATTATGCAACTTTCACATCACAGTTTATTTTAACAACTAAAGCTTTATCAGTCATTTTAAAGTAAGATTCATGTATGTTTCTGGATGATAAGGGGACGATCTGTGGTTCTATTATCAGTCTCTTAACTAACAGTTAGTGTTGTGTAATTGGTGGGGTCGCCCAGCTGCGCTTTAACCACGTCCTTAACTCAACTGTGACCAGACACCCTGCTGAATGTCTTCTTGGCCATTGCCGTGGATAACCTTGCCAACGCACAGGAACTCACCAAGGTACTGAAAAAGTGAAAAATAAAGAGCAAGCCTGCTCTCATTCTTGTTAGAGTCTGTGACTTAATGCTAAATAGTCTTAATAATCTTTCCACTCCGCCGTGTTCAGTCCTGCTCTCATCTCCTCTCATCACTTTGATTCTGTTTAATTATTCAGACTCACAGATGCTACAGTTGTTCCGCTGCCTTTTACTCCTCTTCTTTTTTGATCAGGATGAAGAGGAGGCAGAGGCAGCGTTCAACCAGAAGCATGCTCTACAGAAGGCGAAGGAGGTCGGACCGTTGTCCTCCTTCATGTCTTCAGAGTAAGTGCTGTATGCAGCTGCTCTCCCTGCCTGACCTCCTCCTCTCCTCCTCTCCTCTCTCTCTGTCTCTCTCTTCATCTCTCTCCCTACCTCCTTCTTTCCTTCCTTCCTCCAGGGATTGTGTATATAGAACTGACCCACAGTGCCAACACTTAGCACGAGTTGATGTAACCTTCAGCAAATGGCAAGTTCATCATTAGGTGCAGTAGATTTGAGTAACAAGACACGTCATGTAAAAGTTGTAGGGTTATCAATACAGAGCTTTAACTCGTGTACTTCAGGGCCTGTGGAGAGAATCAGTATTTGATGCTGCCCCATTACAGACTTGTTGATAGGTCTTTACTGAAAGGTCTACTATGTAGCCTCTGCCTGCTCCCAGCACTGCAATTTGCTCCAAATTGAAGTCCATGTCTCCATGGTTACTGGTTCCACTCCGGGATGGGAGGTGCTTATGATGTTGTCATGGTGACAGGGTTACTTAGTGTCCAAATTAACATGGTGTGTCCATTTCAGTAATAGACTCCTGGATTCAGCAGAGTGGCTGCGAGTAAAGAGTGTAAGGAAGTGAAATAAAGTGTGTGCAGACTTTGATCTGTTGATTTCACTTGTGGACATTTTTTTTGATAACATGACCTTGTTTTCTCAATGCTCAGGTTTCCAGCTTGCAGAATAGATTGTGTGTGTGTTTTTTTCTCAGGGATTGATTGCACAGTGCCTTGTTGTAGGTGGTGGAAGTGCATGTGCATGCACAAGAGTGAGGACCTCTGGCTCTGTGTGCACGCTGTGTATTGAGAAACAAGCGAGTTTGTTGCATGGGCATGTGGAAGATTTAACAAGACAGCATTTTGCTAACATGATGATTATGTACCCCCCTCTTTCTTGCTTTCTGTTAGGGCTGCACGATACACAAAAAAAGATATTGCAATTATTTTGACAGATATTGCGAATGCGATATGAGTTTTGATTTAAGCGGAGATTTTCCTGGGATCTGTACCAAACAAGCATGTTCCCTTATGTCTGGAATATGATTCGGCCGAGGCCTCTCTGTAGCAGCACAATGCTTTATTTATAATGGATGTTATGAAACATTTTACCTTTATCTAAAATATTGCAGCTCCTGTAATTTGGATGTTGCACTCGGTCGTATTGCAATTTCGAAAATATTTAAGTTAATTGTGCAGCCCCACTTTTGCCTTTCTTTCTTTCTGGAGGCTTTGCCATTTTCCTAAAACTTACCCAATGGAAACAAAAATTAAAGCAGAGCAGAAAGAAATCTAGAGATGTGCATCAGTTTTGGTTTGAGCCATCTGAGGGTCAGGCTCCTGTCAGAGCCCATAGAGAAGACAGGAATACCACGGGGTCGTCTGGGCCGGCATCTGCATTCAGAGACGACACTCTGAACTTTTGGGGGCTCTGGTCTCATCTCCGATGTCAGCTATGAAACCCCGGCGGTACCTGCCCCGGCTGACCTTGAAGAAACTTGCATGACAGCATTTGCTCTATAAAGAAAGAGATGCAGCATGTTGGAAGCTGATGATGATTTCACTTTGGGAACGCATGCGTCTGGTCAGCATGATCAAAGGAAGAAAAACAGAAATTACACACTCTGCTTTTTACATACAGTTTATAACAAGTGATACTTAGACTGGAATATTTGGATAGTGTTATCAGTGTGTGTACAGTTTTTCTTCCACTGTGAAGTCTTTAACCCCTCCCCCAAATGCTCTTGAGTATTCTGAATATTTTTAAACTAATGTTTTGAAGCTCCGCATATAAATTCCCTTATTCAGCTCTACTAGCATGTCCTAAAAGAATGCTAATGTGTGAGTGCTCTGAGGTGAGGGTGGTGTTCAGAGCTGCATCCCAATGTGGTGGTTTTTGTTCAAAGGGTATCTAAATATGCACTCTTCTCCTGTGTTTGCTGATGGAGCCCATCTCTGTGTTTTCTACCTGTACCCATACCGTAGCTCAGACTGTCTTAACATCTCAATCTTACTTAAGATGTCTTCTTATCAATGTTGCGCTTACTGTTGATGTTTATGAATGTTGTTTAATTGTTCCTAATACTGCTACCATCTTGTTTGTCAATGTGCCGCTTGGCTCCAGTGGAGACACACAGCAAAGCATCAGGAGTTCAGTCAGTTTTTGACCTCAAAGTATTTCTTTTATCATGACAAACATCTAAAAGAGGGGATGTGTGCAGTGGAAATATTCTGTTGCAAACAGAATACACGATGTAGCAACTAAACGTTAAATAAATTATTCATCTGTGTGTTAAGTCTTCTATGAAAGAGCTTTTTTACCCATGAGCAATGAATAACAAATTCAGAACAGCTGGTAAATGACTTTAAAAGTCTATACACAGTTGTTTTGATGACTTTGATCTTTGCGTTTGTCTTTGAGGATTGTTTGCTGTGTGTCTCCTGGTCTGTTTTGTCTCTGCTCACAAAAGCACTAATGTCTTGTTTTCAACCAATCGCTCATTGATAACACGGACCACACAAGAGTCCACGTTCCAGTAAGTAACACTGTCTGTTCAGCTCTCTGAATCTCTCACTAACGCCTGTCTGATTTTCTTAAATGGGTAAATGTCCCAGTCTCATCCTGTGTGGTTTTCTGTCCATGCTCTGTCCTGTACCTCCAAACTCTTCAGCCTTATTTTACTTCACCTTTTTTATATCTATTCCACTGGTTTCATTCTGCATCTTTCTGTTATTACAGTCACACAACAACCTCTGGCTTGGTTAATTTATCACCTGACATCTTCATTGATCCAGTACAGTGCTACATGTTGACATGAAACAGCTCTTTGTTGTTGATAAAAAAAAACTTAAACATCAGTCCCAAGCACTTGTTAGTACATGCACTGTGATGATCATTTTTTTGTCTCAAATATCTTGATTGCTAATTTATATTTCATTAAACAAAAAGGGAACCTAGAGAGACTTTCAATCCCATCAATGCAGATTCAGAATCTCTACTTTGAATTAAATTTTGGTGAAAACACAGCATGCAAAAGAAAAATGGTTTTAAATAACAATACAAGCTGAAAAAACTAAAGTGAGAATCTGAATTTTAAAGCTGGGGTAGGCAGTATCTGGAAAACACAGCAGAAAATACAAAATACATCCCCCACCTGCAGCTCTCCTCTCTCTATCCTAAACCTCTCCTCCAGTAGACCACAGGCTTACGCACACACAGTAACCTGTGTTTCCAATACATTTATGTATTTAAAATTATTCCCATGTAGAGTTGCACACAGCTCATTTGCTCAGCTCCCCCTTTATTAGATGCCAACCTACTGTCCCTTCGCCTCACTCCCTGCCACTATGGACTGCTTCCCTAAGGAGAGCTGGCCGCAGCTCGGGAGACAGACTTTCAGTTGGCGGTTATAGCGGCTCTTGCTCAGCAAGCACAAATCCCCCTTGCAATGGGTGTCCCAGCGAACTGGTGGCCAGTGACAACGCAAGGTCTAACCTGCTAGCTGCTCTGACAGGGACCTGGGGCTGTCTGGTCCCCCAAAGCTGGGGTTTGCGCTGGCTGGATTCAGGTTGCTGCAGCTTCTGACGGCTGCTGGTGGTCAGTCTAAAGAGCTGCTGCTTCCTCTCCTCCTGGTGAGCTGGTCTGTCGCACCAGAGAGTGAGGCGAGGACATACTGTGACTCAAAGCTCAAGCCTATGGCTCTCGTTAGCAGAAGGCTAAACTATTAGCAACATTTTCTGTCCATCTCTGAAAAACTTTGCACATAAAGACCCATTTTGATTTGTTTATTGTCAGATTATCTTAGGCTATCTTGATTGCTACCTCTTTTGATTGTTTTGCAATGTAGCCAGTTGTTGCCAATGCTGGAATAGCAAGTTTTTCAGCAGGATTCTCTGCCATTGAACCAGGCTGTCACTGAAGGGACGTGCTCGTGCATCTGCATTTGTAGAACAGCCAGTAGGAATGCGCTCTCTTTGAAATGACCTGTGATTGGCCAAAGTTTCCATCACAGCATAGATTTTCTAAAGCCTGAAAACAGAGCAGAGAGGAGGTGCAGAAGTCTAGCCTCTCTCAGTCCACTTAAATGACAATATGGCCAAAGGTTATTATGGGATATTTGCCCAGTAATGCCAAAATTAAACTGCCTACCCGAGCTTTAAATGTGAGGCTGCGTATAATAATATGTCTGGTTATACATACTGATATTCTGTCTTCTCTTTCTCTTCTCAGGGGAAGCCGGAGGAGGCGGCCCTACCTGTACAGGAAAAGAGCCATCCACCGCAGCCGGCCGACCTACTCCTGCTCCCTGGAGGAGGCCCAGGGCAGCATCAGGGAGGGCCGCCCACCCCCACCTCTCAACCCCTCTAACTCTTTCATGTCCAGGAGAGAGAGAAGAAAAAGGATGACCATGTCAGTGTGGGAGCAGAGGACCAGCCAGCTGCGGAGACACCGCCAGATGTCCAGCCGAGAGATCCTGTTCAGCAACCCCAGCGAGGAGAAGGACGGGCCCCCTGCTTCAACCCAGGCCCACCTTGGACGTCCCCTGTCACTGCACCGCAAGGCCATGGAGCACACGCATACTGGGAGTTTGAAGCACCTGTCAGACCCCTTAGCCTCCCCAGTCAACAAAAAGGTCTCAGGATCCTCCATGTCTGTGGACATGTCTCTTGAAGCCGCCCTCTGTGGTGACATACCTGAACCACCATCAGTGCTGGTGCCAGAGTCGTTGGATCCTACGAACGAGCCCCTTCCGGATGCCTCTGTGTCTGTGGCCATACCAGAGCCTCCTGAATCAGACCCCATCACTGAAACCGGAAAACTAGGTGTTAATCAGAGTCACAACTCCGTCAGCGAGCGCCGCAGCCCCAGATTAAATGGCGAGCGTCAACACAGGGCAGTAAAGAAGTTCAGACCACCAGATAACCTTGACACGCTGACTCCTGAGATGGGAGGCCATGGTGGAATTAGGGGCAGGAGGGCTCTGCATCACTGCGACCATCAGAGCGGTACCAGAAGTCAGGGGTCGTCACCTGGGAAAGGAAGCCATTTGGGGAGTCGCTCGGTCAGCAGAGAGAGGAGGAGAAATCCAGGGAAAGTGGAGGAGACGGAGGCAGAGACGACAAAGGAGGAGGAGGTGTCCAAACCCGATGAAAGCAGGTGAGACAGACCAACAGCTGCTTATCTGATGTGTTTGGTTGTATTTGCTTGGCAGTACATTTCAAATTTGGTAAACAGATAAAGTCAAAGTTAGAAGAGATCCATCCCAGGATGTCACATTTATATGTTTAATGCCAGAGATTTTCAATGACCTGGAGTTGTTATGTAACAAAACACAGACATTATTTTTATGTACTCAGTAGCTCTAAGCACAGGACTGTGTTTCAGCGCTTTGCACAAATAGATTCATCTGTGTTGTGAATATTTATTATGACCTTGTGTAGGGGAACGCAGAGAAAACATAACAAGTTTACCCAAAATGACAAGGAGAGGCTGCTAAAACACTTTCAAATGTAACAATGAATAACATTTATTTACAGAAAAATGATTCACAGAGATAAGCCAACTAACAATGTAGAAATGGAGGCTTACAAGGCGTCAGGGTCTCCAAGGCCACAAAAACAAACAAGAAGAAAAATAGGAGGCAAAATAAATCGCAGAGAACCTGTAGGTTTCCTTAAACTTACATAGAGTAGCAAGGAACAAGGCACTCATACCAACTAGTCAAACAAAGACAAAGGATTGGTAAACAGAGTTGTATCAAGATACTATCACAAAATGCAGTTTCAACGATAACATATCATGTAGCAGTTTAAGGAGGACCCAAATGAAGACTAACAGGCTTTAAGGTTTAAAAAAAAAAAAAGCGAGCTTTAATACAGCCGGTAAAAAACATCCTGATACAGCAGGTAACTGAAGATCCAAATGAAAGCAGAACAAAAAATAAATTGTAAACCAACCAGGGAAAGATACGATGAACTCAAGTAAAAAAAATCCAAACACAAGATATCAGGCAGGACACAGAGCATGGACAACATCAAGGACACAGGGCCGAGCACAAGATGAACACTGACAAAGAACAAATGGAAACACACAGGTATATATACACAGAAAACTTATCACAAGAACAAGACACAGCTGGATTAGGAAGACATGGGCAAAAGGAGGGAAGTGGAGATTGGCTAAAAACAAGGGTGGAGCAAACAAGACTAATACAGAACAGGTGTTAAGGATAGATTCTGGAAACAGGGAAGTACTAACGAGACAGGCGTGACAGAAAACAGGCGGGAAAACACACCAAGACAGGAAGTAAAACCAGATACGACACATGAGGAGAGAAGTTAAACTCCAAAACAAAGTCCATAGGATAACAGAATATAATACAAACCCAACACATACACATACTCAACAGTAACTGCACCAGCCCAACAAACAGCTCAGTGAGCAAGAGGCAAAGAACACTGGTCCTGTGGGTCAATATAAAATGTTTGGATGTCAAAAGTGATGGTTTGATTTATTGCCAACTTCTACTGCATTTTGGCTGCATGTTTTTTTTTTTTTATTATTTATGCCTTAATTGAGCTGGGGGTGCTGTGGTTTATGGACAGCTATAGATTCACCACCTGACAGCGCTGACCATATTGCAAGTGCATCACCGCCCTCCTGTCTGTCCAGTAATGTCTTTGTCTTTGTATTTTCAGACAGGGTGACAGGAGTGAAGGAGGAGACGCTGACCCACCAGACAAGCAGAGCCACGCTGGCGACCAGTGTCCTCAGAAGCAAGAACAACCTCCTCAGCAATCAGAGCCGTCACCTCCTGTCATCCCAGAGAGCAACAAAGAAGAGAAGGAGGCAGAGCAGGAACAGGATAAATCTCAGCTCAGCTCCAGTGTGATCATCGAGGTGCCCAACGTTCAGTCGTCTCTGGAGCTATCCACGATCACAGGTATTTGAGACGAGAAATAGGCCATGCACAGTCATGCTTCATTTTATATCTATTACACCTAAGCTAAATCGTTGCCTCCACAGTTCAGGCATTTTTAGAAGCAGTGAGTCATGTTATCGTCTAAGCTAGTCCCCATAGCTCACTGATTTGTCTTACTGCTGCTGAGCTTGGTATAGACTCAGTGGATATCTACAGTACTAGTTAAAAATCCAACTTTGTAAACTAAATGTACAAGTTTAAATGTGGCTTTGTGAGGCCTCCTTCCTTGTTTGTATCCACTCTACCATCTTCTCATTCTACCCTGCTCTTCTCCTCCTCCTCTCACCTCGTCGTCTTCTTCTCCTGACCTTCTCCAGTCAACAGTAAGGACCCTGAAACCTGCAAGTCAGAGAAGGAGGAGGCAGAGGAGACAAAGCCTGTCAACACTGTGACGCCAGACAGCATGTTCATTTTCAAACCTGACAACCCGTAAGTTGCTGCCACTAGGATGGACTTTCTAATACTGAAGAATGATGACAAACATCACATGTACTTGGAAAAAATTGCCACCAATGGGACTGGGTTATAGAGATGTCTGCCTTCTCTCTAATATAATGGAACTAGATGGTGCTCGGCTTGTGGTGCTCAAAGTGCCAAAAAACATACATTTGAAATACTCAACAGCAATGTTTCTTTCCAGAACTCTTAACCTGGTTACTGAAGATAATCCACTGACCTTGTTGTGGGCAGTTTCATGTAGGAACTTTTTTTCTTTATTCCAAACTACACTCACCAACCATATCACCGCACAGAACAAGGTGTGCATCTGCTCATGGTCAAGAGCCTCGGGCTCCTGACTGTGTGAGATGTAAACATCAATGACATCCTCCTCAACTAAACTGTAACATTAGCTAGCTCAGTGGTGCATCTACTGTTAGCCCACCTAGCCTGGTAAGAGATCGGTAGAGTACTGAAAATCTATACTCAAGTGAAAGTATATTTACTCCCATAGAAAATTACTCAAGTAAAATTTTAAACTTCAATTTCAAAAACCTACTCAAGTAAAAGTTAGAAAAAAAGGTGAATAAATTACTTAAAGTATAAGTTACTTTCCATTTAATATTTTTTAGGATGTGCAGGTCAGTGCAATAATAAAATACAGTTTTTAATAAAGTACGACAGGTAGGCTAATCAAACAAGTAAGAAAACCCTACTGTCCCTCCATCTCCTCTCTACTCCTCTATTCCTCATCATAACATCAAAAATTAACATTACACATGAAAAATTCACATATCCAACATTACCTTGCCAACGTTAGCTTGATAACACCTACAGTGTGTGCAGTTTACTACAGTGTGCTTGCAGAGGTTAGAAGAAGAGTTTTTAAAAGCGAAGATCTCCATGTTTTTCAGGAGGCGCAGCAAGCACCTCATCAAGTACCTGTTGTCATTTTTTAGATTTTGGAGTAAAAAGTGGGGACAGATGTGGCCACAGATTGTCACTGGAAGCTGCCTCTTCTTCTGGGTTTCACTCTGTCGTCATTGCATTGTGGTCAAGAGGCATGGTGCTTGTATTTCTTTCAGGCAACTGCAGCTGAGGTGCTCCGTCTGCACTCTGTCCCCACACTCAGTCCTCTCAGTTAGAGCAGACTCTTTGTAAGAAAGATAGAAATATAGTGAATTAAAGAGTGGATTAGTGGCTCAAAACTCGATCAAAGAGTAGTTTAGTTAAAAAAAGAAACATGAAAAGTACTTGTTTCTTAAAAAACAAACTTTTTACTCGTGTGTTTGTTGTGATGAATTTCTACCCACCCCTGCCTAACACCACTGAGCTAGCTAATGTTACAGCTCAGTCGACAAGGACGTCATTGATCGCATCTTGCACTGTCATGAGCCCGAGCCTCTTGACCATGAGTAGATGCATGTTTTCTTCTGTGTGGTGAAATGCTTGGTAGGTGTAGTTCTGTAGAAAGAAAGTAGTTTTTACATGAAACTGCTCACAACAAGGTCTGTGGATTATCTTGAGTAACCAGTTTACAACCAGACATTGCTGTTGAGCTGAGATCCATCTAGTTCCATTATATTGAGAAGAAGGCAGACATCTCTATAGCCGATATCTCCAACACTCTGCAACTCACACCAAAACAATCACGACAGATAAATAGCACTACAGGTAAGAGGAAACCATGTGTTTTTGATTTGGGGATGAACTGTCCCTTTAAGCCTGCACAGTCTGACTCTTAGTAGATGGACCCTGACCTCTGCATCACATCTCCACTCAGCCATCTGCTCTCCCTCAGGGTGCGCCGAGCGTGTCACTACGTGGTGAACCTCAGATACTTTGAAATGTCCATCCTGCTGGTCATAGCTGCTAGCAGTATAGCACTGGCTGCTGAGGACCCTGTAGCCACTTCCTCTAACTGGAATAAGGTTTGTGTGTTCACGTTCATGTGTTTATCATCTGTCTGACACAGGGACAGCTGTAACATTTTATCTCTGCTGATCCTACCTTCCCCTGAACCACTCTAAAATACGATTTCAATCATTGTTTATCTGTACCTTGGGTCTCGTAGCTTCATCTGCACTAAGCAGCAGAAGTGCCTTAAAGAAAAAGAAAAAGATTTCCTTCAATCGTTTTGCAAAAGGCCACTAATGAGACTTGATGGGGGGCAGTTAAATTGTTGATGAGTGAGGAAATTACAGTGTGAGACACACTGAGGCTGGTTGTTTATGGGAGGAATTAGGCTAATCATCATTTTAGATGATTGCAAGATGAGATTCTGTGAAATCAAATAGTTCAAAGTGTCTTGAAATCAACGCAGCAAACTGGAAGAATTTCACATTTTATTGTGAAGAAACCATTTTTATTATTTATCTGTGTTATATCCTGAGTGCATCTGATCTTTTTCTTTGACCGTCCCTGTGTCTCACACTCATTCCAGGTTCTGCGGTACTTTGATTATGTCTTCACCGGAGTCTTCACATTTGAGATGATTATAAAGGTGAGATACTGCGTAAAGATGGTGTGATAATGACATGTCACTGTGTCGTGATTGATTGCAAGAAATGGTGGTGGAGAAATATAAACGCATACCTTATTCAACCAACTAGTTCCACCGTGTCATTTGACGCACAGTTTCAAACCATTTGGCTCATGATTCCTTAAAAAAAGCAATGTTTACTTGCAGCCCCCCATCTCCAGTTGTATATTTTATTGGCTGTGACCAGTTTAAAGATTGAGTCTGTGGTTGTGAAAAATGATTGTTGATATTTGAGCTCAACACCCAAACTATAATAACAATAACAGTGGTATTTATTTGAATAGCACTTATCTAAACAAGGCTACAAAGTGCTTCATAAAGTGCATAGAAATAAGACAACGACTAAACAATAAAAAGGAAATAAAACACAAAAGTTAAAAATCACAAAATTACAAATCAGGCATTAAAATACGCATTAAGCAATGATTTAAAAATGGGTAATGTGCCATCCAGCCTAATCCCCTGAGGCAGAGAATTCCAGAGCTTTGGGGCCTTGATGCCAAAAACCTGGTCACCTTTAGTTACCAGCCTTAATCTAGGGACAACTAGTGAGGGCTTGAAGATCTCAGGTCATGTCTTGAACCATAGGTAGTCAGAAGCTCAGCTATGTAACTTGGCTTTTAACCATGTTGAGCCTTAAACTAATACACCCCTCCTGTCAGTGCTCCTTCAGATGCTCTGTATTACCATCCCACTTGCTAGTGTTGCGTTGCAATGTATCCTCATAGAACGGTTTGTATGATGTCTAACAGATTAGCGCCCCACGAATGGTGTCATTATGTTACATACTTAACGTTAAGTTACATAGATTGTTAAGCCAAGTTACATAGGTTAGGTTTAGGAAAAGACACATGGCGATAACATACTTTAAATAACTTAAAGCCCACTTGGTTTCATGCAAGACATGATCACCAGTCTTCTGACTGAAAGTCCTGTGTTTGTTTGACCAATCCAGCATCCCACCTTTCCTCCTTATGCAGACTTTTGCTCTTTGTACTACATCTTTCCTTTTTTACCTGTCACTGCATTGGTCACAGGTTATATACAAATGTTGGTGCATTACTTTTTGTAGGTATATATACAAACAGTGCATGAAAACAATCTTCGTCTGAGCCACTTTGTTACAGAGCCAGGGTTGTGTATAAACACTGGATTTTTTTTGTCAAAGAGTGTATTTGATTAGTATATTAGTGTCCCTGTTTTATTTGCCCTTTTTTTTGCAAATAACTAGTTAGTTTTACGTCCTAGGGACTCTGAGAATTATTCAAAGATTCAAGAAATGTGGAAAAAAGAGCCTATTGTTGTGAGGCAGAAAATGGTTATCAGCTCTTTCTTCCTTTTCCTGCTGTTAATCATCTCACGACTCCTTGTAGGGGTTCCTCCTCTCAAGTTGGAAACCACTGATCCATGTTACCCTCGGAGCAAAAAACCGCTTTGTCAGGCCCAATGCTCATTTAATTAAGCTTGTTCAGGAGCTCAACATTGAAACTCTAAATGCATAAAAAGATATGAATTCATAGTTGAATCCAAACTATCCTGGAGAAGGACTTTTTTTCTTTATACTCTTGTCTTGTCCTTAGATGATTGACCAGGGTCTTATCCTCCACGATGGCTCCTACTTCAGAGACCTGTGGAACATCCTCGACTTCATCGTCGTGGTGGGAGCGCTGGTGGCCTTCGCCCTCTCGTCAGTCACGTGATTTATTTTCATCAATCACACGCACTAGTCATACGTCTAAACATCAAAGTGTCTTTGAATCAGATGTTAATGAGCTTTTTCTGCTGTAAATGTTGTTGCACTTCATGCAGTCACCTTCTCCATGTTGTTTATAACATTGTAACTGTTGATATACTTGTCCCTCTTTCCTGTTTTTCTCCGTCTGTGGGTGGTGCCCCTGTGGGATTGACCGGCAGCAATGTTTTGGGGTAAAAATCCAAAAAGTCTTTCTCCTGTAGAACAAATACTGAATTTAAATACGCAGAATTTAGAGTATAGAATATGTCAGATTCAACAAAATGTAACAGTGAATGAATAAGGTGGGAAAATGAAATAAAGGAGTGTCTAAAAATTGTATGTTTACTATTCTGCAGTGATGTGGTGCTCACACTGTTTTTCTCTCTGCACAGAAACAACAAAGGACGGGACATTAAGACCATCAAATCTCTGAGAGTGCTGCGTGTCCTCAGACCGCTGAAGACCATCAAGAGACTTCCTAAACTCAAGGTCAGAAATGCTCTGTCTTTGATGTTTTGGTTGCAGACCTGAGAGCAGACGCAGAGCGAGTAGAGAGATGAGGGGGATAAGCGATAAAGTGACAAACTGTGAGCATCAGGGCATGAAGACTTGTTGTCAAACCTCACACGTAGTCTGTCTGCAGGGAGAAAACAAAGCATAAAAGCTCATGCATACACAGGTGGATAACTCCTGAAAAACTTTAAAGCACCAAATACACTCCACAGTGGAAGAAGAAATAATAGAAAATGGAAACTGAGGTGGTGAATTGTAGACAGGAAGAGAATAAAGAATAAAGAGAAGAGAATGGAGAAGAAACAGACAATAAGAGAGGAGAGGGGAGGCAGGGAATTAGGCAGTCTGAGAGGCAGCTGGAGGACCGTCTGAGTGTGCTAAAAGGTACTCATTTTAGGATTGTTACCAATACTATGCACACAGAGCAGTAAATGACACATAGACACATCTCGCTATATTCACAGGGAGAGGCAGTAAAAAACTCAGAGCTACTGCAGTGGGGCGACAAATAATTGTTTGTTAGTCTCAGTTTTGTTTTGTTTTTGTTTGTTTTTTTCAAAAATTAAGGTATGTCTGAAAACAGACATTAACATGAACCCAACATATTGTTAGCGAAGATAAAATGGCCTATTCATTAAAAAAACCCATATAATTTACAGAACCCATGAACCCTCGTACTATCATGTGAGCTGGCCAATGCTAAATCAGTGTCAGCACTTATACACAATGACGAGGTGAACCAGTCAGCTAACATTTATGTCCTATCAATTAGCTGTATTATTAATTACAAATGTAAGAACATTCTCGTGAGACACAAGGGATTGTTTTGTAGCTTTTCAAGCACCATCCACCTCAGAAACCACCGACAATAGTGCAGAGGGTGAAGCTAACGCACCAAGTCACGCTACGACTGCTACGAAAGGAGGCTCAAAAATATTCTGAGAATTATCCTGAGTGCCACTCAGTTTTATACAGTATGTGGAGAATAGGGCCCCTGCTCCATCTATCTTTGAGCTAAGGGATCCTTGGCCTGAAAAAAGTTACTGGTTTCAGTTCATGCTAGTAAAACTCACACTTGCTGTTTTTGAGTACTTGTGTGAAACTACAACATTTGAGGCATTAAAGGGATAGTTCCGATTTTTTGTAGTGGGGTTTTATGAGGTACCATCGAAGGCGGGAGAGGACCGTAGAGTGTGAAGGGCAAGCATAGACCTCCAGTTAGTCAAGTTGTATACGCTATATTCAGTATATTTTTTTACAGCTTTACCTTGCTGTCAGACAACGCTTTCCAACAGGGAACTGAAGCTGTTATATCCATCTATGCTCTTTGAGCAGCTGGTCTACCACTGCTTTGATCGGTTAGTTTGTTTGTGTTATTGTGTGACTTCAGTGAATTTGAGTAACCCTTTTAAAAACTAGTTGTAGTAGGTAGGTAGCTGTAGACCAGCAGCTCCTGTGTTCTGCATGGTAAAATCACTGTTTTTGTTAAAGGATTTTGGTGGTTTCAAAGAGAGCATAGATGGATATAAAGACCCCCAATTCCCTGTTGGAAAGGACTGTCTGACAACAGGATAAAGTGGTGAAAATATTCTAAATATAGCATACGCTTAAACTGATTGAAGTGTACAGATTGATATTTCAGGTGGGACTTTTTGTAGGTGGATAAAATGTGTTTTGCTGCTGCTCCTGTCCACAGCAGCACATTGCTTAGCTTCTGTGGTGGCTCTCCTGCTTGCTTCGCAATACTGGGAGCATGATGACCACCATCTAAATATCTGATACAACCCCACTAAAAGCTGAAAACCATTTAATTCATGAGCTATATTGTCAGAAAAACAACAAGCATTGTGAACAGGATAGTGTAATTTTGGTATTTTCTTGCATGTACAACAGCTGAATTCACACACACCAACAGAAGTTTGCAAAACACTTCCTACTTGCTGTGTTATCTTGTGATGACACCATAAATTTGACTGAATAGAAAAAAAAAAAGTTGTGCACATCAGGGAAAATCCTGAAAATGCTGCCTGCCACTTGCTGCAGTATCTGCACAGACCCGTTTCCCTGATCTCACCACATGTTATTCATCTCACGTGTCTCTCTGTTACAGGCGGTGTTTGACTGTGTGGTGACGTCTCTGAAAAACGTCTTCAACATCCTGATCGTCTACAAGCTTTTTATGTTCATCTTTGCCGTCATCGCTGTGCAGCTCTTCAAGGGGAAGTTTTTCTACTGCACCGACAGTTCGAAGGACACAGAGAAGGATTGCCAGTAATGCATTTTTTCTTTCCTTTTCCTTTATCTTCCGTACATTCCTTCTTTTCTTCCATTCTTCTTTTTCAGATTTGTCTCCACAGCCTCCTAAACTAGACTCTTAGGTCAACAAACTTGTTAAAATTCTACAAAGTCCTTTCAAATTCCACATCGTTCTTACCAGAGATGTTTCAATGCCATTTTTTCCCTCTTGATACTGATTCAGATATCTGAACTTGTGTATCAGCAAATACCGAGCGCCTGACACCTTTGAGTGAAAGAAAATGAACAGTTGTGTACTACTAACCATGTATGGATGTTAAATGATTGTTGTTGTATGGCATGACTCAGGATAAGCTAAAACATGAACAAATACAGAGAATGAATACCACAGAAATGACCAAATTGCTGGCATTTTGCTAACGTTACACTATTTGCTCTTCTTCATTGCTCCAAAACAGTAGTTGCTGCTGAGTAGGTTACAGTTTTAAAGAGAAAGAACTGATTTCCTGGAGAGCTGCCATTTTATTCAGGTATAAAACTACTTTAAACTTTATGACTGAATTGTGGTGTCGGATCACTGTAGACTTACGTACTCGCCGTTACCTGATCCAGCAGTTCAGTCAGTATCAGCAGAAATTCCAATAATGGTATTGGAACAACTCCAAATCTTACCTGCTTTTTTTAATTTGATATTTCCTTGTTACAACCTTTCTTGTGTTGCCCCTGCTCTCCTCCTCCTCCTCCTCCTCCAGGGGTTACTACATCGACTACGGGAAGGACAAGAAAGAGGTGAAGAGAAGAGACTGGAAGAGACACGACTTTCACTACGACAACGTCATCTGGGCTCTGCTCACGCTCTTCACTGTTTCCACCGGAGAGGGATGGCCTCAGTGAGTGTGTGACTGGAATCAGCGGCCGAGTGCTAATTCTCATGCTGGTTAAGGAAATTCAGCAGGAACTTTCCCACATATCATCTTCCATTCTTAGAGGGCTCATTAGCTTTTATGAGCGTTATAACCTTTTAACATCTGGCTTGTTCTTTGGTAATGGTCAAATGTGACCTTTGATGAAGGAAATATAATAGATGTGATTAACTTAACAAAGATTTTGCCATTCATTATCTCACAATAAGGTTACGCCAATAACTCACTGACAGTGCTTGTGGGTTTGTACTGTTCCAGCCCTCGTTAATTGACTGCCGCTGTGGAAATAAATTGAAATGATATCCTCTTCTAAATAGCAAATTGGCATTTGATCCCCACCCCACTGAGCAAATAATTCAAAACAGTTTCTTCCTAAACTAATAGCTGCTATAAGTAGCAGCAAGTGGGCAAGATTCTTGATTTTGCATTTTGATATATCCTCAGTGAATGTTACAGTAAAGTTATCGCTGCTCCTGTACAGTTTCTGTTTTGCTAAACAGTGGAAGTTCTTCTAATAGCATTAGCTTTAGCATTGGTTAGCTCTGTGTCTCCGCTCTTACAGGGTTCTGCAGCACTCAGTGGATGTGACGGAGGAAGACAGAGGTCCAAGCCACGGCAACAGGATGGAGATGTCTATCTTCTACGTCATCTACTTTGTCGTCTTTCCTTTCTTCTTCGTCAACATCTTCGTGGCCCTCATCATCATCACCTTCCAGGAACAGGGGGATAAGATGATGGAGGAGTGCAGCCTGGAAAAGAATGAGGTGAACAAACAAACACTTTCTCTGTGTGTCTTTCGTGGTTAATGACCCAGAAGCTTCTTTCTAGGCTGATCAGCTTTTTTCATTTTATTTTTTCTCATTTAATCTGGTCACACTTTGTTCTTCCTTCTCTGTCTCTTTACTTTATTCAAAGTATAGATTTACAGTCAGGTCTGTGGAGCCTGAATAGATAAAATGTGTCTGTGTAAAACCATAAGCGTTGCATCATCAAAAGTATTACATACATATTTGTGAGTGTTGATGACTTCATTAGCTATTTTGGGATTTTTGGATTGGCACCTGTCATAGAGAGACCAGTATCTCTGAATGACCAATTATTAGTATGTTTTACCACAAGGTGGCTACTCTGTTTTTGATTATTTGGTACTTTAACTTTGTAGTGTTGGTGCTGAAACCAAAAACATCTGTCCAAGTGCCGTTGAATCCTTTATTTTCCCCTGAGACTTTTCATTTTTTAAATTTGGAAAATCAAAGCTTTCCTAGGGAGACTTGACACTAACCACCACTATTGAGGTTCAGCAAACTTGAGACATTCCATTTGTTGCGTACATGACAAGCACCTACAAACTGCACCCACTGCTAGTACAAGACAAACTTATCTGGACCCTGTTATAGCGCAACACTGCAGGTAATAAATATGAGGCCAAACTATCAGTAATCTACTTAATAATTAATTATACAGGAAGACAAGACTCACATTATAAGTAACGAGATGTAGCCCTTTCCATTACCCTTACCCTTACCTTAAGAACTTCTCTTTTGGCATGATACCTGATAGTTAGCTAATCTGTAAGTTAGAATTTTTGTCAGTGCTTCTGCTTGCGGGTGAAGGAGTGAAGGGGGCTGATGGTGGACTGATGTGTAGGTGTAGTGGGCGAGGTATGTACCTAGTGGGCACGTCACGTAGCTGCTCCAGCTGTAGCTATACCTACTTGAAATTTAGATGAAAAGACTCCAGGCCTTGGACTTATCACACACATTTTAGTTGACAAAGTGTTACATTTTTTAATTCCGTGTATGGGTTACACATTTTTACAGTTGGAGAATGTAAGAATCATTTTATGCCTACAGCAATAAGGAATAAAAATGAAAATGTTTTAGAATAACCATTATTCTTTTTCATATTATTATTTTTTTTGTCAAAACCAAAGGAGACGGGCTAAAGAGCTGCACATGGCTCCGGGACCACAGGTTGCCTACCCCTGGATATGTTGTTTCATTTATAAGTTGATTGTTTAGAAAATGATTTGCAATTATTTTGATCATTGAATAATCGTTTTAATATTTTTTCAAGCAAAAATAAATAAATAAATAAATGCTGATGTTCAAGCTTCTTAAATGTGAGAATTTAATGCTTTCCTTCATCATCTATGTTAATAAATTGAACAGCTTTGGATTCTCGGACTGTTGGTTGGATAAAACACACTATTTTAAAATGTCACTTTGGGCCCTGGGAAATCACTCAGGGCATTTTTTTTACTATTTCCTGACATTTTATTGACAGAGCAATTAATTAGAAAATAATGGGCAGATTAATCGATAATGAAAACAATCATTAGTTGTGGCCCTCATTTAAAGCAAACAGACAAAAAAAAAGGAAAAACAAAGAACCCTGTCACTGTCAAATACCAAAGCTTTGGATTGGTTGCTGGGTCTGGTTGATTGGTTGATGACCTGGGAATGAGATTCAACAATCAGCTATCTTTCTCCAGAATTGTATACTGAACTTGAAATTAAGGGGGATACTTAGACTGCATATGTGTGTTTTCACTGTTCAATTCTTCTTCCTGTCCTCTTTCTGCTGTTCTCTGTATTTCAGAGGGCGTGCATAGACTTTGCCATCAGTGCCAAACCTCTGACCCGTTACATGCCCCAGAATCGGCACACGTTCCAGTACCGTCTGTGGCATTTTGTGGTGTCGCCCTCTTTTGAGTACACCGTCCTGGCCATGATTGCTCTCAACACCATTGTACTGATGATGAAGGTGAGGATAACAAAGAGAGAAAAAGAAAAATCAGATCAGATTTTAGGAGGAACAGAATGAGAGGACAGCAACCGGTGTGACAGGTTCTGCCATCATCTACTTCTGTCTCCTCACTCCTAAAGATGACGTACCTTTTTTCACATATCCTTGTTTGCTAATCAGAGAAAAACACACCTTGTTTTGCTTCTCAGCAACATGTTCTGTCACGAACTTGTGACAGTTAACACTTTGGTTTTAAAATAAGCTGAGATGTGTCACTCCTTACTGGAAACATGGATGTGTCCTTTTTAGGTCCCACAGTAGCACCTCAACACACTGTGATGTTTTCATTTTGATCTGCTGATGTTTTAGTGTTTTTTCCACCCCTCTCTCACCTCTATTTATTTTCTGCTCTGGTCTTTTCTTGGTCTGTGCTGGTTGTTCAGTCAGACAGACAGACAGACGCAGGGTGACTCAGCCTGTATTAAATATTGATCTATAATGTCCAGGGGCTGCTATTTAGCATGACCTCATTAACTGTGGCTGCCACCCCTAGAGGAATGACTCCTTTTATAGTGCGACAGATGAGAGGTGCAGAGACTGAGGCACTATTTATGGGTCTGGAGGAATCTTCCATCAACCTGTAGATCTGCAGGGTGCAGCGCTGATGTTCAAATTGATATCAGAATGGTATCATGAGGTTGCAGTGAACTGGTTAGGGAATATTCCACTTTTTATCCTTCTCATAACACAGATTTCTTGTAGTTTAACCTCTGCAATCTTTCTATTTTCAGTATTACTCTGCCCCGCCAGCGTACGAGGCCGTATTGAAGCACCTGAACACAGCGTTCACTGTTCTCTTCTCTGTTGAATGCGTCCTCAAAATCATGGCCTTCGGCTTCCTGGTGAGAGAAAAGAGCAACACACAGCCTCAACGTGAACTCACGATCCTCTTTAGAAATGGCTTAAAGCGTTTTTCCTGTTTTTTGCAGAACTACTTTCGAGACACGTGGAACATTTTTGACTTCATCACAGTTTTGGGAAGCATCACAGAGATCGTGGTAGACTTGCAGGTAATAAGAAAAACATGATTAAAGCTGGGGTAGGCAGTTTGTTGTTTTTGTTAGTCACTAGGCAAGATTTCCATGATAACGTTTTAGCATGTTATTCAATTAGTCTGAGTGAACACTAGACTTCTGCATTTCATCTTGGTCTGTTTTTAGATGTTAGAAAATCTAGCCCATGAGGGGAGACTGGCCAATCACAAGCAAGATTACTATAGTTAACTAAAACTGAGCTAAAAACTAAACTTTAAAAAAATAAATAGATATCTGAGGCAATATCCTGTAGTTATGAGACTAAAATAAAATAAAAATGTAGAAGAAATGTCTTTATTTTTAGTCTTGTTTCCATGTCGTAATACATATCTCTAAACTAATTAAAAAAATACTAAAACTAATAAAAACTAAACTAAAACAAAACAATTTTATATAATTCAAACTAAACTGAACTGACCAAACCTACCCTGGAAACTAACTGAAACTACACTCAGTTAAAAACAAACAAAAAAGAACCTAGATAAAAATCAAAACAACTGAAAAATACAAAACTATAATAACTCTGATCACAGATCATTTCAGAGGGATTGTGTTCCTATTGGCTATTTTTCAAATGCAGATGTACCTGCATGACCCTTTGTTGAAATCCTGGTTAAATGGCGGAAAACCCTGCAGAGAAAATTGCTCTTCCAACATTGGCAACAACTGCTTACACTGCAAAGCAATCCCTACAACAGCAGACAGACTTATCACAAAGAGAGTCTAAAAGAGAGTCTTACAATAAACAAAATAAAACACGAGCTTGAGATGCAGGGAAAGCAGAGATGGAGAGAAAATGTTGTAAATAGTTGAGCCTTCTGCTGACCAGAGCCAGAGACTCATGGCAGCCTTGAATCACAGTGTGTCATCTCAAAGGGCTTTGCAGACCCACAAGTTTGTAAAGAAAGTAGGATGGTAATTAATAACATCGGGATCACAGTCAGGATGATTGAAATGCATGTGCCTATCCTTGTCTGGTAGGAGGGGCTTAAGACAGACAGGGTTAAAAAGAGAGTTGCAGGAGGAGGGTGTACTTTCAGATTCTGGTGTTTTGTTTTGTTTTGTTTTTTCCTTTTCCAGAAGGCTTCCTTCCCCAGCTTTAAGTATCAACAGACTTTTAGACTGAAAGGGAGAGTTTACCTTTCTGACCCTCTTCTTCTCTGCACAGTTTTCCTCAGTTTGAAATATTTCTGTGAACATCAATAGTGTATTCTTGTGTATGACAAGCTGACATCCCTCAGCACCACCAGTAAACAACAGTCCCCCTTCTCCCCTGTGTCTTTATGCCAGTTTGTTGATACGTTCAACATGAGTTTCTTGAAGCTGTTCCGAGCAGCTCGTCTGATCAAACTGCTCAGACAAGGTTACACCATCCGGATTCTACTGTGGACCTTCGTCCAGTCCTTCAAGGCTTTGCCCTATGTCTGCCTGCTCATCGCCATGCTCTTCTTCATCTACGCCATCATTGGCATGCAGGTTAGAAAGACATGTGCACGATCAGTCTTTGTCTCTCTGTGGTGGTGGTGTTTACGTTTTTATCCAGCATCCCACAGCACCGTAAGAATATTTGTATCATGGTGAAATAAATTCCTTAACAGTGACAGTATTTTCATGCGCTACACTTTTGCATGTTTTTTGTGTATATCCGTGTGAATCAGGTGTTTGGGAACATTAAGCTGAATGAGGAGACTCACATTACGCAGCACAACAACTTCAAGACCTTCTCTGGCGCTCTGATGCTGCTGTTCAGGTAGGACACATTGAGATATTCAGACTTGTTCTTCAGGTAGCTTTGGACTTTGTTGTTTGTTTCAGATCAATATAAACACATCTAGGGCTTTTGCAATGAAAGAATTTTCATACGGTGATTAAAAGTTGCTCAACAGCACGATATGCAGTTTACCACCATTTCTGGTTGTTTTGCAATTTTCTTGATATATCTTGATTTGAGCGCTGTGTAAATAAGCTTTATTATTAGGCTATTGTTAGTTATATTGTTGCTTTTAAATGAAAAAAACACAATTTTAAACCAAATTAAAGAACTGTTCTCTGTTTAATGCAGAATAGAAAATGTCAGTGAGGCGCAATAAAGGGCACAACGCAAGTTAGCTAGTTACTAACTAGGCTGGCTATGCTCTGTAAGTAAACTTGCTAATTGACAAAAATATTAGCAAGCTAGCTTACTAAGTAGGAATGCCATGCTAACAAGTAAGTTTGGCAGTAGGCTAGAATATTAGCAAGTTCCCTTGCTAACTAGGGAAGCTATGCTAACAAGTATGCTTGACACAGGGCTAGAATATTATTCATTAACAAAGAGTAGGGATAATAGCATTTTTCCAGTTGCAAATTCCTGCAATAGAAAAATCATTGGTAACATTTAACAAAAACCTTGGAAGCTACTGCAGGGCAAGTGAGTTAGCTTGCTAACTCGGCAGGTTAGCAAGCTAGCTTGCTAATATTCATGTCTGTTGGCAAGTTTACTTGTTAGCATAGCCAACCTAGCTAGCAAGCTAGCTCACTAACCCTGCAGTAGCTCATAAATGTTTTTCAATGTATTAACTTCAATTTGGAAAACTAGCTTGGCCCTGAGAAAGCACAAAGGAATTTTGAAAAGGACACAGGAGGAGCACACTGATGATGTCAGAGGACTGTGATTGGTTGATTGCAATGTTGGTCCAGGAATGCAATGTGGGATGTTGATCCAGGAGCATGTCCTACTTGGCAAAAGCACTTCATGTGTCACTCCTTCACTGTGATTAAATGGATGGGGAAAGAGTCAGTGATGATCAGCTGAAGCATTCCAGAAAGGTGTGCCGGCTCAGCTCAGAAGAGATGCTCAGCGCTTTGTCAAGCTGCTGGCATTTGAAGCGTACTGTAAATACGCAGCACTCCAATGAAAAAAAGAGAAATGTAATCAAAGCAGTTGTGGCAGTTGCTTGCCATCCCCAGCACTCGACTAGTCAGTGGGGTGGTATTGCAATTATCACAACAGCCCTAAACACAATAGTGGGAGTTATTCCATGATCCAGTCTGAAACTCAAACTGTGCCAAATCCAGTGGCCTCGCTTCAGAACTCCAGAGTAGTTATCATCTTTGTCTCAGTTAAATTGAGATCCAGCAGTGATTCAAACTACAAAATTTGCTACAAGCTATATAACACATTGCCTTAATGTAGTCTTAATAATGTTGCTAGGTTACATTAGTTAGGCTTTGCTTTCCAAGTACCCAAGGGGCTACTCAGTGTCAAGGGGTGATAGATGCTGCAGTGTAACACTTACTCCTCAGCAAATAGCTTTGCAGACACTTTGAGAGTTTTATGAAGCGGAGCGGGTCAAATAATGAAAAGGCTATCTGGGCCAAAGTGCTGAGTGTTGATTTTGTGTTTATTTCTCCGAGCTAAAGTTCATGTTTGTTTTCATAAGCCTTTAAGAAAAATAAGTACATTTAAACGTGATAAGTGTTGTATATCCTTGGCTCTTGCTATCTGAAACCTGTGACACTACACATGGCAGAACAACTTGCTCGATACATAACACGTGCGTGAAAGTTAAAATAAAAAGCAGCTGCATAAAACAGTCACATTAACATTTAAAGCCATTAAAAGTTCAGCACTTTTGCATACAGAGTGTACTGTAAATGTCTGTTAGACTATGCAACTAGGTCTCACATTTGGAGCACCTAAAAACTGTCTCTGAAGTGGTGCGAGTCTCAGTGTTTTGATTGCACCTTCTAGATGATGGCAGAAGTAACTGTGAATAAACTGTGAGCTGGACCACTTAAGTCCTGACCGACCCCTCCTCCTTTTGGCGTTGTGTAATATGTGTGTGTGTGTGTGTGTGTCCAGGAGTGCCACAGGGGAGTCATGGCAGGAGATCATGTTGTCATGTCTGGGGGGACAGAAGTGTGAGACGGACCCCTCGCTTCCCCCAGCAGCGACGTCGTCCGACCAGGAGGGGGGCTGTGGCTCCGACTTTGCCTATTTCTACTTTGTCTCGTTTATCTTCTTCAGCTCCTTCCTGGTAAGACGGGGAAACTGGAGAGTGACTGATTCTTCTAAAGTGCAACAATACTTCTTCTGATGTTTTAACCTGGTGTAAGAAACTCACTGTCACGTGTGGTTTCTCTGAGGATGAGCAGCTATTCTTTATATTTTAAGCACTACACTGATGTTTCCCCCTCTAGAATCTTCCATCCTCACATAAATACATTTCATGGTTTCTCCTTCCTTCTACTGTTCATCTTCTGTCCAGATGCTGAACCTGTTTGTGGCTGTGATCATGGATAACTTTGAGTATCTAACGAGAGACTCGTCCATCTTGGGTCCTCACCATCTGGATGAGTTTGTCCGGATCTGGGGGGAGTATGACCGAGCCGCCTGGTCAGTGTCTCTATGTCTTAATACTGCACCAACATTTCAGTAAAAGTGCAGCTGTGCACATACAAATGCTACAGTTTTCATCAAAGTTAAAGGGGACCTATTATACTTTTCCTTATTGTCTTTCATATATATAATGTTAAAAAGTTGGATGCTCATGTTAAACCTAGCCAAAGTTTCAATTAATGAGATAGATGTATGTAAAAATAATCCCTGTGAGCAGCATCCTCACTTCAGACTGCTCTAAATACTGTGTTACCAACATTTTTTTCTACTGACATCAGCTCGTGATGGATGTCTTTGGTCATCTACCCCAGGCATGTTGTGTTTACATTAAATGCACCGCTACATGTAGCTACATGCTAAAATCAGGGAAACCTGTACTTTTGGTTGCTGATGTTAATTTCTCCCTGATTTTGGATCATATTCCTGCTGGAACATTTTCAGTTGTGAAGATTTTTCCTTTAGAAGTTTTATTGGTGATTTCTCACAGTAGAAAGTGCGGTTATACTCCATTACAGTTGTTCCCCAGCTGCAACAATGGTGCTGAGACTATGAGATATGGAAGACCTGGAAACGCTGACTAATGGACCTGTTTCACAGCAGACATTATGACTTGTCACAGGTAACGCACAGGAGACATTGATAACATTATTGATGGCTCAGATCCATAAAGTGTCCCAGTAAGCTACTTCAGTGAGCCAGCATGGACAACACCCGGGTTTCCCCTAAGCAGAAAGCAGCCATCATTATTGTTATTGAATACACTTGTGCTTTTCCTACTATGACACGTCAAAATGTCTGCTGTGGAAAAGGTCTAGAAGCAGACTGGGCTTTTTTGGGATGGAGGCTTAAAGAGACAGGCGCTAAAACAGCATGTCAGACAGTGAGTGAATAAAGGTGTTTCAATATGAGGAAAATAAAGTGTTTTTTGACCATTAAAGCATGCAAGTATTAACTTGTACAATGAGCATAATATATCCCCTTTCAATGATGTGCTGCAAAGTTATGATGTAAAGTATAAACTCTTCTTAGTCCACATCTACTGCAGTTGACACTGTGTCTAATGTTGGATGTAAAAAGCTATTTTAGGGTGTCTGTCTAGCATGTTTAGCAGAATCTGAATTAACTGCGACAATGATAAATGATAACAGCTACTGATAAGCATCCCCAGCCTATGTCACCAGCCTATATAAATGTATTCTTTAAAGGAAATGTATGGGACATTCAGAGCATTAATTTAACAGCAAACAACTATTTGATATAGAAAGATAAAATGGAGTAATGGCGTCCTGAGCAGAGAATTAAGTCGAGCTCCCTCTGTGTGTGTTGTAATTGGAGCTTCTCCATTTCTTTATTGTGGTAGCTGGTCTGGCCCACGTGTACATTAGTGCAGTGGTTCCCAACTGGTCAGGCCACAGCATCCAGTTGCTCCTTGGTCATTAGTTCAAGGTCCACACAGTGTAATATATTCAGCGTCATACTTGCATTTGGCCATGCTGTCAAGCTAGTTTGCAGTCTCTGTCAAGTAGCTGTCTGTTGTTCACTCACTCTTCAGTAGGGAACGGCACCTCGCAATAAAAGTTCTGTGCCGAAAATTTACTGTACTTCAAAATAAAAATGTTGGGTTTTTTTTTTTACAAACTTGTCATTTCTGCAAGTCACTAGCAGTCAGAGTTGGATAATAACTTTTTTGTCCAGCTGCCATTGTGGCTAGTGGATTCCAAAATCTGTCATTCACTCATTAGATTATCACTGTTTGTTTGGTTGATAAGTGAAGTAAATTTAGCAGCCACTTGCACCTTTTACCTTGAAGATTTGGCTGGTAACTGGTGCCAATTTCCAACCCTGCTTGCAGTCCATTCAGAATGGACTTTTGACTCACTTCTGGACCGCAGCCTACCAGTTGGGAACCACTGCGTTAGTGCATGTGAGTCCCTGTGTGTGACAAGCTAATTTCTGCCACTCTGCACTGCACTCATATAGCAGTTACCACTAAAAAACTGTCCCAACCCACGGTGGCAGAAAGACATCATCCAGTTCTCCCCTTGTTAAAACTGTTGGCACTGTCAGCACTGTTGCTGTTGTTAGCACTGTTTGTTTGCACCAGTATCTGCTAGCTGCCAGCTCAGTCATCTTCATGTTGAGATGCATGTGCAGGCAATCCTGGCTCAGACTCTGAATCATAGATATGCTCTGAATGTCACATACAGCTCCTTAAACAAACTTATAATCATGATAATGTATTACCAATGTAAAATATTTACACATGTGCTCATTACAGATTTTAAAAAGTGTTCAATATAATGCTGTTTGAATGTCCTAAAACTGCTCCTGTGAGGACTGAGCCTTCATTTAAGCCTCACCTTACACTACAAGACTGTAACGACGCACAACTAAAGACATGTATGTTCTTTCTTAGTGGAAGGATCCACTATAAGGAGATGTACAAAGTTGTACGCACTATCTCACCTCCCCTGGGCTTTGGAAAGAACTGCCCGCACAGGGTGGCTTGCAAGGTTTGGTTCCCCCATATCAACAAACCCCCCTCTGCCTCTCTCGTGTGGGATCCTTCCTGACCTCCTCCTATCCCTCCTTTCCTTCCCTTCACCAGCTGTCACCGCCCTGCTTGACCTTTAGGAGTGTGTTACTCAGGTCAAAGAATGACGACACTCGAGTCTCAGGGTACTAAGGCACAGGACATCCCTCATTTATACATAATTTTAATTTTAACAAGGCACTTAAAATGATTTTAATGCAGTTGTTGAACAATTTGGGGGAAGCCTGTCTCTTTCTACCTTTTGGATCTGGTTTATGGTAGATGTTAATAGTTCTCTCTGACACACAAACACAGCGTAGGTATTTGACATTTGCACCAGATCCAGTGAGGCTGTCATTTCTTTGCTCATCTTGTCCGAGGTTTTCTCCTTCCCAAGATTTCTATGCTCTGATGGCAGCATAGAAAGAATACAACCTGTTTTATTTCCTCCTACTTTTTTCCCTACTCCTGTGTGATGCCTAGTAATAATCCTTTCTCTTGTATCTCCTCCATTCTTGTTCCTCTCCTTTACCCTCCACCCCCTCCTGTGCTCTTTCCTCCTCCGTCCCTTGGGGACACTCTCCCCGACTCCTCCACTGTTATTCAATTTCTCCTCCACTCCAACATCATCACTCTCCCTTCCTCCCCCTTTTTCCTCCCTCTCCCTCTTTTTCCCTCTCTCTCACCCCCATCTTCATGGCTACCTGGCGCCCCCAGTGGTCGTATCCATTACACTGACATGTATGAGATGTTGACCAACATGTCACCACCTCTAGGCCTGGGCAAGAAATGCCCCTCCAAGGTGGCATATAAGGTAGACTAAACACTAGAGCCTAACAGACACTGCCTTCATATCTTAATCAACAAGGACAGGCACTGTAAGAGCTCATTTTATGTGTCGCTCATTGGAAAAGCAAGGCATTTTTTTCTGTTGGTTATCTGATGCAGTATTGCTTGTTGAAGCTCCAGTGTTTTGTCATTGGCAGATGATTAGCGCTACAGTAATGATTTGCCTGTTTTGCTTTGCATCTTGGCAGAAAAAATAACACATCATTATCTGTTTGCTGTTATCTGATGAAAGAGTCGTGGTGGAGTTTATTTCTCGAAGCAGCTGTCAGAAAGCGTTGATCAGAAAGTTGTCAAACATCTACATGCTGAATCTTTTGTAGTCTTTTGTGGAGGTGTGTCGTCAGATGTTCTCATGTCTTTCATACTTCTCTGTTTCTTACATTTACATGTCTGCATGTGCCTCCTGCCACAGCCCAATGTTATATCTGTGTGTAATATGAAATGTACTGTAAGCAGTAGGCGATTTGAGGGAGGATGCAATCTGACTTGTTAGAAAAATGATCAAAATGGATGCCCCTTTTTAACCTGCATCTCTTAGTAGCAGAGAACGTGCAGGAGCAGGGGGGTATGTTAGCACAGTCTGCATGACTCAGTATGTTTACATGCACACTAATATTCCACTCTTTTTACTAATTCCATGACTTTTCCAGGTTTTCCATGACCGTGGGAACCCTGTGTATCAAATTCAGAATATTTTCATATTCAGAAAAAGCATTAAATGTCTTGGAAAAGTCTAAAATCTTGTTGTCGTGTAATGAACTTATTACAATAATCTTCCATGGTTAATCTTTCACATAGTGTAACATAACAGCAAATTTATTTTCTGGAGCTGACGATCCACACATGCATCCTTTGAATTTCTCTGAAAGAAGGACTCAGTCCTTCTTGAAACTCGGAAAGATCCTTAACATTGAAACAGCCCCTCGGCGGGGGTTGATGACGTAGCATCCTTCAAAATCGGCTGTTTGAGGATTCTTCCTTGACTTTTAGAAACACCCGAGGACTTAGATAAACCAACAGTCTGTTCCGAAATCTATACTGCCATGAGTACACTTACACACAGTACACTGTCTGCACTTACAAAGTGCACATATTTCAGCAAGTAAGTGCTGTTCCGATTCATTACTCTATGGCGCACTTACTGGATGTTACGATCACGACTATGGCTGTGACTCGTCAGTGACGTCACCCACCAAAAACTGGAACAGACGGACAGAAAGTTTCACTTCAGGTCAGTGGTTCCACCCACTGACCTGTAAGTGGTCCCGCCTCTTCCGCTACGTAGATAACATGGCGGCCGTTGAGTGCGAAAAGTGTACAATGTTCCACACTCTCAATTTTGGCCGTTATGAGTACACATCCGGGTCTTTTAGGTACACTTATTTTTTGCCGCCATCGTAATGTGAACGCCCTATGTACCCAAACTAGGTACAGTACGATAAGTACAGAAAGTATGGGTATTGGAACAGACCTCAAGACAAGGGAGACAATGAGACACAGGTGAAACACACTGAGACACAGGTGAAACACATGAGGGCGGGGCAAGTAATCACAAAGGAGAGAAGCTTGGTTACCAAAATAAAATAGGAAACACAGGGATGACAAATAAAGGTGAATTTAGGTAGCTGAAGGGGTCATGACATGTCCGAAATTATGTTCAAATAGGCTTTGAATCTGATATGTTTGAAAAACCCCGGGCAGGTGGGGATAGAAAAAAAAAATATTGGTCCTTGAAAAGTCATGAAAAAGTTTTGAAATTTCGCCCATGTAAATGTGTGGTACCCCAAGATTCAGATCTTGTACACAGCATATTCCGAATTCCAAATGAAGCATTTTCTGACAAGACATATGGGACATGCTGGTATTATTCATGTTTTAGGAGCAATCTTTGGACATGTATACAGCATATTCAGAATATATGTCTCAGTGGGTTGTTGTTTTTTTTTTTACCAGAGCCTGTTTATAGTCAGCTCTTTGCGTTGTCATGGATACGTCGTACACAAACCAGCTAGCCAGCAGTTTGTAAGGCTAGAGTAGAGATGCATGCCCAAAAAAAAATCCCACGGCTCTGGTCAGAGGGAGAAACACACCTACTTTTAAACATTATGAAAGACATTATTCTCTCTTCCCCCTTACACTTCAAAACTGTGCTGTCATAAAAGGCAAAAATGATGAATGACATTTTAGAGCACGTTAATCGGAGTACGTGCGGCTGCCTGTAAACAGGAATATTATTGGAATATTCATTTTCATTAGTAATGTAAACATCTTAGTAGGAATATTGTCTTTTTTAAAATAAGGGCAAAAAACTGAACATTTTGTGCATGTAAACACAGTAACTGATCCTTTTCCTGACTGAGGTTTGTACAAGTTAGAATCTATGGCCCTGGCCATAGCTCTGAAATATCAGCAGCCTTACTGTGCTGTGTATTGATAAATCCATGGTGCTGAAGTAGCAGATGGATTTGTAATTTGAGTTTCATGATGGATCCATAATATTCTCAAAACTATATAGCCTGTTAAAAATTAACAAATCGCCTACTGACTGTATGTGTGGGTGCTGTGTGTGTGTGTGTATGCGTGTGTGTGTGTGTATGTGTGAATTCGTGAGCCTGCAAGCATGCTCCATCGCAGATGAACGCTGTTCTTGTACTGCAGAGTGCTTTGATTCTCCTTTTCAAAACTAGATAAACAGTATACACTGTGAGACCTCTTGCAGAAGAACAGGAGATACCAAGAGTAAAAAACATTTTTTAAGATTTTGCCTGTATTTATTTTGTGACCTCATTTTAGGGATGGGAATTGGTAAGATTTTATTGATACCAGTGCTTTTATTGATTCTGCGTATTGGTCGGATTCTTTGTCGATTCCCTCACTGACTGGGACTTGTTTAATGATCTCTGAGTCTGAAGACAGTGTAGATGAAATGAGAAAACATGTATACAGCATTTGTTTCCATTTAGGTTTTCTTAGTCAAAAAAAAATGTCTTGAGTCCACCTATGTGGCACAAATGTCACTATGACAGGATATTTACCCTCAGTAACGGACAAGCTGCTTAGTTAGGAAGCAGTGGCACTCGTAGGTAGAGTGTCAGATACATGGCATTCCTGGCATTGCAGCCCACGTTGTTTAGAAAGATGTTCAGCATATTGTTAGTGTTCTCACCTTTACTTGAAATGATCATTTTACAGACATTACAGCAGCACTGTTCCTGAAATGAAGCCATGCTTTTGGAGTGTTTCTTCCGCTCCACCATGACTTCTTGTTGTTGCACGTTTCCAGCGTTTCCAAGACGTATGAGTTTGACATCATTAATAAAAGGAATTGATAACATCAGAGACAGCCATTTTCAATAGATTTGACTTTTTGGAACTGGTTCTCGATTCCCATCCCTTTCTCATTTTGTTGAGGTTGCTAATTTGCTATTTCTCATTACTTCTCCGTCTGGACGTAATCATTGTATCTTGTGTCTCAAAATAAGATGCAGTAAATAATTACAAGGCTGTCCTCTCCTACCTTCTGCATCTATCTAGTGTAGTCTAATTTCAAAGTTCTTTTTTGTTAAACAAAGCAAACTATGCTACTATGTGAAATTATGATTAAAATGCAAACTGACGCCCAGATAGGCTGTGGTTGCTCATCTGCTATTTCAGGCCAGTGGCCCTGAAATCATAATTTGATTCTCTAATTATCTCCTTAACACTTTTATGGGTGAGCAGGCAACCTCACTTAAAATGTTCCAGCGAGGCGTTTTTCTTTTGTACAGAAACATATTCAAATGTTGTTTATAACAGAGTAACACAATGACAATCCTGCCTGTGTGTGACCTTGATAATGTCACATTTAAACTGTCTGAAATCTGAATGAATTGTCATCTTGAGCTTTGAAAGATAAGCACCACATCACTATAATTAGTAATTTTTACATGACTATGTACGTCGCTATGATCCACCACAGCCACTCTGGGCTTCCACTTTAGCATTGTGATATGTTTTATAATTGTTGGTGTGCTGGGTTTGTCTGACTATGATGTTCTTTCTGCTGCTATCAGAGACTAGTCCTGATGAACATGCCTGTGGATGATGACATGTCCGTTCACTTTACCTCCACCCTCATGGCTCTCATCCGCACTGCCTTGGAGATCAAGATAGCCAGAGGTCAGACCAAGATTCAAAACCTTACAGATAAACTTTCACCGTGATGGAAAACTAATTAAATCACACTTAATGTTTTTATCTTCAGGAGGGGAGGATAGAAACCAGATGGACCTGGACCTGCAGAAGGAGATCGGTGTCATCTGGCCTCATCTCTCTCAGAAGACGCTGGACCTACTGGTTCCTATTCACAAAGGTGACATCAGCCTGCACCTTAAAGAGATAGTTTGGATTGTTTGAGGTGAGGTTGTGTGAGGCACTTGACCATAGTCAGTGTATTACATACAGTAGATGGCAGTCGGCACACTCCCAGTTTGGAGAAGCAGGCAGGAGTACCACTACGGAAAACTCAACCCTGCAGGAAGAACACTTATTTTTAAGAGTGTAGTAGTAAATGATATTTCATTTGAAGGGTCATGTGTCTGCAGTCTGATGGTCTGATGGTTTCTTCCTTTTCAGCCAGTGACATGACCATTGGGAAGATCTATGCCGCCATGATGATCATGGACTACTACAAGCAGAGCAAGGCCAAGAAGCTCCGACAGCAACTGGAGGAACAGGTACTTTTCTTTTCTCTTTATTTTTGCGTGTATTATAACAAATTTTGAGTCAAATATGTTCCCATGAAGCGCTCAGCAACCACCGATGTGCGGTATTTTATTGCATATTTTACATTATGCATGATGTATGTGTTTGGTTCAGAATTAAGACTAAATTATTAGTACTAAGAACCAGTCAGAATAAAACTGAACTGAATAAACAAACTAATAACAAACTGAGGACAACAAAATTTGATGTGAACGGTACACACAACTGGCCATCAACATTAATATTCTTTCACTGAGGACTGTATTTGTTTTAATTTTCCCATCTCCCCCTTGTGTTTTTCTCTCGCCATAGAAACACGCTCCCATGTTCCAGCGTATGGATGCTTCCTCTCTGCCACAAGAAATCCTATGCAATGCCAAATCCCTTTCATTCCTCAGGCACAGTGCCGGATCTGCTCTGTAAATATTCAACTTCGATTTTCCTCACATGGTTATTTATATTGATTTGTGGTTATTTATGCTGGGAGGAACAGAAAAATCTTGTTTTCTGTAGCTGGAATCTGGTCATTAACAGTAATTGATTTTGTGGGTAAGTAATGCAGTTGCCCCGTCTGTGTCTGTTTGTGCTCCTTCAGCACCAGAGGAGGTTTTGTGGCACTCAGCCCAATCTCTCCACAAGAGATGTTCCTGCAGCCGCTGTCCCGCTCCAGGGAAGAGAAGGAGGAAGAGGAGGAGGAGGATGACGACTATCGCTCACCCTACCACCCCTACCTCCACCCACATCACCACCATCATTTACACACGCTGGTAAGCACCTATATCACTGCACTCTGTCTGCATAAATGTTGTTAGCAACAAGTGAATCTGGTTGAAGGTGACTGAAGGTGATCAGAAGGTCAACAACACCCATCAGCAGTCAGTCATGCTGTAGCCTCGTGGAAAGTTGCACAGTTATGTGATTTCTAAGCCTCTTTATATGCAAAAATAATAAAATAAAATAATACAATTTGAAGTGGAAATAGGCAAGTTTGTTTGCTTTAACGTATAATTATGAAGTAAATGTTGTTTGCACAGTCTAATGGCTATAAAATAATGACTCCATCTGTGTTCAGATTTGTTCCCTATAAGCCTCGCTTTCACGATGCAAGTCTGTCTGCCACCAGGAATGATCTCCCGGGAAAATAAAGGCTCGATTTATGGCACAAAGGAAGTGCGTCAACTATTGTGCAGCCAAAACAGGACGAAGAGAGCGCTTTTGTCCCCACTGATGGCTATCGGTAGCTACCCCCACTTACCAGAGAATATCAACGTAGCTCTTTAAGACTGACAGGAGCGCCCGCGATTCCACTTGCATTTCTACTTTTAAATGCTAGTAGAACTGCAACCAAATAAGATTCATTCGCCATTTTTTTTGCATATAAAACCAGGGGAGTTACACTAACATATCATGCATTCATTGTATCCCAGAACGCTGTTACCTTGCACTAATCGGTTTGTAGAAATCCAGTAAAAAGCGCACACAACTAAAACATTATCCAGGCCGCTGGTATTCACAACACTTCCTATGTTGGAATAAGCGTCATCACGTTGTGACCATGAGCTGACTTTCTTGCATGTTTTTAGAAAAATACGTGCAAAAAAACCAAAAACGACTTTCATTTTTTTGTAGTTTATTGCACTTTTTTAGCAATTTATTTCATAAGTATGGACATAAATCCATACGTAATATTAAAATTTGGGATATGAGGGTTGTATTAATGGATAGCATATTAAATTACTCCAAAAATGGCACTACAGCATATAAATATGTAAAGATATGCTCTGGTGGACTTGTTCTGTGGTAGGTCATAAAGGGTTAAGGTCTTTGCAGTTACTTTACCCCAGAGCAGAAATGGGGGATGGTCCCAGAGGAAAGGAGAATTCAAAATAAGATCTCTGTCTCTTTGTCCAACCTGTTTCACCTTGACATAATTGAGTTCAGTTTAACATTGTTGTGAGCTTGTGAACATTTTCATACGTCTTACAGTCAGCTCCTGAGAAACAGCCTTCCTCTTGTCTCAGCCTGATCCTAATTTAAGATTTTAAATGCTCTTTTTCCTCTGACTGCAGTTATTTTTATTTGTCTGAAATAATGAGCTCTTGAAATAACAGTAAGATCCAAAAGAAACCTTCATTGACTTATAAAAGAGCCTGCACATTTCAGAAATTTGTCTCAGTGATCAAATTCCAGTCTCAACTCTGTGCATTTTATCTGTCCTCAGAGTTGAGAAACCTCTGAGAAGCCTATGAACACAGCAAAAGAACTGCTGATTTATTCTTTTGCTCCTTATTTCTCCAAAGGGAAAGAGAGTTAAGAGAAATAGATCAGAATTTAGTAATCTCCATTTAAGAAGCTGATTTATTTCTGATGAGACAAAGAAAAGACTGTCCTGAGCAGCAAGCTCTGATGCTCCGTTCTGATGAAAAGGGAAAGTGATTTGGTCTGAAAAGTTGTCTGTTTCCACTTTAAGTGAACGCAAGAACTATATGCAACAGCTGTACTGGGATACACTGTTTATTGGTTTACTTTGTTGTTAAACCATTATCAGAGCGTCATGAGAGTGACTCAGTTTGAGTCTTGAAACTCTTCTCTGTGGTATTTGTGTAGGTGTCAGATGTAGTGGAGTACAACAAGGCGATGCAGCAGGCCAGGCAAGATGCAACAGTTATTAAATCACCTCAGCGGACCGCATCAATCAGAGCGTCCTCCATGCCCCGACTGGCTGTTGATTCTCAGGTAATAAAGACTGATAACCTTTATTCAAGCCTCTGTTCAGTACCTTAAAATCAACAAACAATACAAAAAATCATTCACTGGGTTTGTAGACTTTGCTAATTACATAACGTGATCTACAGTATATATGTCTGTATGTTTGTGTGTGTTTGGTCACGAGAGAGAGTGTATACTGATACTTGTTACTTAAGTGATTTTTCCGCTGGTTGTTTAATGTGTTTGTAGCCTGGGATGTCAGCAGACAGTAAGCTGATGAAGCGCTCCTTCTCCACCATCGGAGACCAGTGTGTGAACGGCCTCTGGCAGGAGCAGCACTCTTTGGAGAGAGTCAGTCCTGACGACACATACAGGCCTCGTCAAAGGAGCTACAGAGGTCACTGAACACACATCGCATTACATCGCAACACAGCCTATAGTCTGATACATATTCATGGCAATGTCAAGAAGTCACAGAAGTAAAATGGGCAAAGTACATGTTCAGTATCTGCTTCTAGCTATTGTGCATAAATTCAGCTGTTTTAGAATCGAAGTTGGTTTAATATCAGAATCGACACATTTTAGCTGCAGTGACCTTAAAGAGTGAGTCAAAGGTCCTCTTTCACTTTTTGTTTTATTTATACTGAATGAACAACCAAAATGAAATTGTATTATTAACGGAAATTAGATTTTTCCTGCCGCCTGAAGTGCACATTTTGAATGGATATGGACATTTGGTTATGCAAATTAGAATCATTTAATGACAAAGAGATGGGTCAGTGATGTCAAGTGTTTGATGTGTTCAAGAGAGGCATTGAGATGGACCAGCAGTGAACACATCGACTATGATGTTGAATTAAAACTGTAACTGATGAAGATAAGGATTTTAATTCCTGCCAAAATGAGTTTTAGGAATGTAATTTCTGACATCTCCTTAAATGTCATCATTGTGCCTGTAATTTGTTGAGTAAACAATCCTTATTGAGTCTTTTCACAGGGTAACTCAGATGTTGTTGGACATGTTTTACTCTGGGACACCCGAGGTGGTGTAATTTCCTTTAAACTTTTTTGGACTAACTTATATCTACACGCCCCTTAGGTCCCAGAATCAACCACAGAGAAACAAGCAGTCATGAGAGAGGGCGATCCAAGGAACGACGCCACCTCCTGTCTCCGGACGTGTCCCGCTGCAACTCTGAGGAGCGCAGCCGCGACCCATCCTGTGAAAGGAGACAGTCCCGTTCACCTAGCGAAGGACGCACACATCAGGTAGGACGACAGCAGAGTAAATTACACACTAAAACAACAGTTAAAGTCTTTGCGACCCAAAGTTGTTATGGTTTGTGTCACATAATGACATAAGGAACTGTTTTGTACCTGTGATTGGATGTGAACTCGGTGAACCACCTAAAAGAAAACCATGCAGTAAGTCCCAATAAGATGGAGCGCAGTTTTGCAGGTTGCTGCATTTTTTTTTGTTTTTGCTAGGCAACTACCTTAGCACCTTTCATTAGCTTAAGTCTGCATGAAAAATGGGCAGGCGGAGGGCACTTGAGGACTGGACACAGAGAGTATCAGCAGCTGGTCCACAAGCTTCACCTGAGTTATGGTCACTTCAAGGCTTATTTTAGGTTGACTCGGGGACAATTTGACAATCTGATGTCAAATGTCGACCCTGTTTACAGTTGGTAAAATGTTACAGAGTAGTTGAGGTGACAGTTTGTTCAGGTATGTGCAGCAGCTTGCCTACTGCTACGGTGAAGGACAATGGAAAAAACACCAAGGATGCTGAGCTATTTTTCCGCTCACAGTGTGCTCCTGCAAAGACACAAGGCACTCAGTAATGCAAAAGCAGCGAGCAATACGCTTCGCTCTCATAGAAAACCGTTACAAAGTTGGGATGCCGAGTGGCTTAATGGGTAGAACAGGCGTCCCATATACAAAGGCAATGTCCTAGCCGTTATTTCAGCCTGTGCCCTTTGCTGCTTCTCATCCCCTCTCGCTCCCCCCTTCATGCTCAGACTGTCCTTTCTTATAAAGGCAAAAAGAAAAAAAAAAAAAAAAAAAGAAAACTATTACAAAAAGCCACCCCAGGCTGCTAAAACTCGCTCTGTCTGATCAGGGCCGTACTCTGTCTCTCCTGCAGAAGCAGGATACCAGCTGAAGCTATAGCCAAAACAGTCCACAGCAGTGCTTTCCTCACTATGGTGCTTGTGTTGTTTGCAGGTGAACACATCAGGCAGCCCCGTCCACTCAGCCTCAGACTCCGGTACTCCTCGTAATCGGCGCCAGCTGCCACAGACGCCCTCTCGCCCACGGCCATACATCTCCTACTCCCCTCTAGTCTGCCAGCCCCACACCTCTCCCACACCAGCAGCCTCCTCCGAGGGACAGACCCAGCCTCAGGACGGAGGTGGTAGCTCCACGGAGACCTCATGGAGGGCTGACAAGGAGGGCGCCCCCCTAACTGCAGGTCAGGGGTCATCTGGAGGTCAAGTTTCAGGACCAAGTAACCCGTCTCCTCACCGCTACATCTCAGAGCCCTACCTCCCATTCCATGAGGACATCAGCGGTGGAGAGGCAGGCGACGGGCAGGAGACCCTAACTTTTGAGACTGCCATGGCAACCAGCCTGGGACGGGCCAACGCCATAAGCTCCGCCCCTCAGCTCAGACACTCCTGGCAGGTTCCTAACGGGCATTTCCGGAAGCACTTGGGCCAAGCGAGTCCGGCTGGAGCCAGCGAGCTGCTAAGTGACACAGATGAGGATGACCGCTGCTAAAAAACAGACGAAGAGGACATACAGAGCGACTGGGCCCCTCGGAGAAGCTCCACGTGGCACTACAAGGCTTTAGCTCCTCTGCGGCTCTGAGAACTTGTACTCTCAGTACCAGTAGCATAACAGGCAGGACTGAACTCCACTGCTGTTTATCTGGATACTTGGGTGTCTGTCCGAGACGTGCTTTTGTGTGTGTGTGTGTTGTAGCAGGAAGGATGCTGTATGTGTGTGGAAACAGGTGTGTGTTTATGTGTGTGTGCTCTCAATAGAGAAAAGTTGCCAAATCAAGAGAACAGCAGAGACTCACTGTAGTATAAGTAGATCACTGCAGGCAAACCCAAGCATTGCCAAGCCTTCCCACACAAGTTAATGTATTGATTGTTATTTGAACAAAATACGGTGAGACGTCGATCCAAGGCGTCCCAACCTCTGTTTGAATCCAAGAAACCGATCTAAGTGCGTTTTGTGTAGGTGAACATAGAGGTAGCATGTACAAATGTAATACGATGAATGTATCTTAGCTTTTGGTTCTTATGTTCAGGTCATTTGAGAGGGTTGCTGTTCGTCTTGACTGTGCATAGTTGTACGAGTAGCAATGAAACAGAGGTTGATTCAGTTTGTAACTGGCAACCAGCCACTTCACACAGTTCCTGTTTACAACAAGAGCATCCACGTGGTTCATGGGCATTATACAGTCACTAATCAATAGGTAGTCAATACAGGAAATCACGTTCCAGACCTTTAAGTGAGCAGAACTTGTAGTAATGGTTATTTTTCTGTCCTTATGTGAAAACAATGACAGTGTACCTTCAGCTGGAGCAGCACCGTGCAGGTTTTGTTGACTCTGTGGTGTGAAAATGATGCTAAAGATGACAGATTACAGAAGAAGAGATGTTTTGTCTCAGGATACTGGACCACTGAATTTGTAATATATTACATTCTGAAATCTCCTGGACCCAAAATGAAGACGTGTCAAAATCAACATCAACATGGCAAGATCGCCACAAGGACAAGACCAGTGGAGACTTCACACAGGCCCAGTTGTCTGCATCTACTGTCCATTGACTGTAACAGCTCTGGCCTGAGGTACAACCATCTGTAGGACAGACAGACAGCCCGCGTGAAGGCAGATGGATGCTCGGCCTTCACGTCTCTGTGCTGGATAACCGCTGTCAATGCTGAGTCAGAGAGGTGACTAAAGCCATTTTCTCTCGGCTCATAGAGCCAGGGACGTGTCTTCTTCAGGATGTGTTGCCTTCTTTCATGTGACGATGCGAAATTAACGTTCTTTTTACATGTGATGCAACATGGACGCTTTTACAAAAGAGGAATCAAAGGCACAGTATGGTTCGTCTCTGTGTTAATTGCCGCATTGTTTATGTTACATTTGTTTTGGTCCGTAGAAACAAGCATTACGGTATTTTCCGTGCTCCAGAGTTATAGTATTTTCCACATGCATGATCATGGTGAGATGTGTGAGAGAGACGTGTCTTAGAGCTGCCTGGTTGTTCTTATTTTAATGTATTCATGATATTAAATGGGATTTTAACCACTTTACCAACAGAGTAACGATGAACAGCAGGCGGAGAAATGTTTCTTTCAGTCGCAGCATCCACTGTCCATATCTTTAAACATTCCAACTATTTGTTGTTTCCCCTAAATAAGATGTATATTTATATCATGTGCTGTTGTGTTAATGTAATATGTTGAGTTTGACATGTTTCTGAAATGTGAACACAGGACTTATCTGGTCTGAGGATCCAAACGCCAGAAGAGGTCCCCTGCTGGAGCCCCAGACAGGAAGTCCTGGACTGAAAAAGACGTATTTTAGCAGAGAAACCTCCTCTGAAGTGTGTCGACTACAAGGCTCGATTCATACAGTACACAGGTTAGGTTAAGGCTTCAGCCTGTAGTTCATAGGACAGTGCTTAACATGTACAGTGCAGCCTAGGACTTAACCTTGATGTCCGTCTCTGTACAGAACAACCTAATCTGTGCCTGGGGACGCTCACACAAAGAGTTCCCTATCAAGCCTGGATTTCATAGATAGAGAAGCTTTCTGGTAAATATGTAGTATAAACTGTACAAAATAAATTCATGTTTAATTTATTGCACCGTTTATATTTAATTTGAATCATGATGCCTGTCTATGACTTTAACAAAAGAAGTGTTTACATATCTGTTCAAAGGACCATTAAAGAGAGATCACTTGTCTTTGCTGTACTGGCTGATATTACTACCCTTCAGATACTGAAGAATTTAACTATACACTGATCAGCCAAAACATTAAAACCACTGGCAGGCAAAGTGAATAACATTGATCATCTTGTTACAGTGCAGTATTCTGCTGGGAAACCTTGGGTCCTGGCATTCATGTGGACGCTACTTGATGCGCTCCACCCACCTAAACATCATTGCAGACCAAGTAAACACCCTCAGTGCAGCAGCACTTATTGATGGCAGTGACCCCCCAGCAGGACAATGCACCATGCCACACCACATACACTGCTCAGGCATTGGATTGGGACAAAGACCTCAAGGTGTTGACCTGACATCCAAATACCCCAGATCCCAATTGATCGAACATCTGAGGGACATGCTGGTACACCAGAGGTACCCCCAATCCACGATGGATCCTCCTTGGACTGGACTTGGCTCTGACCTGTGAAGGCATGGACACAGGACCTCTGGAGGGTGTCCTATAATGTCTGGCACTAGGGCATTAGCTTCAGATGTTTTGAGTTCTGTGGGTTGTGAGGTGGGGTACCAGCACGTCCCACAGATGTTTGATCAGATTGGGATCTGGGGAATTAGGAAGCCAAGTTGACGCCTTGAGCTCTTTGTCTTGTTCCTCGGGACATTACTGAGCAGTTTTTGTGGTGTGGCATGGTGCATTGTCCTGCTGGGGGACCGATGCTACTGGGGAGTGCTGTTGCCATAATGGGGGATGCCTGGTCTGCACTGGTGTTCAAGTGGGTGGAGCGTGTCAGTTGGCATCCACATGAACATCAGGACCAAAGGTTTCCCAGCAGAACATTGCACTGTAACAAGATGATCAATATTGTTCACGTCACCTGGCAGTGGTCCTAATGTTTTGGCGGATTGTTATGCTTTTTGTTTGGTTTTTTTTGCTGATATTTTTGGGGATTTTTTGCCTTTTATAGAGATATATTATTAATAGATATGATAGGAAATTAGGATATCTGCCTAAACTCTTAGGCCACCAGCTACCATGTTAGTACTGTATACTTTGGACTGAAAATCCTACACACTGCTCTTGTGGAGCTTCACACTTTATAAGTAACCATAACACCTTATTCAATGCTCTTGACAGAGGTCCAGGAGGGCCGAAACCTTAGTGTTATTATTGTCCTACACATTGGACCTTTTAAAGGTCCAATCTTTAGGATTTAGGGGCATCTATTGGCAGAAATGGTACATCATGTTTATTGCTATGTTTTCATTAGTTCATAATCACCTCAAAATAAGACTAGTCATTGTCTCATTATTACTGTAAAATGGAGTTTGCCATGTTTTCCACAGTAGCCTGTAATGGACAAACAAACCACTGGCTCGAGATAGGGCCATTCACATTTTCGTATTGCCCACTGTAGTCCTCCTACATGCTTGGCAGTGTTTTTTGCAGCTCCAGTTCTGCAAACTCACCACTAGATGCCACTAAATTCCCGACACTAGACCTTTAAAGCAACATTTGTTATCATATACTTACGCTAAGTGACATCCTCAAGGGTATAATGGCCTTTAGCAATCGGATACCGACACATTTGTTACTGTCTGCAAACATCCTTCAAACTTCGTAGGCTACAGGTAAAAAAGACAGAAAAAAACAAGAAAATAGCAGCTGATGGACTTCATCTGCAACAATTTTATCCAGTGTACCTTAAAGAAAAGTGTCAAATGAATGTAATGTAATGCAGCCAGAAAGCTATAGTCCGTGTTTGGATAAATAACACAGGCTGATTCTTCAGACGTACAGATTTGAATGATACTGTGATATTTCACTGAACCTACTGACTCCTCCAGGAACCTGTGTTTTTGCGTGTCTGTGTGTATGCTCACATATTCCCAAAATAAGCAGGTGCAAAGGTTTCAGCGCCCTGGAAACAGAGTGGAGACGTAGGTGAGATATCTAGTTTGCTGTTGAGAGATCAAAACATGAGCTGAGGGTGTTTGTGAGAAGACAGAGATGCCAGTTAGGCCCGGCCCTCTGGTCCATGTGTAATAGCAGCTGAGATGTTCTCCCAGCACCACTTCTCTGTCTGCAGTCTGCTGAGGACATGATGCCGAGCTCATCTGTGCTCTTGCTGCTCTGCTGGGTTCAAGCCTACTTGTTCATAGTGAAACCAGACGCTCTGTCTCGGGAACTGAGCACACTGCAGCAGTGTTGTCTCCATCCTAAAGCAAAGGATCATGGGAGGGACAGAGGAGATGTGACACCTGCAGACGTGAAAGGTAAGCAAACTTAGGATAAGGAACATTTCTGATGGCTGTGAGTGGGGGAAATGTTACTGAGATTTTTTCTTTTTTGTGAATTCAGCATTTCTACAGCAGTCTGAAAGCAGTGATACACAAAGGAACATTTTGGACAAGTAACTGTGCCTCAAAAGACCAAGTTGTTGCCTGTTAGTGAGAGCATTACTCATCCACTTCAGTTAACAACGTCAATTTCCAGTATGCTGCTGAGTGAACGGGGAGTCAGAACTTTCATCTGGCTGTTTAAGAAGAATTTCTCTGCTGGAAAGACGTCTTTTTTTAAAACTGTCTATGCAGTAGAAAGACGCAAATACTTTGAAATTGGTGCTACATGACCAGAAAAAACAAAGTAAAGGGCTGTGGCATTTGCTTTTACTCAGGAGGTATAAAACGTACAACTACCAGAATGCACTGCGAGGCACTGGACCAATAAACGCTCCAGCTGGTGGGTGACGTAATGCAAGCTTACCTGTTTTTCCACATGAAACTATACGGCGGGTGGCAGTTAACTAACAATCTCGAATTACAGTAAAACAGTGAGCTAAAACATGTTTCTAAAAACATTTGTGGTGAGAAATAAGCAACGCAGTAACAGAATGTTGGTTCATATTTGGCCAGCACTGCTTAGTTTTACTGTTTGATCCCAGTATTTTCAGCCTCCATTTTTATGACAGATGATATGGTGCCCACTTCTTGTTTACAAATTCTTTTATTACAGCCAAACAGTGCACTAAAATGTGTTTCTGAAGACAAGTAGTACAAACTGTAGTTCGAACAACAGCCTCAGAGCCAGCAAGAAAGATGTGAGCTGAGAGATGAGCAGGAAGAGCTGGGAACTGGTAAGATAAGGGGAAGTATACAACAGTTAATTTGCACGTACTATCCACATTGTTATGATTCAAAGCTGTTTGAAAATTGATCAAGTATCCTGTCACTGTCAGTGTTATGTTTACTTAATAACCACATGTATAATTTCTGGGGTCAGTCAAGAGGCAGTTACATCTTTCAATAATCAGCTGAATCAGGTTGATATCAAGAGTACTGCATGTTGTTTTGATTACTACAGTATCTCTTAAAGTTGCTGCCTTCATATAGTAATGATAATAATAATATTAATGATAATCTTTAATCATAAAGCGCTTTTTAAAACAGTTTCAAGGTGCTTTACCCGTCAATACTTAAAACAGACAAGACATGAAAACAACAACCTTAAAAGAACTGATAAAACACTTTAGTGTACAAAGACTGAGGAAATAAAAGGCAGTCTACACGAACTTAAAATTCAAGTAAAATCAGTAAAGGCTCTCTGATAAAAGTATGTTTTAAGAGGGGACAGATCATGGACACGGCCGACCTGATTTCCTCAGGCAGACTGTCCCAGAGCCTTGACAACAAATGCTCTGTGTCCTTTAGTTTTCAGCCAGGCCTCTTGAAAAGAAGCGTGAATAAGCACAAAAATTTGTTGGGATTTGTTTGTATGAGGTGTAAAGCGTCAACCAAAACTTCCACATTACCCACAAATAGTTTTATAAAGTGACAAAAGCCCAAGGTCTTGTATGATTTATATATTTATTTTGTATATCAAAGTTATTCACTGCTGGAATTAATTAGCAAGCAAATGTTTTAATTGACTTCTATTTTCCTAAACACTGCAGTTAGAAATTCTGGCAGTATTGCTCCTGTTAGATACCACATTAATAATCTACAATTTTGTGTTTGCAGTGGTGGATCTATTACAGCTCTTGGACATGCGGTCAGCCGGTCATTACAACGTCTCAGCAACAGAAGATGACCGAGGGTGTCCAGCATATCAGATCGGACAATACGCCACACTGAACCTACCGACAGCTACAGTATTCGGCCCTGTGTAAGTCTTATTCATTCGGTTCATTGCAGGAGCTGATGTGAGAAGATACTGTAATACAGTATCTCGTCTCAGGTGAAATTTTCAGTTAGCAAATAGGCCTTCATTAAGTCACGACCACAACATAAGCAAAGGTCCCAGCAGGAAGTCATCTCAGGCCCACTACACACTACTACACACTGACTCAAACTATTCTTGTCTACTATACTATACTAATACCACTATACTATTAATGTCTTACCTCATCAGTCTTACTGTAGCAGCAATAAGATTTTCTAATAAGTGTCTATTTAAATGTATTTCTAACAAACATATGCCAGTGGTCACTGTACATTGTTCGTTAATATCTTTCAATTCTAATGCAGTAAAATATTTCCAATCTAAACATGTACTCCTCTAAGTTTGTACCATAAATCTCTATCCTTTACCACAAAGGAGAATTTTTCATTTTCAGAGAGCTGACAAGGTCACACTTGACTGCAGTGAACCTGTTTACCTAAGACGTTCGTTTTTTTTTCCATGATGTGTAGGTTGAAAGGATTTAGCTGAAGGCTTTGGTGTTAAACTGGACCTTGGCTACACACACGGGGTGCTAATGCCGTCTGAATCTGTCAGCTTTGTGACACAGTTTACATTCACTTGTGAGGCAGCTGTCTATGAGGAAAGTCCTTGGTCTCTCTGTGACTCCGTAACCATCGGTTTACAATCTATACAGTCCTGTATTCTCATCTCACAGCTGTCTATGTCCAGTAAATGAAATGTGCGAATGAACACGTGTATGAGCGTGTGTGTGTGAGAGAGAGACAGAGAAAGAGTCTGCTGAATGTGTACATTTATTAGTGAGTGTGCTAACGTTTACATGACAGTTTTCCAGATGAGCTGAGTGTGCTGATGCGTCTGCGTCTGGGTCAGCAGTGGTCAGAGGAGACGCCGCTCTTGGTTATTTTAGGGCAGGAAGGGGAGGAGCTTTTTCAGCTGAAGGTGGGGCCGAGACTCTTCTCTGTCGTCAGTGCCTTGGAGCAACACTATGAGTGAGGAAACACAAAAACACACACGCTTAAACACTCACAAAACCATAGGTGAAGACATGATCCACCAACAAACTCCACCACTGAATGTGTCATGGAGAGTAAAGATGTGTAGGGTTCTGAAAACTTCCTCTCTGTCAGTGAATCTCTATAACTCAGAATATGAGGAGGGTGTGAACTGTTTGCACTGTATCTGTGCTATGCACTTTCCATCTAGCGTACTGTATGTACTTTAATTTGGCAGCCTTAATGTCAAGGACAAATTTCCCTATAGAGACAAATAAAGTAATCTTGAATCTTAAATCTTGAATAATATAAAAAATATTTATGTTTTGATTCATTATCTTTGCAGAACACACAGAATATCACACAAACCAAACACGCACTTAAACTGCTTTTCTTTAATTAGTCGTTAAAGGTCTAGTGTGTAAAATTTGATGGCATGTAGTGGTGAGGTTACAAAACTGAAACATCTCCCATGTGCCAAGCATGTAGGAGAACTACAGTGGCCTATTCAAAAACTATCTAGAGCCAGTGTTTGGTCTGTCTGTCACATCTCCGGAATATTTTGAGTGTCAAGCACTTAATTTCCTGCATTCTGGTTAAGTTTTTTGCACCAATTTGAGCCTTTTCTGCATCGATTTTTGGTGTAAATGTAATTCTTTTTTTTTTGTTTTTCAAAATAAAAGCCCTCTGCTCGATCATGTTTTATTGGGGGAGACAAATGCTCATGTTGTAAATATTGAGGAGGACATATCATCTGTGCCCCACCCCCGAAATCGAAAGTTACGTATGTAACTACGGTTCTATGAATCCTGGATGACCGCCAGAGGCGGTGCATAAGCACTGAATGACTTCGTCTCGCGCATGCGCAGGTCGAGTATCTATACCAACAAAGTCACCTGTGACCCCCTGATGACCCCGGACAGGTTATATCTTCCGGTGTCGTCAGAGGATCTGTTCCTGCAGAATCTTCTCGCGAAGCCACGAGGATTCTGAGTGACTGAACGCTCTGGCGGTCATCCAGGATTCATAGAACCGTAGTTACATACGTAACTTTCGTTCTATTTCATCCTTCCTGACCGCCAGAGGCGGTGCATAAGCACTGGATGACCCATACCAACAGAGTCACGAGGAATCCCAAGTACATACCTCATAGAGTAGAAGCAGAGGAACTTGGTCGGAGGACAACGCCAAGTGGGTGAGGAGCGGCAATATTAACTCGATAAAACCTGGCGAAGGTGCTCGGTGACGCCCACGATGCCGCAGCACATATGGCCTCCAGGGGCACTCCTCTCAGGGCTGCCCATGATGTGGAGACACTCCTCACAGAGTGGCACCGCACCCCCGAGGGCAGGGGGCGACCATCTGCCTTATACGCGTAGGCAATGACATCTACGATCCAGTGAGACAGACGCTGTTTGGAGAGAGCACAACCTTTCTTAGGACCATCATGACATACGAAAAGCTGGTCCGACTGGCGTATACTTGCGGTACCATCCACATATGCTCTCAGAGCACGCACAGGGCATAGGCGTCCCGCATTGACACTCTCTTCCCCATCTGGGGGGTCAAACCGCGCCAGCTGGATGGGCCGATTGCGGTGCGAGCTCAACAAAACCTTAGGCAGAAATGCGGTATTCGGCCATAAGGTGACCCCTGAGCCATCAGAGTTCCATCTCAGACATGAATCGCTGACTGACAAGGCATGAAGCTCCCCTACACGCTTCGCTGAAGTGATGGCGAGGAGGAAGGCAGTCTTTGCCGACAACCATCTCAGTTCTGCCCGTGCCAGTGGCTCAAAGGGAGGCAAGCATAGAGCATCCAGCACCAGGGAGAGATCCCACGCTGGAGCTCTTGGCGTTTGTGGGGGACGCAGTCTCAGAGCCCCCTTCAGGAAGAGGGACACAAGCCTGTGGCACCCCACTGTGTTGTTGTCGACTTGAACATGTTTGGAAGAAATGGCGGCTACGTACACCCTCAGGGTAGAGGGAGATCGACCGCGATCAAGGAGAGATTGTAAGAACTCCAGAATGGTAGGCACGGAGCAGTGCACCGGGTCCTTATCCCTGTCTGAACACCAGGCAGAGAACAGCTGCCACCTGTTCTCATACTGTGCCCGGGTAGATGGTGCCCTGGCATTCAGGACAGTATTACAAACAGTGTCAATACACTCACTCAGCAGTGGGTCGGGCCCCGCAGAGGCCAAACCCACAGCTGAAGGCGGCAGGGGTCGGGATGCCAAACCCGTCCCCCTAGCTGAGACAGGAGATCCTTCCTGTCGGGGAGGCGCCATGGTGAACTGCAGCACAGCCTGTGCAGCAGAGGGAACCACGTCCTTCCCGGCCAAAAGGGGGCCACCAGAAGCAGCCTGTGGCCCTGTTGAAGAACCCTCTGAAGTGTTGCCATAATCAGAGGGACCGGTGGGAAGGCATATAGGAGACTCTCTGGCCACTCGTGTGCGAGGGCATCCTGCCCCAGAGGGCTGGTCTCCTCTGTCCAGGAGAACCAGAGGGGACAATGGGTCGTCTCCTCCGAGGCAAAAAGGTCTACTTTTGCCTTGCCGAAAAGGTCCCAGATGCTGTGGACCACTTCGGGGTGAAGCCGCCACTCCCCCGGGGAAGGGTTGCAGCGGGAGAGGAAGTCTGCTACCTCGTTCCGCTTCCCTGGAAGGTACATTGCCCTCAAGCTGGCTAAGCGGGGGGCTGCCCAAGTTAGAAGGTCCCAGGTCACCTGCAGCAACTGTGCGGACCTGGTGCCCCCCTGGTGATTTATGTGGGAGACGGTTGTGATGTTGTCCGACCGTACGAGCACATGCCTCCCCCTCAAGTATGGGAGGAAGTGCTTGAGCGCTAGGTGCACAGCCCGTAGCTCTAGCACGTTGACGTGGTCCCTGCGGACTCGGGTGGACCACTGCCCTCGAGCCGTTCTGTTCTGCCACACTGCACCCCACCCTGAAAGGGAGGCGTCTGTTGTGACAGTCTCCCGACGGGACGGAATAGAGCCCATGGGCATGCCCTGCAACATGAACGCCCTCTCCCTCCACGGGGACAGGGCGAGGAGGCACCGCCGCGTCACCCTGACCTTCCTGTGCCTGTGCCATTTGGCATCCAAGTGGAAGCTGTTTAACCACCGTTGAAGGGGGCGTAGTGACAGCAAGCCCAAAGGAATCACAGTTGCTGCTGCTGTCAACTTGCCCAGGAGGTGCAGAAACTGCACGTACGGCAGCCGCTTGCCTCCTTGGAAAAGGGGGAGGAGGTGGAGTATGTCGTCCACCCGCTGAGATGACGGGCAGGCCCTCATGGTGACAGTGTCTAGAGCCACACCTAGGAAGGTGGTGCTCTGGGAGGGAACTAGGCAGCTCTTCTTGAAGTTCACTGTGAGACCCAGCCGGGCCACATGGGCTAAAAGCGCAGCTGTATCCCGAGCAACCTGAGACTGGGAAGGCGCACACACCAGCCAGTCGTCCAGATATGGGAGGATTTTCATGCCCCGCGACTGCAGGGGCGAGAGGGCTGCAGCAACACATCTGGTGAACACCCGTGGGGAGAGGGAGAGGCCGAAAGGAAGCACTCTGAACTGAAAATGGCGGCCTTGGAAGGCAAAGCGAAGGAACTGCCTGTGGTGAGGTATAATGGGGACGTGAAAATACGCATCCCTCAGGTCGATGGACGTAAACCACTCCCCTCTGGCAATTGCACGCAGAACCTCTGCTGTGCTGAGCATGTGAAAAGGTATGACCTTCAGGAACCTGTTGAGTCCCCTCAGATCGAGGACAGGGCGAAGTCCACCGTCTTTCTTTTGAACTAGAAAGTACTTCGAGTAGTATCCCCTGGGCTGTGACAGGGGATCTACCGGCTCGATGGCACCCTTGGCCAGCAGGGCGGACAGCTCCTGGTTCAGGGCTAGGGCTTTTGCCGGGTCGCTTATGGTGGTCATTTTGACCCGGCCGAAGGCTGGGGGCCGGCGTCGGAACTGCAGTTTGTACCCCTGGGCTAGGGTGGAGACCACCCAGGGATCTGAGGTGTAAGCAGCCCAATAACTGAGCTGCTGCTGGGAAAAGCAGCCGACGACCGGCCCCGGGGTCTCAGTTCCTGGCCCCCCGGCCCCTGGAGGCCCTGGGGGGACGTCGGTTGGCCTCAGAAGCCCTAGGTTGTCGGGAGGGCCGGCGATCGGGGGCCCGAAAGTCCTGGGCTGCCCGCTGAGCGGGTCGCTGCACCGGATGCTGAGGCCTCTGGCGGCCACCGGGATAATCCCGTGGCTGAGAGTGGCGCTGCAGGGCAGCTGATGACCCTCTCGGTCTGGCGGGGGGAGGTACGCTCCTGTGTAGACCCGAGAGCTGCTGCCTGGTCTGTCTGGCCTGAACGGTCCGCTCTAGTGCCTCTAGAGCTGCTGACCCAAACAACTCGCCTGGTTCCACCGGAACACTGCGGAGGGTCCTCCTGCATACCTCTGTAAGGGGCGACTGAGCCAGCCAGACTTGGCGACGAGCCTGAACCAGAGTGGACATCACCCTCCCCAGCTCCCTGGACATAAGGGCGAAAGCCTGCAGGGACGCATCACTAAAATTATGAGCCGAAGCGTCCAGTGTAGCCTCCTGCAGGGAGGCTGAGAGGGCGAGCATAAGGTGTGACATGGAGTTCCCTATACGGCCCATGCGAGCTGCCGCGTCATAGGCCTTGGACAGCAGATCATCCGTGACGCGACACTGGGGTGAAGGACACCTGGCATTCAACCTCAGGGCCTCATCCGGAGAGACAATAAGTGCGGCCACCGTTGGCTCAATAGCTGGCATGCGGCCAAGGCCAAACTTGGCCGCATCCTGCATGGCTGCCAGGGTTCGGCCATCAGACGTTGCATGAGACAGAGCTCTGGAATCTCTCCAACATGCATGCAATTCCTTCAGATATTCCTCTGAAGGAGGCACAGTAAAGGTAGCCGGAGTCGGACCACGTCTGAAAAAAGCACTTGCCGGAGGCGGCCGGGCTTGAGGCACATCAAGCTGCAGACGAGCCAGGGCCGTACGAATGATGGCCCCCATGGAGCTACCCTCTGAGCCCTCAGCTGAGCTGCGGGCCGATGAATGGGAGCCTGCTTCCGAGGCATGGGAGACCGTGTCATGAGGGACTGTGTCTACTCCGTATTCCCCAAATTCAGTGGCTGAGGCTGCCGTCGAGAGGATGTCATCCTCTGGACCCGACATGGTCACAGGAGGGGTAGGCGCAACCGCATTCCCCGTGCCACTCTCAGTCTGGAGAGCCAGAAAGACAGACTTCATCTGGTTCAGCTCTGCCGTCAGCTGGTCCACCCTGGAAGACAGTTTAGACTGCTTGCCCCTCTTCCTGGGGAGGGAGCCTTCAGTCTCTGTAGCCCGGCGCTTTGGCCGGCTAGGCTGGGCCGGGGCCAACCTTTGAGCTGACGTCAGCTCCTCTGGTGGGGTAATGCCCCCCAGAAGCGACTCCACCTCAGTGAGCCTTGCAGCCCTTACTGCCCGGGGCATGAAGCTGCAGTTCATGCATGGGTCCTCTGAGAGGCCCTCTCTCAGGTGCTCGAGGCCGAGACACAAGGGGCAGAGGTCATGACCGTCCTCCGGCTGCAATGGGGCCATGCAGGCTGTACACCCATGAGTGTCCATCATGATGGTGGCCACCAATTATGAACAACACACAATGGACAACGTCTGCCGGGAGTGGGAGCGAAAACACTACCTTCACCAACAAAGGTTGAAACAGAAATCAGAACCACCAAACTTGCAATGTGGTCTAAGTAAAGTAGCTCGAGCGAGAGCGCTGCTGCTAACTGTAAAAAACAAAATCACCTCCAAAGAAGGAATGCTGCAACTATTGAAACAGCCTAGGTACGACCGAGTCGCTACCAGAATAATTCAGTTAGCTCAAGTGAAACCACTGCTACTGACTGAGAAAACAAAATCTGGATCTAGTCCAAAACAAGGAATGCCGCAACAAAACAACGGCACCGGTATGACCTTAGCTTAAGCGAAAGCACTGTTGCTAAGTAAAGCAAGATATAGCAAAATATAACAAAACACACCTACGCTGGGAGAGGGAGCGAAAACACTGCCATCACCAACAGGTGGCCATTATTAACAAAGGTAGCTTGCCTCTATAGAATATCAATCAAAAAACAGTTACAACTATAAATTGCCACAACATAAGGTAAGTTAGCTCGAGCGGACACACTGCTGCTAACTGTAAACAAGCTACAACAGAAAACGTCTAAGCTGGGAGAGGGAGCGGAAACACTGCCGTCACCAACAAAGTAACAATAAAGCTTTAGATATGGTACCTAACCAGCCGTGACCAACCTTTCGTCTAAGATGATGATCCGGAGGAAGGAGTGTCCACGATGCCGGTGAGGCAGCCACACCCGCGTCCTGGAGGGACAGCTTGTCGCAGCCCTTGGAGGGCGAGTCCTCGCAGCTCCGACCGACCACGTGCAGTCACAGGGCTACCGGCGACAGGCTGCTAACACGCTAGCTTCGGCAACAGCGGCTATAGTCGCGCAAAGGACAATTAGCTCTAAGCCGATACTACGACCGTAGTACACCTGCGACAGCGAGAAGAAAAAAGGAACAGATCCTCTGACGACACCGGAAGATATAACCTGTCCGGGGTCATCAGGGGGTCACAGGTGACTTTGTTGGTATAGATACTCGACCTGCGCATGCGCGAGACGAAGTCATTCAGTGCTTATGCACCGCCTCTGGCGGTCAGGAAGGATGAAATAGAACTAAATTTTTTTGGCTATAGCTCGCTTCAAAGCTACTATAAGGGACATTCCAAAAAAATTTTTTACACATAGTGCAACCAACTGTAGACCTCCTTTGTCAGTACTTTGTGACATCAGTGCTGATACTGAAAACACTAGACACTTTTAATGAGAGAGAACAGTAAAACATAGCTTTACTCTGTAAGGCAGAGATCTAACAGAAACATTTTTAAAAACTTGAAACACTGAGTCATGTTTGCTGTATGTGACAGTAAAACTCTCACAGATCTGTCTGACAGGTTTCCTGCTGCTCCCCTGTGGGACGGACTGTGGCACAGCCTCTCCCTGTCCATCTCTCCGTCCAGACTGGAGCTGTATCTGGACTGTTGTCTGCAGGAGAGCACCCCCTGGCGTCTGGGCCCAGGACGGCAGATCAGCACTTTAGGTCTGACGCTGCTGGGAGGAGCTTCACGTCCTCACCACACACCCTTTACCGTAAGCCCCAACTGACCTCGGGCAGCAGCCCCTCGCTCTTCTGATCTTCATGTCACATTCCTCACCTGGGCCATAGTCCTCCCCTCCTGACCCTGGACAGAAAAGAGACGAAGGGAGGAGGGCTCAACATGAAGTTCAATGGCAGAATAGGCAGAACAGTCATCAGTTGGTTAATTTGTCATGAACTGAGGGAAACGTCTGCAGTAGTCGGAGTTTAGTCACTTAAATAACTGCACAAACAGCACATGCACGTCTTTAGATGGTTCTTACTGAACCCTTGAAATGTCAGATCTATACATGAAGGTCTTCTGTGTGGACTGTTGAAGTTGGAGTGGGAATAAGTCTAGCATCAAAGGAAGCTGATGAGACGAGCTTCTCAGAAAACTCATTCCTCATCCTGAGCCCACATCAGTGACAACTGTGTTTTTTTATTGTCTCACCTTCACCATCAATCTCCCCTGACCACTAAGGATTTACACCTACTGTACAGACACAGACCCAGCAGACGACACACCTAAGTGTCTGTTGCCCTAGACCTGTACGGTAAATATCAGTTTAACCATACTTAATGTGCAAATAAGCATGTAAAGACTAACATGGGACCTGTTAGCAGCAACACTATCTTTATAAAGGCTACAGTAAATACAGTAATTGTCCATTAGCCCCCTAACCCTATTAATGATCCTCTTAAACCGACACCAGCACCGACATATAACCTGCCCTGATGACAGAAAGCGTTTTCTGCAGCTTCCTGAATCGTTTTTTCAACTGTTGCCAGGCAGCAACAGCATCTATACCTTAAAATCTGCATAAAATATGGACAGGCAGAGGACACTTGGGGACAGGGAAACGGATATCTGTGTGGGTACAAGGCCCTCAGAAAGAGGAGAAGTCACAGCAGGAAGCGACACCAAGAGCTTTGCCCGGATCATGTTTGGTTCAAGGCTTATTTTAGGATGAGTCCAGCACGGTTTGACAACCTGCTGTCAGTCGTCAGGCCTAATTACGGTTGGTAAAACAGTGTTGAGGTGACAGTTTGTTCAGATATGTTTTGCAGCCTGCCCAGGTTAGCTTCACACAAATCATGTACGCCACAACTTGTTGTCATCGCAACCACAGAAGGCCCACCTCTCCATTTATCTGATTGGATAATGGGAAAAAATGCCAATGGCGACGGGCACTTTTTCTGCTTGTATTTCATCATTGTCTCTTGTTCATTAAGAAATCTTTCATTCGACGCAACTCATAATATTGCTTAATGTTTAGGGCTGGCTGTGGTTCACACTCTGATCTAAAGTGCTGAGTATTCAGAGTCTGACTCTGAGGTGTCTGGCGCTGTGTTGCCACAGGAAGCAGAGGAGATATCTACTGTATATTTGTGGGTGTGGATGTGTGTTTGTAAGAGCCTTTGGGTGTACGACTTGGTCTGTTGGTTTCATCATCTCTCCTCTCTGAGCTGTAAACGTGTGGTCAGCCTGGGCTCAGTCCTCCAGGGAGGGGTGTGTGTGTGTTTTTCAAGTTCAGCCCCTGAACCTGAGTGTGTAAGGCAGCTACAGACAGAGGAGTCCAGAAGTTACCTTTATCAGAAGCCATGCAGGGTGCTGTGGTGGTGCTACTGCTTCTGAGCTGCGTAAGTCCGACTGTCCGTATCATTGGTTAAAATGTTGCAGATGGACTCAGGTCAGATTTATCAAACTTTCTGACAACTTGGGGTAAAATGTAGACAGGAAGATTAACTTTGTTGGTTTAGATTTTGAATGTGGATTTAAATTATGAGTGGAAAGAGCTAAAAATGTTTTTTATTCAGCATTTAATTGCATCAAGATGATTTGAATTTCTTATCTTTGGAGCTTTATTTTTCTTATACCATGTGGAAAGATGTTGTGAATATAGATACATCTTCTTAAAAGCTTTGGAGTCACAGCTGACTCTCTTATCTTTAACTCCTCTGTTGCATTTAATGGGCTTTAAGTGGTTTTTTTTTAAGGCATTACTAATGGCTGTGCTTCAGTTTCATGTTGGCTACACTGTGTATACCAGAAGCTCAAATATTTCTGCATCAGGTTTGGGGTTTTCTTACATGTGCATGTGATAGGATGAAAGGCAGGGGAAGATTTTCACATCAACAAGTAAATCTCATAAAATGCAGAGTAGAAAATGTCACCGTGGGAAACTGAAGAAAGAAGGCTCATGCATCTGCACTTTAAGGAGTGATACATGTATTTACAAAGCAGCAACACATTTAGTGCCACATGTTGAAGGCTTACGGCTATTTTGTTATGACTGACTCACAGTTTGCTTAATATCTACACTTGTTGTTATGTTATTCAGGCCTGTCATTCAATCTTTTTTTCGCATTTCATTAATAGCTTATTTATTTAGTTTGTTATTTAGTCAGTCAGGAGTATTCCTCTCATGCATCAGCAATGAGTCACAGTTACAATCGAGCCAGTTGCCTACATTTATTCTCACCACTTCTTATTTTGTCTCCACTTTCTCTGCATTAATAGGGCTAAACAAAATACCAGTATTGCATGATCCATAGCATTAAGATCTGAAGCTAGGGAAAGTGTTTAGAGGACTAATATTATTGCTTTTCCAAGGTTAAAAAACATTCCCCATTTATTCTTTAAGGGGTTAGCTCTGATTTTTTTGTAGTGCCGTTGTATGGTCAATGTATTACATACAGTAGGTTGTGGTTAACACGCCCCCAGTTAGTAGAGGCGGCAGAAGCACTGCTGTTGACAGGGGCAGCAAAAAGATCTTTTAGCCATTTTAAAAGGCACACCTAAAAAAACAGTCTATCATTGTTTAAGTTTACGCTATATTTAGAATATTTTTTACTGCTTTCCCTCTGTCAAGGAAGAATGGCAGGAGAAATACCCACACACCAATTCACCTGAGCTGGACAGCCACAAAAAAGGTTCACAGGCTGAAATCAATGCCAAAAAATGTCGAGTAGCACTGATGATAGTCAAACATTGAGACCTTTGTTGCTGTTTTTAATCACTTTTTATTAATTTTTTGCACTTTGAGCACCCTTCTTCTTGTGCATGGATGTTCTGCATAGTCATTTTTTGGCAGTTGAGTGAATTGGTGTGCAGGTATTTCTCCTGCTGTCCTTTCTTGATTGTCCGTTTTTTGTTGCCCTAAGTAGTCACAGTTTCACAGCAGTCCTTTAAGACTTTACCTTATTCCTTTGAAATGCCAAAGTCACACATTAACATGGATAAAACAGCTGATCAAGCTAGAGGTAGACCAGCAGCAGCTTTTGTGTTTAGTAATGTTAAATCACTGTTTTTCTCAATGGAGTTTGGCTCTAAAGAGAGTGATATAACGGTGTCAGACTCCTGCCTGGTTCTCCAAATGGGGGTGAGCTGACCATCTACTGTAGGGAATACGCTTACTATGGATAAATACACCATACATCCCCACTTCAGAGGATCTGAACTATCCCTTTGTGCTCTGACTTATCATCATTTGAATTTAAATGTCTGTGTTTGCATCATTCATTTCAAGTTTCTGCATTTCAAGCTCAGTTTAACATTATATAGATGATATGCAACCTCTAAAGCTGATGATTTGAATGTATGACCTCTGCGCCTCCCAGTGGGAGTATCAAAAAACCCTGAAGCAGACAGCAGTGCACACTAACTACTATCATAGAAATTAAATTAATTTACTGTAGCTATAAGCCAGGTTTTGGAGTGACACTCTTTCAGCTGGTCATGTTCTGTCTCCTGTGTGTCTGCGGTGTGTTCAGGGCACCATCCAGCAGATGATCTTTGTCTTAGGAGATCCTGTAGCAGCTGAGCAGCACTGTCAAGATCACAGCGGCACCTGCTCGCCTCTGACAACAACACAGGTACAAATAACACACCACTGTCTGCTGCCAAACACTTGTCTAAACTTTGGGGATTTACTCACAAGGCTTACATCCTAATGACCTCTGTTTTATTGCCATATTTCCCCCCTGAAAGACTGTTTAATTTGGAATGGCTTGCTATTGTGCTCATCCAAAATGTCCTTTTTGTTGCTTGTCATGTATAATATTTAATCACTAAATGTACTTTGTTATAGATAAAGGCCTGGCACACGTGTTTTCATTAATAATGGCCATTGAGACCGAAAAATGCATGTGAAGAATTCAGCAGTAAAGTCTCTTTACAGAAATCATGACCTGGATACTCGAGACAATCCACAGACCTTGTTGTGAGCAGTTACATGTAGGGACTATTTTCTTTCTACTGAACTACACCAGCCAACCAAATCACCACGCACAAGGAAGTAATGGCGGAAAAATGTATTTTTAATTTGGGGGTAAACTGTCCCTTTAAGACAGTCAAGAACAAGACAGTTTTGTAGAATTGAGGCTTGTATCTAAGGTCTGACTTTGATTTTGATTTGAGCCACAGTCCACGTCTAACTTTGTGAAACCGGCCATCAGGTTGAAGGTAGGTGGAGCTATAGTAGCAATGATGTGAGGTCATCAAACTTAATGTAACAAAGCAAACAGACAGTTCAGGGAGATATCAGTAAAGCTTGGTTTGTACACGCTCACACAGTCTCATTAGAGGAGGTCTAATTAGGCAAAATAAGTGAAAACACCTGAGCCTTTAATAATCTCTCTGCCCCGCTCCATCACATCCATCATCCAGTGTTTGCAGTTCTGAAGAGAAAGTTTGTTCTACTTGAGATGGGAGCGCTACTGTTTATTTATTGATGGCATGTTAGTGTGAATGTATGATCCTTCAAAGTGTAAATCCACAGTACTGCACTGTACTGTACTGTCTGTCTATCTGTCTGTCTGTCTGTGGAAGCTACACAAAGAATGTTTGTCTCAGAGAGGTTTACCATCATAAAATGTGATTTGTTTTGGACACTAACTGCATGTTTTTATTTGTGTGTGATTCCACCAGAAGCGTTTTTCTCTGAGACTGTTTACATTTCTGAACATTGTGTTTTCACTCCACCAAAGGGAGCACGAAACTCAGCCGTAACCTCTGTTTTAAAATTTGGAGGCAATTCCATGGTCTTCATTCTAGTATGCAGCTTGTTTGAATCGTATCTTTTGGGCAATAGTTATTATTATGACTTAACTGCTGTGCTTTATTCGTTTAGTTATTGCCTTGATCTGATGGTAGGGACATGACCCTACCAATATCCATCGACCACTGAATCGTCCCTCGCTATTATTTCAATCAAATCATGAAAATATAATCACTGTTGCACGTCAGTGTCTACTCAATGTTCTTAGTACAAAAGAAATGAACAGATCCTGTCCTCTACTACGAGTCCTGCCTCCCTAACCCAATATTACTGATGGGCTTTGCTGTTTCTTGCTAATGTGTGAGAGGCTGTAGCTACATCTGGTTGTAAGAGGCGCCAAAGCTCCGTCAACTACATGTGCATGAAGTCTAAGTGAGGAAGACACCTTCTTTACACTATCAGTTCGACTCTTGTATTATTTCAGGAAGGGGACGGTGCATTTTATTTTTCAATGTCCACCTTATTCACGAGGGCACTACTGTAGAAATGATTATGTGCGCGACTTCCGGTGAGATAGCGGAAGTAGCATTAAGCTAGTTAGTCCCATAGACTGTCTGTGGTTAGTCCCAGTGGCTACTCTTGGTGGCTAACCGCCACTGTCCATGTCTGTAATGACTAACAACCAGTCTAAGCTAAATTTTGTCTTCAGCAACTGTGTGTTGAACATGTGACCAGAACGAAAAGGGATTGTTCCTGTTGCCAAAGGTACTATTGATATGAGAAATAAATCCACAAGAGTTTCACCAGACATAGAGAAAAAGTATAAAATCGTGATTTGCAGAAGAGAATGACACGTAGACTGACAGGTCCATGGTACTGGGGACACAGGGTAATGTTTTTCCTTATGTAAATCTTTTCAAGGAGGTTGCAGCTGTAGATGAGGTGACCACTCAGCCTGAGATCACAGTATCAGCCAGACCAGAAAATCCCACACACGACACGACTCTACAGACCGGTCCTACTGAGGTGACACTCACACTGGATCCAGTGAGCAGCACGTCCCCTCTGAAGTCACATCCTGATCCAGAAGATGTAGACACTGACACAGACACTCAGACTGTAGCCTCAACCAGCAGCGAAAAGGACAAACCAACAGCTGCGAGTAAAGAAGAAAATCAAGGTGGACATACTGAGACGCAGCCTCCCTCTGTGACTGGAAATGAGCTGTTTTCTACTGTGCAGCCTGACGTATTAGGGACGATGGAGGAGCCATGGAGCACAGAAGGAAGCATCACACCCTGGACTCCTTTTGTCCACACACTTCAAACCGCTCAGTATCCGAGACAAGATCATCAGCCAACTGTTGCAGCATCAGAGAGCTCCTGGACAAGTGACGCATCTGTCTTGGAAAGCGTTGCAACAGCCACATCAAGCCTCAGTGTTCCTCCTGAGATCCCCACGGCTCCAGGTGTTTTATCAAGTGATGCAGAAACTACAAGTACACAGACATCTTTCTCTGATGGGCCACAGTTTGCTACTAGATACACTCTTATCTCAGGCCCCGTCACAGAGCCAGGGTTTGTCACCTCTAGTGTGTATCCTTCACCTGAAGGAGGAGTGACAAAGGCATCGCCACTAGTCATTACACCTCCAGTTTCAGTTGACTCACCACCTGAACTCTTAAAACAGAGAGAAGAAAATGTAACCCAGGACTTTGCAGCACCTGAGACAGATCCAGCCCAAAACGTGACTGTTGTAACCCCCACGCTACAAAGTGGAGAAGCACAAAGCACCAGGAAAATGGAGGGTGAGATTGCTAATGTTTCAGCCAGTGAGGTAAAAGAAAAAGAGGAAACGGACAACAGCTTGCAAACTGTTTCACCCAGAACAGAAACACCACCACAACAACGACTTCCAGGTGGAGCTCAGGGGAGTGGGACGGAGACGGATGAAGATGAGGTAGATTTAGAGGAGGAGGAGGAGGAGGAGGAAGTGCACAGTCATGCAGAGATGGAAAAAGAAAGTTATGATGATGATACTGACATTTCTGAGGATTATAATCATTCCTCACATGATCAGATCTCCCATCTTGAGACTGAATCTCCACAGCAGACTGTTGAAGCAGCCAATCAGCCGCCTGTATACACAGTCAGACATCACAGGGCAGGATTACGACCTGGGATCAGGGTAAGACTTTGTTTACATTTACCTATATAAATATTCATAATCAGTAATCAAATCTAGATTTCACAAGTTATTTTTGTCAGTCAGGTCTCTGTATACTTTAAATGTCAGGTTGATTCAGAGTGACACTGAGGACAGCGTGTTAATGATGTTACAAATGCATAAACAAACCACGTAGGAAATTTTTAATCACATTTGTGTGATATTCTCATCTCATTTTCTGTCATGACCTTGGATGAAATTGAGTTTGCGAGGAGCTGATTTGATGACTGAGATGGCAGCATATATCTGTGTCAATTCTAGCACCTAGACGGACATACAAGTGTGTGTGTGTGTGTGTGTGTGTGTGTGTGTGTGTGTGTGTGTGTGTGTGTGTGTGTGTGTGTGTGGTAAAAGGGAGCGGCTATTCTCTTCAGTGAAAGCTATTGTCACCCTCCTCTGGCTAAATGGTGGTACTGTAACACTCCTGATTTCTCTAAAGACTGTGTGTTTATATCTTTCCTAACCTATACCCTCAACTATTACCACAAAAATGATCATGTTAATCAGAATTCAGGCATTATAAATCCTGGATATCTGCATTTCTGGTCACTGTCCTCTGTCTCAGGGATAAGCACAGTTCAAATTTAACTTAGTACTTTATGAATAAATTTTGACGTATTGTTTTTGTAATTGGATTACAGCAGCCACCATTACTTTTTGTAGTGATGATTATCTGGATCTAACTGCACCTCCTCACTCTTTCATCAGGGGCTGCAGGGTCCACCTGGGCTGACAGGACCACCAGGGCCTAAAGGAGACAAAGTATGTATTAAAATAAACATGAATCAGGGTTTTTTGTATCAACATTGAATCAAATGACTGTTACTTGAGGTGAACTGCTCATAGTGCTAATCAGATAATGTCCTGTGCAACCCTCGTTTGCAGCCAGAAACTCTTCCAGTCATTTCAGTTATGTCATTTTGGTTTATAGACACTTGTCTGCTCTGCAGTGGTGTAGAGCAGTGATACAGGGGTACTTTTACTGCAGGAGGTATTTCTGAAGTTGCTTTGAAGCCAATATGGAAATGTTATATATGTACATATATTGATTTTCCATTTATGAAATATATGTGCATATGAAGTAAAAACATGCACAAACTGTACATGAAACCTTGTAGAAACAGAACGATTTCATGCATTGACAGTATATTACATTGTGACACATACAAATGTGTATGTTTATATAATATATGTCATGTGTAATTATTTAAACATGCGCATTTGTATAAATGTGTGATATACAAATTATACTTTTATATAAATCTTATTCATAAAATACATGGTTTGCACATATTCCTTACTCTTAATTAACAACTTACTTTCTTACCTGCTGAGCTGTGTAACTGCTGTGTATGTGGTTGGCAAATTAAAAAAAATTTTAAGTAAATAATGAGAAAAAAATGTAAGCATGCAGAATTTTTGCATAGGCTATACATTGTTTTCATAAGCTTGCATAAAATTAAATTGAATATATATTCTTAACATACATGGTAGCAACATGTAATACTGTACAACAATTTATCATAGAGATATTTTTAATATATGCACATATATTAATTGTAGTATGGACCAGTAGTTTGAGAGGTGCCAGTTCACCACCAAAACAGTGCTGAGGTGCCCCTGAGCAAGGCACCACACCCCCAACTGCTCATGCACCTGTCCAAGGCAGCTCCCCCGCTCTGACATATCTCCATTTAATGCATGTATAGGTCCTGTTTGTGCGTTTGTGTATATTTAGAGCCTGTGTGTATATGACAAGAGTTGAATTACAGCATTAGCAGTTTAAATGGTATGCTAGAGGTCGTGTATAGCTAAATGGTTAAAACAGTTATCTTACAGTAAGAAATAAACACTTGAATTAGTTCAAAGTGGTAGATGGTTCATATAGTTGGCTAACAGTAATGGATAACATTACATGAATAAAATAGATATCTTAAATTAACGGATAAACAGCTGAAATAATTTGCTAAACATTTTGGATAAATAGTTGACAGACCAGCTGTTTGTGTTATAAAATGGCAAAGAAACAATGTAAAGCAGCGATAATGTCTACAGTAGCAGGCTATTTTTTTCTCAGAAGAGATACTGTAAGAAATAAGTGAATATTAGCTTTACATTTATCAGTTATTCAGAAAGGAATATGGTCGTATGTTTGTGATGGTCTGTGTCAGCTAGATGTGCATATGAAGCTGAACTGAAGTTAAAGGATAATGTTACTGTTAATGTTACTTTCAGGGGTTTAACGTGCAGCTTTCAGCTGAGTTCAGCAGGAACTCTGTCAAAACAAACCATAGTTAACATTAAACTAAACTGCAGTTTAAACCAATGTCTATCAAAAACTGTTTATGGAGATTGACAATGATTATTTTTTGTTATGAATTTATTTTTTATTCATAAATGTCTTCACTTGTACATTTTTACCGTTCATATTCATATTTTTTCATATGATTATAACCCATCTGGTTTATGATAGTCTCTGCTTAGTCTCACTTTTCATTTATATAGGACTTTCACTTATAATTCTTATAAAATCAGTCTTTATAGCCTACACATTTAATACACAATTAGATTGTAATCATATTTTCCCCTACTATGAAATGCTATGTATAAGGGTTTTTTTTTTTAACTTTAATTTCTGTTGAGTTTTAGTTTGTGTTTACAACCAAAAGTTTCATTTATAATAACTTACAACTTTCTTTTCACTTGCTCACTTTAGCAGTTAAAGAGGTTACATTTTCCCATCCAAACTCCATCCCTATCTTTTTGAGTTTGTGGTGGTGTGTTGTGTTTTGCGCGTATTAAGGCATTGTTCCGTTGTAATTTCAATGTTCAATTCCCTCTCCCATTTTCTGTCTTGATGTACATCATAGAGAAGGCTTTACATTCTCTGTGAGCTGCTGAATGACCTGCTTTACTGAAACTAAACAAAACTGTCTGTCCTGTTTTTATATACGTGACTTGTGATTGCTCATCAGTTGATTTATGTTAAATGTAAATTGGCCTTTTTGCTCTGTCACATAATCAACAACCTCTACCTCTCCCCCTGATTAAACCTCTCATACAGCGACACATCTGCAGTTTAATCATCTGAGGGCATCACAATCAGATTAGATTTATTTCCATATGACACAGGTTTAGAACCTGAGCTGAATGACACAACAAACAGCCCTAAGACCTTGATAGGCAGGTTATATCTCAAGGCTGGTTTTGTCGGCTCTTCGTCACGTTCCTCTGATCCCTAGTGATCAAAAATTAGTTTAATGCATCCTTGAATTATCAGTTCAGATTTTTATCTCTGTCAGTGTTGATTAATGTGTAAACAATATAATTTAGACTCATCCTGTTTTCCACATTGAAACAGACATATTGCTTCATGTCCTCTCAGGGTTACCAAGGCGTTATGGGCAGGACCGGACGGACAGGATACAGAGGCCCCGTGGGTCCGCCTGGGATGCCTGCCATTGTTGTATTTAAAACCTCTGAAGAAGAGTGGGAGTCTTTCAAGGTAAACTGCTGTTCTGGCTCTGACCAAGTGACCACTCGCTCAGTGCCTGTTTGAATATGGAGATATAGAGTGAAATGTTATATTATGCCAATATATCAAACAGCATTAATGTTTTGCATGATTGACTCTTGCCACCTCTACATATTTCATGGTAAAAGATTTAATATACCACAAACCAGATAAAGGTCCACATTTTATGATAGAGAAATCTTTTGTTTACCCAAAATTACATTTCTTGGGGTATTCATGGTTCCCACGCTCATGGAAAACCTAGAAAAGTCATTAAATTTCATAATTACATTTTTAAAGCCTGGAAAAGTGGTGGAATTAGTAAAAAGGAAAATGAATGTTTTGGAGGAGTCATGGAATTTGTTGTTTGTACATATCTCTTTCATGGATAACTGTCCACTTAATGTAGCATAACGCCAAATTTATTTGCTAAGGCTGTCGACATGATGTAGCTCTAACATGCGTCAATGTGTGGCATTTGTTTACCATCATGTACTTGTCTTCATTTTCTCCCTCCATTGCGTCTCTCCCTCCGTGTATCCAGCAAGCTGAAATTAAAATAACAGGCAAGAAGGGCGAGTAAAAAAAAAAAGATGGGTCCTTGAAAAGTCATGGAAAAGTTTTTATATTTTGTCCATGAATATGTGTGGGAGCCCTGGTTATTGCTTTGAAAGTTTGTTATATTCTATGCACTTTTGTTTGAAGACCATTTGTGAGTTGAGAGAGGTTGACATAATAATAGGAATACTTTCTATGTCATTCTCTTGCAGAAAAACAAGATCTATAAAACGCTGATTTCTTCCTGGCCGGTAAGAGTTTGTTTAAAAAAACAATTATTGCACTGAAAATCCTTTTTTCCTTTCAGTGATGGGGTTGCAACAACATGAGATTTTCACTGTACGATAACGGTCTCAGAAAATATAACAGAATTTATTTTGTTATCAATCAGAAAGACACTTAAAGGAATGAAAATGGAAACTTTATTTTTGGTAAACAAACATTTTATATCTGTAATTAAATCTTAAAACCATTTTGTTAATGGAAGTATGTGTAAAAAGTCTCCCCTTATATCATAGATAAGCAAAGTGTATATGGTATGATAACCATCAATTTTTATATCAGGGTATACCTTAAAACTGATATACTGATATAGTGCTGCAACTCTAGATACAGGTAAGTCAGAAATCCTGGATAGCTGCTCAGAACTCCAACAACATAATGTATTATTTTTTTGTATTATTTATTTTATTTGCAGTGTAAAAACCCACACACACATGGGACATGTTGTGACTGAATTATGAGACACTGTGGGTTTTGTTTTGTTTTTGTTTTTTAATCTCCAGAAACTTAGAGGGCCTCCAGGGCCTCCTGGACCTGTTGGAGATGACGGACCACTTGTAAGTACACAACAGTGATTACTCAAGGCAAAATTTTAACGGCTATCTGTTTACACTTAATGTGACAATATCATGACAATACTAAACATAGAGAGATTGTAAAAGGACTCCTGTGGCAAATTTTGTGTTCCAGGGGCCACCTGGAATACCTGGGAAGCAAGGACGAAAAGGAGTTCAAGGGAAAATTGTAGGTATCAGACATTTAGAAAGATAATGCTACATTGCTTAGTCTCTGCTCTCCTTGCTTTAAAAACTCTACATTAAACTGATAACTATGACTTTGATTGATACCATTTACATGTAGAACAGCATGGGGTGATACATACAGGTTATGATGGTGTAATATAAAACTACAAAAGGCACAAGTTTATTAATGAAGTGTGTTCTACCTCTGCAAAGTTATTGTAAACAAACATTTTGATTCAGTCTGGTTGTTACAGTGGATTAAGTAACTGCATTGGTGATTTACTTTAAGGTTATTCTTCAGGTGTTCATGTCTGTTGCCATGGCATAATTAGGTGCTTGCTTACAATAGTTGCTGGAATACCTGGATGTATTAGATGGTAATTTTGGGTGAGAAGTTTTTCCTCAGTAAAATTTGTCATGAGACCCAGGAGACAGCATTGCATCTTGTGTTGTGCCTCAGGGTAATCCTGGACCACAGGGTCTACCGGGTCCCCAGGGCCGACCTGGAAGAGATGGGACCCCAGGAGAGGACGGTGATCCAGGCCCTCCAGGCCTACCTGGAGAACAGGTAATACCACTGACTGACTGACTGACTTATAAAATATGTTATTTTCATAGACCTCACACAGTAACCTCCAGCATGCACCGTGTGATGCGGTTGGGATGAGAGTCAGCACCTCCAAATCTGAGGCCATGGTTCTCTGCCGGAAACCAGTAGGTTGCCCCCTCTGGGTTGGGGGAGAGTTACTGCCTCAAGCGAGGGAGTTCAAGTACCTCTTGGTCTTGTTCATGAGTGAGGGTAGAATGGAGCGTGAGATGGATCGGCGGTTTGGTGTGGCTTCTGCAGTGATGCAGAAAGAGCTGAGCCGGAAGACGAAGCTTTCGATTTACTGGTCCATTTACGTCCCAACCCTCACCTATGGTCATGAGCTCTGGGAAGTGACCAAAAGAATGAGATCGTGGATACAAGCAAAATGAGTTTCCACCGTGGGGAGACAGGGTAAGGAGCTCAGACATCTGAAAGGGAGCTCGGAGTAGAGCCGCTGTCCCTTCACATCAAAAGGGGTCAGTTGAGGTTGTTCGGGCATCTGATCAGGATGCCTCCTGGGTGCCTCCCACTGGAGGTGTTTTGGGCACGTCCCACCGGTAGGAGGCCCTGGGGCTGACCCAGAACACGCTGGAGGGATTTCATATCTCATCTGGCCAAGAAACGCCTTGGGGTCACCCAGGAGGAGCTGGAAAGTGTTGCTGGGGAGAGGGACGTCTGGGGTGCTTTGCTCGGCCTGATGCCCCCCGCGACCTGGCCTCGGATAAGTGGATGAAAATGGATGGATGGATTTTCATCGTTGTAATGCTGTCAAACATGCCTTGAATACCTTTTTATATATCATTTTCATTCATACGTATAAGTGCAGTCCTGTTCTTTGTGCTTGTCTCTGTAGGGTCCCCAAGGCTACAGAGGAGAGACGGGCAGCAAAGGGGAGCTGGGTGAGTGGGTAAGAGTGGCCTGGACTTTTAATGTTATGGGGACTGAAATTGTGGATACATGTGTATCTATGTAGCCTACCTCTCTGTCTAAAATGTCTACATACCGTTACATTTAGCCTCACACTGTTTTAGTTGCTCATATTGTCTTGTCAGATTGTTAGCAGTGGGTATTTCAGAAGTTTTGATATTTTTGTGCTTTTGTGAATTTGTCACTATGTTGCTGGACTGGAGCATTTTATTTAAATTTATTTGTCAAACCGCTTTCTGTCTGTCTTCAGGGTTATGATGGGGAGGCTGGACCACAAGGAGACAGAGGACAAAAAGGAGACAAGGTCAGACTCGACATCCACCACATACACACACATCTCTTTCAGTAGTTGAGGGCTGCAACATGTGATTCAGATTTTCCTGTCTTTGCTGTAACCAGGGAAATAAAGGCAACAGGGGCGTTGTTGGTGTCCCTGGCTACATCGTAAGTATGTTTATGATTGAAATGGAAAATGGACTTTCTTTTGTATAGCACCCTTGACACTGCATGCCATGATGAGACACTCACACACACACCTTTATACAGTGGTGGCCGAGGGTACCATCAAAGCTACCTATTCATTGGTTAAATGCATTCACTCATGGCAAGATGATGAACCCCAGAGCTATCAGGGTCAATTTGGGGTTCATTATCTTGCCCAGGGATATTTCAGTATGTGGACTGGAGGACTGAGCCACAGCTGCTGACAGTCCCCTCGTGGCCTCATCATCATAACGTCACTGTAAAGTGCAAATTCAAATACACATTTCTTTTGCTGTGTTAAAAATAATTACTTTTTGTTGTGAATTTCTGCACTTGACATCTGAACTGTCACATGTTTACAGGGACTGCCTGGATCCAGGGGTCCTCCTGGTTTTCCTGGACCATCAGGACCTCTGGTCAGTGTCAATTATTCATATCTATATAAACAGCAATCATCTTGATTATCAGACTCACAGTACTTGGTGCTTTTAATAACACTGATATTCCTGTTTGATACACTGCTGGTTATTCTCAGGGAGAGATTGGAGCTCAAGGCTTCAGTGGACCACCAGGCCCACCTGTAAGTTTTCCATACACAGTCTTCATAAAATCAATAAAATAATGATGTTGGATTAGATAAGAAGTAAGGAGTGCATGTATTAATGTGTCCTCTGCTCAGGGCAAAATGGGCCCCAGAGGAGTAAAAGGTGTCTCAGGAGTTAAAGGACCTCCGGTAAGTAAAAACGGAGTTGATCGAGTTGTAATCCACACTGACTGATAAAAAAGATATTTGTGAAACGGTCTTTTATGTTATCAGGGTCATCAAGGTGCACATGGTGCCAGAGGAGCGATTGGACCACAGGTGACAAGACATTTACAGACTCTCACAGAGGCCGAATAATAGTGAGCTGGTGACATTTTCTTACCTTCCCTTCCTACCTTATGTGTTTCTTAAGGGAGAGCCTGGTCCTGATGGAGTGACTGGCTTTCCTGGTGTCCGTGGACCTCAGGTATAACAAAACCTTTTGAAGTGTTTTGTTCCATAGTACCACAGGATCAGAGTCAGAGACAAAATCAGTTGCTGTGTCTCAAATCGGATACTGCCATTAGTGCACTTACATGTAGTACACTGCGTACACCGTGTACTCACTTGCAAAGTACGCGCACATTGATAGGGTAGTGTTGTCTCAGATCAAACATTGCTGTTGCGCACTTAACGGAAAGTGTGTTTCGTCTTCTGCCGGTGGAATTGCAACCAGCATTATCGTCAACATTCGTCACGCGCTCAAAAACAGAACCAATGAGACAATGGTTACCCAAAAAAAGTGGAAGGGGGGATGACAAATGAACATGAACTCAGGGAGCTTGATGAGTCATGACAAATGCATGTAACATCAATGCCTATGATAAAATGTACCACTGTCAGCTAGCTAGCAAGCTAACGTTAGCATTTGCATTGTTGTTTGCTATACCAAATTATTACAGAATTAGCCTAATAAACACACTGATGACTTCTATTTAACAAGGTATATTGGTAGTGAAAAATACATGTATATTTGTATGATTCTTCACTGTTCACTGCGGTAGTCAATCGACAATTTACAAGTTTGAAATTTGTGGTCCTGCCCTTTCCACTACGTAGGCAACATAATAATAATAAAAATAATAAGAAGAAGAAGAAGAAGAAGAAGAACTTTATTCATTCAGCACTTTTCAAAACAGATGTTACAAAACACTTCACAATACAGGACTCATACGTCACAGTTTTATCACATGAAGACAAAAAAATATAATAAAGAAAACTCTTTTTTTTTGGTCACAGGGAGGACCGGGACCAGATGGACCTGCGGGTCCTAAAGGAGACCCTGTGAGTACATTTAGAGGAAAAACAACCAGAAACAGTTGAGCAGTAAATTGCAGCCAATTCAAGGGTCACTCTGTGTGTTTCACCAGGGAGATCCAGGAGACGAAGGGAACATAGGGGAACCTGGACCACCTGGACTTAATGTAAGACAACGAGGCCAAGTCCACCGCACTACCAACATTAGTAACTAGAGAAGATATGAATGCAGATGTATTGGAGTGAGTTTATCATGTTGGAGCTTTTTTCCTTCTCATTTCAGGGAGCCAATGGGAATCCAGGAAAGCCTGGACCCTCAGGTGATCCAGTAAGATTACTTAAAGCAATGTCAATTATAATATATGGCAATATTTAATGATTTTAACCACATCAAGCCGTTATACTGTGACAGGCATTTTTAAGTGCTGAGCTAAATGTGCAGATGTTTTCTTTTTTTTTGCGTGTGTGTGGTGTGCATTTTTCTCTACCAGGGGGCTAAAGCCACGCGAGGTGGGAGGGGTGATCTGGGGTTTAAAGGAGACCTGGTGAGTTTGATTCTTCCCATCAGTCTGTTCAGATGATTGTCGATCAGTTTATGGACCTTGACCATCCACTCAGATCATCCTTTGTTTACAGGGACTTCCAGGGCCTCCAGGTAAACAAGGGTTAAAAGGGCATCGAGGCCCTTTGGGACTTGAGGGACTCGGAGGACCAACAGGGCCAACAGGACCTCCTGGACCCAGTGTGAGTGAAATAAGTGCGATAAATGAAGACATGTTCATTAACGTTACTATAGCAACTGTAACAATCAAGTTTTCTTTTGTTCCTGTCGTCATATGTTGTAGGGTTTTGATGGTATCATGGGGGAGCAAGGGAAGCAGGGAAAAGATGGACCAAAGGTAGGTTTCAAGAAAGTTGAAAGAATCGTTTGTGATTTTGTGCATTTGTGTGAATGAGTACATACAAATACATGTATTTTTTTTTTGTAGGGAGATCGAGGGCTCAATGGTATTCAAGGAGTTCCTGGGCCTCGGGGCGACAAGGTAGGACAAAATTGTTACTGGATACTTTCATACATGTGGAATGAGTCTACAACTGATAAAATATCGATATTTATTATTTTAATATTTGTGTAGAATATATAGAGTACTAGCTTTACATTGATTGGCCACTGATGTTTATGAGACAGAGGGAATTTTTGTTAAATATGTCAGATAGCGCGAGGCATGTTGGTACAATGGTTAGCACTGTTGCCTCACAGCAAGAGGGTTTCTGGTTCGAACTCAGGGTGGGGGGTTCGAACTCGGGGTTCTCCCCATGTCAACTTGGGTTTTCTCCACAGTCCAAAGACATGCAGGTTAATTGGTGACTCTAAATTGGCCGTAGGTGTGAATGTGAGTGTGAATGGTTGTCTGTCTCTATGTGTCAGCCCTGTGATAGTCTGGTGACCTGTCCAGGGTGTACCCTGCCTCTCGCCCAATGTCAGCTGGGATAGGCTCCAGCCTATCCTCAAGAGGATAAGCAGTAATGGAAAATGAATGAATTACAGAATGTCAGATTGCTGCAACTTGGCAGAAATAAGCCATAAGAAATGTGGTCATATTCCATGTATACACAACAGCTTGTAGTAATGTAGTCCAATACTGGTACAAATATACACCCATATTCAACTTACTGGTGATAAACTCAAGTCACCACAGGTGTCACTAGAGACCATCTTGCGATGGGATCACTGCAACTTCAATACACCAATCCACGACTTAAAACAAATGTGGGCCTGGGGCGTAAAGTAGGGGCCTACTTCCAGCTAGTAATCAATATAGCCTGTTTCACATGATGAAGTGATGCTAGTGTGGATATTACACTTTAATCAATTATGATCATTTTTCCTGTCAAAGGGTCGAAAAGGTCGAGCTGGATTTTCTGGATTGCCAGGTCCAATTGTGAGTATGAGTGAGTGGAGATCAGAGTTTATTCTAGATGCTGATCATCCTGCTAAATCCACACTAATGATGTAAATGTTTTTTTTGGTTGCAGGGAGAGATGGGAAAATCTGGAGAGAGGGGACGTGAAGGAGAGCCTGGTATTAAGGTTCCTACGTGGCTACGTTCTTTATCCTGTCCCTATGTGATTGTGACGGTGTCCAGTTCAAACATATAATCACTGCTACTATTCACTGCCATTTTTTTAACAACATATTTGATTTACTTACTTTAATTAACAGTTTAACTTAGATTTTAAGTCTGTTAAATATATCTGTACAATTAAATCTGTAGAATGTCTTCATGTCAGTTCATGAAGCCAAGACAAACTAATTTAAATCGTTCATTTCCCATTTATATGTCTATTTAATATTCTGTCTTTATGTGCCCCTAGAAATTGTTGCTAATGTAGATGTTAATGAGCCTGTGTGTTTTATATGTGTAAACCTTTTGTGTAGGGAATGCCTGGAGTCATCGGAGTGACTGGACCTAAAGGCCTGAAGGTGATCAGAGCTATCTAAATAATGTGAAAGACTGTCAAGTAAAATTATTGAAATTTTGAGTCTGTAATTTTAAGTGTTGGTCAATGAGTGTCATGTTATTTTAACTTGGAATTTAATCAGACCTATATTTCATCCAAAAGATAAAAAACCTACTAAAATATCTTATATGTGTCCCATCTTAGGGACTTCAAGGTCATTTAGGAAACAGGGGACAGGATGGACCTCCTGGAGCCCGGGTAAGACCGACCAGCAATATGTCAACATTTATATCTCTGACTTTGGCCAATCACTTATCACCTCGTAGAGTTCACAAACTCCATGGTTATGTAAATGTAGCTATGACCTCCATACGAGAAACACCTCTCTATTATGTTGTTTACGCCTGATTTTTCCTAAGTTATATGAGTGTGTTTCGCCATGGGGTTGCACGCACTCAGTAAAAAACATGGATGAGTTCACAGTAATTAGGAAGCTCATGCAGCCAGCTGCAGTGTATGTCTATCCTTTAAGTTTGAATTAAAGCTAGGGCTCCATACTTGTCAGAAATTACCTTTCAGCTGGACTATTAAAGGGGTGACCAGGATAGAAACAGTGATAACATAATATCTTTCTATCAGGGACCCACTGGTGTAAATGGAATGAATGGGGACACTGGACGTCCAGGACCAAAAGTGAGTTTGATGAAAAACACTGAACAAGTAGATTTGCTTGCCTCACACTGTCACAAATAGCTGATACTCTACTTAATATTTTCCACAGGGATTGCCTGGGAAAACAGGAGCTCCTGGCCTCCAAGGACCTGTGGGAAAGAGTGTGAGTGTTAATCACCTTTGTTCATTGTAGTGATATGTGACTTTTTTTGAGAGTAAATGGGATAAGTGATGGGGTGCTAATAAAGGTGCTAACTAGAACCATATTCGACCCTCAGTTTGTCTCCAGAGAAAATCCTTTTCAGTTCTAGTAGAACATTTTATAAAGGTTTTATGAAGAATCTTCTAACACCCATGCTTCCAATAGTCATTGAAGAACTCTCACTTTTAAAAAAACAGGTTCATAATGCAACCCTTAAGCCATGTTTCCACCAAAATCTTATTACCCCACTCATGAACATTAAGGCTTCTATGTGTCTTTAAGAAAGACGGTTGCTAATAAGAGGCTAAATGAAAGTACAGAATGTCATTACCCTTGGCTGCATCAAACACGGCTTTACAGTCTTGTTATGATGGTGACTTCAGGTCATGTGACCATGGTGTAGTTCGCTTTTGGCTGAACGTTAGATTTTTACCTCTGGCGATTGCATTTAGGCCTCAATATTCATGAAAATGGTATTCATTTGAGAGGATTATCTTGCCGAACAAAATGTCGAAGTATCTTTCACATTTGTTTATCCCAGAGCTTATTTTCTGCAATTATCCAAACTTCATTGGAAAAATCCCACAGGCTTATTGAAGGGGGAACCAGTTTGATGGTAACTTTTGCATTGGCCTACAGAAAAACGTCTTCCCGGGACACTCTATTAGCCAATCAATGGACTGCAGTGTCTATGGCTCCACCTTTTAGTATTAGATCAGTGTGCTACGTACCCCGACACTGGGGTGACAACAAATGGGGATGGTAAACAACAGTTCTGTTAATACCATCCACAACTTTTCACCACAGAAACACAGAAATAGCTGTTCTAATGTGTACCAAACTGAACTGAACTGGACTGCTTCATGAGAATGAGTCTTTAGTCTTACAAAGAAGCATTTAAGAACTTTTTCTTTAAACAGTGATCTACAGAAGCAAATGGTTCTAGCTCCTCTAGAATAACTCTTTTGGAAACCTTATTTCTAAGAGTGTAGGTTACTCAGCATTACAGATTGTATGTGGTGCTGATTTAATATGTCGATTCATATAGCTGTATATTTGTTTCAATCCACAGGGAGAAGCCGGCAGCAGAGGGATGAAGGGGACACCAGGAAAACCAGGAGAGAGAGTGAGTTACAACTTAAAAAACTCTTGGAATAACTGGGCTCTGAATGTCTTGTAGTGCCACAACACATTACTTTGAATGTTGAAATGATGTTGTTGATATTAAAGGACTGTTGGTTTCCTTTAGGGGGTTAAAGGTAAAGACGGCCCAGGAGGGCTTACAGGAAGTGAAGGCGTAAAGGTATTATTAATTCAATTTGGGACAAATTTGTTCACTCATGGTGTACATTTTGGTGTGTATTGTGGTGTTCACCTTGTTATATTTGTTATCAAGGGTAAGAGAGGTGAGGAGGGACCAAGGGGGAAACAAGGCCGCCCAGTAAGTGATTTTTTTTTTACCTGTCATTAGTTTCACTGCCATAGTTTACATAGCATCCATGCTGCTTTATATCACCATATTGATGTTTTTTTCTGTGCTCAGGGTGAGATGGGCATGCCTGGACCACAGGGATACAGAGGATCTCCTGTAAGATGATTTTATTTATTGCATCCCTCCCGTCCTTTACTTCTTCATTCATTAAGTCAGCTTCTGTATATTAATGAAATATTGTTCTACAATGACTTAAAAGTCTTGTAATGGAAAAAAAAGTATTTGATTTTTTTATACAATTTGTGCAGACAGATAGGGATAGTTTTGCTCTTGCTCACCCATCTTACAGATTTGCTTAGATTTTATAGAATTTGAAGTCTTTTTAGGGCCCTGACACACTAAGCCAATGGTCCAACATTGACCAGCGACCACCCATGACACACCAAGCCGATGGATGGTCATTGGTCAATGTTGGACCATCGGCTTAGCGTGTCAGGGCCCTAGCTTTGGCGGTGTGTCCTGCACTGTTGGCTGTTGTTGTTTTTCATGGCCAGTTCAGCATGTTGTATCAGTGTTGGAGCCAGCAGAGCCCGTTGATGAATGAAATCACTCTGACTAGCACTTCAGCTCAGTGCACAGGAATAAAAGCAAATTTGAGGAAAGTAAACAAATGTCTAAAGTCAAAATTGTGTGACATTGAAACAAACTTGTTGTTTTAGGTCAAATTTCTTTTAGCCATTGAACTCTCTAGCAGAAAGATTCATGATTGATTAATGTTTTTCTACATTGGCGCTCAGTGAATATACTTTGTCTTTCAAATGGCGTTGTGTTGCTAATGTGCTAACTGTCCTAACTAGCATCTTGAAATTTTCCATTTTCCCTTATTTATTTGATGACGAATATATACTACTGCCACTTGCGGCTATGGAGAGTTATTTTCTCTCACACAGACAAACTTACATGCAAGTTGGCCGTTGGCTGTAGTCTTTGTGTTGCGTTCAAGTACAACTTTCTGGCCGAGACAAAGGCGATGTGAGGCGACTCAACAGTCACCTAACCTCACCACTAGTTCTTTGATGTTGGTTTGGTTTGTTTGGGCCTTTAGTGGAAAGCATAGATGTGCTTCCTTTGTTGTCACTTTTGCATTTTGTTTATTTCAACAAATTCAAGAAATACTACATATATGTAGTGCCTGGTTTATAATGCCCCATTTAGAGAGAAAGAGAAACACAAACAAACAGCCTTCTCAAGGTGCCCTCCATCATGGTGCTTTCTTTGCATGTTTAGCTTCATGTCAGTTTTAGAGCATGGTCACACATGAGTGACTGCAGGCAAGTGACTATCACTTGCTGAGGCAATAATAGTGCTGAATGTTGGCAGTCTGGATTTGACACACATGGAAAGCTAACTTGCTAGCTAATGTTGGCTAGCTTGCTAATAAACACAGAGAAATATGATGCTGGTACATTTTCAATTTTCTTACATTTCATGCCTGTCTCCTGACTCACTGCCAGTCATGTGGGGCAGTTTGTATTTTTCATAGCCAGTCTCATACAAACAGCTCCTTAGACACAGCAACAATCAGTGTCTCCTCCACACATTCTTCTTTGCTATTGGTTTAAGCTACAGCTTTGCTAGTTAGGGTTTACCAAAGTTGAACTCCATGCAATGCGAATTTGCTTTGCTACTGGAAGTGAATGTTTAATTTGCCCTTTCACTCACTCTGAATGGAAGTGGACAGGAGGCGAATATTCACGGATGTTAATTTTGCTCATGTGTGACTGTGCCCTTCATCTTGAGCATGTGCTTGCACCATACATACTGTTCATAGCATTTACTGAATGTATTTAACTGATCATTGATTCACCACTTTGGTCTTCATCTAGTAGCTTTTTGCAGCTACAGCTACACTTCTTTGCAGATGACATTCATCTATACATCAGTCCTACTTAGGACTTAGAACTCTAGAAGCAACAATAAGCTTAGCTTACAAGGATTTTTTCCCTCTTAGTTATTAAGGTTTCATAAAGTTTTTCAGTGTCCTCCCAGAAAGCTTAGGTTTATTAGAGAAACGTAGCTAATGTGCCAGTTGAGAAATTGTGAACGACATACAAAAAAACTGAAATTTGTCTACACAAAAGGTTTAAACGTATCTTATTTTCTGAGTATTTGTTTTTTTCCCTTCAGGGTATCCAGGGGAACATTGGACCATGGGGTGAGGTCGGGCCCCGTGGCCTTCTAGGTGACCAGGGGCCACAGGGTCCAGTTGGCCCACTTGGAGTTACAGGTTATCCAGTAAGTTTTTGTTATCAGTGTGCTTTCACACTGATCCAGGCATGAAAAAAGTCAAACATTGTTTACACAAAACACTTTTGAGTTTTACTTATCTATTAGTTGGCAGCAGGCCCAGAGGCTTCATCTGAGCAGTGAACAAGTTTCTCTGTTTCCAGTTTGGCATGGGGCCAGAGTTTGGGTTAGTCATCAGAGTGGGTCGATCTGCTGTCAGGCTGATGATCCAGGGTGTCATAGATTACTTTGGTATGTCTGATTGCATTAAGATTTTCTAGGAAACTTAATTTTCTTATCACAACATTTAAGATTAATTTTCATGGTTTGCGCCATTCATCCTTTTTGAAAGAGGGGAGTCTGTCAGGAGCCTCGTCAGAATCACCCAGACATGGTACAACAGAGAAGGTTGTTCTTTAATCCTGTGGTTAGCAGTTTGATCCCCAGCTCTGCCTATTTAAATGTCCTTGAGTAAGACACTTCACCCCCAGTTGCTCTCGATGGGCAATAGGCAGGCCAGGGAGGCAGCTTCACCACCACCACTGCAATGAATGTGTGTTTGAATGGGTAAATGAGAGGCAAATTGTGAAGCACTTTGCTTCTGCTGCACAGAAAACTTCAAAACTGACAAAATGTGAACATCAATGCATCAATTATGCAGTGTTTTGTATGTATTTTGATAAAGGTCACAAAATGAAATAAACACACAGCGTTTATCAATAATTATTTGTAAATATACCCAAATGCAAATAACTTTTAAGGTGCTCAAAACTTAGTTCTCCAACCAAGTTTTTTGTGCAACTGTCGTTTTACTCTCTTTACATTTAGGGTAAAGATGGACCTCAAGGACCACCTGGATCAGCTGGTGTCAAAGGAGATAAGGTAAAGCTTCCTTTACTGCATACAGAGTAGTGTAGTGATGGAGTGGTCTGTGCAACCACCTCAGAAACAATCAGCTCATTGATCCATCACTCAGTTGTTTCTGTCGTCTTTTCAGGGATCCAGAGGAGCTGTTGGGCAGGAGGGAGTTGCTGGTCTCGATGGTGAGGAGGTAGATTGATTAGACTGTGTTTGTCACAGATTTGATTGATATCTTCTTAAATTGAACTGAATGCGAAGGCTATAAAAAGATTTTTTAAGAACACAGGATAAGATGCCAGTGCAGTCTGTAGGTCTGATTGAGCTTTATGATAACCTTCATTATGTGTACGCGTGACCCGGTGCTTTTGTGTTTAGGGTCCACCTGGACTGAAGGGACCTGAGGGGCCAGCTGGACAGAAAGGAATATCTGTAAGTAAATGTCTATTTCAGTCTGTGTTGGTTTATTTTCAAAAGTGTGGATAAATGTAACAATTTACCCCATTTCCTCTACTTTATTAATCAGTTTAAGCAATACAGACATACATCATTACATCTGTAAATTCCAAACTATTTCCAGGCCTGGAAGACTGATTTCAGAGCATTTCAGGAATTTCATGACTATAGGAACCCTGTATGTAGATGAAACACAGATGCATCAATCAAACTTTGGAAACCATTTGTTCTACGTATATTTCAGGGTGAAAAAGGAAACACTGGACCTCCTGGACAGAAAGGGCCAAAGGGAGCTGAGGGCAACAGAGGCAACCAAGGGCCACAGGGTGCAAAGGGCCCACCGGGGAAAGAGGTGGGAGGAGTTATATCTAAAGTACAGTTTATTAGAATACTGTATGTACTTTCAGGACAATATCATCTGCATCCTTGTCTGTTGCTGCTTTGAAAATGTGTCAGAATCCTCCTCAGAATCCAAATGTCAGGCAGCCTTGCAGCTACTGATGTCTAAAATATTAATACAGACTTCTGAGACTCACCAAGAGTGTACCGAATGTATTTGAAGTTTGAATTAAAAAGGACAATGTGCCACCTCTGCCCTGTCTTCACTGTCATCAAACCCTCTTTTGCAGGGATACAGGGGTTCACCAGGAGACAGAGGAAAACAAGGAGTTACGGGGCTCAAGGTCAGTCGCAGTGGTCAGTCAGGAGCGATGCTGAACTTATGCTGTCGTCAAAGTTTGCAAAGTGAATGGTGGAAGTTTTGTTAAGAGTCTGAATTGTGTGGTGTTGTTGTTTTTACAGGGTGACGCGGGTATCAGAGGTCCATCAGGCATGCCTGGACCATTTGGACCAGGGGGCAACACTGGGGCAGCAGCAGCCAAAGGCCAGAAGGGGCTCTGGGGACACACTGTTAGTAACACATTTGGATTCTTTGATCGTCACTAAAAATAGCCATTATTAGCTTCATGTTAGATACATCTGTATTATATGCTTGAAACCACATTAACTTTTTTTGTGTCAAGTGACAAGGTTACCAACACATATATTTGTATTCCATATATAGTTAGGATTCATTTGTTGTATGTACTTTTGTTTAATATGACACAACAGGAAATAAAGACTCTGAGTTTTATGCCTTCCCTTTCCAGGGCCCCCCTGGCAGTGTAGGTCCCCCCGGACAAATTGGACCATCGACACCAGTATGTATCATAAGGCTTAACATTGCATTAGCATGTTTATCACATAATATTTAGGAGAAATTCCACATTTTTTCCACTCATTTATGGCATTATAAAATGTTAATTTCAGGCAACTCTGATCTGGAATATAACATTGTACTAAACGTTTCAACCACTAGATGGCGACAAAAGCATTTTCTCAGCTTGTGTTTCAATGCACTTCAATGAAACATCCATGATGGTGTACATTAAGATTGTATGTACTCTGCATAAAACTGCTTGACATTATTTGGTTGCCATGTCAAACATGACTAACTTAAAATAACAACCCACAAAATGACTATTTGTATATCAATTACTCGCCGAGTGTTTGGTTAAATTTGTGAGGAAAACTGTTTATCTTGCATGCCTCCATGGTGAATGAAGAATCCTAAAAAGGCAAAACATTTTTCATGTACTGAGGTCAATAGGCTACATTTAGCAACAGCAAAACTATTAGACTTGGATTACATTGTAGGAGTTGTGTGAGACTCTGTAAAAGGATGCTGTGATGTAGTTTTGCTGTTGTTAAACATGCTCACTGTTAACTTCATGAAGACTGCCTTTTGTTGTATTCTCTGTCCACTGTGGAGGCTCCAAGAAAAATGTTTTCTTCACAAATTCAAGGTAACATGATAATAAAAGGCTCGGTAATTGATATACAAATGGTCATTTTGCATGTGAAGTATTCCCTTTAAAGCTACAGTTGCTAACTTTTATAAAAAGAAAAAGCAACAAAGCAGCTAAAAATGCACTACACAGGGCTAGTAAAAGGGACTGAGCGTTTAATAGAAGTTTTATGGTATTTACAGACTATCTGTCTCATGTACTTCTTTCAGAATAAAGTGACAGTCTCAGCAAATATGACACAAAGTTATTTTTATAAAAATTACCAACTGTATCTTAAAGCTCTGATCTTGTTTTATTCTTTATTTCTTAAAATTTTAATTTCTCTTCATCCTTTTTTCAGGGTTTGCCAGGCAAGAGAGGTGCTGAGGGGAAACCTGGAAACCCTGGACCAAAGGTGTAATGTACCATTCATTCATTCTGACATAGTGAAATGCTTCAGTGCTGAAAATGTGAGCTGTCCAACTGAAGGGATTTACTTAATACATTTAATATTGTCTTTGTTTTGTGTTTGTGTAATTCAGGGCAGTCACGGTGAGCTGGGCAAGCTCGGTCCTCAAGGCATCAAAGGACCCATGGTGGGGTGTCATAATATGTTGCATAACTAGTCTGGTCAAGCATATGAGAATATGCTTATAAAAATGTAACCACAGTGACGCAGTGTCTCCTTCTTTAATCCCCAGGGCATTAGAGGTCAAAGTGGTGCAAGAGGAGAACCTGCGATAAGAGGCACAGCGGTAAAATGGCAGATTTGAACTCACTCAGTGTTGTCTTCAGTAAACAGAGGTCATGTTATGACATCATTTTTGTGTGTGACTGTATTTTTAAGGGGACAGTGGGGAAGACGGGGTTCACTGGGACTCCGGGTGCTAAAGGCCGACCTGGACCTGCTGGTCCTCCCGGTCTTCCGGGAACTAAAGGAATTCAGGGGGCAAAGGTAAGAAGAAGCTACAGCTCAGCTCAGATAAAAATCTACAACAGAATAAACATGAAACAAAGTCGTCATCATGGTCGTAATGTCTTTACAAAGGGAAAAAGAGCCCAGCGTGGAAGGAAAGGAAACAAAGGAGCTCCTGGAAAAACTGTGAGTTTTATTACGATGTAATCTAAAAATAAATTTTGAAAAAGATCAGATATGATAGTTCTAGATTTTTATTATTTTCCTTTTATTTTCTATGATCAGGACATTTATGGGCGTGTACCCACACAGCGCTCAGGTTAGGTCAGGCTTTAAAAAAAGCTTTTAACCAGGTGCCAGACTGTAAGCAGCAGGCATTCAAGAGAAACAGCGCAGAAAAAATGCAAATATAGCGAGGCGTAACACTGAATGAGAGTGAATCTGGGTTTGGCTTTTACACTCCCTTTCACTGGCAAGCCATTTGCAAATAGTAACTGACAATCCTTCATAGTACATCTTTTAATACAAACAGTTCCAACTGAATTCTGATATATGTGATGTTGCATAATTCAGTTTTATTCTGGGCCTCACAGTCTTAGTCTGGGTGTTGAAGTAATGACGTCTGTCTTGTAGGGAGCTGAAGGCCCGATGGGTCGACCAGGACCTGCTGGAAGACCTGGAAAACCCGCAAGTATCCCTTTTGACAGATAAAATAAATACATGTATCACCAAATCCATCACTGCTACATGAGATCAACGAAAATGTTTAACATAGACAGTTATGGAGTAGTCGCAGACATACATGTTGAAGAGAGGAAGTCTGTTGAAGATTGGTTTCTTGTCTTGTGATCTTGCTCTCAGGGCCTCAGTGGTTTGGATGGGTTACTCGGGGTTGAGGGTAATGAAGGAGATCCAGTAAGTACAAATGTACCGTACTAGAGTTTAGCCTCTTGTTCAACCTTTTTACTAAATCAAGTCCTTCCTCTACTTCTCCCACAGGGTGATATTGGTTTCAGAGGAGCTCCTGGAAAACCTGGCAGGCCTGGCAAAATGGTAAGCTCCAAAATAAATGGAGATAATGTGCAACCCTGCACCATGAAACCATGTGATCTTCCCTTATACATAAATATTTGCCAATGTACCCTTCAGATGCATTTTGTGGTATTTAATACATTTACAACATGTAACATAGGGAAAATCTGGACCCCCTGGCATCAGGGGAAACACTGGAGCACCAGGATTCAAGGTACAATATCATGTCATTTATTTAAATTGGCATAAGATATTCATATAATTCAGTGTTCCAAGAAAAACAGTATTTAAAGGAATACTTAACCTTCCCAAATGATCATTTGTATATCACTTACTCAACCTGTGTTATTGTCATGAAGAGAATTGTTTTTTTGTAGTTTTTTTGTTTTTGCATGTCTCCACGGTAAATTAAGAAACCAAAAAACAGAGAAAAGTCTTGATGAATCAAAGTCATACAGGGCCACATTTAACAGCAGAACAACATCAAAACATCTGTTTACAAACTCTCACACAACTCAGCAGCATGATCCAAGTCTCATTTATCCAGTCATACTTCCCAAACATGCATATTCACTATAAGAGATACTATTTAAAACACTTTCGCCTAAGCAGTTTCGTTAAGCTTATGCTTATGCGCATGTCTGCACTACTCCATGGAGGCATGTGAGAAAAACAAAGTTTTCTTCACAAATTCAGTGTAACACAGGTGAGTAATGGACATACAAATGATAATTTGGGGGGTTAATTATTTCTTTAACATGTGTCTTACTGATGTCATATTGTGTCTCTCAGGGTAAAGCTGGACCAAAAGGAAAACAAGGACCACCTGGACCAATGGGGCCAAAGGTATCCAAGTTTGTTCAGCAGCATAAAAATAAAATCACTCATAGACTTTAACAACACCTTTCCTGGTTAATGTCTGCATCACCGCTGGTCTTGATACAGGGTATTCCAGGACTGAGAGGAGAGAAGGGCAAGTCTGCAATTACTGGTCGTAAGGTGAACGTCAGACACACTGTGCACTGCCTCACCTGCATAAAATATAACATATGTTTTCATTCACACATTCATAATATGAAAGAATATGTCATATTCACTGATGTTTATTACTGCTGTATTGTGAGTATGTACTTGTTTCATGTACACTCTCTGTTAAGAGTGCTCCTGTCATTTTGCAGCTCATGTTGCTTTAATCAATGCTTCGTTCTATCATGTTTCTCTACTCTTTGCATCCTGCCCATCATCGTCTCCTGATGCGGACACTGTCAGATGAATGCACAATAGAACAATAGAAGACCTGTTCTGAATATTATTGAGTCTTTAGTTGCATATCTTCAGGATTTCACAATGAGTCCTAAAAAACATGCAGAAATCAGACGGACAATGTGATTGTAATTTTTAAGAATCATGCAACTGGAGGAGCTTGTTTTAACTCATTCTCATCCTTCTTTTCTTCACCTACAGGGTCTCCCAGGTGATATGGGAATACTGGGACCAATTGGACCTCCTGGATTAAAGGTTGGTTGAAATTATTTGAAATATGAAATAATTCAAATGTATAAAAAGAGGGGGTATTTTAATGCTGATTACCACATTTCTAACTTTCATTTTAGGGGAACCCTGGTTTGCAGGGGCTGAAAGGTCGAAGAGGTCATAAAGGAAAGCAGGTGAGTTGTGTTTTACTTTTGTTTTCACACTGTTTTAAAAGGTTGCCAGTTATTAATCAACTGTCTGATTTTCGCAGGGGGTTACTGGTCCTCGTGGTCCACGTGGGCAAAAAGGCTTTCCTGGACTCGCTGTACGTTGCTTTAATATTCTGCTAGATAAAGTAGTTTACTGAAACATTTTACTGACATTATTTATCTTCTGTCTTTGCTACAGGGCCAGCTTGGAATTAAGGTGAGGTGTTATATTTAATTTTTATAAGTTTGCAGGTTTGTGGGTCTTCCAGGACTTCACCTGGTCACAGAGCTTTTTTATTTCTGATTTATCTGAGAAGTTTCCAGTTTAAGCATTTTGGTAGACGGTTGTAGTCGACCTAAAGTGATCTCAGTCTTTCATTTCTTTTAGCTGGATCTATCATTACCCTAATTGTGAATAGTGAAATGAGTCTTTATGCATAGTTGTCTTCAGACAGTCTGACTGTGTTTGTGCCTTTTCAGGGAATGAAAGGTGTCCGAGGCAGGAGAGGACCAAAGGGAGTAAAGGGCAAGCGTGGGCCTCCTGTAAGACATTGTAATCCCACAGTACAAATAAATAAAAAATGCTTGACCTGATCAACAAACTTAACTACAACATACTGTCAAGTTTTAAAGGAATATTTCAGATTTTTTTTTTTAAGTGGGGTTGTATGAGGTCCTTATTCATAGTAGATGGCGGTCAGCACACCCCCAGTTTGGAAAAGAAGACAAGAATAGAACTGTACTGCTGTGGATGAGGACTTACTTAAGCCACCTAAAAAAAGGTCCACCTAAAAGCATCAATATGCTATATTTCGAATATTTTTACTGCTTTATCCTGCCGTCAGACAGCACTTTCCAACAGGGAACTGAAGCTGTTATATCCATCTATATTCTATTCGAAGCCACCAGACCCCTTTGACAAAAGCAGTATTACCTTGCACGCAAGTTGGTGGTCTACAACTGACTTGATCTCATAGAAATAGAGTTAATTGAAAGAACATGGTGAAAGAACAGAGCAATGGTCACATGAGCAGAACTAAAGAAAATGACGATTGTTGTCAGTTGTTATGGTGACAACATCTCAGTGGGGCCATAAAATGTCACAGTCACCAGTTTGAGGCCTAGTTTGGCCTATTCTTACACCTACTTTCCTTAATAAACAGAATTATACAACCATACACCAATCAAAGTTTCTCTCTTTTACCAAACTAGGACTAACGTTTGGTTAATTGTCTTGTTAACTAATCATAAACACAATAAATGGACAGAAACAGAGTAAAACTCACCAAAACCATCTTAGTTAGTCTTGTTAGTCAGTCTACTGTTCCAACAATCATCAACTCTGGTTGGGTCAAAATATATCTTTAATTCACTGAGTTAGTACTGAGTTAAATAAATCCCTCCTGTCTCTCCCCAAACTGGGGGTGAGCTGACCCTCATCTACTGTAGATAATACACTGACTATGGATGAGTACCCCATACAACCACACTTAAAAAAATCCGAACCATCCCTTTAAGATGCATTTGAATCTTGATGGTGGTGAATACTGCCTATTAGCAGAGAGGTTTGTACCATGCTCTTCAAGCAAAGTCATATGTTTCACAGGGAAAACCAGGTGCACCAGGCAAGCGCAAGCCAACACAAAGACAAGTATCAAAAACCAAGCTGAAACCAGGTCAAAGAAATGAGCTGAGGCCCAAAATGAGACCCAGTACAAGATCGAAAGTGAAAAAAGTGCCAAGACCCAAACAATCACCTGGCGTCCTAAAGCGACGAGAAGGACAACAAAAAGTTGGTACAAGCTTTTTTCTCATTCACATTACACTTAGTTTTGCATTGGATCACTCTTTATATTGAAGGGGACTGTATAATGATAGATAGTTAATTGAATGTCTGAATGGTGGATTCCTCTGTAGCGGCCCAGGTCGATGTCCAAGAGGTTGTCTGAAGTAGATGAGTCGGAGGAATCCTTCAGCTGGCCCCAAGGAACCAAAGATGACCCTGCCACCACCTGCTACGAGCTGGGACTCATATACCCACATCTGACTGATGGTGAGGGTCTGAATGGGCTCACATGTCTGTCAATATATTGTGTACCAAATTAGATCGGGCACTCAAGCTGATTATCTTTCAGGTTACTTTTACATGGATCCCAACCAAGGCTGCCCCTATGATGCTGTGAGGGTATTCTGTAACTTCACAGCAGGGTGGATCAACCTGCATTGACCCTGTGCAGTCTCAGGTACACTCACCTACAGGGGTTTACATTGGCAACTGAAGTGCTGTGTGAGGAATAGAGTTGGGTCAGCGTAAAAACGCTCAAACTGGTTTGATATTAGGCCAAACAGTGGAACATCATGACACTGTGACATAAAAGCAAACCAGCGTCCAACTGTGGTGTTGCATCAGACAGTCTCTGTCCACATTGAATCAGTTAAATACACACCTCTGTTATGTCATGTAAACAAACCACACATCTATCACTTGTGTACTCGAGGTCAGAGTGGAGACGTAGCTATTTAAAAGCTGGGTGAGTGGCCTACTTGCTGTCTTTCTACATTTGTACTTTTTAAGGAGAAAAAAAAACATGTATTTTATTGTGATATTTAACGGCAAGTAGGTTTTTACAAGTGATACTCAAGTGCCAAAAACTTAACCTAATTTCAACTCAATGAATCAGTGGTCCTCGTTCATTGCAGCACTTTCAAAGCAAGTGATGCCAATAAATAGTAACATGGTGTCTGACAAAAGCTCAGCTCAAAAAGCACACTGTATCACTTGTGGCCAGTTAGGACACTGCTTTCATCAGCTTTAAACCCAAAATGTTGCCATTTTGGCGCAATTTTCGTTTCCTTAAGAGAATAACTTCTGTGTCTCCTCTTGTTACCCAAAAAACACATTAACATCCATTAAACAAATGTGCGCCACTCATCCTCCCCCACAGCTCTACTGAAATTTGATCTCTGTCATGTTTCTGGCCTCAGCTCGGCAGTAGATTGCACGTGGCCTGTCAGACACTTTATAAACAACTACAATATTATGTTAGTCACGTTGTCATATTGCCTGTTACTAATGCAGTTGGATTTAGCCCTGTAACGCCGTCGGCGCAGGATGCTGATGTAGACTACTACTTAATTTGCCTAAACGTGTCATACCTACACTGGTTAAGCCAGTTTGCATAAAATCAAACCGGGTTAAACTCATACACTGGACTGGAACAGCAAATTCAACCCAGCTCTAGTGAGGAATGGGTTCACCATCTTGTGTTGGGCTGTAGCACAGTTACAAGAAAATAGAAACATTCAATCTCTTGTTTTAAACTGCAACAACATGTTCAGGTTTACATGGTTTTACGTTACCAAATACTCATATAGCATACCCATGTAATGTTGCTGGTCAGATGGGATTCCTCCAGTGTCCCCACAGTAATGATTTAAATTCTCTTAAAGAGAACAGTTTGGAATTTTAATTGATTTTCAGCGGATTTCACGTGTCAGAAGCAGCATACAAAAAGCTGTTTCACCAAAGCTGTGTGGACCTATTAATAGAAATAGCCCATGGGAGAGAAGGATGTAATCAATCATATTTTTAATTAATGTAAATATATAAAAACGATGGTGCCACTGATGGCTTTAAATGTGTCATTAAAATTCTATCCTTTAGATTAAATTAAGTTGGGAACCAGAAAAGAAGAAATCAAAAGTGTCTGTCCAGTGGTTCAGCCAGCAACACGGTGGAAACAAGGTAAGGCTGAAACACATTTGAGGATTGACTGAGGAACATTTTGCACAATATGTAATATCAATGATCCTTGTCTGAGACTTAAAATGAATGATTTCTGTCTCTGATAGTTTGAGTACACTGGCGTGGATGTTGTCCAGCTGAGGTTTCTGCGGCTACACAGCCACACGTCTTTCCAGCACATGACTGTCGGCTGTACGTCAAACCACTCCACTGTCACTGGCACAACTAATACAGCCAATAGGATTATTCATTTCCTGGGAGACTCTGGCAAAGAAGTAATTTCACAGCTTACCACAGTGTCCAGGAAAGGCTGTGAGGTAAGATTAAAATATTTTGTTGAACAAGCATCTTTCTGTAGCATAATAAATAACATGTTAATGTTACAAATACGTGTAGAGGCCATCACAAGAAAAGAAACTGGAAACAAAGATTGGCAGACACTGTCGTCCAAACTGGTGTTGTACTTGTGTCAGATCAAAGTCCTTTCATTTTGGATGAAAAACAATATCAGACTGCAGATTAGTAGAAATCAGAGGCAGTACAATTATGAACTAGAGAGGCACCCACAGAGCACAGACCGCTGCCAAGGCCAATATTCCAGTCCTCTGTGATATCCTCCCGATGGTATGCTTTTTTAATTTCTCCTAACTATTCTGGATCAGTAGGACCTGATAAGTATAAAAAAACTAAACATGGTCAGTGATAAATAAGCACCAGTGTCCTCAAACAAGACGATAATGTAGTCCCAATGTCCTCACACAGGAAAACAATAAAGTCCCAGAGTCCTCACACGAGTACTTCCTACTGTAATTAACAGTGTCTTAGCTTGTTACTGTTGCTAAAATCAGTCAAAATTGTTGCCATATCAAACTACAAACACTATTAATTATAAATACCACCACAGAAGATTTTGAAAGTAGCTGTTAGCAGTTAGTGGCTAACTTAAAGCAGAAGTTTAGTGGCCATTAATGTCCGCAACTTGGTAAAACAGTGAAGTTTGGGAGCGTCTTACCCTCCGAGCAGAGGATGAAATCAGCTGCCATGTAACAGGGACAGTAAATGATTGTTACTGACACATTAATGCAATTGTTGTTGTTTAGAAAGTGCTGCCAGTGTGAATGTTTTATGTCACACTAGAGGCTGACGCTGTGGTGTTACGTGTCATCCCTCTTCGATTCCCGAAAGCTGCGATGCAGTGTATAATCACACACTGGATGCCATCTTCATTTGGTTCTGTGTAAAAATGAAAATGAGATGTAAAGACGGGACTGTGTAGCAGCCCTGTAGCGCTATCTCTGTGTAAAAAGGGCTTGTATGAAGTGTAGGCTACCCCACTGGTACCTGTGAATGTGGATTGTGAAATGGAGTTATTGAATTTTCACAGCTGGCTTATTTTGTCACCACTGAACTTTACTACCATCCATTGGATTTAAAGAGGTATAGCATTTACCTCGCCAGGGCCCAATGCCCTATTTCGCAGTGTTACTGAAAGTAAAAAAATATTTAATTTATCCGCCCCATGATTCAGATCTGTTTCAAAGTTTAATGGGCTCTTCCTTGGCACACGCTACATCCTTCCACAAAGTTTCAATAAAATCAGGCGAGTAGTTTGTATGCAATTCTGCTGACAAACAGACAGACAAACCAAAAACATAACCTCCTTGGCAGACACTGGCGGATCCTCCTATTGGTGACATAGGCGTCCACAAATGCACGTTAATCTGAGATAAGCTTTTTATTTGTGTTGATTTCACACCAGCTCCTGTTCTTACTTGTATTAAATACAGTAAGGCACCTAACATGCTGACTCGAGGTCCATGGTGTGGACTGGCAGTATAAAAAGGCGTCCAAGGCTCTCTGACACATGGTTAAAAATCCTTTATTCAGATAGATAAACCAACATGTTTCACCTTCAGACAGTCTTTATCAGGGTATAGGAGACTGTCTAACATGTTGGTCTATCCATAATCAGAGTGCCTCAGATGCCTTTTTAGACTGCCAGCCCACATGGGACAGTCATTGCTTCTTATTCCCATGTGACTATCTGTCCTACCCTTAAAGAGCCAGTGCAGCACTCCCCAATTTTTTCCTAAAAATAATGCTGTTGGTCAAACCTATCTTTAACACTGTTTATTGTGCATTTTGTCTCTTTTTTTGGCAAATGAATCACACTCAAAATATGAGTGTAGGAAGGCAGACAGGGCGTCTGTAACAGTAACTGTACAAAGAGAGTGATTCCACTTCATAGAAAGTGAAAGGACAATCACATTATTTTAAAAGGGGGAGACAAACAGAAAGAAACACATATGATATAAGAGGTGCTGGATTATTTACATTATGTTATCATGAGTTTTATTAACATGATATTAATATTTCATTTTTGAATATAATGGTAATTGTCAATACAATAACCTTGGAACTCGGTGATTTAGTGGATAGAGCAGGCACCCCATGTACAAAGGCTGTTGCTGCAGCGGCACGGGTTCAACTGCTGCTGCATGTCGTTCCCTCGCTCTCTCCCCCTTTCACACATAGCTGTCCTATCAATTAAAAGCAAAACACCCAAAAATAATCTTAAAAGACAAAAACAAAACACTGGTAACCTTTATTGCAACACCCCGAAGTCAAAGACTATCTTAACACTGCATCCTCTCTTCAGAAATAGGCACTGGATGTTCCCAAGGAAGTCTCCAATGTACTATAGATATGTGAACAAAGTCAATTAGTTACTTTTTGGAGATTTTATGTTGTCTGTTGTTTTTTATACAAATTTTCCACTGTGCCATGAAAGGGCTGGCTCACAGGAATAAATAATGAATCCAGGAAGAACAAAGTACACGTTCATGTCTTCTCCGTCTGGTCATTTTGTAGGTGGAGGTGGTCGCAATGGTTCGAGGGAGCACGGAGCTACATCGAGGTGATATGGAGTTACTTCCTGTCAGAGATCTGGGTGTAGGGAGGACGTCGTTAACTCTCCTTGTCCCTGAGATCACTGTTGTTTTGGGACCCCTCTGCTTCTTGTGACCTACAAAGAGTGTGTGTGTGTGTGTGTGTGTGTGTGTGTGTGTGTGTGTGTGTGTGTGTGTCTGTGTGTCTGTGTGTCTGTGTGTGTGTCTGTGTGCATGATGAATTGTAAATGTAAATATCTCTTTTCTATAGAAAGCAGGGATATATGGTGTCTAGATATTTTACATGAACAGTTTTGTTTGGATTAATTTGCTCAGTGCTGTAATGTTTTTGTTTGTTTGCTTTTTTCGGTGTGTATTTATTGAATTGTCATAAACTGAATTAATAGATTTTATTATATTAAGCATTATATTAATTTTTAAAAATGTTTATGTAGCATCTAATTTTATTTGTTTAAATGAAACTGACTTGGATCTTTAAGTGCTTATATTACAACTCAGTGTATTTAGTGTCTCATCATCCTCACAGGGGGAGGACGTGCAGCACTATCAAAATAAAATCATGACTTTGAACGTGAGAAATTAAATCAAGCCATCTGTTGCATTTTTACTAAGACTGCCTGCACCATATAATAGATGCTGAACTGAAGAATAATTTAGAATTTAAGCTATAATGTAGATATTTTAAACATTTGTCATTTCTATTTTGATCTTGTACTCCACAAAAAGTGGCCTTGTTGTGACAGAAAAGGTCTGCAGCCAGGAAGCTGTAATGTTCGGAGTAACAGAGCTTCTTTGAACAGACTTTACAGGATGGACTAAATATTATATGACTGCCTGTTACCAAATGCATGTGGAGACGCTTGACACCCGCCTCAACCCGCCTCACACATTCACTCATGATCCCTTCATCCTGCACAAGACAGACCAGAGTCAAATCTGTGGTTACACGCGCCCTCAGTTGCAAAGGCCATTATTTTAGATCATGTAGTTGTTTGTGACATTTATAAATGCATCCCTGTGTCTTTGCAGTTAACTGTATCTGACACACTCAACTCATGGGACCAGTTCAAGTCAGGTTTTATGAATCATCATGCCTTACTCAGACGGCACACAAAGTCAGTTTAGAGCATATCTCAAATCAGTAAGCCTTTATTAGAATAACTTGACTCTTGTCGTAGTAATGATCTTGTTGTATAAAGCATCTGTGGTGTAAAGATCAGATATGAGATAGTCATGCACATAATTATATGTGTAGTGTGATAAACAGTGTATTCCAAAGCAAAAATCCACTTTTGAGATGACAGATGTTCCCTTGTGTTTACACATTGCTCATCTCATTCATGTATAATCCTTTGTGACATGTATACAGTTTGCCAACGTTTAACTCAATTAAATGTTTTCTAATACATTAAAAAATATATTGTATTATATATGGTATTATATATACCTCCGAAAGAAATGCAAGGCTGAGGCCAGCAACTGCCACAAAGCCTCAGACTCAAAGGAGGGTAATTTGATTAACAGAAATTTTCTGAGGGACTGTGGAGATATGCTCTGCTAAAGTATAATATCTGTGGACATGATAGGGTTGGTCCCGTCTGAGACCTGGAAAAAATGCTGCACTATGAAAGGAGGGTTTGAACCCAGGGTGGGGGAGCCCCTCTGTGTGGAGTTTGCATGTTCTCCTCGTGTCAGCGTGGGTTTCCTCCCAGTGCTCCGGCTTCCTCCCACATTCCAAAGACATGCAGGTTAATTGGTGACTCTAAATTGTCCGTAGGTGTGAATGCGAGTGTGAATGGTTGTCTGTCTCTAGCGATCTGTCCAGAGTGTACCCCACCTCTCACCCAATGTCAGCTGGGACAGGCTCCAGCCCCCCCAGGAGCCCTAACAAGTAATTATGGAAAATGACTGAATGAATGTGCTAAGAAAGGCAAACAGGCACCACTGTCTGAAATAATTATTAGCATAAACTTAACTAACTGCCATTATTATTATGAATATCACTTCTTACATTACGTTGTGCTGCAGTTCTGCGTGTGGTTTGTGCAGGTGGTGTTGCTGTATCCAAAGAGAAGCCACTGCTCGACTGCTGTGGGTACAATCAGTGTCAAACACTGTGCTCTCACTATTTTATTACCTTGAAATATATCAGAAAGTAAAAACTAGAATGTAACATGAGTGTTACGTGCAGTAAGTACATCACACATCATTTTCAACTGTAATAGTTTTTGTGTTAGCATGTCATAAAATGTCGAATAAAGGTCATAAAAAAAGTCACAGTGTGTGCTCTTTTCCTCAATCAAAACTTTGGAATCCCTGAACTAAGACTGTGGTTTAAAATACTCTAAAACGGCCAGTTTAGATAAAAATTTCTCTTGGGGCCAAAGTGTCAAGCGGCCCCACTGGACTCCATCTGCAAAATATCACTCACATTAACATGTACTGGGCAGGGAAAGATGCGCGTTCCCAGGAAGTCTGGGAGCGCTTAAGGCTGTTCAAAGCTACAATTGATCCAGTCCACAAGGGGCCTTAAGCAGACTTTGTGCAGACTTCCATAGAGTCCCCTTGGGGTGCAGACTTCAGCAGACTTCACTGATTTAATAACCCACAATTCATTGCAATACGGACGTGACATTGTGGTTTTTTTTTTTTCAACTGCCGAAAAAGAACTTGAATGTTTAAAACAGTTATTGATAGTTAGGTCTATTAAAATGTTACTTGAACTGTGTAGGCCAGAAATCATCATGACATAGAAATATGTAGAAGTATAGGCTGTAGAGGGACTGAAAATGATTTTATTATTGCGGCCTATCAGGCTGTGCAGTGGAATAGGCTAAAAATGTGGCCGTAAAACAACAAAAGAAGGTTTCTAATGTCGGTAATGCCCAATTTGTTGAGTTATAGTCCTGTCTTTATGTACACACATTTCTGTTTTTGAACTTGTGCACCCTGTCATGTAGAGATGAGGCCTATTATGGGACGGCATTTATATCTTGTTATCTGCAGGAACAGATGAGTAGGCACTATTCATCAACTCATATGACCAATATATGAATATGACAGCAGCAATAGTTGACCATTTCCACGGCAACAAGTAAAACAGTCGAGGGCTGTCTATCTTGCAATCTCTGCCCTCGCAGACTTTACGAGATGGCGGTAAATGCGTAACACTATTTACAACTGAATCACGCGAGGGGTCAGTCTGCAAGTCCAGAGGGTGGACATTTGGATTCAGCCATGCTCCTATGTAGAGGAGGTGGTGGAGCCTTTACGTAGCTGTGCCCAGGGGCCCATCATCTCATGATCCGCCCATGCTCAGTAAATTAAAAATTGTCTCCACTACTGTTAACTAATTGATTGATTTGTTTTATATTTACATGTCATGGTTTCTAAGTACTCATAAAGCACACTGATGAGTTACAGTCAAATGACGGCGGTGGTCAACATTGTGGGCGCTGGTGACGTCAAAAGGAGGAGAGACTTTCAGCCAATCAGCGTCGGCTGCCCTGCTCATCGTCTCCTGTGTTTATACAATGGGGAAGGTGAGCAGCAGCAGCAGCAGCAGCACAGATTGTTGTGACTGAAGGAGTCACACGTCTCACTTTGAGCTCGGCGACGGCGGAGCTTGGTTTAAGAGCACGAGAGCACCCGGCGGTTTGAGGTGAGCAGGTATCCAGGAAGTCGGTGGACAGTATTTACATATTTCCTCTATCGCCTCTGTGAACCTGCTAACGATAGACGTCAACAAGTGGCTAATTTGACCAGAGCTGAGTGCTGCTAGCAGCCGCGGAGCTTTACTGTCACTGAGAGGTTTGTGTTCACGTTAAACCGGCAGGCTAATTAGCTCAACGCTGTGTGATTAGCTCCTGAATAACCAGCCGCCTGTCATACTGGTGTTAGTGGGAGCTGGTGGGAGCTAACTGGACTGTTAGCCGTCATGTGAGACTGATTTGATTGTCAACTGGGTTTGCTTTGTCTGTCAAAAATCCTTTGCATTCCCCTCCATGTGATGGTGGTGTGAGCTGCGTTAGTGTCCTCAAGACATGACACCTTTCACTGTGCTAACGCTGCCACAGATTTGTTTATTTAAACTTGCCTGTCTGTGTCTTTAGGATGGAGGGTGAGGATGACACTGTCCTCAGGTCTCGCTGCCGAGCCATTCCCAAGCTGCCCACCTTCCCTGACCTGGATAGCTCTCTGGATGGGGACTGTGACCAGGAGCAACACCAGCAAGGCGGTGGAGACAACCACATCACCAGCAATGGTGAGAATATCTCAGCTCCCTCAAGAGAGAGGACACTAACCTCCTATTACAGTCAAATCTGTGGTGCAATGTGCATGTTGATTCAGCCCCTGACTCTCTGTTTAATTCAGTAAATTTCCCTGGATGTGTTAGTCACTGAAGTCATGCTGTGTGATGATGTGTTTTCATCTTAAGCAGTGTGACGTGACCTGTGGCACATTTGGTGTGGTTAACAAGGAAGGGTCAATGAACTTTAAAACTATGATCTGACATATCTTTAGACAACATCAGCTTTTTGTGTATTTTAAATAAAAAACTCTGACCACTTAAAGGTCTAGTGTGCAGGATTTTTGGGGGCTTTTGCCTTTATTTGACAGGACAGACTTAAGCTATAAAAGGGGAGAGAGAGGGGATGACATGCAGCAAAGGGGTTGGAATCAAACTTTGTACATTGGATGCCTGCGCTAATCACTGAACTACTGGGCGACCCTAGTGTGTTGGATTTTTGCTGTGTTCACATGAAATTTAAGAAACTGGATATCATTTTAGTGGATGAGAGCAGGGCAGTAAATTTAGGAGAGGTCGGCAAACAGTACGAGCAACGGCAATGGTAAATTGCATTGCCTTTCATAGTTAAAATGTTTTAACTTTTTGCTGTCCGCGACTGAATCTATAACGGGATGCTGCTTAGCTCCTAAATAACACTGAATATCTTTACAATGAAATTACGTACATATGTATGTTCAAGAAGTCCATAACCCCAAGTGCTATCAATATTCTTAACTCAACAATGTGACTGATTAAATTTGAAGCACACACAGACACCAACATTAACAGATTTTTATGTGTTAAGTGTTATTAATGACCTCGTATTTTTGTTTTACCAACTTTTTGTCTTCTTTTTATTAAGTTGTATCTTGTGTCTGGTGGGCCAAAGACAGATTTCCACCCTGGTGGACATTAAAGATATATTCTATTTATTCCCTGTCTCTAAGGCTGAGCACAGCCACCCCACGGAGGAAACTCATTTTAGCTACTTGTATCCGCAATCTCATTCTTCGGTCACTACCCAGAGGTCATGACCATAGGTAGGGTGATAGGGTGAGGATCACGGACATCTGGAGGGAGCTTGGAGTAGAGCCGCTGCTCCTTCGCTTCGAAAGGGGTCGGACTGTTCACTTGTTTTTTTTCCCCCCGCTATTCAGAAGGTCTTGGTTATTTACACTCTGCCATCTGCCTGATCTCATGTGAACGCAGCATCAGTGAAATCTAGTGGTGAGGTTGCAGGTTACAACCAGCTGAAACAGCTCCCATGTGGGAAGTGTGTAGGAGAACCACGGTGGCTAACGTGAAAATGTAAATGGCTCTATCTAGAGCCAGTGTTCGGGTTGTTCTGGGCTACTGTAGAACAACATTATGGACTCCTTGGAAGAGGACCCGCTATGTATGTAGATATAAAAGGCTAATTTCAAGGTAGCAAAAACAACTACTAACTGTTCAGGTGATTAACTAATGAAAGAATGTCTGCCAATAGATGCCCCTAAATCCTTCTCACTGGAACTTTAAAATGTTTTGGAAGGTTAAAACAAAAGAGTTCAGATAACAAAATCTGAGTCTTTGCTGCTTTGTCATGTACAATGCAATTTTTTTGCTATACTGTTTGTAGACAGGGTGGAGCGCTACTGCTGCTTGGTTGTGTGATTGACCTCATTAACTGTGCAAACTTCTTTGTCATCAGACAGCTGTCAAGTCTAATAACCTAAAGTAACCTTTACCACAAGCAGTCAAATACATGACATAGGTGTGTCTCATTTTTGATTTTGCAAAACTGGATCTAAAAGACTGTTGTCACTTGACTTCTGCTTTTTCCCAGACTGCTGCACTTCTGAACCATAGTGACTAAACTCTACAGCACTCAACTGTTAGCAACAAATATTTCAATCGCTGTCGAATGTTTAAATCTTGAAATAGAAAGCCTATGATATTGGGCTGTATGTGGTGTTGAAAACAGATTTTAATTCTCTGTGTCTTTTCATTTGCTGTCGCTCCAAATGCACCACAGATAACCTCTTGTAGATTATTTGATGTTCATTTTTCGAAATATTTGACATGGCGTGAATTGATGTTTAAATGTACCAGGTCAAAGTTCTGTTGAGCTAAGGTAACATGGCAACCGTTGGCTCTGTTGTTAATTTAGGTGTGTCCAGAGCACTTAGCTTCATAATGATATTTGAAGATTACAAAGGTCCATGTTGACATTTCTTTTATTGTATGACATTCTCAGACTTGTGTGTTCTTCTTTCGATTTCAGGAAAAATTGAAGTGGAACATGTGATCAGCAAAAAGCTACAGCTGAAACGGAAAGCAGAGGTTAGTATGTCAGTTATCTGAGTTAAGCAAAGGCTCAGCCTGCATGTTGTAATGGGCCACTCTTTCACAAGTATTCTTGAATTTTCTCCAGTTGATGTGAGCATTTTGTCACGCTGCTGTTAATCAGTAATTTACCTTAGATTGACACACCGTGACAGTCAAAAACAAAGTACATTTTTATTAAGTTGGGGCAGTTTTTACCATCTGTAGTCGCCTTTAAGCACTCACTTTAATGACAGGGTTTATTCATGATTTAATGGGCTCTCTGTTGCAATCAGACAGACATTGTTTGGGATATTTTTGTGAAACCAAATCCCCTCTAGAGTGATTTGAGAGTCTCTCAATCCTCTATGAGCTGTATCATTAAATCTGTAGAAATATGGATTATCTGTGAGCTTCCGCAGGTGGTTTGATGACACGAAGAAAGAGAAAGACAGTTTATATGAACATGAATTGATACATTAAAGTGAAAGTTATCATGACAACTTTTCAAGGTTAGCGCCTACATGGTCGAACAAAATTCCACCTCAGGGAAACACACTTCACATTTCTACATTCAGGTTTTAGCTATTTAGTTAATGCTCTGAGTAGGTGTTCGTTGCTCAAGGACACTTGAGAAATTAATTTTTTCAAACCATGTCTTTTCTCTCTTTAGTCGAAAAATGAAAAGCATGAATGTGACTGTAACTATGAAACTTCTCACTTTTAACACCACAATATTCCACATTTGTTCAAGTATTCGCAGACTATGAATGTTAACTCTTCCTGTGTCTTTTGCTCTATTGCTTAGTTCCTGAAGAGTGACCTGATGCGTCAGTTTGACTGTCAGGTGAATGACTTTATGGACAGTCTCATTGAAGAGTCAGCGAGCCTGGAGCCTGCGCCTATACCTGCTGTCTTCTCACCTCCGCTGTCCGACAAGGAGAGGAGTAAACTCAGGTGCTGCCTTTCAGCTTCTACAAGTTTAAGGCAAATTTTGTTTTAAGGCCCAGACACACCAAACTGACTAGCGGCGATGAAAGCCAGCTGTTGCGTAGTCGGCTGTTGGCGCAACGGCTGATCGGCGGCTTTGTGTGTCAGGGCCTAAAGTTGCAAAACATACCAGATATGTAGGGTTTCAGCACAAACTTTCCCTACTTCTCTTTTGGTCATACACATACTTTATTTTAGCCGGTCACTGATGTCATTCTGTTTTCCTTCAGGCATTTCCGTCCTCCTCATGGCCAGGGCAAGCAATTTGTCAGTCGCAGATCTCTCTTAGAGTAAGTTGACACACTGATGTAAAAGACATGTGAATATCACCTATCTGAAGACTAAAATGCAATGCCACACTTGTTCATCACACATACATCAGTGTGGCTTTCCAGATTGTAATCGCCTGCTGTCTGTTTCTCTGCAGCGAGCTGTTTGAGGTGAACCACATCAGGACTATCTACCACATGTTTATTGCCCTGCTCATTCTCTTTATCCTCAGTACACTGGTGGTAGATTTCATTGATGAAGGCAGGTAATGTAGAATACTGTGATATATAATGCTTAATGAGTTTGTCAAGTTTTTGTTGAAGTGATTAATTCTTTACAGGAATATTTCACCAACAAAATGTTAATTTGTATATCAGTTACTCTCATTGTGTTGTGTTGAATTTATGAAAAAGACTTTAGTTTTCTCACGTGACTTCATGGTGAACGAAGAATCCAAAAAATGGAGTAAAATGGGTCCATTTTTAAAAACAGCAAAACTATATCAAAACTTTCACACGACTCATGCAGTATAATCCATGACACTGAAATTGCTGAAACCTTTCCATTCAGAACACTTCCACATATGAGTAGTGCACCTGGGCAAGCGTGTGTGTTTCAGCTCTGCTGGTACAGTCCATTGAACAGAGTTCAAATGCACATGCTTGCCCAGGTGTGCTACTTGTCTGTGTGTGAGACTGTTTTAGTTGAAGTGTTTCAGATGATAAGGTTTTAGCAAAAATTGCATGTGTTTGGAGAGTGCTGTGTGTACCAGATAATTGGGACTTGGATTATGCTGCTTGAATACTGTGAGAGCAATTGTTGATATAGTTTTGCTGTTGTTAAATGCAGACTTCTTTTACTTCAATTCAACAAAAGATTTCTCAGTTCTTGATTATCTATTCACCGTGGAGGCATGCGAGAAAAACAAAGTTTTCCTCACAAATTCATCATAACACAGGGTGAGTAACTGATACACAGATGATCATTTTGTAGGTGAAATATTCCTTTAAATTGCTATCACTTTTGATCTTGGTAAAATCTGTCCTGAGCAAAGCCTTCAAGTTTCCTCTCTACTCCATCTCTCCTGCCTCAGACTGGTGCTGCACTTTGACCTGCTGGTTTACGCGTTTGGACAGCTCCCTCTGGTGGTGTGCACGTGGATCTGCATGTTCCTGTCTGTGTTGCTGGTCCCCTACACCCTGTTCCACCTGTGGGCACAGACCCAGACTGGGTCTAACAGACACCCCAAGTTGTGCAGTTTGCTGTTTGGCTCTGTCTTCCTGCTCTACCAAGCTCTGGGTGTGGGATTCCTGCCGACGTATGTGGTGGTGACCAACAGTTTTCCACCTGCGTCATGTTTCATCATCATCCTGGAACAGGTAGGATGATCGGTGTGGACCACATCCACAGTTAGTGCGTCATGTTTTTCCATACCTCTTGCCTTATGTTGAGCACTTTCAGGTGTCTTTGGAAATGTGCTATGTAAACTCACCTTCCCTTCTTGAATTCTTGTCTAATTCCAGGTGCGTCTAATGATGAAAGCCCACTCCTTTGTCAGGGAGAATGTACCAAGAGTCCTGACCTGGGCTAAAGAAAAGAAAGGTATGTTACTTTCTTTTTGTATTTATCCATAATGAAAGTGATGATTATTTGTAAAGTCACACAGTGTCTTTTGTTCTCAGTGCTACTGTGTTCCCTTATGTCCTTATGTTGATAAGCAGTCTCTCCTTTCATCTATAGGCCCCGGCCCAGTGGTCCCGCAGGTCTCTCAGTATCTCTACTTTCTGTTTGCGCCCACACTCATCTACAGAGACAAGTACCCCAGGTGAACAGGCCCTCTTATTATTTCATTTTTTTTCTCAAGCAGTGATTAATGTGTTTGTTAAAAACCTTGTTTCTCCCTTAATACAGAAACCCAGTGATCAGATGGGGCTACGTGGCCACAAAGTTACTTCAGGTGCGAACCTCTGTCACATTTTATGACTGACTTACAACTGCAAGCAAAACATATTAGCTCATTTTTCTCTGATAATTTCATTCATTTCTGCCCCACAGGTACTAGGCTGTCTGTTTTATGCCTATTACGTGTTTGTGCGGCTGTGCATCCCTCAATTCCACAGCATCAGCCTGCAGCTGTTTGACCTGAGAACCATGGTCCTCTGTGTCTTTAACTCCATCCTGCCCGGTAAGACCAGCCAGCCTCATCAACAAATACCCATTCACACACCCCTTAGTCTCTCTCACTCTCAGGGATGCAGTAGTAATACATCAGTCATATTTTATTAAAAAATGTTCTGTGTTTCTTCATTTGCAGGAGTGTTGGTTCTCTTCCTGGGGTTCTTTGCCTTCCTCCACTGTTGGCTCAATGCTTTTGCAGAGATGCTCCGCTTTGCTGACAGGATGTTTTACAAGGTTAATTTCACTGTTACTGCCAGCTACAGCAAAATTTTAATTAAGTTCCCCATGTTGTGCTTTATATTTGACATAATTACTTTGATTACACTTCACAGGATTGGTGGAACTCAACCTCTTTTGCTAATTACTATCGCACTTGGAACGTGGTGGTCCATGACTGGCTGTACTACTACGTGTACCGGGACTTACTGTGGGTGAGTGATTTTGCTATTGGTATATTTTTTTGTAAAGAACAGCAGCTGCACTCTGTGTTAGGTCAGGTGTAGGTGGATTTTTATTGACTGTATTGTATTGTCTGGGACTTTTAGATAAAAGTGAATATCCGTAACTGTTACAATCCCCAGACAGGCTCATTACAAAGAGGTCTAACACAGGGGTCTTCAACGTTTTTTGGACCAAGGACCCCTTAGCTGTGAGAGAGAGACAGAGCAGGGACATCCTACTACATACAAAGGTTAAACTTGCATTGCATATTAAACTGAGCAGATGGAGGATGACAGGCAGAGGGCTATGTCAGCCTCAGGTGGCAGTCTTGAGCTGTATTTGCTTTTCAGGGAGGTGAGGGAGGAAACTCCACTTTCAGGTCAAGTTGTTGCAAAAGGCAAAATATGTTGGAATCATGTTTATGTTTATTTTCAGATATATTTTCATTTTTGAAAAGAAAAAAAGCTTTCAGAAAGTTATCCAACAGTTATTTGGTGGCCCCCCTGCAGTAACTCTGAGGACCCCCTAGAGGTTCCCAACCACCTGTTGAAACGCAGGGTCTGACATAATGTCAAAAATTCGAGAAGTAGCAGAAAACAACATTTAATTTGAAGACAGTATGGTTAACCACAAATAAACACAGATCTGGGCTGGAGGATGGAAGAGAGTGAGCCAGAGTCAGAGTTAAGCACTCCACTAATTTGAATGGGGATACAATGAGTTAATCTTGTAGCTCCTTTAGACTTATGAAATGTTATTGGACCAGATGGATCGAATCCTGATAGTAAGATTGAGTCATTTTTGTGTCGCTCAAAAAAATAGATCCACTGATTTACAGACATCTTTCCTGTGTAAGTCAAAGGGAAAAAGTCTTTTCAGGCCGCAGGGCATCACGTGACATTGCAGTACCACTGTTTGGCCACAGTGGCTTCAAACCCGGTGCACTTCCTTGGGGCCCGGTGTCTGTGGGTACTCTCCCACGTTGGTGCACCAGAAGTGATGGGTTTTACATCAACCAGCCAGATTTAAAGGGGTTAGGAAGAGCGGGGGGTCCAGAGCGACAGAGCAGCAGTTTGGAATATGGCAAAAGCTACAGAAGAACATCCAGAGAAGTGTCCAACAAAGTTTACTGTAGTGGATGCTAGATAAAAAAGAAATTCAGCGTTCAGAGGAAAGATAAGCTTTAAAGCTGTTTGCCACCGTTGTTTTAACGTGACTGTGCTCTCCACTGTTGTCGTTCCAGATGTCTCAGAAGCGCTTCAGACCAGCAGCCATGCTGTTTGTGTTCACGGTGTCTGCAGTGGTCCACGAGTACATTCTAGCAATCTGCTTCGGCTTCTTCTATCCAGTGCTCTTCTGCCTCTTCATGTGCTTTGGAAGTAAGAAAAAAACACCTCAGTGCTCCTCACAATTCTCACACCACTCTGCTTTAATATCAGTCACCGAGACTTTTCAGCTATCCAGCAAAATCTAATAAATATCGTTCTGCCTGTGTTATGACAAACACAATATCCTGGTCAAGTTATGTCTCTCTGCATTCATCATGCTTCAAAATTTGTTTTCATTTCTCACAGTGATGTTCAACTTCATCCTGCATGACCAAAGGAAAGGTCCCATCTGGAATATAATCATGTGGACGTCCCTCTTCCTGGGTCAGGGAGTCATTATCTGTCTGTACTCCCAGGAGTGGTATGCCCAGCGCTACTGCCCCCTGAAGGAGGTAACACCCGCAGCATTGCTTTGTGTTGCCTCGGAAACACTCAGTACGTTTACATGCACGCAGTAGTCGAGCTGAGCTCATAGCTCGGCTAATCAGTCAGTCAAGTCAGACTTCTCGTCTTGTCTGAGTATACATGCAGAAGAGAAAATCGGATTTCTGACCAAGTATGTCTGACTCCGCCTCGATAGGCGGCGCTGTGTCCTCTTTAATATAGTGTGTATTAAACTAGTTCCAGTTGACCTGAAAAGGGAAGCTAACGACGAATGAAGATGGCGGAGATGGATGTGACTGTGGCTCTGTATATTTTGTACATGCTTTACGTGCGTCTTCTGCTTCTCGGTCGCCATGGTGTTTGTTTGTTTTTCCGGGAGTGAACTGCTGCTACGTCATCTCCTTCTTCTTCCGGGTGAAAGCCTCCGAAAGGAAAAGTGGTGCATGCGCAGAACACAGAGTCTGACTCCAGTACATGCAGCAATAGTTAAATTTTTAATCGAATTATCTAGGTGTTGTTAGTCGAGCTACGGATAGTCTGGTTTCAGTCGGACTAAGCCAATAATTTGATTTTCTCAAGCTGCATGTAAACATACTGAGTGATATACTGTTTATGTAGATACAGTAATTCAGCTGAAAGTTAGTTTTTGCTTTGTCAACCTTCAACATAAAAACAAATTCAGCCTCGTGTTTTTTGTTTTTCTTCTTTTTTTAGCCTTCCTTTCTGGAGTTACTGAAGCCTCGCTCCTGGAGCTGTCAGAAACTGATGGCGGACTCTGACAGGCTGTGATCTACGTTCAGACTACTGCAGAGCACCATCACTGATCCATTTAAATTTGACGAGCCTTTCTGTTACTGTCATAACTCGTGGTCTTTCCAGTTTCTTTTATTTTATTGCACTAAGGTCATGACTGAGTCGCTGTATGAATGTATGGAAGAGATCCAATTAGTATGTGCCAAAATGTTCTTTACTCTGAAAGCAAAGTCACAGTGATGCCTTAATTACCCGTTTTACATTTTCAAAAACAAACCACACAAAATTACAAGTTCACATGAAATCACATGTGAACTCTTTTATTTTTAAGCACTATTTATTTTGTTTCCATTCGTTTTGCTTTGATCAACTGTGAAGCCACTCCTTGTGCCATTATGATGGTGACAAACATGATACGGCAGCAGAATACAAACACACTATACAAACATGATTCACATATGCAGTAACGGTTAATATTTAACAGAGTGTGCAGTCACTACTCTACTACAGATAACATTCAGTATGTTTGGGAAGCCTTCCAATGTTATTTATTTTCACTGCCAATAAGATTTATTTTGAAACATGGCCACTGTTTGGTGATTTCTATAAATCTATGAGGAACTGTGGCCTCTGTATTATAGCTTCATGAGTGCAGTCAGGTTTTGTGAAGAGGAAAATGAAGGTGTTAAACATGTTGATTACAGTTGGGGACGTATGTTGTATGTTAATATATTCTGACTGCTGAATGTATTCTTGATTAATCAAATATTTTCAACTTAACTGGTTTGAACATACGTCTGATGTCAGTTTCATGTGAAACTTTAGTTTGTTTTTTTTTCATGAGAGTTACGAGGAGGTGAAATCGCTAAAGAATAATTTACTACTGTAACTGTTGCAGCTGGCTGCTAAAATGTCTTAACATTGAAACAGTGATGATGATACTTGATTAGCACTAAGGGCTACAGATTGCTTTGTCAGATACTGAGTACACAAAACGAGACAGTGTTTTCTTGTTTAAATCATGTACATTTTATAGAACAGCAATTTCCATGTTGAACTAATGGAAAGGAGGAATCTCTATGCTCTGTGTGCTTTTAGTTCCCGTGGTCTTGAAATAATGTCTTTACACATTTGTATTGATTTAAGGAAATCACAAAGTTAATGCACAGTTAACGTTGCCAATTCTGACATGTTTCAGCGCAGGGAGACTGTATTTACACTTGTGAATAATGACGTGCACAATATGAAGTAAAAACCAGCAATGGAAAAACTCAGCACTTCCAAAAACTGTATGACCACCACAAGGTGGCACTGTATTAAAGCTTTTACTTGTGATCCTTCCTCTGCTCAGTTTGGCTGTGATTTGTGGTCAGGAGCAAGAGTCCCTTACAAATTTTATATTAACAAACACAAGTACCAGCAACTTATTTTTTTAATGTGTAAATATAATAACAGAAATACTGGAATACCCTGTGGTGTGGTACTTTACTCTCGAGAACTCCACATTTGGCTGAAGTTTAACTCTTGCTTTATGCCTTTTGTTAATTCTGTTAATGAGGATAGTGAAAAGAGCCAGGCTTCGGAGATGCTGTTTATTTGAATTAGATATTTATTTTGAGAGCAGAGCTTCTGCCTGCTTACTTAACCGTCATATTTGTGTTCATTGTGATTTTTTTTCTGGCCTTGAATAGCTCATTGTGTCAGGTGACAGTTTTATGAATCAGTTTGTTGTTTGCTATTTCCTGATGTAGACAAATGTCTGATGCATTCTTTAAAGACACATCAAAGCATAAGAATTATGAAGAATAAAAAGAAGAAATATGTTCCCTTCATCTCTTTTATTTGAGTCTATCTTTAATGAATGAGCTGAATGTAGTAATGTTGCATATAAAGCTGAGATAGTAGGCCTATTTAAGTATTTATTAAGAGTTTATGTGCACATATTCAGGTATTATACATGACTTTAAGTACTGTTAAGCACTCCAGTGGCTGTAAATAAGTTTGTATTGTCTATTGGCATCTGTGTTGAGTTTACAAATGGCAAGAATTTTATTTATTAGGGTATGTTTTGCTCTTTTGAGTCCAGTCATATTGCTATTTAACATTGCTTCATCAACTATTGATACATGTTTGTCATCTTTATAAAGGACTTTAATACATTTCTGTAGTTTTATATTATTAAATTGGATACAAACACGTGTAATGTCATGGTAGTTGCAGTTTTATAGTGCAGAGAATTTCAATGAACCTCTTGAAGCACTCATTGCATTCAACACCATTTGCCTTGAAAACAATAGCTGATAGTGGTGTTTTAAGCTTTTCTGCATTTTTCTCAAGGACGCCGGGATCAGACAGCCCACATCGGCCCACCACCCGCTGGGTCTGCTGCTCGGGGATTGTTGGGACCCGGTTGGTGTTGGTGCTGGAGAGGTGGAGGATCACGGTGACAGGGGATCGCGGCGAACCCCCCGCCTTGTGCAACACATCTCCTATTCTGCGGTAAAGATGGCGGCGTCAGAGGGGGCGCGTAGCGGCCGGACAACGGGCAAAACGATTCTGAAAAGCTCCGGATTTGACCGAATCTCGCTCACCAGGTACCGTTAATTTCTGCTCGGACACCATCTGGATCACCGGGATAGAGACAATAGCTGTCACACGCCGGGGTTGGGATTTTATTGTTAAAGTCAGGGTGGGTGGGTTTCACTGATAGCTGCTAACGTTAGCTAACGGGCTAGCCGAGCGAGCTAATACGGGCTAGTTAACGTTAGCTCGGCGAAGAAGAGCGGGGAGGGGATTGAGGAAGACTATTCGGGCCAGGCCGCTCCAGCTTGGGGGAATGTGAACCAGAGGTGCTCGGGGGGTTTGCTCGCTTCGTCCCAGACGTCCTTACACCAAACTACCGGGATGGGACAGCAGGTAGGCCGCGTCGGTGAGAGCACATCGACCGGACTCCAGCCACCACAGCCCCACGCGTCCCAACCGCACCAAGGGAAGGGGAACCGGGGGAGCGGCGCCGGGAGGAGACCCCGAGAACCCGGCAGTAGCACCGGGACACCGCCAGGCAGGGCTGCTGCAGTCAACGTGCCCGACCCAGGGATCAATATCTTCACACAGCATTCAGGTAACAAGAGAGCCACGTTAATAAAAGAGGTGTGGGTGACGGTGGATACTTTGATATTTGTTTGCTGCTCATTAGCGCTTGCTAGCTGAGTCCATGCTAGTTTGACAACGAAGCGTTAGCGGAAATAGCCATGCCAACCAACCTTAGCTTTCCATGTCTCATCCATTTTACTATGTGACTGTTAATTTGTCCATTGTCTGTGTGTACAGACAGGACGCAGTTTAGTCAGAGGATGGACAACTAAACTGCTCAGATGTGACACAGATAAAGCAGTGTGTTGCATGTGCTGCATGTGATCTAATGCTTTCTAAAGGAGAGACAATGTCTCTGAAAAGAGGAAGAGTCCTCTGTGCTCAGCCTCAGGGGTCATGACTGGAGGTTAGTTGGTTATGTTTTCCTCTAAGGCCCCTTTTGTGAGATACTTGGTTTGGTAAACAGTGATTCTTGCCTGCGGAGGTTGTGTAGCAATTCCACCCCATTAACTCACTATAGTAGCCACCACAGGCTCACATTACAATACCTAGTGGTTTTCACATGCTCACTTACATCCTCTGTCTGATAATGTCTACTGTTACAACACACTCAGCAAGCTGACTGTACAGTTTGATCCGGTGGGAAATGCATGTGAATTATTTAAGTCACCTTCTGTCATTATGTGATTGCACTCATGCAAACACGAGCGTTTAGAGCTACTCTTATGTGATTATAGTTTAATATCCTACTGTCTGTCATGTGAGCAGTGCATTCATGAGGTAACTCGTGTATTGCATGACTAGTGTGGGTTAACAGTCGTGTATAAAAAGGCACAAAACAGAAGTGTGGCAGTTCCTCCAATCACCCATGTTCCTGCATCAGAGCCACAGCTATGCACTGATATTGTTATCTGCTCTGTTAGTCATGGAGAACAGTGCAGATCTACAGTATCCCCCATTTGAACTATGAAGAAATATCCCAGCAGTAAATCCTCCATGCCCTTGATGGTCTGCCTCTTTCCCCCTAGCCTTCTCCCCTCAGGCAGAGTCTCGTAGTGGCTCATCCTGGCTTATGAGTAATGGTGGTGACAGGATGTCTTCTTGGTGGCGTGCGTAATATCATCATCATCATTATCTTTATGCTTTTTATTCACACAGGGCTTTTCTTAATACTCCAGTGTGTTTTACATGTAGATTAAAGAACACCCAAACATGGTTTACCTTTTGTGTTTGTGACATCCTCTGCCCAACTTGATTGCACACTGTGAGTGTAAAGGTAGTGGGATGTTTGATGTCTGTCTACCTACAGCTGGCTTTGCTTCGCACTCCTATGTGTCCTCCGATGGATGGTCACTTAACATGCGCTTCATAGATGTAAAACCACTGGCATAACTTTCCCAGTTTCCACTGATTTCCAAGGCCCAACGTCCATAAACTAATTGCAGTGAGCAAGGACACACAGAAAGCACAAGCTTTTGGGAATGGAACACATTTCCAGTTCCTGGCTTGCGCATCTTAAAAGTAACCCCCCTCAGCTTGAGGTACATACACAGACAGACAGACCTACTAAGTGCAGCACCACTCAGTGTCGGCGCTGCTCTGTTCTCTGCGATGTTGGGGCAGGAGTGGCCTTTTTATAGCAGCCAGGATGCAGTCACACAGCCACTCTGTAGAGAGACTGCTACTCTTCAAAGTACACAATAATAGAACAAAGACTCTTAAGCAAGGAAGCTTGGGACTGTGCACTCTGTCCTACACTGCCTATCAAAGTGTCATTTTTTCTGGTAGTCTATTTATGTGATAATGATGCAGCATTATCTTGGACGTCTTTGTAGGTGAAGTGTGGACTTGTTCTTTTAAGGAGGCTATTTTGGGTGGAAGAAAGTCAGGTTTCATTAAGGATAAAGCAAACAATATTGTCATTATTTGTATTTTTTTGTAAAGTACTTAATTTTGTTTGTTAAATTGAAATAAAAAATTGAAATACTCACAAGTTACAAGCCCATATTGATGTGTTGCAGATGCTAATTTAGTATGACAAGTATGATGATGTATGATAACAATATACGAGCAAGCAGCCCCTAGAATTTAAAGTCCCCCACAGTCATTTATGGGATAAATTACTCAATAGAAGCAACCGATTATCTTTTGTTTGATAAATCTGTTCAACAACAGTGTTGACTAAACTGATGAGGCAGCCAGATTTAATTCCTGTGAATCTGACAATGACATCACGTGACCAGTTCTTGTCAAGAGGAAGTTAAGATAAGATAAACTTTATTGATCCCATGCAGGGAAGTTAAAGTGCCACGGCAGCAAAAGGAAGTACCGGAACAGATAATACAGTTGTGAGTCAACAAGTCGGATAATGTGTTGGTTTGACCAATGATCTAATTCAGTGTTAGTGTATGTTTAAGTATCTGTATATTAGTGTTTGTGTTTTCCTAGGCAGAATGGCTCCAGAGTCTTTCCTACTGAAAGCTACCAGAGATCAACATGTTGAAGTGGTTTTATTAATCCAGCTTCATACCACTTTATAACAGACTAGCACACTTCAGAGGCTAAATGATGCCTTCCTGGGATGTAATTGAAAGGTGCCAGTCTATGAGGAATGCATTTTTCTCTGTTGAACTCATGCCTGTGTGTTGCTGCCTTTTCAGTGAGTATCTGTGGGTGTCATATGGTGCACATGCTCCCACTAGAGTTTCTATCAGTATGCCTCAAACCACTGAGTCATTTTAGGGGGATAAACGCGAGGCTGGAGGCCACTGTTGTAAATTGGCTGTCAATATGCCTGGCCCAGTGGCCCCGACCTTTTCTTTCCCTTCATGTTTCTCTCCTCAGTAGAGGGGAAATTTTTCAACAACAGTAGTTTGCAGCTTTGGGCTGTCTTTCTTGTTCTCCACTTCAGACAAGGCGAGTCAGCTCCTGTACCCTGCTCAGGTGTGCAGCAGTTCTCCTCAGCGCATCACTAATTGAGCATCCCTGTCTCCCAACAAGAAGATGTTTACCCCACTGGACAGACAGGCCAGCTATAAAACACTGAGCTAAACAAGGACAGACAGGGAGCAGACCACCTCTGTGCTGATTCAAGGGGAGCCAGCCAGACAGCCACCTCTATGAGAATCGGCTGAAGGTCAGTATTGGTGAATCAGTGGCTGCAACATATCGACGGTCCCAGCCCTTTAGCCTTGTCAGGAGTTCAGAGATCTCCATCTCTGCAGTGGGTTCATCTGATACACACACTGCAGTGGGGAGAGTCCTTTGAACTGACACAGAGGAGTGAATCTGCTTTAAAAATCAGCCCTGTTAAGGTTGCACTGCAGCTTATTGCTTCTGAGTATTAGTCACATTCATGTCTGTTATTTTTCTCAAATGAAACCTACATCTTGCTTGTAAGAAAATCTGGAAGGATCGAAGCGATTGATGCATTGACTTCTTTTCATAAAATCAACAAAGCGGTAGGCTAATCTATTTTTACTCTAAACAGATCATAGAAATTGGGGCAGATCAGTGGATTGGAATATTTTTTGGCAGCAGTGCTGATAGTGAACGTAGAGCCGACTGTACCTAAAGTGCGGCACTGTTTAAGCTGCCCAGAGGAGAAGAGAGATGCCTGGATCCAGGATCCAAGGACGTAAGCTGATTTGCATCACGGGTGAAATTAGATTAGAGACAAATCCACTTTTCTGTGGACTCTATGTGCTAAACCCCCAACAACCAGGATAAGTCACACAGCAGCCACTGTAATATCTGGGGAAAATCAAGTTTGAGACGCTCCAGCAGCTATGGGTGAGATTTTAATAGGCTTTAAAAGATAAATCCTGGAGTATAGATGATTTGTTGATAAAAAGTAGTTAGTCAGTCCTAGTGGCTGCCATTAACCACTAGGAGGAGCCATGGCCACACCTCCTCTGAGTGAAGCTGGCTAGAAATTAGGGCAAAACTGATGAGTGTGACTGATTGTCTGAGAGCTGGGATTAAGTGTGTTTAGTGGATGTGTCTGAAGCATAGTGTTCCTGTGCAGATCATTTTAACACAATCAAACATGGTTAAGTCTGAAGACTGCATGTACCATTGTGCACTCTGTAATGGTTGTGTGTTAAATAATGTATGCCTCTCTGTGCCTTGGTCCTCTTCCCAAGCCTGCCCTGTAGTACGACTAGCAGCTGAGCCTGTGCTGTTAGTCCCTGCAGTTGACCAGCTCTGTCTGTCTATAACCCTCATCTCTGTTGACTCAGGCTGTTGCAGGCCTCATCCCAAATCTATCTAAGAAGAGTTATCCCATTAAAAACAATAATTAATTCATCATGCTTCACAACAGACTGTGCCATAATCTAATTTTACCACACCGAAAACACAATTAGTTTTGTCTAATTTATCATATTTTAATAAATCAAACAAATATTTACTAAAGATTTTAAAAAGTTTAACAGAGCTGAGTTTTTTTTTCCTCCACAAAGTTTTTTGTGTCATTGTGACTGCATGCTTCTGTGCCCAAACTCCCAGTTGTAGCCTTGAGCCTTTGCATCTGCTACCAGTCAACCCGCCGTAGTTCCCAAAACCACAGTCCTAGTTTCTATTCCTTGGCCTCAGCTCTCTGCAGCTTATATCATTAAAGAGTGAGGATTAATCAGAACAGTGAGTGATTGGCTGTGCAGATGGCGAAACCATCCCTTGCGTCTGTCAGCTTAAAAACACCAAATGTTTTAAACTTGCGCAGAGGTCTAGCCAAATAGTTGTAGTGGCTCCTGGTTAAATCACAGTTTTCACTTTTAAGCTGCAATGGTGCAGCAGTGAAAAAAAATTAGATATGGGGTAGGAAAAGGGGGGCAGTCCCTGTGCCAAGTCTGTTGAGCATTGATTCGCTTCCAGGATCGGTCCTCTGTAGCTGGCATTATCACTGCTGCTTATCTTCTGGGTTGCAGGCTTGAGACTTGGCTAGAAATGCACACTTGCACACACTTACAGTAAACACCCACACATGCATGCACATTCTCACACACACTCTCTTTCTGTCTGTCCTCGTGAGGGAAGTTGTAACGTGGTGCAGCTCTTTCTGAGGATTATCCAGTGCGTCCTACTCCTTCAGTGTAATCGCCCACCAGCTGACCAGTCAGTCAGAAATCCTTAATATGGGCGCCCTGCGGCACTGCTGTCCTCAAATATCCTGTCTGACTGATGGCATGAGATTATTCTGAGAAGAGACTGCTAAAAGTTGTTGATTTGACACGGCTCAATGAAAGATTGCAGGGGACTTTTTAGTCTCAGGTAATTCATTGCAAATAATAACTATGTGTCGTCATTGCATTCGCTAAATAATGCTCCTGGGGATCCATTTGAGTGAGGCATGGCATGACTTATACATTGAATGTGGGTGCTCACCTGGGCTAGTTTGGCAGCCAGAGGCATCTCTGCTATCTGATGGAGAGCGCAGGGGAAGTAAAATCTTCCCTGGGCTCTGGTCAGTTCTTTAAATTGAGTCATTGCAAAGCAGCTTAAAGCTACACCCTATCACAGCTTAGCCACACCACACACAGATTAGCTGTTCAGACATTAAGATTAGTCCTCGGGTGCTTCTGTAAACCCTCGCCACAAAAAAGGAGGAGGCATCAAGGAGAATGTACATCTTAAGGCTTTGGAGAGATGTCCTGCAGCGAACACACCTCTTTACCTGTGAGGAGTTGAGAACATAAACACACACCCCAGTCAGACGGTTTACATCATGCACACGCATTGCACAATACGCTGGGCAAGAGCAGGCAGATCTGCAATGAGGACAGAGCTCTGACACCAGTTGTAGTCATGTCAGCTTAATATTTCCATTCAGGGGTGAATTTCTGCTGGACAAAGAAACACACTCTCTTTTTGACCTGGGGATTGAGCGAGGCTAAAGTAGAAATACTTGTTAACAATCCAAAGGCATGTTTTAGCTTTTTTAGATTTAACATCAGGAGGACTGAATGATATTTTTAAGCTCAGACAGTCTGTAGTCTGCACCAGACAGGTCAGAGAACCTCTGTGACTTCAGGTTAACTCTTAGTTTGTCTATTAAATATATAATTGACTTGAGTAGGTCAAGCTGCATCTGCAGAATTTGTGCTATACATGAAGCAGACCGGTCTAGTTTGGACGAGGAGTTTGTTTCAAGTCATCATATGCCACCCATCGTCTCTGCTGTCACATAAAGGAGCACTTAGCTTTGTTGCCAGCACACCTAGAAGGGAGCACTTAGAGCCCATTATTAACCCATAACAAGCCCTGAGAGGGGCTGGGCAGGGCAGGGTGAGCCGTGGGGCTAGGACTCCATTCTTCTCCATTCCAGGATGATCCACTGGCCCTTAGGCCCAGACTGGCGTTTGTCCACTCCCTAATTGATGTATCTCTATGTAGACAGCCGACGTGGTGGCTGAGCTCAATAGAGAGCATTCACAGACTTTCCCGGTAGCGGCCGGCCTGTATATGGGTGTGTAATTACTTACTCAGAGAGGTTTGCAACACCAGGATGTGCTAAAGTTGGAGGTCTGATTGAGGGAGACATCCGAATCTGACAGTGTGGACGTGCAGCCTGAAGGCGTCAGACGAGTGCATACATGTATGTGGAAAACTATCAGCTAACAGTCCTACTGCTGATGAACTGATGGAGTGTCTTAGACCGATATCAACAGAAGTGTTGTGTTTTCACATGATGAATTTCTAATCCTCATAAATAAGGCAGCCAGTAAACACACAACTACACACACACACACACTTGTGATGTGGCATTAATGAGGCTATTGTCCTTTGTCCAGTCCTCATGAACAACAACTGACTCTCCTCTCCTCTCCAGCTATGGACTGCCTCTCAAAATGTAGATAGATGCCAAAACGCTCAACATTTTTAACATAAATTGTGTTTCACGTGGATTGGCGATGATTTCGAACAGGTTTACTACACAAATACGATATTACAATGTAAAAGCGTTGCTGTGTTTGTTTGATTTGCTGGCATCTCGGCCTTTGTGGCAGCCCTCCGCAGTTCTTGGTCTAGCATTGTTTTTCCTGGTTGAATTTCATGTAGGGCTGCAACAACTGATCCATTTTTATTATAGATTCATTTGTATCTTAATGTCTCAATTGATCGATTAGTGTTGGGCTGTCATTTTGTAGTCTACAAACATCTACATAAAAGATTTTCTAGGCTACTCAGTACATGTGTCACCAGTTGGATTTGTGCCCTGGAAGATGGATCTTTTGTTTGTTGGTCTTCTGAAATTTTCTCCTGTGTTTTTGTGGAGTTTCCTTTTCTGATTCAAGAGTTATAAATGGTTAGCGGGTGTCTTGAGATGTACAGACTGTAAAGCCACAAGCCATCAGACATAGAGCAATTAGGAGCTACATTACAGAGACAGCCCGGATCTTTTGAAGTGGGGTTGGATGAGGTACGTATCCATAATCAGTGTATTACGTACAGTAGATGGCGGTCGGCATGGCCTCAGTTTGGAGAAGCAGACAGGCCACAGAAGCTAAGCAACGTACTGTTGTGGACAGGGACAGCAGAAAAACATATTTTAGTCCTTAAAAAAAATCAATTTCAGGTCAAGTGTATGCCATATTTAGAATATTTTCACTGCTTTACTTTGCCGGGGAACTAAAGCTATTGTTACGCTATCTTCAAAGCCAGACTCCACTGAGGAAAAACAGTGTTTATCACCGCTGAACACAGAAGCTGCTGGTCTATTGCTGCCTCGATCAGTTAGTTTGTTCATGCTATTGTGTGACTTTCCCTCAACCCCAAACTTTCCCCCTGAAAAAAGTACCTAGTAGGGGGGAAGGACTTTTCAGATTCCCTGAAATTCTTGAGGGGCGGGGCTGCAGCGTTCTGCACTTCTTAGCCAGTGTAGCTGCAAACTTTATTTCATTTCTACAAGCTTCACTTCGTTTGTGTTTTGATCATTTGGAAAATGAAGCAAAAGAAGAGAAGCTACGAGAAGTGGACGGACGACGAGGTCCAGGCTGTTTTAAGTGTATTTGCCAAGGAAGAGATTCAGCGGGACTTCGAGCCGGTACCTCAAAACGAACAAGTCTATGGAAGAAAAGCCGACAACCTAGCAGAGCTAAATATAGGGCACACGCCAAAACAAATTCGTGAAAAGTTGAAGAAACTTAACAAAGATTCGGGTGTTTGCTATTGTCTTTACTAATAACAGCTGTTGTCTTTTCCGTGCAGATCGCATGGTTTTATATGCGATGTCCATCCTGGCGTATTGTGTCACACAAATGATGATGCGGGCTTGTCGGTCGCTGTTTATGGCGTCATTGTGCTTGTTTAGGCCTTCAGCTTCAGCTGATTTGAATAAATTTTCCGGAACTTTGAGGTGCAGTGGAAGCACAAACCTCATAGATTACCAGAATTCTTTTACCCAGGTAAATAAATTCCTGGAAATAGAAGTTCCTGGAAATGTTGGTGGAAAAGGGGCTAATAACTATGGATAAGAATCCCATACAACAAATAATCTTGACTTGACATGAGTCCTTACCTTTGCCTGACATTGAAATTTTATTTAAAATCTCCATTGGCGATATCACAAACATGATATGCCCATGTTTTTGTGTTTATGAGACAGTTTGAACCAAAAAAGAAGCCGTTTAGTGGATCAATAAATATCAGAAGACAGACAGATGCTGGTTTTAGATGACAACATACAGTAGATCACTGTAAACCAGTCTTTCTGGCTCCAACCCTTTTTTTGTCGATATCCATGACTCTCCTGTATTGTTCAACTTTTCTGTCTGAGCTTGCCACAGGATCTGATCTCGCCTGTCCTATAGGCTTATGTAATGTCTTGTGTACGTGGGTTTCATCCGCGGCATTGTCTCAGGATTTAGTCAGGGCTTCCTGCAGGCAGCCAGCCGTCTATCTCCGCACCACCATCACTATGTGCTCTGCAGAGTTATTTCTGGATGTCATGCTGCTATGTTTTGTTCTCCAGCTGCTAAAAATATATCCTTACCTCGCTGGTCATGGGCTCCAGATACGATCTGTATTGTTTTTGATTTGGCTGTGTAAGTGATGTTATTGTGTTGTTTAATACTTTGGCACAAAGTGGTGGGTTTGTGAAGTGAAAGCTTTATAGACACATGGAGGCACAGACTCACACAAACAGCTGCAGGGGAAGCAGCAGGGTAGTGGGGGACAGCCAAGGAGATAGTCCCACCATTGATGTGCCTCTACATGTCATGTGTGTGTGTGTGTGTGTGTGTGTGTAGGAGTGCCTCAGGACCAGGGTCACCTCTGTCCCAGCTGTCTAAGGGGGCGCAGGCTTGGCGTGCCCCTCAGACTTGCAAATACCCTTTCTGCTCCGCTCGACACAAAGCCGTCGTTTCTTCAGAACGCACATGTGCTACACTTCACAGCACACACACACATTGAGGCACCCGGACGGGCACACGACATACCCCACGCAGACCAACTGCTCCTTCAATCAAACAGTCCAGCACATGAGGTTTGAGCTCAGCCAAGTGGGAGTGCATCTTGCTTTTTGTCCGGCATAAGAAGGACTTAGAAGCAATTTAAAAAACATGGTCGACTTAATGAATCTGGATCATTCTGTGAAAACAATTTTAGGTAATTAGGTTATTTAATTTGCGCCTTGGACTACGTGACTTATCAGTGCTGGAGTTTCTTTTTGTGTCCTACTGTTTGTCTGGGGTGACTGGAATTGCGATTCCTCGAATCGAGATCTTTGACAAATGCATGGCGTAATATCACTATTTCATTAAAAACATTCCTGAGAGGAGTGATGTGATATGTCGCTATGTAAGAAGAGCAGCTCTGACAGTTGGCTCAGCCTGGCCACAGCAGTTGCAGTCATGCACATTTACACACACACATACACACAGAAGAAAAGCGTGGGTCAATAGGACCCCCCCTCTCCTCCTCTAGGGCAACAAGACCAGCCATCTGCTGTTGGCCACAGTGCTGGTCCAGGCCTCACACACTCCCACACCACACATTATACACACACATGCACACATGTCACATTCAACTTTCCTCCATACCATACACCCTGCCCTACCCCCCAACCTCTGTATATACATGCCCCCCCTTTACCACACGCTTTCCTCACTCCCCCTCTCTGCCACGTTTTGCCATCCCTTACAGTGCGTTAAACCACAGAGCACATCAGTCATGGATGTCTGTGCTCTCCAGATGGACCTTGGAAATCTTGACTCCCCTAGGCCACATCAAAGCTAGTAGGGAGTTCCCAGCAGGAGGCTGCTAGTCACTACTGTAACTTCAGAAGTTTAGGTGGTTTGATTCAAGGACAGCGTGGGTAAATACTTTGTCTGGGGGGTCTCCATCCCTCTCTGATTGCTTCGCAGACAGCATTTGCGCTCCCGCGGTGAAGGAGATGGTTTAGAGACGTAGCTCATGCTCCAGGAGAATGTACACTTGTGCTTTTCAGTCTACATAGACACAGGCAGGATTTAAAACAACTGTTCAGAGTCAGCGCAGCGGATCGAGGAAACCACCGTGTTTCTTTGGATACTGGGACTGGTAGCTGACCAGACCAGGGTGGAAGATGTACTGGGAACTGTGGCTAAGCCAGGTCACGGCCAGTGCCGCGCTGCAGTGCATGCTGGTCCAGAACAAAGGTGGGCAAGCTTTGTGTGTAGATTCGGTGATGACAGACTAGACAATACATAGCTTAACTGTTTGGCAGGAGAGAAAGATATCGAGTGTTGGTTTGAACACAACTCAGAAAATCTCTCTGCTCTCAACCGCATGCATGGCATGTGCCTGCCACATGGTGTGGACTAACAATGGATAATGCTTAATTTCTTGATGAATTTCTGCCAACTTTGCAAGATTATAGCAATGACACACAGATTTCACTCAATACTTGGAGTTTGCATGGGCCAACCTAAACTGGTCTGGGGAAAAATGAAGTATTTAATATGGTTAAACCACATAAAGTGTCTCAAAAGCCTAGAGTGAAAAGCCTCCATTATTCTCAGTGACTCACTCACTATGGTCTGATGATACAGAGTGGTCTAACATTTATCAAGCTTGCATTCTCAATTCTCAAATTAAAAATAATATCTGAATGAAATGTTAACCTCTGAGCTGTGCGTGATTGTTAACACATTAGCTTAGCATCTTACAGTTCAATTTTCACAGTCAGTTTTTGTCAATCGCAGTCATAGTGTTACATCAGTTTCCTTTTAATTTTGCTTCCATGGCATTGCTTTTTCATTTGTTGTTTGGTTGGCTGCTCTGTTGCTAAACCTATGACATATATCAACATCATCGTGAAACTAAATTTCCTGTCATACTGTCTCAAATTTAGTTTCTTCTGCTAAATCAACTAGTTCCCTGGTAAACCTTTGCCTGAATGTGGGGGTGGTAGCGTGTTGTGACAATCAGATGTTGAAAACCGGAAGATGACCTTTAGCTCTCCTCATAAATGCCTTGCTGTCTTTTTTCTGTTCTCCAAATCATAGACATGTGATTATTTTCTTAATCTTACACTTTTAAACATTAACTGTTCAGTTGCATTTTGACTGAACCATTTATTTTGGGCTGTATTTATAGAAATCATATAGCTGCAGTTGAAAAATAATGCAGCTCTGTTAATGATTTTGGGGGCTGTATTGCTTTCTCAGTTAAAGACTTTGCTCCCATTGACAAAATATAACCACCCTAAATGTATAATGCAAACCTATACAATTATACCATGAACTACAGCCCCCAAAACAACCGCAGAGTGAAATGAACACCTCTCTGACCGTCTGAAGAAAAACAGAATACCATTATCCACGTTATTCCTGGGGGTGCTGCTGTAGATGTGATTATGTGCGCTACTTCCAGTGAGATAGCGTAAGTAGTGGTAAGCTAGTCCGTTCCAGAGGCTTATTGAAAACAGCGGTTCTTTTAAAAAATTATTTAGCAATATCAATTCTGTTTTTAACAAATGTACTGAGTGTTTGTAAAATGTCCCCGCGGAGCTCTGATACATGTTGAGATATTCGCGGTTGAACTATCGACCAAAAACTAAATTTGTGGCTCAATCGGAAGTGGTTTTTGAACATGCACCCAGAACAAAAAGGGTTTGTGAATACAACCACATGAGTTTCAAGAGACATAGTGTAAAAGTATGAAATCAGAATTTGCAGAAGAGAATGACACCTTGACGGACAAGGTCCGTAACTACACCTTTATATTACTATTACTGAAGTCTGCTGCTGAATTGAGCTTCATGTTTCACTCAGAACAGTTTTTAATAAATCAGAAGTTAAAAAAAAAAGTGTAAACTGTGTTGTGGACTGTGGCTTAGCTGGGAAACATCACAGTTATTCACTTTACATGGAGCTACAGTTAATACTGAATTATGTTAAATGTTTGCCGAATGTGTTACTATCTCTTAATAAGTCATCATAAATCATCTTTAGAAGGAGCAGATGTTTACCTTAAGCTAGCTCGGGCCACGTTAAAGTTAACAATATTGGAACGGAGCAAGGCGAGCTTATTGCTAGCGTGTTCAGGTTGAAAAGGAAAAAAAACAAGCAATGCTTTGAGATGGCTGTCAGAGATGGCAGAGGTATGATCACGTGATCCTGTTTGAGCTATAACAGGTGGTGTTTTCCACGTTTTATTTCCCAGTTGCTCTTGGAAAGAAGAATAGAGCACTGTAAACAAACTGTTACCATTGGAAAAGGCCGGTTTTGGTTCAACGCTTGATTTCGCGTACATAATTTGTGCAAGGAATCATGGGGGCTAGGAATGAGGTGGATAAGTGTAGGACTTATTGCAAGGCTGTTGTTTTGTGCACTAAATTGAATGTACATTTAAAGGAGCACTGTGTAGGATTTAGTTACAACCAGCTGAAACTTCTCCCATGTGCCAAGCCTCCTGGTTAGGATTCCCTCAGTGTTCATTGTTCAGGAGGTTTTTGCTGAGAGCTGAATTATCCACAGAGGTCTCCTCCTCTCCAAAAAAATGAACTAGGTGATTTTAAACTGGTAAAAACACCGAATAAAGCAGTTTGATGTTAAAGTCAGTGTTTTTCCTACACTGTTTGGCTGCTGACTAAGGTGGCCAATGCAAATAAACAAACAGGAATGGCCTTGTCTAGAGCCTGTGTTTGGTTTGTCCATTCTTGACTACTGTAGAAACATGGTGGACTCAGTGGATGAGGACTCGCTTCTCATGTAGGTAAAGAAAACACAACGATTCTTATTTTCAGGTAATTGTACACTAAAGAAAATTTACTAGATACAAATAAGTCACGGTTAATCACTATGTTCATGTTTGAGTCACTTCGCTTTCACCTTCTTTTGAGGCAAGAAAAAACATGCTATGTAATAGCAGCTTTTCCATTTTAAAGTTGCTTTTATTACAGTGCTTATTCTCCATTCTCCGTCCCTCCATTTCACCACTCTTCTCCTCCACTCGCTCAGCAGCTGTCCAGACATGCAGTGACTTTGGCAGCAGCTGTTGAGTGTAGTGTGTGTGCGCTCACATGTACTAGATCATCATTGTGTGGCTGTGGGTGTGTGTTATGTAGCTATGGTAATCACTGCATCTTGTACAAACAGGGAGCCTTTCCGACCCCAGTGCCATGGCTCCACCCCGTTGCTCACGGTATATACACACCTATGAAAACACTCCCACCTCAGATCATACCTGGCTTGGGCTAGACACGACAGGCCTCTGTGTGTAGCCAGCGATAACAGTGTTCTTCAGAGAGTGGATTGGTTTAAGTGATGCTTTTGAGGTGCCTACAGGCAAGCAGCAGTTTTGACGAAGAGTGGGTTGCTCTGGGCGGCCAGCGTCTTCACACGGGGTTGAGACAGGGGAAACAGCCTGGACAGACAGGTAGACTACCTGCGAAATGGACTTTTAGGATTATGGAGAATTCAGTCTGTATCATTTGTACTTTGTGCCTCAAGTCAATATTGGAGTAGGACTGCTTTGTGTTATCAGTTTGTGGTGAGGGTGATCATTAGACACAAGACTTTTTAATGTGTTACACTATATACTCCACATTTTTCCTGTCTGCGATTATGGCTATGATTTTTGTCCCTGTTGCATTCTCTGTCACATTTTGTTTCACCAGTCTAATAGTTTACCTCCTCTCTCCCTGACCCTTGCTCCCTCTCTTCCCTCAGAAGCTCTTCACCGGCCGTTCGGCCTGGACTCTGCAGCGCTGACGGAGGCGGTACGCTGGAGCTCCAAGGAGAACCTACTGGGGGCGGCTGAGAGCGACCCTAACCTCTTCGTTGCACTTTATGACTTTGTCGCCAGCGGAGACAACACGCTCAGCATCACTAAAGGTAAACAATGCAGCTGTACTGTCTGACTCACCTTAAACTGATTATGTCGACGTTAACTGCCTCAAGACTTAAAATTCTGGTCTCACAATTACTCATGTTATGTGCTGAAACTTGAAAGACTTGTCCTCTGTGCATCATCACTTGCTACGTGATGTTACTCCCGGTACAGATTTCTCCATGTCATCGATCATTCTCAACCACGCCTTCTAGGCAGCACTGTTGACATGTGTTGCTACCGGACTGAGGGATTACCTTACATAACGTAGCAAGGAGTCACCAGTAAAACCCTCGAGGCAGTGCCTGTGATTGGCAGGTCAACAGCTTCTAGAAAGGATGTGTGATGAGTAAAAGTGTACTTATGGCAGAGGAATGTTGTGTCAAAGGAGATTTCCCAACCGTCCCTATAATTTTACTGTCATGACATCAGCTGGTATGTGACCCTCAGCCTATAGCTTTCCTCATCACACACCCACACAGCCCACGTCACCTCTTATTCTTTTACACCACCTGTGAGCTAAACATTTTTATGTTAAGTCATCCACTGGTCCAGAGGTTGAAAAATAATATTAGTCTGTAACAAGAAAATGATATCTGAAACCTGTGCAGACAGCATGGCTAAAATACCAGCGATACTTATCCTGTGTCTTAATCTCGTCACTATTTCTTACTCCTCTCTCCATTACACACACACACACACACACACACACACACACACACACTCCTCAGTCCAAACCTCCTCTCTGTCAACCAGCAGCAGTTAACCGGTCAACCAGCTCTCCCCCGAGTAATGAGCTTAAAATACACTCATAATATTATCCAGAGGCCGCCGGGCTTGTGTCCCCAACCGATCGAAAGCATTAAACGTGGCAGAGTGTATTAATTATCCATCGTTTTAAGACTTCCACAGCAGCTGCCTGGGATGGAAATGATGTTTAGACCCTGACTCATGGAGCGAATCTGAGATTCCTGCCCACATGCGAGCACATGTGCACTCCCAGGCTCCACTGCACTTTTCCAATCTGTCCCGCTCTTTGCTCTGTCACATGGAAACGCCCCAGCACGCCTCTAATGCTGCGCTAATATGGAATACTTTCAACTGTAATAATAACAGGTGGATGAGCACAGCGGGGCAGAGGCTGATCAGAGAGAGGGACTTAGCAGGCCCATGTCTGGGGCTAATCTTTGTCTCTTGTCTGTGCCAGGTCAAACCAGGCTAGGCCAGACCAGGGCCCGGCTTCAGGCACACATGGCTCCCAGTGTGAGGCAGGGAGGCAGTCAGTGTTTCCACTCCCACAAAACTTACAGACAGAGAGGACAGACACAGAGGAGACTGGTGGATTGGTGGGCTGGATGTGGATAACCATCTCTGTTTAATGTAGTTCAGTGGATTGTGAGCGCAGAGTGTGTAGCTTTAAAAGCTGGACCTGCAGCTTTTGTATGTGGTTACATGTGAGTGAGCCATGGCTGTCCTAGTGACTAGACTTGCTGTAGTTAAATGTCTGCTGTTTCTCACAGTTTAAGGCATTATGCGACCGAGTCATGATAGCCTGAAGCTGCATTCAGATCAATTCCAGCTCTGCTTGAAATGGTGAATAACTTCTTTAATCTGAATGGCTTATTTCCGCTGTTTAACTCGCGGTAAACGAAAAAATAGCTGCTGCCGTGATAACTTTTATGAGTATTAAAAACTGCTGTGCAGTGTATTGGCACTGACAAGCCTTCAAATGCATTGATTTGTTACACCACCTGGACCTCCTGGATCAAATTTCTTTGTCTCATCGATAGGCCTGAGCAGTATAACTGTGTTTAAGTATGCCAGGGTGTTTAGAAATCCTGATTGTATTGTTTTTAATACATGTGCGACCAGTAGGGCTGCACAACTAGCTACAATATTTTTGAAATCGCAATAATGGCCAAGTGCAATATCCAAATCACAGAAGCTGCAATTTTTGGATACAGAAAAAATGTGCCATTACATACCTTTATAAATGAAGCATTGTGGTGCTACAGAGATGCCCCGGCTTACAAATCATATTCCAGTGAAAATGAAACAAACATGGCCAGTCCCATTAAATCATGACTCATTGCAGTTGCTACATCTGTCAAATTAATTGCAATATGATTTGTTTTGCTTATCGTGTAGCCCCAGCCTCCAGAGCTCTGTGTCTACTTATTGAACAGACAGCTGAGCCGAGAAAGATGGCAACTGCGAGAATGGTGGGGATAACATTACAGGACTAGTACAAAGACGTCCAGCAACAGCAGAAAGACAGAGCGAGGAAAAACAGCATGTAGTGCCAGCATGTTTTCACATCTAACTTGGGTTTATTTCCACCAAAACAGAGTTGGTGATTAATAGAGCAGTGACTAAGCTCGGTGGTTTTGGTGAGTTTTGTTTTGTTTCTGTCGATGAAGCGTGTTTTACAATGAGTTAAAATGTAATTAAGCTTGTTTTAGTTTGGTGAAAGAGAGAAACTTGAATTCAGAAGGTGTATGTAGGTTCACAAATATTTAATTTCCTTTCTTGTTGGGCGAGTTTGGCGAACTCACACTCGGCCGAGATAGTGTCACACAAATACCGTCATCTACTATATATATCACGGTGAAATATCAGGAAGGTATGCAGGTGTGACAAAATAGATACTACCCAAGCCTACTCACCAGTTTCTGAAGCAACACACACCCCCCCATTGCAGCCCCTGTGTTGTTTTAACACACAGCTGTTTCGCTCTGAAAGCCCACTAAAAGGTAACATTCCATGTAGTCATCAGAGATGAAAGACTGCCATGGTTAAAGGACACTTTGTGTGTAAAACTTCTGAGTGGTGGGAGAGATAACGACAGATGTGGACAGGAAGAAAAGGCAGTGTAGAGGATGTGTGGTGGAAGTGCAGAGGTAGAGGTAGGCAGATACTTTCTCCTCCCTCCCCAGGCTGCCAAGTCACTGCCCTCCTCCTTGTCTTTTTCCAATGCTCCATCAGACTGACAGGTCTGATCACTGCTTCATTCTGTGTTGTTTGTTTTACTGATGAAAGGAACCCCCCCCCTTTTACTCACATCTCCAGCACATCAGCCGCTCTGCTTTGGCTCCCGCATTGACGTCAGAGACAGATGGAGCTAGAGACATCAGACCAAGTCACTACATGCCTGATTCTGCCGAGCCCTCTATGACAGATATGCAGTTCACCCAACCCTATCATTGTTCCATGGCGTTTGATGTAGTTTCAATGAGAGGCACATTGTGTCCATGACTCTCTTACCCTGTGTGACCTGTTATCAAGGTGTGATAACCAACGCTATGACCTGATGAGAAGTTCTCTCATATGTTGTATCTCTCTAAGGAATTTAAAAGAAAAGAAAAGAAATTAAATCCTGTATTTAGTGTCAGATATTTAGTCAGAAAACATAGGCCGCCTTCTCTTTAAAGGGATAGTTCACACTTTTCAAAGCGGTGTTGTAAGGGATATTTATTCATTGTCAGTGTATTACTTTCAGTAGGGGTACATCCAAGGAAAGCTAAGCAATGTACTGCAGCAGCAAAATGTATTTTAGCCACCTAAAAAGTCCCACCCAAAACAATCTTTATCACTTTAAATATATGCTATATTGAGAGTATTTCTCACCACTCACCTTTCAGTCAGACAGCCACTTCTGACAGAGAAGCCATAAACGGCTTCAGTTCCCCATTTATGCTCTTGTCAAAGCCACCAGACTCCATTCACAAAATTGGCTTGCTGAAAACCGGAGCTGCTGGTCTACCACTGCCTCGATCTGTTTGTTTGTTTGTTTGTGTTTGTGTGACTTTGGTGAATTGGAAGTAACCCTTTAAACACCAAAGTCACACAAAAACACAAACAAACTAACTGGTTAAGGCAGCGGTACACCAGCAGCTCCTGTGCTCAGCAATGTAAATCACTGTTTTTCTTCATGGAGTCTGGCTTTGAAGAGTGTGATGTCACAGCTTCAGTTACCCATCAGAAATCATCTGATGGCAAGTTAAAGCAGTGAAAGTATCCTAAATATAGTGTACACTTAAACTGATAAGTAGGACCATTTTTGGGTGGCTAAAATTCATTTTTCAAAATGACTTGAAAGATTTATTCAAGCACTGATTAGCGGTTCTCTCTTTGTAAAGGGCACTTCAGAATGTGACATATAAAAGCCATGAATATGTGGCTCTGTTACCACGTTAATTTCTATCCGCCAGCCCACACTGCCGCTGATTATATCACCATGAGATAACATGACAAATTTCCCCTCCTGTGTCCAGGTGAGAAGCTGCGTGTGCTGGGCTACAACCAAAATGGAGAGTGGAGTGAAGTGCGCTCTAAGAACGGCCAGGGTTGGGTGCCCTCCAACTACATCACGCCAGTCAACAGTCTGGAGAAGCACAGCTGGTACCACGGGCCCGTGTCACGTAGCGCCGCAGAGTACCTGCTCTCGTCTCTCATCAATGGCAGTTTCCTGGTCCGGGAAAGCGAGAGCAGCCCCGGACAGCTGTCCATTTCTCTCCGCTATGAGGGGAGAGTCTACCACTACCGGATCAACACAGCATCTGATGGAAAGGTAGAGTTTAGTAGATTGAAATTCAATTAAAGATTTTAATTTCCAGTTGTGTGGCTCTGTTTGCTGTCGATGTCAGGACTTCATACTCTGTCCCTCTCCTCATCCTTTCCTTTTTTCTCCTCCCTCCCTTCTCCCTCAGGTGTATGTGACGTCTGAGAGCCGTTTCGCCACCCTGGCCGAGCTGGTCCACCATCACTCCACTGTAGCCGATGGCCTGGTCACCACCCTGCACTACCCCTGCACCCAAATGTAACAAGCCCACAGTGTACGGTGTGTCACCCATCCACGACAAGTGGGAGATGGAGCGCACAGATATCACCATGAAGCACAAGCTGGGGGGAGGCCAGTACGGAGAGGTGTATGTGGGAGTGTGGAAGAAGTACAACCTCACAGTGGCTGTCAAAACGCTCAAGGTAAGACTGAACTTCATTGTGAAATGCTGAACTGTAAAAGTGGTTATGTATCGCCACCTGCAGGTGATCTGTGGTATTACATGTGATTGCCACATTAGACGTTACCAGGTCTGTCTGACCCACTGATTAAAGTTTTTTTTTCCTCCATTTTCTGTAATGACAGGAGGACACCATGGAAGTTGAAGAATTTCTAAAAGAAGCCGCCGTTATGAAGGAGGTTAAACACCCAAACCTCGTTCAGCTACTTGGTGAGTATTTATGATTACCACTGATTGCACAAACAGGTTACTGCGCCTTTACGAAACCATATTGTTTCGCCTATGTTTCATATGTATCTTAATACATTCTGACTTCCTGAAACTACTCTCGAGCTGGCTTCAGCAAAAACATACACTTCTAGGTGGCTTTTACAGCAGGGACACAGGCCCTGATCTGAGTACACATGACCCAAAGTCCACTTAATTTGAATAGTGTGAACATTGTGTACCGTACCTGGGCAGCATGCCAATCTGTGCCCGAGTCCACTCAAGAGGTGGTCTTAAGTCGGCTCATGTGTACCCCTGTATGGTACGCATCAGGTGTGAACACCAACTGTACCAAAACGTGGAAGTAGACTGCTATTTAATGCAACTATGAGGAGTTTTTAACTTGTCATGAACAGTCTGTAATTAATACTGACACCTATATATCAAACTGGACCACCTTTGACCTTCGAGCTCCAGAAGAAGGCGAAAAGCTCTGTGTCGGGCAGCAGGTGCTCCTCCTCTGACTAGGAGCAGAGCTTTGTCTCGCTGCTTCACAACCGTGTCTGTCTGCAGTGCTCTTTTCTACACTGCAGCACAACAATAATGTCATGTAGATGATGACACAAGCGTACAGAACAACATTACTAATGTGAAAGTCGAGAGGGCGTGTAATTGTACCCAGGGCACGGTCTGAGTCAATCGTACCTAATATTAAAAGGCCCTCAGTGCTTGTTGCCATCTGTATTCTAACTGCTGCCTCTCTCCCACAGGTGTGTGTACGTTGGAGCCTCCGTTCTACATCGTGACTGAGTACATGCCACACGGCAACCTACTGGACTACTTGAGAGATTGTGACAAAGAGGAGGTGAACGCTGTGGTGCTGCTGTACATGGCCACACAGATCTCCTCTGCCATGGAATACCTGGAGAAGAAGAACTTTATACACAGGTGAGGGGATACTCCAGGCGTCTGTGTGTGTGTGTGTGTATATGCATGCCTTGCATATTTATCCACCTCGTATATCAAAGTGGTCTAATCTCTGTCTCTTTCGCCCTCTTCCTCTCTTGTCTTCACTTCATTATCCCTCCCTCAGGGACCTTGCAGCGAGGAACTGTCTGGTCGGAGAGAATCACGTTGTGAAGGTTGCAGACTTTCGGCCTGAGCAGGCTAATGACCGGTGACACCTACACGGCACATGCAGGTGCCAAGTTCCCCATCAAATGGACTGCACCAGAGAGCCTTGCATACAACACCTTCTCCATCAAGTCTGATGTCTGGGGTGAGCAACACATGTCCATACGTTCACAATACATGTCTTTTACAGCTTATTTCCATTGTGCTAATGTTCGATCCTCTAAAAACTGTTGTCCTTACAGCATTCGGAGTGCTGCTATGGGAAATTGCCACCTATGGCATGTCTCCATACCCTGGCATCGATCTGTCTCAGGTCTATGACCTCTTGGAGAAAGGTTACCGCATGGAACAACCCGAAGGATGCCCACCTAAAGTCTATGAACTCATGAGAGCATGTGAGTAGTAGCGATCTTACCCACGTCTCACTTATTCACCCAGTGGTTGCACTCCAGTGGGAAGACATGAATAAAGGTTGACAGCTTTGAAAAAGCTGCCTATTAGTCTTTCCTCGATTTTTGTCAAACCTTGTCATGTCACGGTTCACTGCATCCTGTTTCATACCGTCTGAAAACACACCATCCTGTCATCTGAAAAAACTTTAGTCTGGAATCACAGTTTCTGCGAAAGACCACATTTATTCAAAACAATTTTATGTCATATATAGTCTTCAACTACAGAACTGTCTAGTAGTAACATGCACTTTTGTCTGTCTCTGTGATAGGCTGGCAGTGGAGCCCAATGGACCGACCTTCATTTGCAGAGATCCACCAAGCCTTCGAAACAATGTTCCACGACTCCAGCATCTCTGAAGGTACGGTAGCTCACCCTCAGCTGGCAGTTCAACTGTCACTTTTTTGTGTAGCTCAAAACCTGCTTCAATCAAGCTTCTAAAATCGCAGCACTGATTAAACTGAACAGGCAAACTCTCATTCTCATTCAGAAGGCTGACTTGTACTTGGCTCAGCTGAGTTACCTGTTCAGTTCAGCTTCTCTGAGAGATGGCTAGAAATTCTTATATCAGATAAAACTATCACTCCCTGTTAACCTCTTCCACCATGCATGGTTGCAACGTCCTCAGCCAACAGTACTGTTTTAGAGCTTAACATACTGGTATCATAAAAAACTAGAGGACCTAAAGAATCTATTAGTGCCAACCATGTCGTGCTAGCTTATTGGGAAGGGGTTCAAATAGCACTTCAAAGTTAGGCTAAATTTTGGCGGCGGAAAAACTGGCATGGCCATTTTCACAGGATCTCTTGAACTCTTACCTTAAGATATCTGAATGAAGATGGGTTCTATGTGTACCCACAAGTCTCCCCTTTACAGACATACCCACCTTTATGCTAGTCCCATGCACATTAGGCAAAAACCACTCAGCTTTTTGACATAAGGGGGTTTCTCAGCAGTTTTCAGACAAGACGTACTCACGGTTCAATCACCAAAATGTCAAAAGTTATTGATATGGTATTTTTCTATGGTGTTACTGAAGGTCTTAGTGCCTTAATGTGGTATTTTGGAGGGATTTTTTAAACATTTTTATCAATTCTCACATGATCACAAAGGCTTAAACTTAGCACCAAGTCTGTGACCCAGAGGTTATGAGACATGAGTGAGCATGGGAATGGCCATCATATACTTCCATCATAACTTTCTAAGCCCCTATACACTCTTAACATCATTTAAAATTTAAATACACACCTACCAACAACACAGATTGCAGATTTATTTATGACTAGACAAAACTTGACACACAGTGGTGAGCTACATCTTGAATTTATCCTCAGGTTCCTTGCTTTCAGATGATGTACAGAAAAGGTTAAGAAATGGTGTCGTTAGAGTAATAATGTGTATAAAATATGGGCAGTAAAATTAGAAGATGAAAAGTTTATACCTCACCACATTAAGCAAGAGTCTGACTAATGATTTGATGAGGATTAATGTAGGTGTATTTGGTCAGCAAATGTTTATATGTTGATCTGAATTTGGATTTTTGGATTGTGACTGCCTCCTAATTATTTCTTTAATCTTTTTCGTACGTTACAGAGGTAGCAGAGGAGCTCTGTAAGACGGCCTCCTCTGGTCACTGCGGACCACTTCACCCTTTCAGTCACGACATGCCCCTGTTGCCTTCCAAATCTCGCACACTAAAGCACACAGAAAACAAGGAAAACATTGAGGGTGGACTCGACGGGCGATCTGACCACAGGCACGCACAGGTCACTCAGGTACAGCCAGACACGCCTGCCTCACTACCAACCAGTCAGATGCACCATATTATGATTCTGCAGGTACGCCAGAGAGCTCCGGTTCACCTAGTCGACTGCAGCGCCGCGAAGCCCGCCGCCTGAAGAGAAGGGCCGTCATTTTCCTCAACGACTGATCACTGGTGCAAGCACGTGTCCTGTCCGGTACACGGTTGATCTCAAAGCAGATCTGCAAGCACAGCCTGACATAGTCCCTTCACACTGCCCTCGAATTACAACTGTGTCAGCACTCTGATGTATTTGGTTTCTTAAATTCAAGATTTTAATCATTCAGCCATGAAACTTCAGCGATCATGTGTACGTCATCCAACACCAATGAAAGAATGTGAATGATAAGCATAACTGTTATAAAAACCATAATATACAAATACATACAGAGAATAAAGATTTATTACAAAAAACTAAACTAATTCTGCTACAGAAACAATAAAAGAATAAAAGAATATTAGAAATACTGCAGTAGTTAAGTGCCATCTTTACCAACATCATATAGTGCTGAGGCTGAAGAAACACGGCTGATGCCTGTGTCACGCAGCACCACAGGGTACCTGCTCTCGTCCCTCATCAGTGGCAGTTTCTTGGTCCGGGAGAGCAAAGCAGCCCCGGACAGCTGTCAACTTCTCTACACTATGAGGGGAGAGTCTACCACTACTGACTGACTATTTTTGCTCACAGCCAATCACTGCAAGCATCCTTCGATTTAATGCCATGTGTAATTGGCCCACTGCTGCCAAGCTACAACCTATGCAGCCTGCAGTGTAGTGAAGCCGAGCACGGTGTATTTAACTGAGTTGGCAGATCAGCATGCCTAAATTCCCCCACAACATTTTTAAGTAATTACCTGAATGCTTACATGCACGTAATGGGTATTGAATGTAGCAGAAAAATAAGTTTTAAATAAAAAGGTATCAAATTTAGTATTTTATTGGCGTCAGTATGACCTTAAGGGTACTGATGTCATGATATTGAAACGATACCCAGCCCTAATCCCAGGATACACTAGTTCAATGCATAGTATTTTTTTTTTAAACAGAATTTTAGCATTAACATTAAAAGATTTCAGTTTCCTCAAGCATTATATATGTAGTTTAAGCTTATCTGTAATGTGAGCTACTCTAAGTCAAGCACAAACACAAATACTAAGTGTCCTAAAAGTTCAACTGAACCATTCTTCCTCATCTCAGACACATTATATAGTCTGTATTTATGGAAAATGTTTGTTATCTGTGATGGAATGAAGATCTCATTTGTTGCATGACTCTTATTCCCATATCCTAATCAATACTTGGTAACAAATCATGTATTCATTTGCTAACCCCACTATTAAATTTCCACAATATCTGTTGTCTTTTGTTTGTCTTGTCTCGTTTAAGTTATTTCTTATTTATTGGTTTTATATTGAAAATAAATGTTTGTTTTGTTCGTGTGTTTACCTGATGTGTGAATAAGGCAGCCTGTCTTTGTCTTTCGCTCTCTTTGCCCTCTTTTTTCCAACTCTTTTGCCACCGTCACCATTTTGTTCAGCCTTTATGTTTCGCTCTATGTACATAATCATGTACCAATAAAGAGAACAGCTCTTTCATTAAATCATAAATCTTATAAAAGTGGAACATGCAGAACATTTCACAATGTCATTAAGCACAAGACATGACTCATAAAACATCCCCAAGTGTACATGTGACATTAATGAAACCTCAAAGACTGAAACTATAATTTTAACTTTATGTTCATGTCATATGTGTTGTATTAATGTTGCTTATTTGTATGCATTTATATTTACATACAAATGCAAAATAAGAAACAGACTGAATTATTAGTGCCCTTTTGAAGTTATAACGAGTCACAGTTTACAGTTCTCTCCTCCATATGTCCTAATTTATTGCCTGGTTAGAGGAGACTGTGCGCTGCTCTGTATTGATTTAAAGACCAGCAGAACTGTGACAATGTATTTCCCTCTTTGAGCGAAGGAACACAACACTCCTCCTACTGGCATGTGTTTTCATCACTTCCTAGAAGTGTATTCATCATTCCATCTTTTACAAGAGCACCTTGTAAATCATTAAGTTAGTGTCTGCATGTGCTTGACTGGCATGTCCTGAAAACTTCCCATCCCTTTTCCTGAAATGCTTTTTCCTCACTTGTGAGTCCCCAAGGATGAAATAACAGCTTTGAGAGAGAGGGGGTGATAGCCCATCTTATCACGGCGGCACACAGCTGCCCGATGCAGTGATTGACTCTAATGTATAGGCAGGCATATTGAGAGACTAAGGGAATTCAGAGCAGTGTTCTTCATTACTTGTTTCTTGCAGCGTATTAAGTAACCTTTTAACAGAGATAGAGGTGTGTGCTGCTGCTTTGTTGCATAGTTTTAATCCAACCCTCTCCTCTCTTTCCAGGCTGGGCATCATCTTTGCTAGGAGGGGATGGCCGATCAGGCAGCTCCCCGGCTCTGCCCAGAAAACAGCAGCCACGAGACAAATCTCCCGCCAGCCTTTTAGACGATGCACAGGATATGGGCACATTTACAAGAGACCGTAAGACTGGCTTCTTTAGCTCCTTCATAAAGAAGAAATCTTCCTCTTCTTCCTCCTCACCATCCTCTCAGCTCCAACACAACCTCCCGACGCCACCCAAGAGGAGCAGTTCTTTCCGGGAGATGGAAACTCAGCCTCACAAGAAATACGAGCCAACCGCTGATTTCAGCGCTCCTCCTCCCCTTCCCCAGTCAGACAGTCTCGGTGGCTTCTCTGCCTCTCCGTCTCACTCCCATGGAGAACCCACTCAGGCGCAGTCACGCTGCTGTGGGGCTGCTTTTGGACAGAAGCCCTCTGGTGGGGGACTTGCTTCGCAGGTTACAAGCGGCAGCAGTTGGAGTGGGTTGGCTGGTTTTTTTACCCCTAGACTCATCAAAAAGACCCTGGGATTACGGACAGGAAAGACAACCTCTTCAGAGGATGGTGGAAGTATAGCTGGAGGGCCTAAACCCTTCCCTAGGTCCAATTCTACCTCCTCGATGTCAGCTGGGTTGCCAGACCTGGAGCGCATGGCTCTGACTTTACCCAGGAACCGCAGTGCTAAGCCCCCTCTAGAACGGACTGCCTCCACAACCTCGCAGCCAGAGAACGGGGCTGCGCGGCCCTCAGAAACTCTGCTGAGGAGATGGATGAGGGCACTGCACAGATCAGGGAAAGGCCCAAAGCCAAGCTATTACCCCGAGGCGCTGCTGTAGGGGTGAGGGCACCAGGGGTTGGGGGGGAGGTGGGGGAATCGGACAGTCTGTCTCGGGTGAGGGAGGGTAGAGAGGAGAGTGGGGGAGGACTGGACAGGCAGCAGAGTTGGCCATCTCCCTCTAAGACTTCTAGTTCGAGTGCTTCATCAGCTGGCGCACCGACTCACAACCACAAAGTTCCAGTCCTAATCTCCCCCACGCTGAAGCACAGCCCAGCTGACGTGCACCTGGTCGGTCTAGACTCTCAGGGGAACCGCTTCAAACTGCTGTCTGAGCACCAAGCAGATCGGGACAGGCCGCGACTTGTAAAACCCAAGTGTGCTCCTCCTCCCCCTCCCACCCTGCGCAGCCTGCAACACTCCTACAGCGGCGACGGAGAGGAGCAGGTAGGAGGAGCACCTGTGGAAGTAAACGGAGACACATTGAAAGGTCACAGGTCAGGGCGAATGTCAGGAGGAGCGGTGACGGGCAGACCGTCAGTGCCACCACCACAAGTGCCTCCTGCATCTTCCTCCTCCATATCCTCTTCTTGTTCTGCCACCACCAACACGACTCCCACCAAAATGGCCAACGGAGCCGCCACCACTGCCGCCTCCTCACACTCAGCACCATCTGCCGGTTCCAAAGTGGCACTGCGGCGAACCAGGCAGCAGGCGGAGAGGGTGCCCCTGGAGCGAGTTAGTCGCGAGGCCCTGCTGGAGTGCGCTGAGTGCCTGAGCAGTGCCCTCCACGCAAGCTCCGAGAGCCCCTCCAGCAGCCAGGTGCTGGACGCTGGCCACCAGCTGCTAGACTACTGCTCAGGTTACGTGGACTGCATCCCTCAGATGAGGAACAAATTTGCCTTCCGAGAGGCGGTGGGGAAGCTGGAGCTCAGCCTGCAGGAACTGAGGGCCTCGTCCTCAGGAGGTGGAGGGCTGAGCAGCGTGGGGCCCAACACTGTACTGGACAACCTGCACAGCTGTATTAAAGAGATTAGTGACGTAGTACAGAGGTAGCCACTGTGACAACACCAACCGTCACCCCTAACTACCCGACAGACTGCTTATATTCCCTTTTTTTATGTTTCTGGTTCTTTTGACAGCTTTTTGGGGGACGAAACGAGATGAATCTCTAAAGTACCTCAGAGAAATCACTACAAAATTTTATTCTTTTTACTGTTTACAAACAACCGTTTCATAAGATGCCAGTGTGGACACTAATTTTGCTCTGACCTGTACATATTCAGAAATGTTTATACCAAACTAAATGTGGTTCAAGTCACACAATGAAAGGTTTAGCCCCACGTCTCCACCTGGCCGTGATAAAGGCGTCTTTGTTAAATGAATGTCGAGTGTATCAGCTGTGTGTAGCCAGCCCGGCGAGTCGGTCAAGTCTAAGCTCACTCTGCTTATCTGTCAGTCTGTCACATACTGAGCGAGAATGACGGTGGTTGTGCCCAGCCTTACTGAGAATACTAGACAACTGTTTTCACTGACTAAGCTCGAACAGCGCTTCACAAACGAGTGAATCATCAGTTGGGTGTACTGTGTTTCGCAGTAGAGTATTTTGCTCAGTGTCTGGGGAACTGAGTGACCATAAGCCATTTTTTTAAAGCCATTGTATTCTAAAGGATTGGAAGCAACATGAGGACTCAATATGATTTAAGGTTTTGGGGTCTCAATTTGACACTTTTATTCTCTGTGCAGATGTTTTTTTAGTATTTTTATTTCATTTTTATGATAGTATTTTTTTTATGGAGATGGACAAACGTGACAAAATGATAAATCTCCCCGTAATTTAAGGTGCAGTGTGTAGGATTTAGGGGGACATATTGGCAGAAATTGTCTGTTTTCTTTAGTTATACCTGAAAATAAGAATTTTTGTGTTTTCGTTACCTTTGAAAGAGCTGTTTATATCTACATAGGGAGCACGTCCTCATCCACACAGTCTGCTATGTTGAACCACCATGTTTTCTTACAGTAGCCCAGAAAAGACAAGCCAAACACTGGCTTGAGATAAGGCCAAGTTATGTTTTTGTGTCGGCCACCATAGCCCCTGGAAAAGTTGTTATTTTTAATATAACACTGGTTTATTCAGTGTTTAAATCGCCTGGTGCATCACAAAACAAGGCCTGAAACTGGCGTACGCCACTTCCCACGCAAAAGTTGTGATCTATAAAAACAGACTTGATGGGAGAAACTTTGACCCATGCTTACGAACATTTTGGAGACAGGATATTGGCGATGCAAATGGTGAGGTGGAAGACTGACTGTAGGAATTGTCAATTATTGTTTTGATGCACGATATTTTTGGCAGCAGCGGTGGTGTAGTGGTTAACACTGTCGCCTCATAGCAAGAGGGTTCCTGCTTCAATCCCAGGAGGGAGCAAAGTTTGCACGATATTTTTGGCAGCAGCGGTGGTGTAGTGGTTAACACTGTCGCCTCATAGCAAGAGGGTTCCTGCTTCAATCCCAGGAGGGAGCAAAGTTTGCATTTTCTCCCTGTGTCAGCGTGGGTTTTCTCAGAGTACTCCGGCTTCTTCCCAAAGACACAGGTTAATTGGTGACTCTAAATTGTCCGTAGGTGTAAATGTGAGTGTGAATGGTTGTCTGTCTCTATGTGTCAGCCCTGTGTTAGTCTGGTGACCTGTTCTCTCACCCAATGTCAGCTGCGATAGGCTCCAGCCCCCCGTGACCCTCAAGTGGATAAGCGGTAAAAAATTGATGGATGGATATATTTGGCTTTTGTCCGTATGTATAGCTTTAGTTTGGACCCTACGCGCTGTTTTATAAATGAGACCCCTGGTCTGTTTGTTTCGGAGAGGAAGAGACCTCTGCGGATAATTTGGCTCCCGCTAACAACCTCCTGAACTATGAAAACTGAAGGAAATTCTAACCGGGAGAAGTTTCAGTTTCAGCTGGTTGCAGTCTGCATTCCTCAGAGCCTGATGCCATTAAATCCCCCTAAATCCTACACACCGCTTCTTTAAAGCCTTTTTTTTTTTCTTGAGAATCATCTTTAGAGAATAATCAAGTGTTCTGACGCTGACATTCCCACGTGTCCTCACAAGACTGAAGGGATCACTTACATCATTGAACGTTGTGTGCATTTGACAAGCATGTAAATAAGCTCAGAGGAAACGTCAAGTGTACGTTTCAGTATTACCAAATACAGGCTTATCAGATCTAAAAAAAAAAATGTAAAAAAAGATTTAAAAAAAAAAGATTTTTTATGAATCTATTTTGTTTATTCCCCACAATACTAAAACATGATGAATGATGGTGGGGTGTCTTATCATATGCACAGCATTTGTCTTCGCTTCAGTGACGTGACTCATGTTCACACCTTAACACAGTGCCACAAATATGGGGAGGAAAAATCCCCAGTCTCCTAAAGCATTTCAATATTTATGTCCAGTTATCCTTGCACACTACATTTCTTCCTTGTATGACGGAGCAGAAGAGAGTAGAGGGAGGAGGGGGGGGAGAGCACAGGGTAGCGCATGAGCAGGTGAATTGGGACAGTATTTCTATAAGTGTCCTTCCGAGTATGGACAGTGCTGGATTCCCTGTAGCCTTGTCGTGTCCTCAGTGCCTCAAATTCTTCCATGTATGAACACTGCGAAATGCAGAGACCTACTTTACACTAATCACACAGTACTGATCTCTCAACAAACAAAACTGCAGTATGTCTTCAGCACATGAGCAATTTGTACATTATTTGGTTCAAAGAAAAAAATGCTTTTTAGAATGTCTATGTATGAACTTGAATTTTAAATTATTCCTTTTTTTTTTATTAAAAGCACAGACCTATTTTGAGAGAAAAGTTATGTAAATATTTGATTTATTTCATATCCAGGAAACAAAAGATTTATGTGTGGTTACAGCATAAAGAGCAATGTTTTTGACTGAAGAGATGTATAACAAGACTGAGGCTCATCCACCCAGATCTGAATATCTGCTTTATGAATGTATTATTCCTCCGTTCTGAACCCGGTCGAATGTTCATCTGCATGACTCTTTAATCTCTTACGGTGCCATTTTATTTTATTTATTATCATTTTTTTAACAGCCTGTACTCCTAATTTTGGTCACACTAAACAAATCCAGAAACAGCTGCTCTGTTTTTTGAGCACAAACTAAACTGTGTACAGCGCGCACACAAAACTCAGATACTTTTATTTCCTTTGCTTTGGCTCACATCTTAACGTACACTGGATAAGGCCTCAGACACATCGGTTCGTCCACACATGTTGCATACTACAAAACCTAATCACTGCAGGTCCATAACACTTTCATAACGCCTGTTAATGACACTTGATGGATTGCCAAGTAAACGTTTATGTCAACTTGTGTTGTGGTGCGTTTTATATCATCATTTCACGTCGTCGTGTGTCAGTATTAATGTCCAACTTCTTGCCAAACAGGATCCTACAAGACAAACTGATGATTGGTTTCTATTCACTGTGAGTTTCTGAATAACATGGATGAAAAAAATCATCTTTTCTTTCATGATTCTTGGTGCCTTTTTGTGAACAAAATGATTTATGTACAGTACACTATCACTGCGAGAAGTCACAGCTATGGCAACGTTAAAGTCCATCATGTTTTCTTTCCTGTGCCATGAGATTGTGATGAGCATATCACTACAGCATGCATTTCTGTCATTTGGAGGTTAACACTCAGATGCAAACTTGAAACCTGAAAGGTGCACTTTGTCTATGAAGATTATGTATTTAGATACTCAGTTACAGAGGCCATTCATTAGTGGCCGTTAACACTGTTAGTGCAGCCACGTCTGGTTGTGTTTCCTCTCTGACAAATGAAACATGGCACGAAACTGAAGCTGCTCTGGTGTCTCAGACTCCGACCACATCAAAGGTTTTGTCTAAAATATCTCTTTTGAATTGCCTAGCAAACTTAATTAAGTTTCCGTTGAGTTGTAGTGCATCTCTGCTGAGCGGTTTCCCCAAAAAGCCTTATCTTAGAAACACATTCAAAGTTAAGACATAAAGCATATCTAATCAACGATTACAGAGTCAATAAACTGAGTTGGTGCCCATGTTTTTTCCTCAAATCTAATATTTGAACTGACCATGAATTTCTGCTCATTCTCATTATCAGTCTTCTGCATTGTCTTTATTTATGTCGCCTGCATTTATCCTGTATATCTGTTTTTTTTTTTCCTCCTGTCTCTGTTTTGGAGAACAGCTCTGGAGAACGTGTGTACACATCATTATACCAAAGGCCACTTCTTCAGTTGTACGAGTGCAATGTAAACCAACACACAAAATAATGGAATATGTGAATCTAAACAGGGATTAAAAAATGGCAGAGATGTTAACATTAACTTTTTTATTGTACAAAATATATATTTTGTGTTTTTGTTTTTGTTTTTTGTTTTTTTTTTTTATTTAAAGCTCACGTTATATTACTGTGAAGTTTTGCTTATCAGTGTTAAGCCTATTGTAAATAATAAAGATATTGATGAATACTGTTTTGTCCTTGGTTGTTTTTCTGCCTCCAAACATTAAATTGTATTGTCTGTTTCTCAAGGTATCTCTTTAAATGCAAGAAAACCGCAAAATGTGAATGTTAAAGCAGGAAAATGTGAGATGTAATTTGATGAGCAACGGTTTAATTTAATAGATAAACAAAAAAAAGGAAATTAAAAGCCTTTGGTGTGTTAATTTCACCAGCTTCATATGTTCAAACCTAGCAAACTTTATCGTGCATCATGATCAACACAAGCAGAACAATAATGAGTATTATTTCACACTGCTTTATGATCCTACTTCATTTCAAAGGGAAATATTATATTTTTAACTCAGCTACCTTTGAGCCGCAGCTGTAGTCTGTAGTTGCTTTTCTGATTATTCATTTACACACAAAACGTAATTTAATAAAATCTAGTGGACATTTATAGATTAAACTACCGAACAGAAAACAGCTTTTAAAATATGTTCCACCATGGCCAACTACAACATTACCGTAATGCTTATAATATCCCAACAGTGGCCATTCTGCACAGTACACTATATATCCTCCTGAGACCCAAACTTCTGTTTGGTATGCATTTTTAATTTCTCCTAGCTATTTGGGATCAGTAGGACCTGATAAGAACAAAAAACTAAACATTGACAACAATAATTAAGTCCCAATGTCCTCAACAGTAACGTCCCAGTGTCTTCAAATGAGTACTTCCTAATTAGCAGTGTCTTAGTTTGTTACTGTTGCTAAAATTGGTCAAATTTGTTGCCATACCAAACTACAAACATGATTAATCATAAGTAAAGTTTCAGCCATAAAATGTGATCAGATTTTGGACCTTGTCCACTTTTGTGTCAGGATCAGCTGCAGACTGACTTGGCAGAGATGACTACCATCTTGTTTTTACATAGATTAGTGTATTGTGCTCTAGCTACCACTAGAAGGCACAAAAAGTGTCCACAAACGAGGACAGCAGGTCTAAGTTAAGTAGAATGAAGTATAAGGTCAAGTACATCCAAACTGTGAAGTCCTCGTACATGGAGACAGGGTCTCAGGAGGATATAATGAATTTAATACTCCATCTACATTTTGCTGCAGTTACCTCTGTACTTGAAGATTTTAAATGCAGAAGTTTTACTTATAATTGAGTATTTTAGCTGGATATTCCTTCTTTAACTCAAGTAAAGAATCGGAATACTTCCTCCATAGTTTAATACATCCATGGCTAACTTAAGCATCCCTGTTATGTGACACTTCATCACCATCTCAATCCCCCTGAGACACTCCACGTTACATTCATGTCTTCATCTGTCTCTATGTGTTACGTTAACGCACATCTCATTGACTGCATACATTCTTTTCATACTTCAAAACAAGGCTACAACTCATGGCTATTTTCCACTGTTGGTTAATTTCTCAGTTGTTTGGGCCATAAAATGTCAGAAAAGGGTGAAAAACTTCGATCAGTGTTTCACAAAGTCCAAGATGATGTCCTCAAATGTACTTGATTTGTCCACAACCCAAAGATATTCAGTTTATCGTTATAGGAGAGTAAAATAACCAGAAAATATTTACATTGTAGAAGTAGGAATTGGACAGTTTTCTTGAAAAACAAAACAAAAAACGAATTGGTCGATATCAAATTAGTTGCCAATTCATGTAATAGTTGACAACCAATCGATTAATCATTGCAGCTCTACTTCATCCTGTGAACTTTTGCATGTTCCTTGTACATTTTGCACGTCTTTACATACCTACCACCTATAAAAACGACATGGTACTTTCATTTTTATTCAGATGTATTGTACATATTTATAGATTAAATCTGCAGAGATCCTGCAGAGTTTCTTGAGAAATAACCGGCATTGCTCAAGAAACTCTGCAGGATCTGTACAACAAACAGCTGCACAAGAAAGCAGAATTTATCCTGTCTGACTGTTCACACCCTTTACATCATCAGTTTCAGTTTCTTAAATCTGGTTCACTGCTCAGACTTCCACTAGCCAAAACTAACAGATATAAACATTCCTTTGTTCCTTCTGCCATCTCCCTACTCAACTCCAGGAGGAAAAGGTAGCTTGCCTGTAGTGTTTTTGATTGATTTTATTTTCTATTTATTTTACTATTTCTTTTAATAGTATTATAAAGCATTATATTTTTGTATAGTATTTATGTTATTGTTTGTTTTGTATAGGATTATTTGTTTTTTACGGTTGCCCCCTCTGCTGTACAACCAATTGCCCCATTGGGGACAAATAAAGTGATTGATTGATTGATTGATTGATTGATTAGTATTTTTTATATTCTATATAAATGTCTCTTTTGGAATACTTGCTTTTATTGTTAATTTTATTGTCTCGTAATGTTTGGATGTCATGTAATAACGCTCCTAAGCACATTCCTTGTGTGTGTGAACACCTGCTTGCCAATAAACCGGTTTCTGATTATTATTCGGATCATCTTCATCACCATCAGCAGCATCATCTTCATCAGCAGCATCCTGCCGGTGACGCCTGCCCACACCTTATCCGACTCCTCCCCAACCACAGCCTATTGTAAAGATGGCGTCCATCATGGAAGGGCCGCTAAGCAAGTGGACTAACGTTATGAAAGGATGGCAGTACCGCTGGTTCGTTTTGGACTACAATGCCGGCTTACTGTCATACTACACGGTACGTTCATTTCCACACGTTATAAACGCTGAACCGATCCGCTCGGGAGGTTTGATTGTAGAAGTTGTCGCTGCTTATCAAAGTGGGATAAGGGCCTTGTGTTTGTCAGGAGTCTCAGCTGGCACGGAGAGGCGGGTCTACTTGACGACGGACCCGCTCGTTAGCCAATGGGAACAGCCCTGGAAGACCAACTGACCAATCGCGTGACAGGATTTTTTCCACACTTCCGCTAAATTAGCTAGCTAGCAAAGCTAACAGCTGAAATACACCGAGTCGGCGAAACATTATTATGACTAGTAAACAGCATAAGGCGAGAGAGAGACATAATTATGTGTGTTGGGGAGACTAAATTTATCTCTGGTAGTTAGAGGAGACTCCGACAGTTGCTGGGTTGCCTGTGAAATAGCTACCAAGACACCGCGGGAGAAGACCGTTGCTGCTAATGCTAACGTCAGTTAACGATAGATTTTTAATATTTCAGCGTCGATTAATACTCTGATTAGTCATGTCGAGGGTAAAGCAGACTGGAAAATGTAAGTGTAACTGTAAGTGAAGTTGTAAGGAAGATGACAACTAACATTAAGTGCTGTTCACACCCTCAGCAAGTTGATGGGGTCTTTAAAGTATTGATTTATATTGTGACAACGCTAGGTAACGTTAGCTAAGTTTGATAGATCGATGACGTAAGGAGATAGGCAGGTAGCTGTCAGGTAGGTAATGCAGTACTCAGCCATGTACAGTACTTATTGATAGTACCTTAAATAAGGAGAGGATTGTTGCTGTACATAGTGTACATGTCAGTGGTGGACATACTGCAAGTAGTGCAAATTAAATGCACTGTAAAACTATCGTACAGTTATTGGTCAGATAGTTTAGAGGAGATGTGTGAGTCCAGAGAGAGTGTTTGCATCAGTGTTAAGTCCGTTAGGCTTCACCTGCTGACCCTCCTGTACTGACACAGAGGAAAACGGTCCGCTATTTGACTAGGAGATCATCAGGAGGTGTTTTCTGTGGTGCACAGCAACCTGTTCTCCAAGGTGGTTTACAGAACAGAGCCAGCCCTTCTGATTAGTTTGTTTTGTTTGTTTTGTAGACAGAGCAGAACTAGTTTTGTTTGGATAGCATTGTGATGGTGGAGATATGCTGCCTAGTGAGGTGTGAGGTGTGAGAATAAGCTTGCGGTTACTGTACATTTCAGGGCAAAGTCACATTGATCCAAAGGTTTGAACCTATCAGTTGTCGCTTGAGTTTAAAGCCAGATTGGAGTCAAAGCAGAACAGGTTTCTTGTAGTAGTTTCATACAGTATCTATCTAAACTTAATTTCGATTGCACCTTTCATACCAGAAATGCAGCACAAAGTGCTCTACAGTAAAGGCAGTATAAGCACTGAGCACTTCACCTGAAAATAGACACAATGGACATAAAACAGGCAAGGCAGTTTGATATAAAAGGACATTTAAAACAGTTTAAAACATGGACGAACTGATTCATAAAATCATAGTTTTAAATTATGAATTATAAAATCAAGTAAGATTTTAAAAGAGCTGCTGCAGCGTGAAGCGTAAATAGAAAGTAAGTAAATAGAAAGTAGTCAGAGCTAGGTAAAGGCTAAAGTGAACAGACACGTTTTAGCTGTCTTTTAAAAATATTTAGCGAGCTAGCTTCCCTGATATCTTTAGGTAGTGTGTTTCATAGCCTTGGGGCGTATTTGACAAAGGCTGCATCCCCGATCTTCTTCCGGCTGTTACTGGGAACCTCCAAATGTCAATATTTTTTATCAAATTTGCCTGTTTCAGCTTCTCAAAATTTCTGCGTTTACTCTTCCTTTTATGATGAAAAAAGGAATATCTTTGTGTTTTGTACTGTTAGACAAAACAAGGAATTCAATATGTCATACTATTCTGAGATTTTGTGATTGGTGTTATGTTAACCTTTTGTAGACAGAATGATTAATTGAGAAAATTGTCTGCAGATTAACTGTCAATAAAAATGTGATTAGTTGCAGCTCTAATCTAATGTATAATAACGTGAATATATTTTCAAATCAGTTTAATAGGAGAAAAACTGACTAAAACATCATAAAACATGCAAAAACAAAAGATTGAATTGTAGCTTTAGTCAGACTCAGGTGACTTCAATCACCTCCTTGTAATATGATTTTTAAAAACTCTGCTATATTCACATACATAACACGAGTTCAGAGAGGAGAGTCTTCGCTCTGCACTCTTATTAAGAGCGGAGACTCTTAGACTATACTTGGATCAAATTGCTCATGGATATTAATAGCCTTAAGACCTACAGTACAATACAACCTGTCTGTATTTTATGTGCTGTTAGCATTAGCCCTGTATTACTGACCATATTTCTGATTTGTTCTGTTATTGATTTACAGTCAAAGGACAAGATGATGCGAGGATCCAGAAGAGGCTGTGTGCGACTCAGGGTAAGATTCTCAGGCCTATCTGAAGGCCATCCTCTTCTTGACACAGTTGTCTTTTGATAAACTAAATGAATACTCTGCATGCTTGGCTGAGGTGCTGTCCTCGTTTGCCAGGTATTTGGAAATAGTTTCCACAAGTTTACTGTTGTCCTGGGTAGGGATGCCCAATAACAGTGGCATGTCATGGGTATCAGCCGATATTGGCTTTGAAATAAGCTCAGCATCGGCCAACATACTTTTTCTTAAGTTGCACAATGAATGAATATTACATACATTGAAAAGTTCTGCTGGTGGGCCACCTCGATATGAGTATATATTTATAATATGATGTTAATCCCACGACATAGGAGACTTGATAATCACTAAAATGAGGTAGAGAAAAAACTGTATATATCGATATCGGTCAAATAAGTTGTTATATATCAGCAAATAATCCACTATTGTGCATCCCTAGTCCTGACTGCAGTGCAACACATCCCATGAATGACTTTCTCACAAGCTTTGCTATGTCAGTGTAGTCTTTTTGAACCATAAAAGTCATATATACTATACACAGTATTGTGAAGTTTTCATCTGATAAATAATAATTGTTGATAATTTGTTGGCCTTGTTTAACAGGTGTCAGTGCTTAGTGCAGCCATATCAACATAGCTCCATCACTCCACTTTTTTAGCTCTCCTCATAGACGTTCGGCCTCACTATGTGTTTTAAGTGTTCAGTGTTGTCCACTAGATGGCAGCAGTTGTCCTGCTACGATCCCTGTTTGACTTCTTACCAGGAGAGGAGGAGATTTCTAATGCAGTTGGATTTTTAAGGCACTGAGTTGGCATTAGTGCTGAAAGAATAAGCTCTTATTTCTTGAAAATACAGGGTTGTGTATTTGTCTGTGGTGGTTAGGGCTTTTTTTAAAAGGAGGGGCATACCGAAAAGGTAGGATTACATATGCTGGCTTTCTTCTTTCTGCTATTTAGGCCGGTAGGACTTTTTGTGAAAGGTGAAGTTAGGCCAGGCTTTTCTTCCTCATCCAAATTCTGTCGACCCCAAGCGGCATTTACAAGCTAGAACCTGTACCTGGCAGCCACATATCGAACGTCTCTCTTGTTGTTTGCCAGATGTGTGATTATAAAATTGGGGAGGCAAAGTTTTTCACAGAAACAGTGGCAAAACTCATATTTTATTCCGCCACACCTGTTTTGGGACAAAAGGCATTGCTGAGAACCTTTAAAATGTTTCCAATGAACTCACTGAAAGGAGGAAGTATCTCGTGAAACTACCTGAAAAGAGGATCCAGTGTCATTTATGGGCGCAGTGAGAAGTTTCAGATATGTGTGGATCAGTGTGACACAATGTTTTGCGATACAGTCATTTGATGCTGAATTATGCTTGAAAAATAATCAGTGACAACAAAATCCTACCAGTTATAATGGTTATAGAAACTTTACTTCCCTAAGACTTGTAATTTGTCACTTTACAACTTTGAATCGGGATTTAATTTGAATTTTAATGACATTCCTAAACTTTTTTATGCCTGGAAAGGAAAAATAATTTTGCCTATATTTACTTTACTTGTATCAAACCCTGATTCTTGTTTATTGTACCAAACCCTGAGCTGATGAGTGTTTCGGTTTGTAACAAAGTATTTTTCCCAAAGGCTTTATCTGTTGTCTCACCAAACCAGGCATGCATAGTCTTGTTTTAAATGACTGTGCAGCCATAACCTCAAATGTAGGGTTATACTGGCTGTTGGATTATTTTCAGGTGCCACAAGGCAGCTGTGTTTTTAATTGTGTCAAATAATTATACTCTGTAGAGCAAAAAAATCCTCCATGTCCAAAGTAACAAAAATGAAGAGCTTTAGAACAAAGCACAGTCCACTTACAATAACAGTCTTCAATAAATCTGTACCTTTGTGTGTCAGTTTTTGGTGAAACTGTGTGTCAGAGAAGTTTACACTGAGTCAGAGATCAAGGCAGAGATACTATACCACCATATTATGTACTAGTACTATGTAGACAGTCCAGTTAATATAAACATTATTCCATCACATAATGAAATGAAAACAGACACAGATTATCACAGCGATTTCAAAATATCATAAATGATGACTCTACAGATCAGACCATACAGTATAATGCGTCTCCATCATGAGGAGCAACAAAGAGCTGTGTGTATAGAGAGAAATCTGATCTGTGATAAATTAGGAAATCCAACAGGTTTCCTCTTCCCTCTGCAATGGTGGTTGTCCTGTGAAGGACTGTTTGTGTACTTGATACCTTCCACAATCAAAAGACTGTCATAATGTCTTCTTAGCCTGTTGTGACAATGCCGTATTTTGCGTTACTATGGACCACCAAGTAGTCTCTGATAGAGGGGGCTTTTCTATAAGATGTATTGGGATCAGAAAGAAAACCAACAACATTGGGTCACTTCTGAGATCTTGTGTTAAATTATTTGTTGAGCATGTACTTATTGTGCATATTAAACCTCTTGTTGGTATGTCTTTTTTTAATTAACCGACTATGCTCTGGAGTTTATTAAAAGAGCAATTCACCCCCGAATCTTTTTTTTTTTTTTTTTACCCATAGTGCTATTAATCAGTCTAGATTGTTTGGTGTAAGTTGAGTGTTTGAGATACCACCTGTGGAGATGTCTGCCTTTTCTTGAATATAATGGAACTAGATGGCACTTGGCTTGTGGTGCTCAAAGCGCCAAAAAAAGTCATAAAAAAAAACTCAACAGCAATGTCTCTTTTCAGAAATCATGACCCAGTTACTCAAGATAATCCACAGACCTTGCTGTGAGCTGTTTCATGTAGAAACCTTTTTTTTCCTACTGAACTACACCCACCAACCCTATCTCCACCCAGAAGGAAGCGTGCATCCATTCGTAGACAAGATGCTCGTGCTCGATAGCCTGAGATTTAAACATACATTTTGTCCTTCTCAGCAGAACTGAGCTGTATCGTTAGCTAGCTTAGTGGTACTAGATGAGTCAGCAGATGTACGATTTCGTCTATGCAATGATACAGTTGGTGGGTGTGTAGTCCTTTAGAAAGAAAATAGTTCCTCCCTGAAACTGCTCACAACGAGGTCTGTGGATTATCTTGAGTGACCCGGTCATGATCTAAATAGAGACATTGCTGTTAATTTTTTTAAGTGATTTTTTTTTCTTTTTGACACTTGGAGCACCAGAAGCGGAGTACTTTAGTTCCATTATATTTGATAGAAGGCAGACATCTCTACGGCTGATATCTCCAACACTTGGCAACTCACACCAAAACAGTCTAGACTGAAAATAGCACTACAGGTAAGAGGAAAGATATGTTTTGTTTTTTTAAAATTTAGGGGTGAACTGTCCCTTTAACTGGGCCTTGCTCGTTATCATTGTCATGTGTTGTGACTGATCTGTGGGAAAAAAAACAAAGACAATTTTCTAACAAAGTGGAATTGACATTATGTCTTTGTAAAGAGTAAAATGAATCCTAATTATGAGGTGAGTCAACTTAATTGCTCACTGAGAGTCTGGAAACTAAATATCAGTTGAAAATTGTAAGTTTCTTAAAGGTGGTTTTTTATGGAGCACTATTGTACTGGACTGCAACATATTTTAAAGCTGTTCCTATATCTTATCCACCCCCTGTAGTAGTTGGTATTTTTATTACTTTCAGGTCCGCTGTGTAAGGAAGCTCTGAGTCACACACCCTGTTTCGGTTGCTAGGAGCTAATGTCCCAGCTAGCCAGCAGGCCGTTTCTCTGCAGTTCTTTTTCTCCTGTCGGCTGCTAGCTGCTGGTCCCCGGTGCCTGTCTCACTCCACCCTTCTCTGCCTTTCTCCTCCTTCGCTCTCCCAAATCCCACCTCCTCCTCCCCTCCCTTCTTCTCTGCCATGTTCCAAAAGGCTGCACTCGCATGTGTGTGTGTGAGACAAGGAAACACAATGTGAGAAAAAGACGATAAAGCAAGAGGAGATGGAGCTTTAGAAGGGGAGAGAGTGAGGTACCAAGGCAAACCAAGGGTGATATATAATAGAGAGCCTGTCAGGGGCTGCTGGAACATGTGGAGGGCATGAGGATAGAAATGGAAAGTAGAGTATGACGTGTCCCGCTGCCTGACTGCCTGCTTTTTTTTCCTCTCTCTCTCTCTCTGTTTGCCCAGGGAGCTGTGATCGGCATCGATGACGAGGACGACAGCACATTCACCATCACTGTGGACCAGAAGACTTTCCATTTCCAAGGTGAGATATCCACCTTTTTTTATGTTCTCTTTATACCCCCCTCCTCTCTGCTTGTCATCACTGGCTTTCTTTCTCCGGCTTCCTATATATTTTTTTTTGCATCCATCCCTGCTGTTCATTTGCTCCCTCTATCTCACTCTCCCTCTCTCTCGCTCACTCCTCTCTCCCTCCCTGTCTTTTAAAGACTTGGATTGATCGGCTCTAATGCCAGGAAACACATGCACATAGGCATCTACACAATGTCAAAGCGTGCTGTGTGCACTTGAGCTTTTTCTCCCTTCCTGTGGAACGTCTTCAAGCTCTGCGAAGTTGGACTGACACGTATTTCTGTAGATAAACAAGATTTGTTCCACTGCGAGCTAGACAGATTCCTCTGGAAAAATACAAGCAAGTAAGACTTCTTTTTTTTTTCCCTCGGCCCTCCTGACTGTGGCTGAGGAGGAAGATTGCTGCTTGTGTGTCTCTGCAGTTGAGCCTCTGGGAATAAAAAGGGAATACTGCTGAGCTGGAAGCTGAGCTCAGGTCTCTTCTGGTTGCTGCCGCTGCTCGCCCTTCGCTGCACCGCTGCCACCGCTCGCTATCTCCCCACCAGTCATTCCATAGGGACAGGATTGGCTCTCAGCTACAGCATCGCCCCCCTCCCGTCCTGCCAACCCTTCCCTCTTTTTTGACAGGGAGCTGTCCAGTCCAGTACACCGCAGACACCCTTTTTTACTCTATCACTCCACCAGGTCTCTAACTAACCTTCTCCACCTTTCCTTCATCTCTGTCCTTCCATCTGTTCATTTGTATTCAGCCCCCCTCCACCCCACCAACACCTAACCCCTCACACTTCACCACCAGTACCCCACCCCCCTTCCCCTGTCACCTCCTTTTTGAGGGTCACCAGCCACAGTCCATGGGCTCCCCGCCCCTCTCACCACCTCCATGCCCTCTCCCATGTCTGTGTTCCGAAGCTGTATGCTGTGGTTCTACAAACGGAAGGGTAAGGAGAAAACCGTGCACGTCTCATGGTCCATATGCATGCCAGTCCTGGGCAAAAGGATCGAGAGGAGGCGTTGTTTGTTTGTCTTCTGGGATGTGCAGTCAGGGTGGAGCAGAATGTTCTGTAGAGCTCAGGTGTATTGGTTTGTTATCGAGGTTCAAGGACAGTTCAGAGCGCCGTAAAGTAGCCTGGTTAGTGGCTGTCGGCTGTGAGGAGAGAAGTGTGTGTGCAGTGTCCTGTATCAGTCCAATGTTTGTACAGACTAGGTGTGTTATTTAAAACAGGATGTTTGTTGTCACTGGTGTTTGTTCTGCTCCTCACTGATTTTGCTAGTTTGGCTAAACAATGATGTAACCCTTGTTTTTTTTTTCTCGTCAGGATGATAATAACTGTATGCACGTTCTCACAGAGATGTGTTTGTCAATGAATAACAGCTCAGATGTCATTGTCTTAATTTCATCTGGAACTTTCTGTGCCACAGTTAATCTGAGTCTTTCGCGTCAGCTGTAATGCCTCATTATCTGAATAATCAGTCTGAGACTTCGACACCAGAGAGCGGCAATGTATGCAAATTATATTCTAATTTTAAGAGCATTATTCAAAAACCTTCATTAACTGAGTCGAAGAGGGGAATTAATTTCTGGCACAGGGTATAGCTTGCATGAAAAGGCAACCGTCAACAAAGATGATACAACATGTGTATTAAATATGACGAAGCAATACTATAAGACATTAGCATATTTGTGGAGTCATATTACATTTAAACATTTCTTTACCAGTGAGACAGTTATGCTTTTTTAGTTCAGCTAAATCAGTAGTGTGGAGTAAATTATCTTCTTGCGCAGGACAATCTGAATTTTCGTAGCACATTGTGACCCTTCTCGATCATCTTGTTGTTGAGAAAAAGCATGAAATGTCTCTAAGACACATCTGTTTTCCAGACACCTAGAGGAGCTTAACCCTAATGCCCCGAGGAAGACCCAGTGTGGGTCGAACCGGTCGGTGTTCTCTTTTGTAACTTTAATATGCCCTAAACTAACAAAGCCATTTTAACTATACATCTTTGGCTCAATGCTAGTGTGCCTGAAGTGAGCCCAGGGGCTTTCCTTTTACCTAGACGTGTGCTGTACCATCTCACGTATCACCACTGGAGAAACCGGCAAAAAAGTGTTTAAAGTTTTTATTTTATTTATTATGTTATTTGTCAGGGACAATGCAAAAACCATTGTAACAGATTACAATAACATGAAACAGATGTATTGTGTATAGAATTTCTAGCCAAAGTTTATTTGCGACTTGTCCCTGGGATGTTTTTGTGCCTTATCGCTTGTTTAATTTTACCTTAATTCCTGGCTTGCCTTAGTCCCACTTCTGTTATATCTTGCTTCTTTTTTACGTTGAATGTGAAAGCACTTTTTAAACTCTATTTTTAAAGGTGCTTCCTTATTATTATTTTAACATATCATCATTAGCATGAGTACATAAGTTAAATTGAGCACATAATAAATAGTTATATTCTCATACCTGTGACACAGTTAGACATGTGCGGATACCATTTTTTCTTTTCCAGTACCAATGCCAATATCTGAACTTGCGTAGCAGCCAATACAGACTACTGATCTGATACCACTGCATGTAAAAACAGCTGTGTACTACTAATCCTGTTTGGATGTGAGATGATTGCTATCACTGTTGTATGGCATTGCTTTATAAGAGTGCTTCCTAAATAGTCTAACCATGGGGTCCAGATTTCTCTTTAGTCTTAAGTTCAAGGGCCACACAGTTTAATATTTTCAGTATCATACTTGTGTTTGGCCGTGTCATTTAGCTAGTTTGCTGTCTCTGTTCAGTAGCCTACCATCATTCACTCACTCTACAGCAGTAAATGGCTCTTCAAAGTAAAAGCTCTGTGCCAGAAATTCACTGTACTTCAAAATAAAGGGTGTTTTCTACAAACTGGACACGTTCACACGTCACTGATTACGTTTACATGCACACAGTAGTCGAGCTAAGCTCATAGCTCAGCTAATCGATCAAGTCGGACTTCTCATCTTGTCTGAGTATACATGCTGAAGAGAAAATCAAATTTCTGACCAAGTACATCTGACTGCGCCTTGATAGTCAGTGCTGTGTCCTTTTAAATATAGTGCGTATTAAACTAGCTCCGGTTGACCCGAAGTTTCGCGTTTTCCTACCATCCATAAACTTCTAAATGTTTGGCTCCTTTAGCTGTCGGAGCATGAATGTAGTTTCTTTGTCTGTCCAGAAGTTCATCTTCTGCTTCTCAGTTGCCGTGGTGTTTGTTTGTTTGCTTGTTTTTCTGCTGCTGCTACGTCATCTCCTTCTTCTTCTGGGTGAAAGCCCAAGAAAGAAAAAGTGGTGCATGCGCAGAACACAGAGTCCGACTCCAGCTGGATTAAGTGGATACATGCAGCAATAGTTTGATTGTCAATCGAATTATCTAGATGTGTTAGTTGAGCTACGGATAGTCCAATTTCAGTCGATTTAACTCGATTTCTCAATCAGCATGTAAACGTACTGACTTAAAGTCCATTCAAAATGGACCCGCAACCCACTTTTGGACCGTGACCCACCAGTTGGGAACCACTGCTTTATAAGATTGCTGGTGTTGAATTTGGCAGCACTGGTGCCACCCCTCAAAACTAAAATCTTGTTGCCTTTATACTGGTGGGATTTGCCAGTGTAAATATTATCAGACTGCTGACAATTTGTTAATGACTGAGGTTATGCTATTTCAGTCAATTCTTTTATGCTGCTCTTAAAAAGTAGCTGCCAATGGCTTCACAGAGCGACTTTCTGTGTAGGCTACTGTTTCAGAGCGGTGACAGTTTATTAATAAATTACATAGCATTGGATCAGTACATAGACTCTTGTACATTTTGATATCTGATCCAGCGATTTAGGCAGTATCAGAGGTATTTCTGAAACTAATATCGCTATCAGAACAGCTCTAGACAAAATCATATAAATATTGCAAAACCACTGGAAGAATGGGCAGAGAACTAGCATATAATGTGCTGTGAGCATGAGAGTCTGGACACATCAGCTGTGAGCTTGGATATCAAGAGATGCACAGGATGTTGGGCAGGAGGAGATTTCTCTGTTGCTGTAAAACGATCCTGGTCTGAGTGTGTTATGTAGTCAGTCTCCCAGGATTCACAGCGGGATCTGAATGTGTATATATATATATATATATATATGTATGCTTGTGTGCCATTTTGTATTGGCTGCGTGGGTAAGGTATGGACTGTGTCTGTGTGATGTGTAGAGCCTCACTGCTAAGGTTAAGAGAGGTAAAAAAAACAAAAACAAAAGGAGCTATAGGCTGATACTATTTACTGGAATTTAAATTCCCAGTGACCAGTGCATCTGCTGATGCACAGCCACAAGTGTGTCTCATGGTATGGTTTTAAAAACCCCCAGGATTGAGCCATGATACTTCCTCTTACGGGACTGTCCAGCTCACAGGTTTAAGTGTGGTTCTGAGCTGGCCGGCCACTGTGCTCGCCCGGAGTGCAGCTCTGTGCTGTCTTTCTATTTAGAGAAGCATCCATTATTCATTGGCCCCTCTCCCCCGGCGGTGCATCAGAGTTGCCTGAGAGCCCTTTAGCTTTCCCTTTTCCTCTTTCCCCCTCTCTGCTCTCACACGCCTCCTCTTATCTACAGCAGTTATCAATCTCTTGTCTTCTCCTCCCTCTCTGTCAGGCCGCCCTGACGGCCCTGACCATCAGTCCAGGATGAGAGACCCCTCATGCTCTCTCCCTTGTCTCAAGGGACCTGGATATCACCTGCTCTGTCTGCTGTTATCTCTATTTAAGTAAATCACCTTGGTCATCATTTCTTACCACTGTTTTCTTTCAGGACTGCATTTGGACCTGTGTATTAAGTCAGAAAGTTGCCCTCAAGTACAGATAATATATGACTCAATCAGTCCAGAGCGATATGATGACTTAATTTAACATTTTTACCACACAGTTGAGGCAAAATCACAGATGACACGAACAAAAACTGAACAAATAACACCAAGACTATTTCTTTATTGACCTCTGAAACTGTGCATTCTCTTAGCATCACATTTTGGTCGCTGCCACGTTATTGACAGGTTGCAGTCCTGTGCATCAGACCCTCCGTCCTCCCACTGGAGCATGTACTGAAATATTTCATCAGCTTGTCTGAAGATGGCAGGAGGAGAGAGAAGAGAGGAGGGATGAATAATTCACGGAGGCCTTATGAGAAAGGAGGAGCAGCATTATTGGGGAGAGGCTTTGCATTGTAAAGGGAAATCTTTGTGACTGGATACCCTGACCACTTAGATGGAAGAAAAATCCCTGGGTTAAGAACACATCACTGAAGCTGATCGTGTGTTTAATTGCCTGTTTGTCTAAACATGGTATCTGTGTGTGGTAATTGTACATGGTGAATGCAAATATTCGCGACCTGTGTCTTTGTTTACTTGTCTTTGACTGCATTTTCTGCAGTCTGGGTAGCTGTTATTACCAGTAACTTCAGTTACGTACATTTAATTTCCAAACACAAGCGGAATGCAGTCTGGAAGATACAAGTTAGGAATAGAAGAGCATGTGGAGCAGGAGATGGTTGTCAGGTTTTCAAGCATGTACATGTTAAGGTAGTGTAAGAGATCGATCCTTTTGTTCTGTGACTAATTTGGCAGAAGTATGACATGACTAACTCTAGGAAAAAACGATCACAGAGGTGCTTGCTTTACAGTTGGCCAGGTGTACTGGACCAGTATAATTCACTTTTTTTTTCGACAGCAGTTTACAAAGCAAAACATGAAATATGTTAAAGTAATTTCTCTTGCTGTTTTAAAGTGACTAAACATCATAGGGTCTCTTGTATGATACCTCCGCAAAATCAGGTCGTTATGGTCTTACATAGTTCACCCACTTTGCCCAGAATTTAATGAACATTTCCTCAGGAAGCAACCAGCGCCTTGTGAGGGCCTTCTTGCAAGCAGATATCAAAAATATACTTTTAATGTGGATATAAGCTAACACTGGCAGTATGCCCATATATCAGTGTACATGTAATAACAGTTTTCATTTCATTTTCAGAGTGCAGTAAGAGCTACGGTTGCTAACTTTTATTTTAAAAAAAAAACAAAAAAAAAACATGATATTCACGCAGCACTAAACGAGACAGATAATTTCTAAGGAAAAATCATCCACCTCTGCCTACTCTGTTGGCCTGTAGCATTCCTAATGGCCTGACTGCATGTGAACAAAGACAACCAATCAGAGCGAAGGAGTCCCAAAAGCAGCTGTCAATAATGTCAGTCATGAGTAATGACCTTAGGTCAAACTGTCCAAGTAGGCAGCACTGATCAAATATGTATCAAGATTTTGTTACTGCCTATTTTCAGAATCATATTTTAGTGTACTGTTTAGCTGTAAAATGAGAACGTTTGTGAACAGGCTGCCATGTTGGATACAGTTTAACAAGAGTAGTGAGCACCTCACACTCATTTTACAGCTAAACAGTACACAAAAATATGTTTCTGAAAACATTTAAGGCATTAAGTCTTGATTCATTTTTGATCAGTGCTGCCTAGTTTGAAAAACTGACCGCAATTCACAAGCATGACTGACATGACTGACAGCTGATGGGTTGTTTTTGGTGTCTGATTTTAGCAAATGCCAATAGAAACAGTCGGCAGAAGAGGAGGAGGGACATTATTTTTTCAGACTATCTGTCTCATGCACTTTTTTCAGAATATATTGACAGTCTCAGCAAATATGACAAAGTTAATTTCATAAAAGATACCAGCTGCAGCTTTAAAGAATAAATAAAAACACAATGTAAGAAGTGATGTTCTAGTGTAGAGGTCAGATGTCATTGATTCAAGTGTAGCTAAGAACCTTGCATGTTTGTCCTAACTCCCCTGCTTTCCATTCAGCTCTTTACTTTAGTTTACACGATGCAATAAAGATAAAAATGGTAAGTGCTTGAAACATGAAATGAGTATGAAACTCAAGTAGACAGATTAAAGGGCATGCTCATGTTACTGTACATGGAAGTTGGTCACTTCCCCCTGACTAGCAAATAGTCTACATCTGCTGGTGCATTCACAAGTGAAAATACATTGAAAAACAAAAGTGCTGAGGAGCCACTGACTGCATTAATAGTTAAAGAAACAATTCAGGCATGACTTTTTATCGACGTCTGTAGGCTAACGAGAAGAGGATCACTGCGTTTCAGTAAGTGTGGTTTTCTTTAGTTCGTTACAGCACACAGATTTTTTTTTTTTCTGATTCTCTTCAGTTTATTGTTTGTGATATTATTTTGTTTTCGTTTTGGTATCGCAGCTCTGCTCATCATATCATCATGTTAGCAGGTTTGTTTTGCCATTCTGTGGTGGTTCAGTGGTTGTATCATGTGATCAAATTACATCAAGGCATACCCTTTATTGGAAATATATTGGTCTGGTATCCATTCTCCACGCTGGATATGAGGTGACCTCCACTGTCGATGTGGACATCAGTGTAATCAACTGCAGCCCGACAGAGCTGCTACTCTGTATTGGCTGTATAGCCTTTCATTTGGCATCGCTGTCTTCTTTTCAGGCATTTCAGATTCTACAAACAACAGCAACTGGCAGTGCATGTCTGTATCTACCATGGGTCTTGATCCAATATCTGCCAGGGTCTGTCTGTGATTATTAGGAAGGCGTGTGTGTAGGTGGATAGGTTGGAGTTTATTGGTGTGAGTTACAGTATTTCCTGTGTGTGCTTGATCTTCTAATAGCCTTGCTGTGCCTCTCCGCTTTCCTCTGGCGGGGAAGCATCAGAGCCTACAGTAATAGAGTTTAGTCAGCACACCTTTCTCTGTCATGACGCTACTTAGCAGCTGTGCTTTGAGGCTGTGTTACACTGTTACAGTGATGAAATGGCATTATGAAACTAGAGTGTGTTTATGTCAGGGTGAACGTAGTCACTGTTGGCAGCGATATCATGGTATTATGGTATAGCAATCCTGAACGTATGATTTTCAATGCTGTCAAAAATACAGATGCTCTTTTTTTCTGATGAACTGATACAGAGATGCTGTATTGAGGCGATGTATTGTAGTGCACAATACACGTGACCAGAGGTCAGTCTCTACTGGTGAAACAGCCAGCTGAGCCGAGTAAGTTTTGGCGATAAAGTTACAGGTCCCTCTTTCCCTGTTTGGAAGTGTTGCCACCTATAACTTTGCATTAGGATTACTTCTTCCAACCATCTATCAGCCACATGATTTATTCAGCATGTCCTCTCTTTTAAGTGCACTGATGTGCTGGTATCCACTGGGATGTTCCTGGCGACTAGTTTTCCTGTTGACTAAACAAAAATTTTTAATGAAGACCAGTCGACTACTATAAAAAAGGAAAAACACTCAGAAAACATTGAAAATTTAGCACAATTTATTGTCAAGTATTTGAAACATTGTCCTAAAAAATATTGTATGTATTAAGAGACCTTTGAAGCCTTTAATCACAATCCTCAACAACCATGTCGGATTTTAAATGCCACTGAAGTACAAGACACTTTGAGCTGTGCGGTATGAATGTGAACATGACGGCAACTCAGTCAAAAGTTCACGTCTAAAATAAATAAATTGCCTCTGAAATATGGAGCACATTGGACCTTGCAGGTTATCCGACAGAAACGATAGCAATTCACTTTAAAGTTAATAAAACATCTAAATTATAATTACATTTCAGCTGAAATGAGAGGCATTTTGCTCCGTGCAGTATGAATGTAAACCATGCACATTATCTGACAATATTTACTTAAAGTTAACAAATAATATATATATCTAAAAAAGATAAATTGCTGCTGAATTCATTTTCCAGATCAAAGTACTGCCAAACTGCACTGGTTTTGCGAGAGGACATCTCTTGTCTAAGTAGGCAGCTTGCATATTAGAAACACAGCGCTTTAGGCTAGACAGTACATGTTGTAATGACTTCTATCGCCAGAAGCTCAGTTTTTAAGTTTTCCTTTTTTTTTAACACAAATATTGTCATGTATTTTATGCCCTGGTGAAATGTGAGGGAGGTATGAAAATACAGATACCGCCCAAGCCTGGTGAGTGACTGTTTGACTTTTGCCCCTTTTGCTCCTCTATAAAATTTGATAATTGTTGTATAACAGCACGTAACAAGCCCTTGACTCCCTTTACACTGCGTACGCCTTAAAAGTATTTTCACTGTGAACCTAGAAACCAGGAAAATGAAAGACACTTCTAGATATCTTTAACCTTTATTAAACATTGTCCATTCGTCCTGGGTCTATTTTTTATTTTTTTTTTGTGCGCCTTTTGATTAAAAGCGTCTGCATCCTTAGCACCACTCACTTCTGAGCAACTCTCACCAGGTAGCAGGATACCTTCTCTACTACACTGTGGTCAAAGAGTTGTAAGTTGTACCTTTATCTTATTCTATCTAGTCTATTCCTCTAACTTTGGCTTGTCCTCTCCCCTTGGTCTGTATCAAGACAAGTAAATGTTTAAAGAACAAGTAACTTGCTGTTGTTTTTATATTTTTAATATGCAACTCTGCAGATTAACAAAGAAGGTTCATGTCAGATGACGGGCACTGTCATGACTTGCAGTATGCCTCATGTGACTGGCCAACTGGCTGTCTGGCAAACACTGAAGATCTGCTGAGTTGACTAACTGCTCATACCTAACTAATATAAATCACGGCGAACGTGTGAGCTGCAAACTGGGACAAAGATTGGACTTGCATCACAGTTCATACAGTTAGAGTATTTGTCTTTGTTGAATGGTCCTGCCACTACCTCTCCTCTGTCATGAATAGAGCTAAACAACATTAGCCGCAGTAATCTGTTCCTCTGGAGAGTCTGTTTGGCTGAGGGGAAAGTGAGAGGCCAGTGAGGCGCTGTCTGAGTGGATTGGCCTGAGCCTCGGCTGCCTTTTAATGTCTTTAAAAGCTTTTCTGCTGTAGCAAAGCTCAGCCTCTGTGCTAACACAGGCATTCATCTGACGAACTGTCTTGTTTCCAGCTCAATGAAAAATGACTTTAACACAGGATATAGTTTGCCAGCTAATTCAGTGGCATATATCTAATTAAGACTTTCTTTCACAGCTTTAGAGATGTAGTTTGACTGTGGTGGCTGTCATACACATGCACAAAGCAGAAGTAAACCTGCTGAAATCTTAAATAACTTGAAATACAGTCTGTAAATACTGTACAAAGGTTTGTGTTGCTTTTTGTAAACACGCTCGCTCAAAAATTAAAGAGCCAAACCCAAATTCACTCTCACTATATTTGTGTTTTTCAGTGCTGTGTCTCATGGATCCTTCAAGGATCTTGGGGCAAAAAAAAAATTGAATTCGCGGCTAATATTGTCAAAAATTGCGGCATTTTTATGTGATTTTTTTTTTTTTTTTGCAGGACATTTAGGCAACTAATGACAAAAATTGCAAGTCAGGGGACAAATTTTAAATTTTTTGAGTTTTTTAAACTACTGCCTCCAAAAAAATAAGTCATGTAATCACTTGCTATAATAATCATACTGAATTATTGTCTTTAGTTTTAATTAGTTTCAAAACATGGACTCCAATAATGTTGCAAAAAAATCCTGAGTGAATATTGTAGCTCTCAAACCAGACAATGTGACTGTAAAACAACATGTAAGCTACATCCTCTGTAAACATTTTAATAAATTTCGACACATATTTTATGCATTTAAACAAAGTGGTAATTCTTATGTCAATACGTAGAGTGTTTCTCCATACTGCAATGCCATTAGCTCGATTTGATGACACGTCTGATGACATTTCAAATGACGTTGACTTCCGGTCAGCCGGAAAATGCGGAAAAATCGCGGGACTTTTGAAAAATTTCAAGCCCCCGCAAGTTTTGCAGACTTTCATTGAATTTGCATTAATTATTGCGATTGCAAGATTGCGGTTTTCTGGAGGGACTGGTTTACGATCTGGCACCTGGTAAGCACCAACTTCACCTGAGCGCTGTGGGGGTACACGCCCATAAACATCCCAAACAGAAAATACAGGCAGATGGCGGATTCTCTGCAGAAAAATACACCATTGCAAATTTTCTAGTGGCTGATAAATGATGATTGAGAAGGATTACTTCTGTCTGAGTCTATGCATTGTTTATTAGAAAAATCCTTCAAAGCACCTTTAAAGCATCTTTAAATTCGAGCTGTCTGTTCGTAGAGGACAAAATATTGTATCTCTGTATGCCATTGGCACCAAAAGTGTGCATGTGCCTTCTGCAGTCAGTGTGTGTATGTGTGTGTTGCACGTGTCGTCCTGTAATGGGTCACTGTTTAATGTCACTGGCGGACTGTTTGTTCTCTGTCTTTGCTCTGAGGGTGCTGCCTCGCCCAGCTCCATTTCACTCTCCGAACCCAAAGACTCCATGTTAAAAAAAAATAGGCAAGAATCCATACTGCCTCACAACTCAGAAGGAGCTTTATCTTTTCATTTTTACAATGATTATAGGAGCACTGACATTTTTTGGGACTGATTTACCCTTCACTATCATACATAAGGCTTGGTGTTAAAGCTAAATACTTTTGAGTGAATGTGAGTGCTCAATCAAGATTTTGAGTGTTTATTAATATGATGTGATACTGCTTTAAATTTAGTCTGGCTCACAGGATGCAGGCTGTGTGTATAAGTCTGTCATTGTCATTGGTCACCTGTTTTGTGTTACTGTTTTCAAAATCCTTGTAGTTACATGAAACTAGTCTCAGATAGCCAGACCTATCTGCACACTTTGTTTTAGCGCTGTGTGAAACAAAAACAACAACCTCTGAGCGAGCAACCTACATGCTAAAACTTATTTTTACATTTGTGGAGAGGGCAGGTTGTTTCAACATATGTGGCTTTTTGTTTTGCATTGTAATGGCCAGGCTTGACTTTCCAACAAACCAAGTTCATTCTGACACCATTCTGCAAGGGCAGCAATCCTGCATCCTGGGCTTAGCCCCGCCCAAGACCCAAGACAGTTGTGATTGATTTAAAGAAATACAAACAACTTAGAGTGTTTTTCCTGTAGTGTAGAATTATGATAGGTTCAACCAGGCCTTTTTCCAGCACTGGCACAGTGTAAGATAGGCCTGGCTACACAAGACCACTTTAAATCATACATCATTGCTATATTTATGCACAGCTATTTCTAGCTTCACTTAAAGATTTTCTTTTTGAAGTGTGAAGTGCTGCTGTTGAGGTAGTGCCGAAAAAAATCGGGTGAAAAGGGCAAAATTCTTTCTAAATTAGTAGTATTTGGGGTAAAAATGTGTTGTTCTGTATGTAAATCCTAAATTTCAAACCATAAAAGCAAAAATAATATTTTATTTCCTACCCTGTGTACAGGCCTAACTAGCCTTGTTCTTAACTCTAATTTAAAGGAATAGTTTGACATTTTGAGCAACACTTTTTTTGCTTTCTTGCTGAAAGTAAAGCCCCTTTTCCACCAACATTTACAAGAACTTTAATATCCAGGAATTTATTTACCTGGGTAAAATAATTCCTGGTAATCTGTGTGGTTTGCATTTCCACCTCACCTCAAAGTTCCAGAAAATGTTTTTAAATCAGCTGAAGCTGAAGTCCAAACAAGCACGATGACGGCATGAATGGCGACCGACAAGCCTGCATCATCATTTGTGCAACACAATACGCCAGGATGGAGGACGCTCAAGTTGTTCTGTTGTTCCTTGTGTTTTACTACATCGCATGTAAAACCATGTGATCTGCACGGAAAAGACGACAGGCGTTATTAGCAAAGACAGTTGTGAACGCCTGAAGCTTCTTATAATCTTGCTTAAGTTTCTTCAACTTTTCCCGAATTTGTTTCGGCATGTGCCCTATATTAAGCTCCGCCAGCTTGTCGGCTATTCTTCCATAGACTCAATCGTTTCGAGTCACCCACTCGAGGTCCTGCTGAATTTCTTCCTTGGCAAATATGCTCAAAAGAGCCTGGACCTCATCGTCCGTCCACTTCTCGTAGCTTCTCTTCTTTTGCTCCATTTTCCAAATGATCAAAAGACAAATGAAGTGAAGCTTGTAGAAATGAAATAAAGTTTGCAGCCACACTGGCACGGAAGTGCGGAATGCTGCAAGTGTGTGTTCCACCAATCAGCGCCCTTCAGCACACAGCCCCGCCCGTCAAGAATTCAGGGGAATCTGTAAAAAGTCCTACCCCCTACTAGGTACTTTTTTCAGGGGAAGTTGGGGTCGAGGGAAAGTTTTTTCCCGGGTAATTCCAGTGGAAATGCGCCGAAGTTTTTCTGAAACCCCGGATAAATGATAAAAGTTCCTGCGGTGGAAAATGGGCTTTAGATTACCCCCTTACAACAAGGAAAACACCTTCCTGAAAATCTGGAAAACATTTCTGAACAAATGGTCTACAACCCAGCAGAAGTGACTCCTAGCTTATGTTCTTGACATTAGGTGACTAGGGTCTATCCATGGTGCATCACATCCTCATTTTTGTGACATTTTGGTTGCCAAGGTGTGTTTTTTTTCCACTTCATTTATTTTTTGTATTGTTTGTTACTTTCTTGTTCCCTGTATTTGTCTACACTGGACATTATCTTGCTTTTCTGTAGCATTAAGATTGCCTTTGCAATGTACACATTATCTGTCCTTAAAAAACCCAATAAAGATACCCCCCTTATGTCCTTAATTATGGAGCTAGTCAGAAAATGGTTAGCTTAGCTTAACATAGAGACTAAAAAAGAGGTAAACAGTCAGCCTGGCTCTGTCCAGGATTATGTGCTGGACTATGTCTTGGTCGAGTACAGTAACTTAAAATATTGGTCTGTTCCTTTTAAGAACATTTATGGGCATCTGCCATATGAAATCTCCAGACATCCTTCTGCATTTGATTTTCAGCCAGAAATCAATGTTCCCATCAAAATCTGTTTCTTTTTATTGTTGTAAAGCACATTGTTTGCCTCTCTATTATAAAAATTGGCCTCTACAAATAAAAAGTAAGGTTATTACTGTGTTATTTGCCAAACTGTATATACATATGATTATAGATTCTTCAGCCCTGAACATTGAGGTATTTTAGATAAACACAGCGTCCATCACTGCGTCACCAGTACTCATGTCATTTCAGTGTTGTGTCTCGGTGTCATTAGTGTGTAACATGAGTGTAATGGCTACTGACGGTGTCTGTATGGAAAACGTGGCTCACTGGGTGTGTCTGTGTGCTTCTACCCTCAGCCCGAGATGCAGACGAGCGGGAGAAGTGGATCCACGCCTTAGAGGGAACTATCCTCCGTCACACCCTCCAACTCAGAGTATGTAACCATGCACTTGTTTATATATGTGTGTGAGTGTCATGGGTCTGCGTGTCCAACCCATTCACTACAGTTCTAGGAAATTGTTTCGCTGTGTGTTGTTTTGCCTGTTTATGCTAACTCCTACAGCAGCATTTATGTTTTTATTTTACACAACATAATTGCCTGAGAATGTTATTCTTTACCCTAAAAAGTCAAAAAGAGGATTGGTGAGCAAAATTTTGTAAGCATAAAGTGAAGCTTTCAATGTGGGATTTTTATTGAACCTCAGATGGCGTGCATTTGCATACTGTGTAAATCATGTGCTGTGCTTCACCACAACACCCATGTGATGACTTTAAAAGGGACTTTGCATTTTAGGCTTTGTTATCTGCCCTTTTTCTCGCTCATACCTGATGTCATAGCTCAACAGATCAGTTTAGAGTCAGTATAAATGGAAAATAATGGTGGCATTCATGTCAGCATAAAAGGACAATGTTTTGGCAATATGTGGCTGCGTTGCACTGTATCATGGCCAGGCATAGTTTTATGGAAAGACAGTTTGCTTTACTGCTGACCTGCTGGCAGCATGTTATGTCTGGTTGTTTTTTTGTTTGTTTATTTTGAGTGTTGAGACTGAGTGTGTCTTATCTAGTTCTATTTCCTGCTCTTGTTGCCCTCTAGTTGTTTCTTTGGCCAACCTTATTTCCTGCTCTCCTTCCCTTAGCCGAACCTTCCCGTTGTTCCCCTCCCACCATCATGTACGTGCAGCTCTTTCCACCCATCTCCTCCTTTTTCCCCTCATGACCAACCTTTTCATTTGCTCCCCCTCCCTCCTTCCTTTTTTTTCTGCTTTCCGTCCCTCTGTGGCAAATCCTTCTGATGTGCTACGTGTGCCTGCTTGCTCGGTGCACACACACATACACACACTAATGCGGTGATAGCGAGCTGCTGTCATTGCGTCATGTGACGCAGCAGTGACCAATCCGAGACCTGCTTGCTACCAAACATCTGCCTCTGCTGCCTCAACCAATCAGAGTGGCTGTTAATGCCTGTCCCTGTCAGCACTTGCTGCTGCTTTGTGTGTTTTCTCTTCTGCCTGCGTGAGAGGAAGTGTGCCTTTCCTGCCAGGGGAGGGTCCTGGATTAACTCAGCTCTGTCTGCCCTCATACCAAACGCTCAGCTGATAGCTGCTGCCGAAGGATATACTGTAGCCAGACTGACTGCACTGCTAACTGCTGCTGTGGTTTATATTGGCAGACTGCAGTGGAGAGCAAGAGGAGGAGATTGTTTTCTGTTTCTGTGTGGAGGAGGAGGGAGGAGGGAGACAGAAAGAACGCTAACTTCACCAGAGCTGGTGGTTTTGCTGCTGTAGGGAGAGAAAAACAGAATAACGGAGGCAGAGAGAGAGAAAACGATCTTGTGTCAGGCTAAATAGCCTGATGGGGGAGATGTACAAGGTTTAACGCAGCATGTCCATTGGAGCGAGGCACCCAGTAAGTAAAACACACACACGCACACACAAAAACACAAACGCCACTGCACCAGAGCAAGGAGAACTTTAACGGCTGCAGTGCGCTGCTGGGACAGCAGCATTTTAAAGTGGGTCACACTGCGTGGAAAGACAAACAGAAACAGAAGGGAGGGGGATGGTGTGAGGGTGTTGTTTGTGGAGTCTGGGGTAGTAGGGTGGATTTGTGTGTGTGTGTTAATGTGTGAGACTTTGCGGGCTGCTCTAAAATATTCCCACTATGTCACAGCCGCACAGACAGGATGCACGGTGTGTGTGTGTGTGTGTGTGTGTGTGTGTGTGTGTGTGTGTGTGTGTGTGTGTGTGTGTGTGTGTGTGTGTGTGTGTGTGTGTGTTAGGAATGAGTGGGAGTGGAGGTGCAGACGTCTGGGAAGATTTCAGGAACAGTGAAGGAGTGAGCACTGTGACGTGGTCATTAAACCGACCACCTGCCTCTGACTGTCCGCTTCCAAACTTATCTGCTCTGTCTGTAAAAACAACACTTCCCCTCCATTGTGTGTGTCGACAGAACATGAGACATTCACAAGGTAGTGATAGGGGCTTGGCCTTATTTTATGTTTTATTTTCACTGTGTCAGTTTTATTTCCCTGATCCTATAGAGTTTCTTTTACAAGGATTTAGGCCTATAATACAACATGACCAGTTGTAGTGTATGGTACAACACCTGTACAAGTAAATACTGTCTAATGTACAAAATAGTACCTTCTAGAGACATGTAAGGTTTATATTGAACTCTATTTACACTGAATTGTGGTTATATTCCATTGTTTTAAGTAGGACAATTAATCGACTAGTTGATAGCTACCATTGCTAGTCAGCACCAGAAATAATGGTTAAACTTATTAAAATTATGATGTTACTGATTTACACATTTAAATTACACATTGACAGAATTTGCACTGAAATTTCATGTATTCCTAGTCAAGTGTTGCTTTATAAAAAACAAGTATCTGTTAGCTGCTAATGTTAACAGTAGCGGATTAAAAGAAAATTAGGAAAAGACAAAAAAAAACACTGGTCTCTTCGTCCTGTCCCGCAAGTAATGAAGTGGAAAGTAGGACAAAGACGAAATCTCATAAAACAGGTGCGGTTTGGCAGTAATTTGATTTTATTTAATGGCATTTAAAATATGATTTTTATTTCCCTGATCCTGTTGAGTTTCTTGTGACAAGGATTTAGGCCTACACACGATACAACATGACCAGTGGTAGTGTATGGTTCAGCACCTGTACAGGTAAATGTTGTCTAATGTACAAGCCCTGTAGTAAATTGTACCTTTTAGACACATATAAGGTTTAGACTGAACTCTGTTTACATTGAATTGTGGTTATATTCTATTGTTTTAAGTAGGACAATTAGTCAACGAGTCGATTGCTACCATTGCTAGCCGGCATCAAAAGTAGTAGTCAGTTTAACTTGATTAAAGTTATGATTTATCGTGTTTGTTGATGCAGACACTTACATTACATATTGACACAATTTGCATTGAAATGTCATGTATTTCTAGTCGATTATGCTTTATAAAAAGTAAAGTATCTCTTAGCCGCTAATATTAACCGCAGTGGGTCAAAAGAAAATGATGGAAAGACAAAAAACACGTTGGCCTCTTCACCCCATCCCACAAGTAATGAAGTGGAAAGTAGGACAAAGATGAAATTTCATAAAATTGGCGCTGTTTGGCAGTGTTTTGATTTTATTTAGTGGCATTTAAAATATGATTTGGTTATTTAAAAATGTGATTAAAGATTCTTAATAGCTCTTATATATGCACAACCATTTATTCGGACAGTGTTTACCCTCATAGATTATATTGTGCTTAATTTTGTTTAATTTTCTGAGTGTTTATTCTTATTTTTGGATGTGTCGACTAGTCTAAATCAAACTTCTGTTTAAACGTCTGGTAAACTGGTCGTTAAGAACCTCCCTAGTTGTAACGTGTTTGTGTTATTTTACAAATACTATAACGTCAGAGCGGATGGAGTTAATCCTCACTGTAAATAGAGGAGAGATGCCAAAATGAATGGCAACACTTCACATTACTAGATTACAGGATTCGCAAAGGTAGTTCACTCCCTGTGTTTACACAAGAACCTGTACAGGTTTTGGCATTGCTCTGAATTCTGTGTCATTTTGTCTGCAGCTCGGAGTAAAAATGATGATGATGTAATGCCTTCCCATAAAGATGGCAGCTGTTTTCCTGATAAACTGGAGTGATTTTCCAGTGTAGTGTGAGAGGGCAGCAGACGGGGGGGTTGATCGTGCTGGAATGCCAATCCAAACACCTGTGTCCACACACTGATGCAGTATATAGACGTCCACGTCTGCAGCAGACTTGTTTTGGTGTACATTTTTGCTCAGGCCCTCATGTGGCCAGCTATATTTTGCAGTCACACTGACACTGAAGCAACCTTTGATCCTTTGAGGAAGTTAGGCTCGTTGACTGCAGACTTCATGACTGCAGAGAAAAGATTTTGTTCTCTTTAAAGTATGTTTTTACCGTTAAAACTGCAGCAGCTCTCAGGCTGCTGAAAGCGTTTGGCTGTTGATGGCTTTTCTTCACTTTCCTGTGAGGTCGTCTGTAACACGCAGAAATGCCCCCCCGTGCTCAGGACTCACCAGGACTCAGCGACTCAGCGAGTCCAAAGCAGCGGTAGCACCCAGCATGGTTTGATAAGCGCTTGATTTACTAACAGGACTACTGTCTGACTCTAACAGTCGTCATCAGCTTTACTATTACTTGCTCTGCTTTTTCATGCAAGAGGTGTTGTTCTGTGTTTTTCCATGTGGAGTAACTGCTGACACACACTGTGTTAGTTATCTTACTGACTCGTCTGGCTTGGCATAGAGGTGTTATTGTGTTGGCATTGCTGCAGAGTGTCCTTGCAATTGACTGAATCCTTTTTTTTTTTGAAGGACATCTCGTCTGTGCGTACATTTATCTGCTCATTTTCCTGTCTCTGGTTTTGTGGCACAGCCAGCTGGATTGTTCTTGGTTGGTTGAGCTCAGACAGATAGAGACAGATGCCCGGTCACGTCTGTCCTGCCAATAGTCTAGTAATTACCTTTTAATGGATATTATGTAATGAAATTGTCTGTGCCTATGTCTGTCTGTGTGTGTGTGGAGTCTGTGTTTCTGATTCTGATGGGCCTATTAAAGCAGGCTAATTAACAAACAATGAATGTGAGTGCACCTCAACCCATTTACACACATGCTTCTGTGTCGGTAACTAAATTCCCTCCAGCCACGAGTTCCTTGATTCAGTTTTGTTGAAGCCTGAAATTCGCTGGCCTCCAGTCAGTCAGGCAGGCAGACAGACCTGCTGGCCTTTTATGTTGGCTAGCCTTTAAACAATAGTATTCATATCTCCCCCAGTACAGTACGCTGCTGGAAGATTCTCCTGAACTGTTGATGTTTCTGTCCACCATTTTGTGCAACAGCTTACAAAGCCTACCTGGCCAGGAGGTGACAGAGACAAGCTCTTTTTTTTATGAATGGATAATAAGTAAATCCGTGGTTTATATTATTGGTACTGTGGCTGTGTATTTTACTTTGAATATGCAAATGCTAGCATGGCATTTGACATGGATTTGGTTTGTGGCTGCACTAAAATGCTTCACTGTGCTTGTTTCTCCGTCCGCAGGAGGCCGAGACAGGATTTGTTCCAAGTGTTCAAGACTTTGACAAGAAGCTCGCTGAAGCTGACGCCTACCTGCAGATTCTGATTGACCAGTTAAAGGTAGGACTCGACAGACGACACCTAACTGACATCATCATTTTATCTGTGGATATCTGCCACTTACTTTGGTACATGTTGCTGGACATCTATAGTCCATTTGAAAGAATTTCCACATAGATCAAATAATTTATTCCCAGTCTTGGGTGTAATAACACACAGGTAGTATCAGTTATTAGCGTAATGGGACGATAGAAGAGGCTCTTCAGCCTGGGCAGTCTTGTGCTGACTCTGAGGTGATCAGTAAACACTTTGAGGATCTCCTCCTCACGAGGTATAACTACTGTTTTCACGATAAACACGACCAGTTTACTCTAAAGCCAAGGTTTGGTGAGCATGTGACTCAGGTGACTTTGTTTAATGTTTTGGCCTGTTAAATGTAGTTCATGTGCCATTTTAACATGTTATTTCCTTGAGGCAATTAATATTTGTATTATGCAAGGTCAGCTTCTTTTATATATTGATATAGTTTTATTTTGAGGCAGTTAAAGCCCACTGCAGTGCCTTCTTGACTCTCCTGATCCTTGTTGCGTGCAGATATGTGGGCATATATAAGGTTAACATATGAGTCCCTCCAGAAAATCATGATCTTGCAATCGCAATAATTAACGCAATTTCAACAAATGTCCGCTTGCAATTTTTCAAAAGTCCCACTATTTTTCTGCAGTTTTCCGCATTTTCAGGCTGACCGGAAGTCTTTGAAATGTCATCAGACGCATGATCAAATCACGCTAATGGCATTGGAGTATGGAGAAACACTCTGTATTGACATAAGAATTTGCACTTTGTTTAAATGCATACAATACGTGTTGAATTTATTCAAATGTTATGTTTACAGCAGATGTAGCTTACATGTTGTTTTACAGTCACATTGTCTGGTTTGAGAGCTACAATATTAACTCAGGATTTTTTAAAAACATTATTGGAGTCCATGTTTTGAAACTAATTCAATAAAACTAAAGAGAATGGAAACATTTGCAGCTGTTTTTGTAATATTCAGTTTGATTATGACAGCGAGTGATTACATGACTTATTTTTTGGAAGCAATAGTTTAAAAAAAAATCTTTTTTTTTTTCTCCTGACTTGCAATTTTTTCCCCTCAAAAAAATCCCATAAAAATGCAGCGAGTTTTATCACCATTTTTGACAAAATTGTCCACAAATTCAAGTCTTTTTTTTTTGCTGCGAGATCCTGGAGGGACTGATTAGTGCTAACTTGCAATCACATGACAACGGGCCTCAGGCAATGTTGTGGAGTAAACACAAAAGTAATGTAATGATTAGTGCAAACAAATTTAATTAAGCAATTAAGTAAAGTAATGCGTTACTCTCCTCAAAAGTAATGAGTAATGTGTTATACATTACTTTTTTGAGTATCGACCCCAATATTGTTTACTCCAAATTGCAACCCAAAATTGATCTTATATCTGTAAATATCTCGTATACATAAATGGCACTTTTATTTTGCATTTCCTTGCTGACCTCACTGTCCTGTACCAAAGCAGAAGTTATAGCAAGATTTGTGGTAGCATGGTGACAAAGCAGAGAATCATGTTTTTAAAGAAGCAGCAGCGTCTCCACACAGGCAGAAAATCTTAACGAAAACACTACGCGCAAGAGAAGAGCTTGCCACTTGCCACCACATTATCTGGAGCCACAACACCCGCACAGTCACCTTCTTATAATTACATTACTCATTTGACTGTGTACCCGTCTTAGCTCATATTCCATCTCCCATTTAGTCCTTTTTATCTCTTGTTCTCTGTCAACCTCACACAGCTGTTTGATGAGAAGATCAAGGACTGCAAAGAGGATGAATCACGCAGAGTAAGTACCAGCAGTGCTGCTCTGTCCTCATGTCTCTGCTCTCTGGTCCGTTGTTCTCGCTGTCATTAGTGCCGAGGCTAACAGCAGGAGACGCAGGCTTACGTGTAGCGCCGGGGAATGAAATATGATGGCTGTCAGTGTGATGCAGACATTTGATATGTGTAGCTTATCAGGTTTAAGCTGTCAGAATATATTGCATTGGTTTATAAATGACTATCCATTACAACCTGTCTCTCAGCTTTTGTATTAAAGTAATTAAAAATGTGGCTTTTTATTTGAGAAGCGAGCAAAACAGATTAACACAGCTAAAAACTAATTATTATTTTAATTACTGATTTTCTTCTGCTGAATGTCCCAAAATTGTGAAAATGCCCATTGTAATTCCCCATAACTTAAATATGATGTCTTCAGATGTCTTGATTTTGTCTCATCAGCTGCCTCAAACCCAAAAATATTCAGTTTACAATGATATAAAACATAAAAGCAGCAAATCCTCACATTTAAGAAGCTGGAACCAGAACAGGTCGACAATTTTACTTATAGTATATTGTCATGCTCCGTCTCCATAACTCAAACAATTGACTCAAAATCAAACATATAAACAACTCAAAACTTTTGTTTCTTTTTTTATTCCGACAGCAGTTTACAAAGTAATTTCTCCTGCTGTTCAAATGTTTTCACAATTTAAGAACTTTGAAGAACATTTTGGGAGAGATAAAGTGTACATTTAAGCACCATTTGTCAAGGAAACTTGAGGAGGGATTAAAGACACACAAAAAAATAAATAAAAAATAGAATAGCAGTCATGTACGTTTACATGCAGCTTGAGAAAATCGAATTATTGGCTTAGTCCGACTGAAACCAGACTTTTAAATACATGTAAACATCTTAGTCCGACTGGAATTGGATTATCCGTAGCTGGACTAACACACCTAGAAAATTCAATTGAAAATTGAACTGTTGCTGCATGTATCCACTTAGTCTGACTGGAATCAGACTCAGCGTTCTGCGCGTGCACTACTTTTATTTCGTGGGCTTTCACCCGGAAGAAGAAGGAAATGATGTAGCAGCAGTTCAGTATATAGCAGTGCAGTAACTCCCGGAAAAACAAGCAAACATCATGGTGACCGAGAAGCAGGAGACGCACTTTTGGACGGACGAGAAAACTGCATTCATCTTCATTCGGAAGTCAACCGGAACTAGTTCAATACACTCTATATTAAAAAGGACACCGCGCCGCCTATTGAGACGGAGTCTGATGCACTTGGTCAGAAATTCGATTTTCTGTTCTGCTCGGCTAATCGGTCAAGAAGTCCTATTTGACGGATTAGCCGAGCTATGAGCTTAGCTCAACTACTGTGCGCGTGTAAACGTACTAACTGAGGTTTGCTTGACCAAACATCATAGGGTCTTTTTTACGATACCTCCACAAAATCAGGGTGTAAGGGTACAATTTTTGTTTCTTAATTATTACTATCACTATTATCATATATTTTTGAGTTACAGCTGTAACAGACTGACACAGTTAGCTCTTCAGCTAAATATGGAACATAGAGAGTATGGATGCTAGCTGATAAACAAGAGACTGTGCTTGTATGTTAAAGCAAAAACACATGCAGTCGAGGTACCATTTTTAACTTTAAGCATGTTATCTGTTAGAGGTGTTGGAGGAAGCAGTTCAGTTTCAGAGTGTATGTTTTTTTTCCCACCAGCTGTGTGATTCACTTCCTCCCTTAGATTAACGTTGGTTCTTGGTCACTTTGACTTGTTTGTCACTGTGACTTCACCAGTCTCTGAAGTATGGTAAACAGTCTTGTAGATTTCCAAAGAACCAAGAAGTTGCTGCAGTCAGTTAGACCTCATGATGTCAATGTGGTGCTTTGTTTGCTGTCAAACTGGTTGCATCAGCTTCTGTTTTTTAACATTGTACTTGTTTTTGCTTTTTAAATACTGTTGGGTTTTACAGCCTGTTTTCTTCTCTTCTTACAGAAAATTGAAAATTTGAAGGAGACTACTTGTGTAAGTCAGGACTTAACACATTTTCCTTCCTGCCGTTGAGTTTACAAGTCAGTTCCTAATTATTGAATTCCCTTTCTGCTTTTTTCTTTCAGAGCATGGTAGAGTCCATCAAGCACTGTATTGTACTGCTGCAAATCGCCAAGGTAAACACAATTCATCTCTCTATAGTTTGGCCTGCTACTTCACCATAACCATTGTCCTTGTGAGACCACATCAATGTGCACTGTGTGTTACCTTACATGTGTCTCTGGGGTAGTTCCCTGCTATCTGGGTCGGTGGTTGATGAGGGTGTAGCCCAGTAGTCGTTTCATCACATGTTCCATTCAGCCCTTAGAAAGGAAGTAGAGCAATCATTTCTGCTTCATGTGGTTGTAAGGTGACGGTTGTAACTCTTTTTAACACTCAGAAATCTTTTACTCACGACAAGTAACTTCTAGGAAACTAGATTACAGATTGGCATGGTTGAGAAATCCTGCCCGTATTGACAGCAAAAGAAATGATGGAGGATTTTAACCATGTGATGAAAGGATTACTGGATGTGGTGAATATTATGAAGCTTCATGTGATGAGAGGGATGGATCTCATTGCTCTCTACACGGCAGATGATCAGGATGCTTTATGAAATGACTCTTCAACCTCCCTATACAAGTAGTCTAACAATGTCTTCTCAAAATTTTAAGGACCAAAGTAACGAACAGCAACACGCAAACGGACTTATAGTAAGTTTGACATTCTCTGTCCATGACAAGAATTTAAATCAAACAAACTGCTAACTTTCTTTTCTTGCTTAATTCACTCTCCACTGTAGAAAATCAGATAAATCAGATCTCTTTAGTGCATGCCATCTAATTTGGAGATGAGCTCTATCTCAGGCTCTTTGCCTCATGTCTGCCACCACTATCCTGCTGTTTTAGTTACTTTTAGTAACTTTCTGATTTCATCTGAGATTTCTTCTAGCAATGGTTGGGAACTATTCTTTTCTTTATCAATGTACAAAATGTTTATATGTGTGCAAACTTTCAAAGCATAAAATGCACATTGTTGCAGAATATGTATGTGTACATAGACTGCACATGTGTTTATGCATGCCTGTGTAAAAGAGAATGTTGCACTTCACTGCACCCACTAATTAGAGTCCACCAATCCACCATTGATTTAACATGTACACACTGCCTGCTTATTGAACCATCGAGCACTGTCTTCATGTCAGGGGCCACACTGGATGTTTTGCATGTTTTTACTACAAATCATGGGCACTAAGTTACTGAGAGTTATTTTCCAAAGCATTCACTTTGAGTATTTAGATTGATTTCTGATCTTACAGGGAGCAACTGGTTTCCATTCCTGTTGGTATGTTGTGAATTAAAGCATGCGTTAGATAGACAGTCCATCACAGTAAACACTGTAGTCTTCTTTACTTCTAAACAACACTCTGACCTCTGTGATTCGAGAGTGGGCTGCCAAACAGAAAACTTTTTCAGTGAGTGGAACAAACAACCACCAAGCGTACATTATCCTCCGACTCTGGACTTGCGGGTTTGATTTCCAGACAGCACAGCTCCTGAATGCAGTGCTTTCAGCCACCAAGGAAAGTTTTCCAAACAGTCCCGACTCACAGCGGTACTGCCATGCAGTCTAACGCTACAAAGGATGAAGTCGACTGTTTATTTTCCAATTATAAGTAAGCACAATTAAAATAAATTGCAGCTAATTTGCATGTGTTGTCCCAGGGCAGGTAGACAATAAAAACAACACAGAGCAGCAGAAAGACTACACGAAATAACACAATACATAAAAGTCCACCTGAGTTAGATAAACAGCATCAGTATAATAAATACAATAAATTCAAGGCAATCGTTGGTGATGACCCTTTTGTGCTGACTCAGGCCAAAGCTTTCGGCTGGTTTTAAACACTCGAAAAGCTTCCTGAGTCTTTAATGTTTGTGGGTATGGAATTACACTTTAACCAAGAAAGCAGATTGAAAGCTGTCTTTCTTGTTCAGCCCATATAGGGCTGGGTATTGTTTAATAAAGTACAGCGCTAGTACCAATAATAGTACCCTTAAATTGATGCCAATATCAGTAGAGTACGTCATTCGACACCCTTAATGTGAATGAAGTGGCGTGTAGTAGAGTACAGCTTGGGCCACATTTTCCTGATCAAACCTGACCCGAGCCCGAGACAATTCTAACCTTGCCCGACCTGAACCCGACAGACTTTATGTTTTTTAAGTCCGAACCTGACATGAGCCTGACGGAGTTTGTTACCTGACAGAGTTATTGTCATAGACAGCGTGAAAGTGACCATCAAAAGACGGCTGTTACGCACAGTCAAAGACGCCGCTTGCGCAGCACGGCACTGTACACACACTCAATTGGAGCTAAGGCTTTGTTGCGTTCAGGCGTTGTCACGTAAGTAACAAATTCTAGCACGTGAATAGGCCCTAGCACAACACAACAGCATGTCAAGTAGGCCAAACTCGAACCAAACCTGAGCAAAATTTTTGATTTGTTATCCGAACCTGGCTCAACCCGTCAGGTACCAACGGGTTCCATTGGGCCCAAGTCGGGTATCCACACTCTGGCGTGTAGTATAGCCATACTTTGGAATGTTTTGGTGGCATCTCGGCACTTTAACCACAGTCTGTATGGGTTTTTAGCTGCTGCTGTGGGAGTGTTCGCGCCGCGCCAGAGACAGTTGGTGAGATTCCGCATGCACACAAATCTAGTGACAGGGCTAACTGTTAGCATCCCATGGCTTACATCATCTAACAGGTTATCTAACAGAGTCGAAATGTTTTGGTATCAGCGTGAGTGTGTTGAGACTGTATAACGGCTCAGTGTTGGATCTTAGCTGCTGCTGTGTTAGCTTGTGCTAACCGAGCAGACATTAAACTGACCGCTCACCGGAGACGGCAGCAACAGAAAGTTTGCCCCTATGGCGGGGAGTCAGGATGGATCAGGATCAGATTCTAGGTGCAAAAAGGATCAAATGCAGGTAATGTTTGACTGGAGAAGTTTCGATACTATTTGGTAACTTTGGTCAACACTTTAAAGGTATTGAGTACCGATACCTAGCTCTGTCCCTGAACTGTGATACGTACATGAGTACATTTTCATACCCATACAGAGGTTATGGAAGTGGTCAGTTAGAAAGGAGAGAGGGAGGGAGAAAAGTAAGGACTTAACTCCAAATTAAATTTACCAAGAGCTTAGCCCACCCCATGAATGGACAAAACCCAGTGGCTAGCTGTACGATTAAAAATCTACCTAAAAGCTTTTGGTATGCTTTGGAAAACGGTTGGTAATGTGATGTGAACGGTTTGTAGGTAATGGACTAACACAAGGAAAAATCCCAGTGTGGTCCTCAAAGCAAGAATCTCACAGGGGCTCATATGCCTGCACTGCTCTCATAGCTGACTTAATCTCCCAGTCATTAAGTACAGTATTACGCAGTATAAATAGCATAAGCTCTGTCTATACACCCAACTGCACACTTTTTATGCCATTCTAAGCTTTGTGCTAAAGATATCTGTGCCGCTTTACAACGTCTAACCGTCTGTCACGTTGCCTGTACGCCTATTATGTGCAGCAAATAGTAAGTGCACTGTAGACCTTAGTTTAAAAAGCTTGAAACACTAGCAGCATGTTTGATTGACCTTGTCTAGCACGGCTGCACCGGGGGAATAGCTGTAAAGTGCAGGAATCATTTAAACCAAGCACACCAGAAGCCTGTTCAGCATTTTATCTATCAAAATAATTGATGTGCTGTGATTGGTTTAGGTTTGCTCTGCTGCTCGAGCTTCCTGCTGCATTAATATTACATTCACTGAGAAAATATATATTTATATATCGATCATGACTGTGCTTAAAGTCATTTTTAGCTGTAACTCTTTCTCTCCGCCTGCTTTTGCTTGGAGTCCTGCTTGCAAAGCCACGGGCTGGTCCCACCATGGCCGACCAATATTTCTGTAATTGGCTATAATTAGTAGCCTTCGCCTTACTTTCATGGAGACACGTGGACTAGGCTTGCATCGGGCAGTGCAGAGGGGAGTAGAAAGGAGGGAGCAGAGGTAGGAAGCTTGAAGATAACAGAGAAACGTTGAGAGAGATGTCACACCAAGCTTGTCTGTATGGCATTGTCTTCTGATCATACCTTTCCTTTTGTTGCAATTAAAATGTCTGGTGTCACATATCTAGACACAAAGAACAGCAAGATCAGAGAGTAATTTGGAGGTCCAAAGGATAGTATTCAGAGGTGTGGACTCGAATCACATGGCATGCCATGAATTAACTCTTTTACATTCATTTCCTTAAGTTTTTATTTAGAATCCAGCAACTTATACAGCCATTTTCGGAATTTCCATACTGTTTTTTTTTTCTATTTTCACAGCTGTGTCTATCTGTCTTACCAGCAAACAAAAATAAGTTAAAATAAGGGATCCGTCTCTTTGAACCAATCTGACAGCGTCCAATCAAGTTGCAGGAGAGAACCAGGAAGAATTAATGTTACGATACTACCAAAGATTAAAACTATGTAGTGTTCAACAAAAAACAAAAATTACAGACAGAGACTCAACAACTATCAACAAACTAGTTTCAACAAATAAATGTCAATATTTTGAAGAAGCATTCAAGATTTTTGTTAATTTAGTTCATGATGACTGTAAAATAGCTTTAGATTTGGTAAAGAGTGCATTATGACTTGTTTAGGACTCGAAACTCAGAGCTTATGACTTGGGGCTCGACCTGGGACTTGTCAGCCTTGTTTTGCAGTTTGGCTCGGACTTGTTTGTCTTGAGACTCAACTGTCAAGACTCGAGACTTACTTGTGACTTGCAAAACAAAGACGTGACCCCACTTACAGCAGTTAAACTGGAAAATTCGATCTTCAGAAAAACAACCATGACTTCACACCACAGCTCTCCTTCCTCTGCAGTCAGCATCTTCTATGTTACAATCTCAGTGTTGCATCATGGGACTGTGGAGGCCTGTTGTCTACTTCCTGGTATTCAAGTCCAACTGTGGTGCTTACACCATCTACTGTACTTTCACCCTCACAGACTTGTGTCAGGTCCTGCTCTGACTTAATGTGCCTGTTCCTGTTGATCTCAAATGACTTCATCAAAACTTCCCAAGAAAAAAATCTCTAAAAAAAAAAAAATCACAGATTACAGGTCAAGATTGAGTAACAGGAAAACACATCACATTGACCGGATCTAATTTTAGTGCCACGCAGGGCCCTGAGGGTAAGTTGTTTGGGAAGAAGGGGTCGATACGGTTTTGCTTTAGCTCATGTTGTCATCAGTGTTCCTATCAGTTGGGTCGTTGGTGCCAGTGACCCTGTTGCAACGAGCCAACAGGCTGCTTCTCATGTGTGTGTTTGTGCCTCTATTCAAATGCATGGACACATGATGTTAAGGTGTCACTGATGAGGGCAGGCCACCGCAGATAAGAACGTCCCCTCAGCTGGTTCTGACCACAGGGAAATTAAGAGCCAGACAGTTAAAACATGTCACAGATTTAGTCGGCAGCCCAGTGGAGTTAATTAACTCCTTTTTAGACTGGAAGCTTGCTCAGAGGTCCAGAGGCGCTGTTGGTTATTGTGTAAAGCTTTATTCTTTATTTGGATCCCCATTAGCTGCCACTAAGGTAGCAGCTTCTCTTCCTGGGGTCCACACACAATGTAACACAAGGAGCCACTGCCGGTGTCTGGATTTCAAGCAGTGTCGTTGGTTTCATATTGATTAGAATAATGAAACCTGGAAACTCTCTTTCCAGGAAATGAAGTGAAAGGAAATTGATCCGCCCAGGCTGGGTGGTGGGTATTTTATGTCACTGCTCCTTTTGTCGTGGAGGTATACCATTAAGCTGATGTATAACCAATACACAATTTGTAAAGTTGGTGCCCAGTCGAATGTGAGAGCTTACATTGACTTCTGGCTTGATTGTTAAAGGAAAGGAAATGGTGTTTCATTGTGGTGAGCGTGTCGGTACATTTTGTTATAGATGTTAAAATAGGTTAGTTGTGCTGTTCCAGGATATTACAAAATAAGTTGAGGTTTTCCTCTGGCCAGAACTGTGGCTGAACTCTCTGTAGCAGTATTGGATTTTAATCTCAAGGTTTGTTGTCTGTTTAGCAACATTTTAGATTAGTAAGCAGGCAGTGGCGTGGGTGTGCTATTGTTGCAGCAAGTGTCTGATGTAGTGTTGTGTTTTTTTGTTGATGGCAATGTTGTTTTTGTTTCCTCCAGAGCACCATAAACCCAGTGGATGGGATCTACCAACCCCCTCTGGACACTCCTGTAGTCAACACCACGATGCCAACACAGACCACACTACCCACAGGTAACTAGACAGCTGCAGTCGCACCGTTTCTTTTACAAATTCAGACTCCTGTGGTTTTGTGCTTCATGTGTCAACACTCACAGTCATAGACTTTAATCCAACATCATCCAGCGAGGTTGACAACAGCTCCCCCTGTTGTTCACACCTTAATCTCCTTCAGCTATTGAATCCACTCTGTTAAACACATGTTTATGTTGTCACAGGAATGTCTGAAGTGCTTGCTGACGTATATTTATTTTTTAATTTTTGGCAATTTTATCAGAGAACAAAGTCTATCGTGAGTACACAATCTGTTGCATTTTAAATTCTAATGTTTCACTGTGGTGTTGAAGACAGTGGGATGAAGTCTGAAGCAAGTTCTAGTCCAGGGGTGTCAAACTCATTTTAGTTCATGGGCCACATGCAGCCCATTTTGATCTCAGGTGGGCCTGACCAATAAAACAATCTTATAATAACCTGTAAGCACCATCAGCTCCAATATTTTTAAGAATTACAAGCACGTTCTGTAGATGTTCATACTACTACAAACAGATGAACAGCCTGAGATGTCTTAAGAAGAAGAAATAATTTCAGCAGTGTGTCTCAGTTTTTCCACATTCAGTCAGTCTACTTCTCACTGTCATTACAGGTGCATTTATCCACACATTTCCTTATACAGATTCTTTTAAACTGAAGCTGCTGCTTGACATTATTTTGCACAATGTTTAATGTCTTTAAACATGGTCAGAAAGAAGCGTGTTCTGGTCAGGGTAGAAAAGCCTCTGCAGCAGAATTTTCCATGAAGTAGGCAATGCATCCTGAAACCTGGCACCTCTTAGTGTAGTCATCTCGTGGGCCGGATTGGACCCTTTGTTAGGCCAGGTTCTGGCCCACAGGACTTATGTTTGACACCCCTGTTCTAGTCTGACAAAATTGATATCATTCAGTCTTTTTGATTGACGCACAAAATGCTCCTTAATTGTTGGAAGGTAAATTTACACAAGTGTTGAGGATCTGCAGCACAGTCCAGTTGCATGATATCTATGGTTACTACCAGTGTTTGTGGAATACATGTAATATAACTGGGTTTTTTTTTGGCTATGCTTTGCAGTTGTTTGCTTGAAGTTCAACTACATGTATGTCTCCATATTGAGTCAAGAATCATTTGCGTAGTAGCAGTCAATTTTGGGCCATAAAAAGAAAGGAATTACAGTTTTATTTTACCATTCTTTCTCTACTGTAATTGAACCCCTCTTTGACCACACTTAGTCATGAGTATTGAGTATTGTTATTTATCAACAGATGTTCAGAGACGTTGTTGCATGCTAATGTAGAAGTGTAATACTAATCGTATTTGGTGCAATACCACAACCTAAAACTCTAGTTTCTGAAAGGCAGGTGTCTGCTGATTGACATTGTGTACAAAAGCAGAGCTGACGTACTTTCCCATGAACAGTGGGGTACTTATTTCTGTAGTTTATGAATGACCTAGTGGGCACTTAAGTGGCATTTTTTGCTGGCTTGTAACTTGTATTATTGTATTGTATTATATTTTGTTAATAATATATATTAATTGGGAGGTTACAAAGTAGTTTGAGCTACTTTTCCCCAAGTAGCTTTAGTTAACCCTGCTATATTTCTCCTAAATTCAGCTTTTACCACTGAAGTATGTGATAGCTTGCAAAGTCTTGATTTCAAAGTACGGTTTCCCGACACTGGTTACACATTCATGTGATTATATTTAATTTTTCAGACATAATTCTCTCTGAAAATAAATTCATTAATCCGTTTTGAAGCAGATTCCTGTCCTTCAGTGTCACTATATTTTAGGTCAATTAATTTCCGTAAATAAATAGTTGACAACATTTATTTGCATGGCATGACTAAGCTCTGACTAACGTTTTAGGGCTATTTTGGTCAGATGACTATGACGAGACCGCTGTGAAAACGAACCATGCAAAGTAGGCCATTCTAATTTCAGTCTCTTAATAGACTGTGTAATCCCCCTCACAGCTGAAGCTTCTGTCTGCAGCGTCTCTGATAATTTCCTCAGCCTTCTGGATTTCGGTCTGCTGTTTAAAATGTCATTTTGGTTTATTTCTGAGGCTTCAGTGCTAAAGCATCGACTTTCTCTTTTTGCTAAAGACGCTTCTCAGGTGTGTAAATCAGACCAACGACCCTCCACGTTACCTGTTGGTCCCGTCGTCACAGTGATGGGCAGTCTGCAGACCCCAACTCCCAACAGCACAGGTGAAAGTTCACTTCACTCCTACCACAGCATCGCAAGCTATGACACTACAAGAAAAGATGTTGATGCTATAATTAATGTAAATCACACATTGACATATTAGGAGCTACAGTTATGTTCCTGGTTTGGTGCTTTGGTACAGCTCCCCCATATTTATTACAGTTACCAATCATAATGATCCCAACTCAAGGATTATTTATTAATTAGCTGGTCTGGTGCTTTCAGTGATGTTCAGTTTTCCATTTTTCCTAGCACTTGAAGGACTTTACAACCATGTTGTCTTAAATGTTAAGGTTCAAAGTTCATTATTGACCTTGAAACAGCAGCTCAGTGCCTGTTCTGGAGCCTTTTACTATATCACATGATCCTCATAAGCAAGTGGAGGTGAGATTGTCTGTGTTTCTGTTTCCAAGTACAAGAATGAACTTCAAAATAAAGCTGCAAGTAATGATTATTGTCATTGTCGACTAGTCTGTCAGAATTTTGCCCAAAATTAAGTCTTCAAATTTCTTGTTTTGTCCACAACCCAAAGATATTGTTATTTTCCTTGTCATAGATGCGTAAAGAAACCACAAAATATTTAGTATTATAATAATCAAAATATTCAGTTTAAGAAGCTGAAATCAGAGAATCAAATACTCAAATACTCAATTTGTTATCAGTTAAGTTGGCGATTGATTTAATAATTGACAGCTAATGGATTAATCGATTCATTGTTGCAGCTCAACTTCAAAAGCAACCATTTGTAGGTCTTCAGTATTACGTGGAAATGTGCTGTATTGCTCATTTTCTGGTAAAAAAAAAAAAAAAAAAAGATTGTGCCATAATTTAGAGAACAGTGTGGGTCCTTGTCAGAATATTGTCATTTATGGTTAGATCCTTTAATTCACAGGCAACATGAATGTTGGTTAATGTAATAAGGACTCAACCACCAGAGCCAAATGAACAATTACATAATGTATTACTGTACTTCTTCAACTCAGAGTGCTGTCTCCGTGAACATTGTAAATTATACAGACAAGTGTAAAAGCACAGGAAAGCAGAGGTTCATGCCTGTTTGTCTTCTGTGCTGAGGCTGCAGTATTAAAATGCTGCGCTGTGCACTAAGGAGGCAGGCTGCATGCTTGAGAGCACTATCAATATGCTCTGCAGAGGAAGCTGTCACTATGTTAAAGACAGCTTAATGTTACTGTACACAGCCAGCTGGACCACACTCAGAAATGAGTGCTTTAGATGAAAACATTATAATGTAGATTTCACCATGACCTGTACGCTGTATGTCTGAAGAAGCCTTATTAATTAGATCCATAAAATGAAAACACTGCAAGAGAGCACTGACATGACACACATTGTTTGCTTGTTTTTTTTCCCTCTGTTAGGGAGTGGCCCGTCAGGCCCCAGCAGCGGCGTCGCCTCCCCTGCTCACATCCCACTCCCCTCGCACTCGGTGCCAGACTTCTCCTACTCCTCCAGCGAGGATGAGTTCTACGATGCTGATGAGTTCTACCAGAGCAGCACTTCCCCCAAACACTGCATAGAGTGAGTGTAGTAACACCCCACCTCCCTGCAGCCAGCACTGCAGACAGTGAATCTATTGCTTCTTTAGCCCCGTTTCCACCAAACACTTTCAGTATGGTACCTTTTGAACCAGAAGTAACCCTTCAGACATGGTACCTAGACCCTAGCGTTTCCACCACAAACAGTCCTCTTAAATGTGGGCGGGGTTGTTGTCACTCACTGCTCCGTCCAGCACTCACTGTATTTCCTCATTATCGGTGACACAGATGGAAGTCTGCACCTCGTTTATCGTCCACAGAACGAGGCTGCACGCCAACATTTTCAGAACAAAATAGAACAGGCTGCAGTGAGAGTCTCTCCATGGGATATTTAAAAATAGCAGGTATGTGCATTTAGTCCTACTCAGGCAAGCTCAGGGGTTTAGTGTTGCCGAGCCCACAGGAACGACACTCAGCAACGGATCACATACCCCGGCCAAAATTAATACATATAAATGCTTGAAGATCCACTCATTACTAAAAGTGTATGTCATACAAAAACTTAAGTAATGGTCAGAGTTGTCAGTGAAATTTAAGGTGTGTTGATGGATTCACGTCGTCACCTCCGGCATTGAGTAACATTACAAGTTTACGTTCCACCTTAAAAGTTGCCGGCAGTTGGCCCAGTGAATGAAGTTATTTTTTCTCCAACTCCAGCTGCTGCAAGAGGCAGCAAAACACCCTTTCATTTTGTAGTAACAGTTTACGAATAAAACTCTCCACAGTATGAGCAGTGGTTACATGAGCCTTAAAACCAGCCACAACTCAGCCCTGAGCAGAGTGACCGTCCTCTACTGACCAATCAACAGACTGCAGTGTTCACAGCTCCACCTTTTAGTACCAGATTTGTGTGCGAGGTACCCCAACAGAGGGGGGACCAAAAATGAGGCCAGTACAGAACAGTTCGATTGGTATCATCCACTTTTCTCAGTGGACAAAAGCGTACCATACCTGTACTGCTCGGTGGAAACAGGACTACAGCTTTAAGCAACACTGTCATTATAGTATTTAAGGCATCAGCTGCGAAAATGCAGTTTACTGCAAATAAAGTCGGAGAAGTTTGCAGCAAAATTGCCAGTGAAATCCCGCTCACTCATTACTTCCTTATCTCTCCTGCTTCCTGCCTCCTTTCCACTCCCTCTATCTCCTGCTCAGTCCCTCAGGGCCTCAAGCTGCCTCGCCCCTCACTAATGAAGCGTCAGCCTTGAAACGACCAGACACCACCGAGTCCCTCAACTCGTCCATGTCCAACGGCACCACAGATGCAGGTGAGGAAGGAAAACACACGACACACACAAATATATAACAACAATTTTCCCCAACAGTTTTTGTGCCTGCAGCTCTCATTTGCTGAAGTAAGAGATGTCAGCTGTTAAATTCATTTATATTACACCGTCCAGTTAGTTTAAAGTATTAACAACATTTGGTTTGTCAAATGTAAAGCAGGGAACATAATGTTACAGCAGCCATGTGAGACTTGTCCCCTGCTGTTGTCTTCAGACCCGTTTGACAGCCACGACGACCGCGACGATGAAGGCGAGGGCGAGTCTGTGGAGGAGCACAAGAGCGTCATCATGCATCTTCTCTCCCAAGTTCGACTGGGAATGGACCTCACAAAGGTAGAGACCAGCGTTCCTAATTATGAGCCTGGCTCCCTCCGTGCTCTCTTTGTTCAGTCTGCATTTCTATCACTGCAGTGGTCCTTCATCTTTTTACTCACCAACATTATCCGTGCAAGCTGTTTCTTTTGAACAACCCACGCAGCAACAGTTCTTCAGCTTTTATCCTTCGTTATATTTAACAGGTGGTGCTGCCTACCTTCATCCTAGAGAGGAGATCTTTGTTAGAAATGTACGCAGACTTCTTTGCACATCCTGACTTATTTGTAAGGTAAGGGTCCTCTCTCTCATCAGGTGCAAGCTACACATATTTAAGTATACCCAAAATCCATACATGGTAAAATACGAAGTAGTTCAACTCATCTGTGTGACTTCCACTAGTATCGCTGATCAGCCGGAGCCCCGGGAGCGCATGGTCCACGTGGTAAAGTGGTACCTGTCAGCTTTCCATGCGGGGAGGAAAGGTTCAGTGGCCAAGAAACCTTACAACCCAATCCTGGGAGAAGTCTTCTACTGCCACTGGGATCTGCCCAGCGAATCAGAGGAGCCTTCCCCACACACGGTAAGACCACATGCCTCTGTAGCCCTAGCTGGCTCCTGACTACTTGTGGGATTATGTGAATATGCTTCTGTGCCGAGAATAAAATCCAGTACTGTGTAGTGTTTAATTTTTTTCACCTCAGATTAATGTTAAAGTAACACAACTTTTTCATATCCTTACCAATTAAGTTTGTGCCCTCAGTACATGACGGAAAGGGTGCTACTTAATGTGCAAAAATGTTATGAATTAATACAAAATAAGAAGCTGTCTGTCACTTCAGCTAACATGCTGTTGTGAACCTGTTAACCTCATTGACACTGTTTTTGGTTATTCAAAGAAACTTGACTGGAACTGCAAGTACAGACACTTTTGCAAACACTGAATTGGGAAAAAAAACGTCAGAACTGGTTTCCTTTTATTTACATTTTTCCTCCACACACCACACCCTTCATTTCAACGTTGTTTACAGGGTTCCCACTGTCATGTACTTAACGAAAATGCTCCGAAGATAGAAAAACTGTTTGGTTTAGAATAAACACAATGTTTTGAAATGTACAGTATTTTGGCTTTTGTTTAAAATATTTTTATAAGAATCCCTAATTCCCCAACTAAACACTAATCCCTTACTAATTAAAAATCTATTGCTGCACAGAGTGACCGTTAAACCATCACTAGTATCACGTGACACACAGACCAGACCAGATTATGTGATCACGTCATTGCCCCACCCTCCCTCTTGGGGGATCAAAACGCTGTCACAACAAGAGAGAATCAGGAAAATGCTGAACAGCTGTTGTGTAGCGTGTTAACCAAGGCTCTCACACTGAGACACCAGGCACATAAGATACGTGAATATTCACTGTCAGTGATTTAATGGGCGCTAAATGATGCTGGTGACAGTTACTACTGATGGATAGCTAACGTTAGCTTGAGTGGGAGGCTCATTAAACTTTCGCCTCCAACTAAATCTCAGCCTTGATCAAACAGTTAGCTGTTAACAGGTTGGTCATTTACAGACAACACTTAGCCTAACGATACCTGGTGAAGCATTATAAAGGTACATATATCATTGAATCACCAGGTATCGTGATCGATAAGCAATATCCAGCCACTGTGATGGGTTACTGGTCCACTTGGATGGGGAAAGACTGATGTGACATAACAGCGATTAACCTTAATTTATTAAGGTATCACATACGCTCAGGTTCAGGCAACGTTGCAAATCAATTATCAGACACGTCCATAAAACAAATGTTTGTTTAACAAGAAATAAATGCATTCAGATTACAGTCAAAACTGTAATCCAAACACTGTCGAATAGCATTGGTGTCTATATGATCATCAATTTTCTATCCCCCAGAAGGGGTACAGCAAATGCAGCTAGCTGGCAGCGGGACTGTTTAATGAGCACGTTAAGTTAGCAAGTGCTAGCAGTTTGCTTATCTGCAAATGCCTGAGAGGTTCATGTTTGATAATGTATGGCTGTATCACTTTTTAGGCTTATCTATTTTAAACTACTTAAATAAAATCGAGTAAAATATTACGTGAAAGAAAAGTTTTAAAATGCATTGGTTAAATGCATGGGAACCTTTTTGTTAACATAATTTCTAAAATGATTTTCTTTTAAATATTTTGTATGTTTGTAACATGAAAAAACTCTGGCCCTTGCGTATTCTGACTTCCTATCCTCTCCTCCCCTCCACCCACCAGGAGACAGTATCAGAGGGTCCAGTACCATGGTCGTCTCCCAACAGCGTGTGCTTTGTGGCAGAGCAGGTCTCTCACCACCCACCCAGTGAGTGTCACACCCTCTTCTCCTGAGTGTTTACACAGCAAAGCTAAAACCTTTTGACATGTAGCGACAAAACAAACTGTGATGACCACTGTTGATTTTTGTAAAGCGACCAGCAGCCACTATTTTTTAGATAATCTGTCATTACCTTTTAGAGGCCAAAAACATATAAAGCAAGGTGATCAAATGTTGAATTAGGATGTCTTAATCTTGGAAATGTATTTTTTTAAGACACTTAGTAGTTGTTTGCTTCATTTTCTGGACAGTCACTAAGACAATCTGTTGACTGTTTCCTCTCTCCCCTCCTTAGTTTCTGCATTCTACGCAGAGTGTTTAAATAGGAAGATTCAGTTCAACGCCCACATCTGGACCAAGTCTAAGTTCTTAGGCATGTCCATCGGTGTTCACAATATTGGCCAAGGTACTAAACAGCTTCACACACTCCAAAATCTAATTGTTTACACAGTCATAGCTTAATGAAGTTGTAATAATTCTTGCTGGTCTTGTTTCAGGTTGTGTGTCATGTTTGGAGCATGATGAACACTACATCCTTACCTTCCCCAACGGATATGGCAGGTGCGTGTCACTGTGCTCCTGCGTCTGTCCGTGTCAGAACTTAATTACATGTCTCTTGTCATCAATATGTGTGTCACTGACCTGATCCTGTTCGTCCAGGTCGATTCTGACCGTGCCGTGGGTGGAGCTGGGCGGGGAGTGCAGCATCTCCTGCTCCAAGTCGGGCTACAGTGCAAACATCGTGTTCCATACCAAACCCTTCTACGGAGGAAAGAAGCACAGGATCACCGCTGAGATTTTGTAAGAGGAAAACTTTCACACAATACAGTTTAAAATCACAGATTATGGATAAAAGAGTCTGACCTTTTAATGACATGTACAACAATTCTATTTCTCTTTCAGTTCACCAAATGATAAGAAGTCTTTCTGCTCCATTGAAGGAGAATGGAACGGAGTGATGTACGCCAAGTGGGCAACTGGAGTGAGTCTCTCCTTTACTATCTTTCTTTAATGTCTATTTTTCCATTCCTTTTTATCAAATCAGACAATAATTACTTACATTTGTATCATTTATTAGTTGAACCAAAACAAATGTAGGCATTCATTGGGGAGTCACTACTTCAAGAAAGAGTTTAGCAATAAATAAATACATTAACACATGAATAAATGTGTTTTGTGTGTTTCTAGGAGAACACAGTGTTCATAGACACTAAGAGGATAGGCATCATTAAGAAGAAAGTGAGAAAGCTGGAAGACCAGCTCGACTACGAGTCCCGAAGGTGAGAAATGAAACTGGTCGCTGAGCACTCTTAAATATCACAGGACGAAGGATTCAGGAACAAAGTCCCTCACTCAGAAACAAAATGTCTTCTCACTTTCAGATTGTGGAGAGACGTGACGTTGAACCTGAAGCTGAAAGACATTGATGCAGCAACAGAAGCCAAACACCGGCTGGAGGAGAAACAGAGAGCCGAAGCCAGGGAGAGGAAGGAGAACGAGCAGCAGTGGGAGACCAGGGTGAGACTGTTTTTCATCAGCTAGAAAGAACATGAACACTGTGTGATAAAACAGTACACACTCACAAAATGCTGAGATATTAACATGCTTCTTTTCCACTCTAAACCACTGTATATTCTTGTTTTTCCTACATCCTACATCTTTATTTCACTGGTGGATAAGTGTCAGAAATGTCAGATAATTTTGCTGTTTAGTGCGCCTCCACGCTGGTGACAGCCGGGGCTGGAGGCATCCTGTTTTAGGGTTGTCTGTCTGTCCATCCATCCATCCCATTCTTAAAAACGCAGTGTCTCAAGCACACCAAGAGGGGACTTCCTCAAATTTGAGTTTGTCCACTTGGACTCATTGATGAACGGATTGGATTTTGGCAGTCAAAAGCCCCGTTTCCACCAAACACTTTCAGTATAGTACCTTTGGAACCAAAAGTAACCCTTCAGACATGGTACCTAGAGCCTAGCGTTTTAAATGTGGGCAGGGTTGTTGTCACTCACTTCTCCGTCTAGGACTGACTATTTCCTCATTATCGGTGTGAGCCTCAAAATCAGCCACAACTCAGCCCTGAGCAGAGTGACCGTCCTCTACTGACCAATCAGACTGCAGTGTTCACAGCTCCAGCTTTTAGTACCAGATCTGTGTGCTAGGTACCCCAACAGAGGGGGGACCATAAAATGGGGACGCTAAGGAACGCTTCTATTGGTACCATCCACAACTTTTCACTGTGGAAACACAAAAAAAAGCACACCGAACAGAACCGAACCGTACTGCTTCGTGGAAACAGGGTTAAAGCTCACTATGACCTCACAGAACATGTTTTTGGCCATAACTTCAGTCATACACTAATTATGACAAAAAGTGGTGACATTTTATATCCAGAACATCAAAGGTCAACTTCCCTGTGTCATAATGTTCCTTAAAAATACTTCTGGCCATTATCAGACAACCGCAGGACGCTAATTCTAGTTTTCAATCCATTTAAAAAATCTGAGTGTAATAATTATTGTTTGTGTGTTTCTGCAGCTATTCCATGAGGACGGGGAGTGCTGGGTGTATGACGAGCCTCTATTAAAGAGACTAGCCTCTCAGAGGCACTGAGCAGACTACGCACAGAGATAACACACACCATATGTATGCATAAAGAGATGCACACACGACAGAGTCTTCATAAGAACTCTTTTGCAAAACCACTTCTTTTCCAAGCCTTGGAATGACTGATGATTGAATATGTACACAGCTTTGCATTTGACTGTAAAACAACAATATGGAAATGAATGAAATCAAATGGAAAAGCATCTAAGATGTAACATGAAAACTAGTAAAGCTCCTCTCCTTATTTGGGCAATGTCACTTCCGCCGCCACCGATACCCGCCAACACGAGACTTGGCAGCGCAGAGGGTTGACACGTCTCGTCTCTCAACTCTGTCCGTCAGCTTCACGGCCACACCTCTCATCAGGTCCACAACAGGACAAGCCACTCGTTTCCCTACACAGATGTTTTTTGGGAAGGGGGGGGCAAAGGTGTGTGTGGTCGATGGTGTTCAAATCAAATAAACCTTGACAAATAAAACGGCGCTCTACATCTCAGGGAATCTGGTGACTGAGGAAAGAAAGCTGCTGCCCCCTCCGAGAGTCTGACAGCCTTATAACGGTGGAAGGGACGAATCTTAAAGGGGCGGGGGAGGAATTCTCCGCTTGCCTGCAACTAGTTGTAACTGTTGTTTATATATAGATATACATATGATGGATATATAAATATATATTCTTTTTTATTTTCAATGCTCTTTTTGTTTATTTTTTTTTTCTTTCTGGCAATAGTGTAAAATATTTGAGGATATGAACTTGATGGCTTTACATCTTTAGGAATCATTCCATTTACCCTTTTGGTGTTACGTTCCCATTTCAAGTTAACTTTGCCGCCTATGTGGTCCTTCACACTGTTCTGTGTCTCAAGTGTTATCCAGACGCAAAGCCCTACGTAAGCCATAGCATCTGAACACGCTGATTTGTGGAATATATGCAATATAGAGCTCATTGACATTGCCTGTCAAAGGACAAATTCGGGTGTCCGTTATGCCAAAAAGGTTTAGATACACGGCTAAAGGGACTTTCATCTGGACAGAGAACAAACAACCCTCTGAAAATATGTCCATGTCACCTGAAGGCATTTATGAACAAATGATTGTTTACATATTTTTGTCTTTCTGGAATCGCTGGTTCATGATGTAAGGCTAGGACCGAGTTAGTTAAGTCTCCCTTTTCGTCCCTGTGTCCTCTCCAAACCCAAAGATGTCAGAGTGGATCACCCTCACGGTTCACGAGCTGTCAGAGGGAGAGGAGAGTAAAAATCGAGGAACCAGAGTAGACTTTTGAAACACCGCTGCTGTTTCATAGTGCTGCTACGAGTCCAGACTGTGTTCTTCCGGATCAGTTTTCTTGTAAACTTATATTTTTTGTCCAATGTTTTTTGAGATAACAACCACATAGAGGGCAATATCTATCCTCCTGTACACCTCTGCTTTATTGAATCATCATTCATTCTCTTATTTACAGCTACGTAGGTTGGATCTAAATGCAATGATACTTGGATGAAATACAGAATAAAAAACAATTTTCACCTGAAAATGCCCGAGAATATCTCTCACAGCAGTCCCTTGTTATATTTGTCAACACTCAAGATTTGATTATCGTCTTCCAGATTTTTGACCTGAATGAATCTGATTTAAATTAATATTTAAAGACCTTCTGAGTCTTAAAATCAATGAAACTGATGAAGGGATCGATAAAGGCAAACATATTCCTGGTGCTGTATGCAGATCAAGTGGAAAACTTGTTGAATTTAATCTTCCTCTAAAAGCATTCAAAATGATGTTTAAATGAAGCCAAATGAAATCCAGTGTCCAAGCTAAATTTGAAGTTTTTATTTTTTTTCTCCTCCATGTTATGTCTTTGTAAATTATATTGAATCGAGGCCTTGCCATACATTTCAGTATCACTCAGTATCGCCTGATAGAGAGCAATCAAAATGTATTTTTTATTTCATTTTGATCATAACCATTGATTGTATCAGATTTTCCTGTTTATTGATGCATAATATTAAATCTCCATGAGTTTATTCCTGAGAGATTTTGTCATGGTTATTTCAGATGAGTCTCTTTACTCATATCGTGAGGTGACAGCTTCATTATTCATCCAGAAACCAGTATGACTGTATGCTGTAAAAACACTAACTGGTGTCCATTAGTTTACTGCAGTTCAATTTAACAGATTTGTGAACATGCACCATGTAAGCACAATAAAAACGTATTCTTAAAGCTAGTTTTTGACACTGGTTACCTCTACAGAATGGCCAGATGATAAGTTAATAACACAGGACCTTCCTTACTTGATATTTTGCATTAATTCTCTAGCAAGTAGTTGATTTAAGTACCAAAACGAGTTGACGCGCTGTGAACCTGGGGTCTTGGGGCCCCCACGCAGCCATTTACAAATGGCAGGATAACATATCCTCAGAAAATCTAATGTGTCACAACATTAGTTGCAGCATACTGTTGAGTAAACAGGGAATACATTTATGAAACTTTTTTATGTTGGTGCTCACTAAAGTCAATTTTCCGCTTGCATGATTAATTAAGTATAGCTTCTTCTACGTAAGATAAAGCTGATAGGAGATGAGGAAGATGATGAGATAGGACCTTGAGTTCATATTATTTTTAATCAGACTGATATTTTTAAAGTCAATAACACTGTTTCCAGTAGTGGAATGTAACTAAGTACATTTGCTCAAGCACTGTGCTTAAATACAATTTTGAGGTACTTGTACTTCACATGAGTATTTCCATTGTATACCACTTTATACCTCTACTATTCTACATTTGAAAGACAAATAATGTACTTTTTACTTGACTCATTTGTTATATAACTTTAGCTTCTAGTCACTTTACAAATTCAGATTATTAATATTAAAACATTTGAAGTGCTAAGGACACTAATGAATCACTAATTATAATTCAGTAATATAATATTAATGAGTCTGAAATGGGCCATTCTGCGTAAGAAGTATTCTTATGTCGGTACTTTAAGTAAATTAAATCAAGTTTAATTACAAAACACTTTTAAAAACAACCAGTTGGCAAAAGTGCTTTGCAAATTAAAAGAATGATACGCCAATATATATGACAATATAGCATGTACACAAATAGAAAGAAACAGGTAAGAACAATATAAAAATATTAAAACCACTTCAAACAACCAAAGGCCATTGAAAAGAGGCTAATGCTAATTAGATGCTAATACTTTTGTAGCCTACTTTTACCAGAGTATGAATTTGAATGCAGGACTTTTACTTGTAACAGCGATTTTACAATTTAGTATTATTATTTTATTTAAGTAAAGACCTAAATACTTCTTCCACCACTGGTTGTTTCGCATGTAATTTAATTCTTAAAATATATTTTAATAATTTTTGTTACCTTTTTTTCTCGATGACACGAGTGGCCAGCAGGGGCGCTAACCGTTGAAAATTTCTCCCATCAGCCAGTGCGACATCCTCAATAAAACGGCTCCCCCAGCGTTTTTACAATGTAGTATTATTACTTTTTGTCAAGCAAAGATTTAAAAACTCCTTCCACCACTGACTATATCGGACGTAATTTTATTTAAAAATATATTTTAAAATTTTTGTTACCTTTTACTTTCAATGACACGAATGGCCATAAGGGGCGCTGACCGTTGGAATATTCTCCCATCAGCCAGTGCGACACTCTCAATAAAAGGGCTCCGCACCCTCAGTCTGCCCTCACTCTTCTGCCACGCAGCAGGTAAATGACACCACTTACTTGCAATTTTTGTTTGTAATTCGATGTAGTACAATTGTATACGTTTCTAGGTGTGAAAGCACAGCTTAAAATGCAGCTTATGTATCAATATTTCTGATCCTTTGCTGTGTTTTTCGCTTTAACGTGCAGTGGATGTAAATGAGAACTGCTGTTAGTGCTAGCATAGTTAGAGGCAGGCCTCTACCACGTGCCCTAGTGTTAAGATGCTAATTAGCCAACGAGCTAATCCTTTACCTTAAGTGACTTTATAAACCTCACTTCAGCATTTTCCCATGACTGTATGATGAAAAAAATGTTGGTAGGGACATCTGAATCAATGTGAAGAATGCCAACGTTTCTGACTGCATGGGACAAGGCTCAAAATTAGCTGTTAGCTGCACAGATCCTGTGCTGTTAGCTGCGGCGTGTTCATTATTTTACAGGAGTTAATGCGTTTTAGATTTTCACTACACTGCAGAGAAGTTGCGTCTTTTTAAACTACATTATTATGAGCTTGAAATGTAAATTTCCTTTCTCTGGCTGCAGGCCTGTCGACAGGGTCTCTTCAAAATGAAGACGGACATCAGATGGTAAGGAACTTTGAATGCAACATTTAAGGTTAACGCTACATAACTAATGATGTGTAATTATAAGAGTAGTGGACAGAAGTGATTTCTGAAACTGCATTACTGAGGTTTATGTTATGGCATAATTAGTTATGCCATTTCACAAACTTTAAAAGATGATCGTAGTGTAAGAGGTATCTAATCAAAGTGCATTTATTTCTTCAGGTTCAAAATGATGCTTCTCAGCTCTGAACATCAACTACAATGCTGGTAAGTTCTTGTTCAGAAATAATTCTGCATATTGTAATTTGAAGTCAGTGATGATTTCAAGTGTAAGAGTAGTGGACAGAAGTGATTTCTGAGAAGTTTTACACTGAGACTTCTTGTCTAGCTATGCGTTTTGCGTCTGACATGATCAGTATGGTACTGAAAGATCTGTTTTCACAGGTCTCAGCAAAGTCAGGAGACATGAAGCAACTGATGGAGATTGACAAGGTGAGCTCTTGTCTTTTTGCTATCTAAAAATGGCAGTTAAGGTGGATTTCTGCTTCTCTGAGGTGACCTTGATTTAGTTTGACAAGCTTAACCTGTTTTAAATTGGCAACACATGTTGTGCTGTCATCATATCACAAAATCACGTGGCTAGTATTCAGGCTAACCCTTGGCTTTTTCAGCCAGCCGCTCCTTTGGCTGTTGCAGTGTGTAGAAAATGCCAAGCAGTTGAGTCAGTTCCTGTAGACTTCTAAGACTGAGGTCACAAACTGTGGCTGGACCCTCAAACATGGCAACACCCAGAGAAGCATCAGTCCACCTTCCTCCTGCACATTCTCCCTGTGCTGCTATGATGACCTTTTATTTGCTACTCTCGACAAGATGGATGACGATAATTTCAACCCACCAGTTGAATTATCTGAGGCACAGACAAACTTATGCTTGCGATCTCAGGATAATTCTGTCTGTTTGCTCATTTAATCTTGTGTTCCCACAGGTGTGCTTTCATTGCTTGACCTGATGAGTCGGTGACATCCAGGACAGGTAATTGACCAAATTATGTCTCAGTGCATTCTCCTAAAACAAACTGTCAATGATGATCATGTTTAAAAAACATTGGGAATCTCTCTGAATAAGAGTGAAAGATAACTTTTTACTGATGCAGTTCAGATTAAGAAATACCTTTTTAGGCTTTAGATATGGGATTTTACTAATGTTTGGCATTTGACTTGCAGATGGTCCTCGGGTTTTTGCATCTTGTTTACATCCTCTTGGATCAGTGACAGGTGAGTTTTATTATGCTTTGAGAGTAATCCTTTTTAAATTACATTGGTCTGATACAATGATGAGTGCATAGTTCAGCAGATTTAACAGTGAAGATTATCTATTGTCTTTCGCTCCTAGCTGATGTGTCGGCCTCAATGACCAGTAAAGCCATTAGTTTCCTGTGTTGGTTTCTAAATATTTTTCTCAATTTTTCAGCAACAAGAACATGGCAGGGCTGAAGACCAAGTGAAGGTGAGATGAAGACTGAAATATACAGATTTATAATAATGCTTGATACAATGATGAGTGCATAGTTCAGCAGATTTAACCGTGAAGATTATCTATGTCTTTCGCTCCTAGCTGATGTGTCAGCCGTCATGACTAGTGAGGCTCCTTGATTTCAGGGTTGGTTTCTAAAAAATTTTTCTCCCATTTTTCAGCAGCAAGAACATGCCAGGGCTAGAGACCAAGTGAAGGTGAGAGTAAAGACCTTAGTATAAGTCTTTTTAATGATGCCTGATACAATGATGAGTACATAGTTCAGCAGATTGAACAGTGATGATTATCTGTTGTCTTTCGCTCCTAGCTGATGTATCCACTGCAGTTATCTTTTAGCCCTCAGTGTGTTCAAAACACAGCAATAAAAAATCACTTCTCATCCCATCCAGGCATGAAAAATCTTGGTGGAGAATCTTGCAGCCTCAGCCTTACAGCCAGAGTTGGTAAGTATCATGTCACAAAATTTGGCACAGTGCAGCTAAAAGCATTCAGATGTGATGAATTTGAATCAGGTCTCTGATCCAGTTGAGGAATTTAGTCTTTTGTCTGATCTGGATTGTTTTTAGATAAAGAAATGTTCTTTTAAATTGCATTAATTCACACGAAACTATTCTCTACTTGCAGGTCAAGTGGCATTGTGACAGATGTGAAAACAAGATGGAACACAAAAGCATGGTGAGTATGCAAAGTGAGCACAAGCACAACAGACCCAAATGACCAGTGGAGTTCACATGTGGTTAAAAATTTACTTATTTCACCTATTAAATCTAAGATGGTTCAAGTGCTTTGTAGAATTTAAGCTTTTTGGTACCAAAATTTATGGCTGCATTCATGGCAGTGTCCTTGTGAGCTCTGCTTCATCTGGGTCTGAGTGCTCCACATGTATGTAAACTGGATCGTGGTTGCTCGTACAGTAAACCCCTTGTGATCCCTGTAGACTGGCCTGTGTGATGACGAAGTAAAGACTGACTGTAAACCATGGAGTCTGTTATATTAGCTCTAGCTGACCTGGTCAGTTTGTAAATGCTCATCCTAATGTTTAGTGTGCATATTAAACTTATGCTGTTCTGTCTCTTCAGACTATGACGGTGACGTTGGAGGCTGGATTGAACATCAGACAAGATCTGCTAAGGTGAGAATGCAAATCCTCACACGATGCAAAGTGACACCATGGGTTCAGTGATGTCTTAACAAATGTCTGACCTGAACTTTAATGTGGAGCACATCTGTTACTGAGCAACCCAGTTAACTGAATTCTTAATGAACCAGTCACTCACTTGTAATAAGGTTACTTTTCTGTCCTCATCTCCAGGAGAGAGCTGCATCTGTCTGACTGACCTTGGTAAGCATTTCAAATCCTTCAGCTAGCCTTTTTTTGGTAAAGTTGACCACTCTACCTGTGATGAAAAGATTCTGCCAAATGATTGCTCTTGATTATACTCCTTACCGTTCCATTTTTTTCTGAGGCTGTTTGGTCATAAAATACAAGTTTTTGTTATCCATTTGTCTCCATTTGTTCTGCAGTATAAAGGGATAACATAAGTTGTCATCTTTCTCAGATGCTGTGATGGATACCAGAGTCTGGACAACCCACAGGGCAGCTGTGGCTCAGGAGGAAGCACTAATCCAAACATCAGCAGTTCCATCCCCAGCTCCTCCTGCCTGCATGTTGACTGTGGCATGCAAATGTTTTGAGTGGCCACAAGACTAGAAATATGACTCCATTTATCATGAATATCAAGAACTTGTCAAATGTCTTTGCAAAAGTTGTGGGAATAAATTATACAATGAATACTTTGACTTGCTGTGTGTTATTGAAAGCAGAAAAGCAAAATGCATGTAAAACGTGCAGTGTTGGCTACTTAATCATAGCCCAAGCTAATATGGAGACTACTTTGAAAAGCTATCATCGCTGTATAAATGAAGCAGAGTGCTACAGGAGTGAATGGTAAAATGTCACCACTAACGGTTTCCTCATCTTTAAATCAATGGGTTTTAATGCTTTTCGGTTAGATGCCTGAAATACGGCCTGTTAATACAAGCTTAGATGCCTAAAGATTTGCACCACATAATATCTTAATGCTCCACTCGAAGTTACAAGTTCAATGTGTCTCAAGCCGTTGACAACTACAAAACGTCATCACGCTGACCCACGCTGAGCACTGCTTTCCAAGGATGTGCCGGTGGTGACGTCAGGTTCTGCGACTGTAGTGTAGTTCGTTTATAGCCAAACGTTAGCTTTTTACTTCTGGCGACTGCATTTAGGCTTCAATAATCTTGAGTGGTGTTCATTCGTTAAATTTACCGTGCGTAATTAAACGTGTACGTACCAAACGTTTATTTGAGCAGTTTATTTTCGGCAATGATCCAAAATCTAACGGAAAAATCCCACTGGCTGTTTGACCAGCGCCAGTGTGACGCTAACGTCAACGCCTACAGAAAAACGTAATTCCTTGCAAACACTACTTGTAGGTAGTGGCGTTTGTGGGCGGCTACAGTGCTGAATGTTTTAAAATGTTATAAACCAGCGTTTTAATTAGTGAAGTACAGTTTAATTAATCCCTAAAAGCAGAAGGTAGTGGTTCTTTTTACAACAGGCGGAGCTCGTGAGCGCATGCGCAGTAAAGACAATGTAGAAAAGCAGGCTCCTCCTTCGCTACAATGGGGGAGAGGGGTAAATATCCCACACTGAGCAGGCCGCCAGTTACCAGCCTGGTTTGAATAAACCGGAGAGGAGACCCGGGACGCGGTGTTCAGTCTCGTTTGGGCCGCCTGGCACCTGCCTCTTCACCGATGATTGTGCGGTGGTTGCTGCCTGTGCTGTGGGCTCTGTCCGCAGAGGCAGACTTCTTCCAGTTCGACAGCATCTCCAATGTGTCCACCTACTATTTTAATTACATTTATTGCAACATATGGGAGGGGGAGTGTCAGCCCCACCAAGACGATGCCACACAGCAAGGTAAGAAATGGTTTTATGTAATGAAAGCGCTCCTATCATGAGCTATTATGTAATGCTTGTCAGATTCACCACAGTTTGTGCAGATATATCCGGTTTGTGTGTTACATTACAGCTCATATTAAGCACAACTGATTATCGTGACTCATAGTGTTGATATATAACTGAGTCGTTGTGTTGTTGATGTGAGCAGTTCCTACCAGGGACCTCTGGTCAGGTTTCCCTCAGGACTACATCAGCCTGCTGCATCAGTGGTACTGTAGCCTGGGCCAGTGCTGTGAGTCTGGAGACTGCAGGATCACCAACAACATCACAGGTAGATCACTCCAGCCTGGTGCCTCACACTGTCTGCTGATATGGCCCAGTGTGAAGGTGTTGGGACGGTCCCATCATGTGCCAGCAAATATCCTGTCTCAGGACATTACTGTAATTCACATTATTTACTTCCTTATGTGGTTTTATAACAACATCCGTGTTGTGTGTAATCTGTACCAGATATCATAAAGAGAATTGGACCACTCTTAACTGTTTCCTGTCGGCCTGTTAAATGGAGTTGTAGATTTACAGTTTATTATCAATGATCAATCAAACCCAGCTTCCGGAACAAGGTTGCTTTCATTGACTTACTTCAAGTGGACTGCTTACACTATACAGGCAGCAGATCTACTCCTTTAAATGGCAATACATATAAAATTAATATTAAAATGTTCTTTATAATTTAATAACATGCCATGTCCATAAAACAGGTTGCGACCATGGATTAGGTCTTTGATTTTAATGACAAGAAGTGAGACTGATTTGATGTATAATTTAGGTTTTCTAACACTGGATAACTTAAATTCTGATTGAGAAGAACAAAATTATAGAAGAAGAATATTTTATTGTGTTTGCGTAACTTTTTTTTTGGTCAACCTTCAGATATTTTAAAGCAGGGGTGCTCAAACTTATACACTTGGAGGGCCAAAACTGAAACTTAATGGTGGGTCACCTGCCAAAAATCAACTCTTGTTGTATTATTTTGTATTTAAATGTATTTTATTGTATAGTTAAGATGCAAAATGGCTCTAGGATCCCAAGTTCCCTTAGCTGAAATGCCATTTTCTGCCACTGTCGCTGCCTCTCTTTTTTTTCTTGCCTCAGTGGCGCCAAACTTATTGTCACGCCGCCCGCCATGCTCAGATTATGAAAAATTATTAATTGATAATAAGGGGTTCCATATATTTAACAAGCATTTTCAACCTCTCAAGAAAACAGGCAGAGACAGCCTTTTATAAATAATTAAAATAATAATACATTTATTTTTCATTGAAAACATCTGGCAGCCGAGTCGAACCTTATGGCGTGCCAACTTTGGCCCACAGGCCCCACGTTGGGCAGCCATGGTTTATGGGGCATATGTAACATCTCAAATGCCTATTGGTTGAGATCCAGCGACTGACTTGTTTGTCTGTGGATGTTAATGTGTGACATTTTACTGCTGCATAGGTTGAGTGAATAGTTCAAGTTCAGCTGAGATATTCTGAGGACGACAGACTCTTTAGATAATCTGTTAAACATCTACAGAATAAAACAAAACAGTTGAATCTCAACCAATGAGCTGTTAAAATGTTACTAATATGCTATACGCTGTCTGGAGGCAGACTGTCCAAATAGAGTGTTACCTAAGACAACCCTCAGACAGGGACTCAGAGTGCCGTGTTCTTTATGGATCCTGATGTAATTCCACCAATTGGAGGTCAGCATGTTTACCTCCATTTATTATCACAAAATCCTGTGCGTCAGTGAAACCTGTTAGTGTGAACACCAGTGAGCATCTCTGCTGGAGTGTAGTAACACACTAAGAGATGTTAATCCAGAGTAGGACTGAGATACATGGAATAACCTCTGAGCCATGAGGTTTCCAACTTAAATATAATGGTATTGCATCATTGCTGGGCTTATCCTGATCTGCTCCTGCCGTTATTCAACATGCACTCTGCGTGTCCGTGCATACATTAAAGCACATTGTGGACTATGATCTCTGTATCCTGCACGTATTTGGTATACTGTGAACTTTTGCACATCCCCTGATTAATATTTTGTTACGTAACAGCTATTCATAGTGTTTTTCATATATTTATTGTAATGTTTCTATTCTACATTTATGTTCTTGACTGTTGCAGTACTTTGTCTTTATTTTTATTTTGTTTTACTATGTTTAAGACGTGCATCAAAGACTAAAGCAAATTCTTGTAAGTGAAAACCTACTTGGTGGTAAATGTTGTTCTAATTATTTGATCTTATTCTGACGTGCAGGTCTATCGAGGGACCTTCAGACGAAGCTCCACGGGCAGCACCTGGCTCAGTCTGTGGTTCTGAAAGCCATCCAGGGTTTTATCAACAACCCAGAGTCCAACAAGCCGCTGACGCTCTCCTTCCACGGCTGGTCCGGCACTGGCAAGAACTTTGTGGCCCGGATCATTGCAGATAACCTGTATCGTGACGGGGTGAAGAGCGAGTGTGTCCGACTGTTCATCGCCCCTTTCCACTTCCCACATGCCAGACTGGTGGACACGTACAAGGTAAGACATCCGGAGCCCTCCTGGCACAGAGTGTGATGTCCCGAGCCAGACATTCGCTGGCAGTGTTTTCGGGACCTCTGTTTGCTGAGTCAGATGTTTGGTCTGTGTGTTGTAATTCAGCATATGAATGATAACAGTCTGGACAGACGCTCCAAATCAAACATCGGTGCCACAGGTACTGATATGCGTGGCCTTTTTGAACCCAGTTTGTCCAACCAGGTCAAAGATGCCAACGCAGTCGTATTTATACACGATTTTACACAATCACTACTTAAGATTTCAAAATGATGTTGACAGTGTTATTGCACAAATAAGTCCAGATTTAACAGGTTATAGTACTCAGAGTAACCACTGTGCAGGGTAACCTTTAAACTCTGATACTATCAAAAGTTGCACACACAAATATTTTCTGTAGATCAAGGGATTTTAGTGATTTCAACACTGTCGTTTGGTCTTCCTCTCTGTATCCAGGGCCAGCTGAGAGAGGCCATCCGGGACATGGTGCTGCGCTGCCCTCAGACTCTGTTCATCTTCGACGAGGCTGAGAAGCTTCACCCAGGCCTCATCGACGCCATCAAGCCCTACATGGATCACTATGACAACGTAGATGGCGTCAGCTACCGCAGAGCCATCTTCCTCTTCCTCAGGTTGGTTTATACGTCAGGCACGGCCTGTCTGTTAAAGCCCAGGTCAGAGACTCAGAATGTATTGCACCTCCGTCCCAGGTTCTCTGGCAGCTCATCCGTGATGAAGGATGTTCCTTCTCGTGTCTCCATTAGTCCTCTTTATGGATTTTTCATGTTTTCAGTTACTCACGTCCAGTTTCTGCTGACGGATCGTCTGTTCAGTCAAATATAGAAACATTTTTTTCACTGCACTGTTATGGTGCAGTGATATGATGTAGGAGAGGCCTGGGATCACTAAAATACTACAGTAACATATACAAAATCACCATGGAGAATTATTATTATTTATTGAACTATATTTTCAAATGACATTTTCTGATTTGGAAAGATCTCGTTTTTTTACTTTACTTGTGTCACAATAAGTTAGTATTACTATTTAACCATGAAGTGCATACTTTCAGGTTCATACTTGTATTTTGAGTTTCTACTAGAACATGTTGACATGCTTTATTGTTGAAAAACACTTTATCTTCCTCTTACTCTCTGCCTCAACATAACTGTATTCACCCTCTGTCTGCAACACTCCATTTTACGCCAACTGGATACACAAAAAGCTTGTTTATACCAGGTGTTAACATGCGTCACAGATGATCTGATCACATATGGACAGCTCTTTGTCTGTCTTGATGCATCTCGAGTGACCACTTGTGACTGGCTCGGTCTCCCCTGCTGTATATGCAAATAAATATGAGTCATTTGTAATTTGAAAGACCAAATGTGTTGTTGTTGTTTTGAACTGACTGGAGGGTTGTAGTGCTATACGTACATTTACAGCCTTTACTATGTGAAGTGAGTCAAATTTTATGTAACTGTACGACTGTATACAGTGTCTGTACAATCCTTCCTTCCCCTGCTCTCCCTCTCTCTTGTGCTTTGTTTTTCCTGAGACAAGCGTGCTAGGTGACTGGGTCCACACCATTACCAAGCCGATGTATGCCTGTGGTACGCCAAGTAGGCGGAGTCTGATCACCATTTGACAGTTAATGTACCAAGCAGATCTGTCAATCCTACTGCTGAGAGTGGTCACCATAACCACATGGCACCTACAAACACTAACAACTCATGGGAGATTGATACGACAGGCAACTGATGGAGCTTAAATACAATCATATTGTGAACTTAACTGTCCATGCAGGCGATTATTTGTCACCTAGGATAACCACCATGGCTTTTGCCTTGTAGGCTGACGTTGTTGTTTTGTGAGCAGACGAATGCGTGGTTACTGCTGCTGTCATAATTATTACACTTGCATAGATAGTTTCCCCGAGCGTCGCCGTTACGTGTTAAGAGGTGCACACATGCAGTGAAATGGAGTGGATCCACCACCGCTGCAAGAGAGGAAGCTGCGTACTGGAGTCAGCTAAAAAAAGTCTGCTATACTGTCTGCCCAGTTGCACACACACACAGTGACAGGGCTAACTGTTAGCATCACATGGTTGATGTTACCTAATGGTTAGCAACGGGTTTAATGACAGAGTTGAGTCATTTACTGTCAGTGTGCATTTGGGACCTTTAAATAGCTGCTGCTGTTGTGTTACCTCGTGCTAACTGGGCACATGTTGAACTGACAGTTCGCTGGGAGTACAATGGCTCCAGAGACGGTCCTTCAGCTCTGCATCTGTGCAACTGGGCGTCAGATAAGTAAGGACATCAGCTGAGTAGGCGCTCGTTTGATGTGGCTTGGGACACATGAACATTCACGCTGCTGAGAGAATGTGGCCCAGACCACCTCTGAATGTGGTTTGATTGATCGGATCACAATGCCTCTTGGCGGTCATTTGTACTTGTGTTTACAATAGTCCACTTGTGATTGGATCACCCGAGGTACGTGCTAATACCAGGTGTAAACAAACTCTTAAGGGAGCCATTAAAAATGTTTGTTTAGGTTTGTCACAGTTATTTAGTACAGTCATGACATTACAACTTCATAGAAGGCCTGATGGTTCGTTTAAAGGAATTCTGAATACACTGAATCACTGACATGATGCGTTCAATGTCAACAACTGCAGAGATTTTCCATCATGTTTCTGACGTGCCTGTTGTCTCTACAGTAACATCGGCGGGGCAACGATCAACGATGTAGCGCTGGACTTCTGGCACTCTGGTCAAAATCGAGAGGACATCGGTATGGAGGACCTGGAGCATCGGCTACGAGCTGAAACTATGGAGTCTCATGGTATGCCGCAGTGCTTGCTTTACGTTTCTCAGCTGCTTACCAGATGTTCAGCTCTGTTCAGCAGTGGCTTATATGTTTACTTCAGCTCTCTGCCATTTCACCCTGGACAGGAAGTGAACAAATCTTGTGTTAGTGAGTGAGCTGCAAACTTTTTACATGTGTGGTGGTGGGGGAGAGTTAAAGTTGCTCTACTGTTGTAATTGATGAAGATAATTAGCTGAAAGCTGCAAGCATAGCGCTGCAGATTGCAGTATTGATTCTTAGCGGGATCAGTAATATAAGCAGCCCTCTTACATTAAAGCAAGTCTTTCCTAGCTTATTATAAAACATTGATTTGTGGAGCTTTAACTGTGTTTGGGGATTTCTAAGCAATTTCTTTGCATGGTTCTCTTTCTTAGGAGGGTTTGCTCAGAGTGAGCTGATGTCTGGCCACCTGATCGACTTCTTTGTGCCGTTCCTGCCTCTGGAGTACCGCCATGTCAAGCTCTGTGCGCGGGACGCCTACGCAGCACGAGGTCTGGAGACAGACGAAGCCACGCTGGATGAGGTGGCCAAGGCGATGCTGTATGTCCCCAAAGAGGAGAGACTGTTCTCCGCCCAGGGATGCAAGTCCATACCCCAGAGGATCAACTTCTTTCTCCCCTAGAAGGAGACACAGACAGACAGAGAGACCTGGAGGAGGTGTGAGATTGCTTTACCAGCCCATCTGCATACAGAGCCACAGAGGAGACGTGTCTTCTCTGCTGCGCTCCACGTACTCTCCCCCTACAGATCGTGTCTGTCCAGGTCCCTCAGAGAAGGCCAGACAGCAGGGCTGATCCAGTAAAAGAGGGGAAAGCAGCGCGACCCACCCTGAAGACATGAGAAGCGCCAGACGGTCATCCTGTGCAGCGTGCCTGCTCCTCTACACCTGCCTGGTTTGAATCCTCACAGTGTTAACACAGAGAATTGAACAGTTTGAGTGGTTTTGCAGTGTTTGTCATAGAGAGCTACTGATACATATTTTGTCACACTATTTATATCTGTCCACCTCGGCCAAAATCCTGCACTGTTTTTTTAAGTTCATACTTCCTGTGTTAGTACTTGCATGTCATGACATTGTGGTCATATCAGCACTGTTTATTTATTGACATAATTTGTGCCATATTTGAGCATCTTAATGCAACAGATTATTTTTGTGGAGTTGTCTGAATGCACATTTGGTGGTACTGTAAGGTCAATATTATTGGCACTAGTGTGAACAGTATGGAGTGTGTAACAGCTGACTGTGATGCAAATGTTACTTGAAACTGTTACTGGAAACTGTGTGAGAGTACACCTGTCCAAAGCAATGGATTTGTTTGAAGGTTTTATTTTTTATGTGTAAATATTTTTAGTAACAGTGCTTTTAATAATTTATTTTTTATTGTCTGTAATTTCATTGTTTCATACGAACCTGATACATGTCTTGATGTTGTCATCTTTACATAATATACTGCTGTTACTTTGGGGCATAGTTAAGAAATGTAATTTTATTCACTGACATGATTTATTGCTTTCCTTCACACATTTTACATCCTCTCACACAGAGTTTGTCGGATGTAGTGATTTGAGTGCCAAAACTCAGGGTCACATACCAAGAAGAACGTGAAAAGAAATGTCAGAAATGGTTTGAAGAAAATAAACATCCACTGTAAACCAACAAAAAGTGTTTGTTTTAAATTAATGCAATCACGTTAGGGAATTCATTTGTCTTATAAACTGAAGCAATCTCGATGATGTATTAATTGTTTTGCATGGTTCCTGCCATCTCTCTGTTTCTTTAAATAGTGGATCAAACCTACAATGATATTTATTGGTTTTGTCAGTAACAATCATAACATAAACAAAAGACACCAATCCTAACATAATAAAATAAAATGACAAAATTAATAAAAAACAGGCAGGTAGCCGAACAGACATTTACACAATGATAGTCATTATTCCATTACAATAACTTAGTGGGTTGTCACGCATGATGGCATATCATTGTATGACACCTTCATGGTCTTGTCAAGGTCAGGTCCCATATATACCCACTAAGGCTGTCCCATTGTTCATTCACCATGTCATTTTTGCAGTTCAGTCTTCCCAGCATCTTTTCACATGCAACTATTTCCATCATTTGTTCCTTCCACATTTTCAGTGTGGCAGTTAGAGGCTCTTTCCAGCATGTAAGAATCATCCGAGCACAGGTGTTTAAGCCAGTTATTAGTACTCTGAAAGCAGATTTACTTTACTGTGGCACCACTGTTTTGTCCCCAAGAAGACACAACCTCAGGTGATGTAGGCAGGTCACATTTTAACCAATTACTCATAAATTCCAGAGTGTTTCTCCATAAGGGAAACACCATGGGGCATTCCCAAAATGCCTGTATGTATGTACCATGTTCTGTTTTACATTTCCAGCATAAACTATCTTTAAGTAGACCCATTTTATTGAGTCTTGTTGGGGTGTAATAATATCTATTAAGTATTTGGTATTGAATAAATTTGCCTCTGGCTTCTCTGATGTTTTCTCCGCTGCTGGAAAGAATTTCACCCCAAGTTTCTTTGGCAAATGTACAACCAAGGTCTTTTTCCCATATAACCTTAAGATTGTTACACCCACTGTTTTCTACCCAGGGACATAACTTATAACATTTGGATGCTTTGTGATGGATTGTTGGTAGCTGGAAGTACTGCTCTATTGGGTTTTTAACTTGAGAAAAGTAAACTTTACCCTTAAGACAGCTTGTCTCCCTCAATGTTGAAACGTAACCTACACCCTTAATAGGCCAAGTAGTCGATGATGAAAATAATTTGTAATTGCAGCTCTACAGAAATCTTAAAGCCCCCCTGCACTCAAATATGTTTTTTCTTATTGCTATTTCACTTGGATTTTTGAGTTTCACTGTGCAGAACAATGCTCATGCAGAGTTTGATGCCAGAAGGATTCTACATTCATCTGCTGAAGGGGGAAAGTGCTCACTTTCCTATCAAATTTTAACATACAAATGAAATTTGCAGTGTTGGGGAGGTTACTTTTAAAATGCAATAAGTTACAGATTACTAGTCACCCTGTTAAAAATGTAATAATGTCACTGTTTTAATTTCTTACCTCTTTGAAACCTGAGCAAACTGGCTTGATTTCTTTCAAAAACATGCAAAGAAGAAATGGCCCAAAAACATGGCAGGAAATTTGAGAAAAGAGAAAATTCAAAACAAGAAAATTAGTTTAAAAAAAAAAGACAGAAAGTTAAAAACAAACAAACAAGGACATGACCTAGAAAAAAAAGTGCCTAAAAATGATAATAATTCTGTACCATAATTCTAAATATAAACATAGTTTTCCCTGTCTTTTTTCTTTTTTTCCCTGGTATTTATTTATTTTAAATAATTTTCTGAATCTATTATTTTTGTGGAATTTGTGGGACATTTCTTATCAAGTTGCTCAGTGCCTTTTGCCATGTGTTTTAAACATTTGACTACTATTCGATGACTTACATGATAAATGTTTTAAACTGGGCAAAAGCTGATAAATGTGTGGAAACAGACTACGACAAAAGAAGACATTCCTGCATGGTGAAAAGATAAAAGGCAACAAAATTAATGTATTATTCTCCATATAAAATATTTGGATTTAGCCCTTTTTGTAACCAACATCACTTTAATTTGTAACCTTAATTTAATTATATATCTCTCTTACTAGCTGTAACTGATTACAATTGCATTTATTTTGTGATTTGATTACATGTAACTATGCTTGTTACTACTAGCGTGGAAGCCCTTTATGGTCCAATGTAGAGTAGGTGTGATTTTAAAAAACCTTAAGTAGTTTTTAAAATATTTTTGTGAAGGAAAACAGAGAAATTGTTTCTCAAAACTGTATTTTATATGTCAAAACATGTCTGGAGAGAACCTTGTGCACATTTGTATTTGTGAGACACTATTGTATGTTGAATTATTTCATGTAGTCTACCTTAAGATACGTTTAAAACTGTCACATCGTAGATTTACCATTGATTTAATCCTGTTTACTGTGATTTTCCTCCTCTCCTTGATACATCTGATTCACATGGATGTATTATTAGATGATTCACCCACGGCGCATCACTCCTTCTTGGGCGTGTATCAAGCAAACGCGTGGTCTACTCCCATTGGCTGCAGCAACTGTCCGTCAAGATTCTCTCTCCTCCGATTGGTCGAGCGCAGTAACGCTTCCTTATTGAGATTCGGAGCCGACGTCCAATCAGATTCAGACATCTGTTCGGAGGCGAGAGGAGAGCAGCGGCGGTGTCTCAGCGTTTTTCACTGTAACATTACTGTATGAGAGACTGGACCGACCGACAACGCCTGATATAGGGTGTAGACACACTATAGAGACGTATTTGTGATTGTATATTTTTATTTTTAATTTGGCGGGGTGCTCGAGCGCGTCACAATGACAGCCCTGTCGCTGCTTTTGATGGCCGTGTCGGCCGCATCTGTACTGGCCGAGTCCACTGTGTATTTGCGAGAGCAATTTGAAGATGGGGGTGAGGTCATTTTATTTATTTAATTATACATTATAGGATTATTTTGATTTGTTGAAACTGTAAAAATATCAGATAATGTATATTGAATCAGTGCATGAGTGGATATTATTCATGTTGGGTGGTTGTATTGAGGCTTTTTTTTTTTAACATGACAGCTTATAATTCACAATTTCTCTGTGGCATTATTTGCTTACAGCTCAGTTTTACATACATTAAATCTACATGGGCACCATTTGTCTTTTGACCCCCCTCTCCCCTCCCCTTCTCTCCATTTTACCCCCCAGCCACCATCAAACCCTGTCTGCCTCCCCATCCCCCTCCTGCACATCTCCCCCCTGGTCATCCACTGTTACCCTCTCTTTACCTAGCTGTCTTATTCCTTTATCACCACCCTCCCTAACAAAACACAGTGTAGATAGTGAAGGCGATCACCCAGAGCCTGTCCCTGCAGCGTAACACATTCCCAGTGCACCTGCACTGATGCATCATCAGTGGTGGATTAGCAGCTTGTGAGTGTGTTCACAGTGACTGGCTGTGCAGCTGAACCTACACTTGTTTGTGCAGATGCCTGGAAGAGTCGCTGGGTGGAATCCAAGCACAAGTCAGACTACGGCAAGTTGGTCCTGTCTGCAGGGAAGTTCTACGGAGACGCAGAGAAAGACAAAGGTGAGGGGAAAGGTTAAACTGAATCCACCCAGTGTGGAGCTGTGTGAGATGGCTAGTGTTGCGCCCACATCCCACATTGTTTTGGGTGTGTTTTATAGAAAAAGGGTGTGTATCCTAAGGGTGTGTGTTTGTCTGCGGTCTGTGTTGAGGAGGTTTAGTGGAGGATTTGACCATTTGGTGCTTGTTTGGGATTAATTTAAGTGTTGTTTGTGGTCTTCAAAGGACCATTCTCTTAAATCTTAAGTTGTGCAGCTACACAATACAAGCAAGGTTTATAAGTAAAATAAAAATGTACACATGCAACTCTCTCTACCTGACCAGGAGATTATAGCTGGAAAGGGGTGACACTTTTTAAAGTTATTTATGATACTGAACTAGTGACTAAAGAGTCAATGGGCTCATCTGTTATTATTGTTTTTAGATATTCTACTAATAATAGGAATATTGATTGTTTAAGTGAACAAAATAATCTTAAATATTACAAACAACAATAAACAACAAAATGACAGAGAGTGCAAATGTGTTTTCACTGTTGCAAATATTTTATGTTAGAATCTACAATCTGTGCAGTTAAACTTTAAATTTAAAATAAACACATTGCAAAGTAACAACAGCAGAGCTCTCTGGGTTGATCTCCATCTCTGGCGAGCTTGGTGAGTGGTGTTTGTTTTATCTACAAGGTGACAGATATAAAAGCAAGAGGGTCAAAGGTCAGGGTGTAATGTTATAAGACAGTAGTGTGTCCCGATTGCAACAGTGCGTACTTTTTAAGGGCAGCTGCAGTACCTACTAAAAGTAAAAAGAAAAAGTATGCGATTTGGAAAGCACCCTCACAGTTGCTCCACTATTAAGTCTCTGTGGAGCAGCCCCATTATTTGTCTATATATGACATTGTCACAACAGGCTGTCTCTCTGCTGCACAACTTTAGAAGAGACTCACTCAAATTCTCACATTTAAACACATGAAACAACATGGATAACTCATACTTAATGCTGGGTCCTCCCTTAATGCAGAAACATTGCAGCAACTTTGTTTGTGTTGTAGGTCTGCAGACGAGCCAGGACGCACGCTTCTACGCCTTGTCCTCCCGTTTTGATGACTTCAGCAACCAGGGCGAGACTCTGGTCATCCAGTTCACTGTGAAACATGAGCAGAGCATTGACTGCGGTGGAGGCTACATCAAACTGTTTCCCTCCAGCCTCAACCAGGAGGACATGCACGGGGACTCTGTCTACAACATCATGTTTGGTGAGTGGGGACAGTTTAATTGACTACAGTACGCTTTACCTGCTTGTAAAACTAACCGGTATTCATAATCTTTTATTCCCTCTGCCATTTGTTGTTAAAATTCTCTGTATTTTTTTGTGTTTTTATCTCTTTTATAATACTATGTCTCTTAATTTTTATTATTTAGAAATTCCTTTATTCCCCTGAACTCCTTGGCATATTTTTTTTATTTCTGTTTTTATTCTATTACTCATTTATTTATTTGGCTATATGTCACAGTTTGTTGTGTTTTAGTATGTGTGCAAGGCAATTGCATTTTCTTTCTAGTTTGTACGTACACACAGGCAAATAAGCATCAATAGGGTCCAACATTAATGTGTTTTTTTACTTTCTCAGGCCCAGTCGGGCAACTGGCTCATGAATCTACTTGTGCAAAGTCAACTTTTACTCACGCCTATACAAATTATTTTATTTATTAGTGGTTAACAAAGACATGCCTTTGAAAAACATCCCTGTTTCATCCACCTTGCTCCCACACTTGAGGCAAACTGCACACTACATAGTTGGAGTTCTCCCCCACATCCTCTAACACCATTCAACTAAACTCCTGTTTTCCCAGGATTATTAAAACGCTTGCTTGTGCTTTGTCTCATGAGCTTTTCTTTACCTGCCGCCATTTTCTCATGAGTACCCAGTTGGTACGGTACTTTGCATGAGCAACTCTTAACAGACATGAGAAGGAAGCAAGATGGCTCAATCTTTAGCTCCTTATATCATCAGCTCTGATGAAAAAGGGTTATTTTAATTCTTTTTGTACTGCTTTCCTGATCAGGCATGAGTTGCTAGATTTACTAGTCCGTCATGGCATTGTGCTCGCCCCGGGCAATCAGGCAATCCTTCATGTTGAACCCTGAGTATTGTCCCTTACCTTCTTGTGTTTCTGATCTTGCCTTCAGGATTATATTCCACATTTTTACTTACTTATTTTAATTTTTTGTTCAGGTCCTGACATATGTGGCCCCGGCACAAAGAAGGTTCACGTCATCTTCAACTACAAAGGCAAGAACCATCTGATAAACAAGGACATCAGATGCAAGGTGAGACAGCAATAAGTGGCTCTTGATGGCGTTTTTGTTCATTCCCTGCTGCATGAAGCAAAAGTTAGTTTCATTTCATTAGCATTTTGCAATAACTACATTGTCCTCCTCACCATAAATCCAAACCACCAAGGACACGTTGAGAGTGTTTTGCATTCTAAACACGTTACATGCAAATCACTCGAGAATATAATGCAATCAGAACAGCAGCTAACATTTCTTTTGTGTCTTGCAGGATGATGAGTACACCCACTTGTACACACTGATTGTGAACCCTGACAACACTTACGAGGTCAAGATCGACAATAAGAAGGTCGAGTCTGGCAATCTGGAGGATGACTGGGACTTCCTGCCTCCCAAAAAAATTAAGGACCCCGAAGCCAAAAAGCCAGAGGACTGGGACGACAGGGAGAAGATTCCTGACCCCGATGATAAGAAACCGGAGGTCAGTCTGCTTGGACCACTCTAGAAATCTGTTTTTGTCTTCATTCTTTTGAGGCCATTTTTTCTGCTAATACACATTTACCTTTTGCATAACAAACAGCATTCACTTCATTTGTATGAAACCAAGAGTATATGTCTCAATGAGGTCATGTCTTCACCTGTGTCTCTTTGGTAGGACTGGGACAAGCCCGAGAACATCCCAGATCCCGACGCAAAGAAGCCTGATGACTGGGATGAGGAGATGGATGGAGAGTGGGAGCCACCTATGGTCGCTAATCCTGATTACAAGGTAACAGCAAATAATTATGACAATTAATATACAATGTCCAGGTAATAGATTACACTATTGCTGTGTCTTTAATAACTCTTTGCTACCTAGTACTCCATATCAGTTTATTTGGGTGTCCAGTATCTCAGTATAAAGTGAGCACAATGCAATATAGTGTCCTCAAAGACAAAAACAAAATCAATATTTTCCACACCATGTGCGCCACTTTTTGCTATAAATCCCACAGTACACAGTATTACGCAATCTGTCAGTGATGAATGAGTAAACAAGGGAACGATTCTGGACACAGCCTGTTTCAACAGGAGCAAAGCTTGAGTTGTAATTGTGCTAAAATATTTACTTTATTGAAAATACACAGAGGGAGGCAGCGACACATTGTTGTGTTATTGCCTCATTAAGTTCCTAAAATGCAATCTGTCCAATTAAATTCAATACTTTATTGCCTTGTCAACACAGTTGATAGGAATTTGCCTCAATGTGGCTCTTAAAAACAGAAAGAAAATGCACAAGTAAATAAAATATGTAAAATAAGAGCAGCAAAAACCGTTTTCACATTTATACGATCAAACATACATAATATGATCAAGTCTTAAAGTGCTCTGTGCTGCTACCTACCTACTCTTAAAGTACTTGGCTAATACCTGCTCTACTACAAGGGCTTGTGCGAGTATCGAACAGCCTCAGGATATGTGCTTTTCCTGAGGCAAGATGCCATTCATCTGAAACTCTGAAATCTCCTTCTGGAGGGGAGAGATTTGAAGAGGCAGGCAGCAGGGTGAGAGGAGTCAGCGATCACCTTCTGCATCATGCGTCTGATTCATGTGGCATGTATGGAGGCGACAGTGGGAAGATCACAGCCAGTGATCTTAGACGCTGTGTGTACGACTCTTTTCAACTGTCCCCTATGAAGGGCGGTTGTGTTGCTAGACCACACTGACTGAGAAGGTGACGACACTCTCCACAGTGGGTTTGTAGAGTTGCAGCATCGCCTCCAGTCTCCAAACTTTTTAAGCTGGCGCAGAAAGTGAAGGGCTCATTCCTCCTGAAGTCAGTTATCATTTCTTTGGTCTTAAGGCCCAGACACACCAAACTGACATCAAAGACCTAGCTACGACAAAGGCCAACTGTTGCATCGCCTCATGTTGCCTGTGTCATAGCCAAAAAGTTGCGCTTGAACACACCACAAAGACTACAGCCAACAGCCAACTATCACGTACATTCTGCACCTGCATGAGAGGAAATACCTCGCCATAGCAGCAGGGGGCGGTAGTCTGTATTTGTCATTCAAAAAGGGAAACTGGAAGACCGACAGGACGGATGCAAGATGCTAGTGAACCATTTCTTTTTAAGAGCTCTGTGGTTAAAAAATAATCTTAACATATATAACAAGTTTGTTTCGGCCTCACGTCCTCTTGACTGTCAGCTTGGTGTGTCAGGACCCTTTAGTGATGTTTAAAACCAGGTTGTTTGTCCTACACAACTCCACTAGGGCCCCCACCTCAGCCCTATAGGAGACACCTTGCATGAACTACTTACTTTATTATTTATTCCAAATGAACTTCTTAATCAGCAGCTGAATTTTTTGTTGTGATTCCTCTGACATTAACCAACCTGTCTGGGTGTTAACAGGGTGAGTGGAAGCCCAGAGAGATCGACAATCCTGCCTACAAGGGCAAGTGGATCCACCCTGAGATTGACAACCCAGAGTACACAGCCGATTCTGAGATCTATAAGTACGACAGCATTGGTGTGATTGGACTGGACTTGTGGCAGGTGAGAAGATACTGTTATTGACTGTCTTTATGTTGTTTTACAAGTCTTTTTTATTGTGGTTTTCATAGTTAAACAGGAAGAAGTAGATGTATTATGAAGACAAGAAATACATTTCAAAAAATCAGTGTTTTACAGGTGAATTGTCACACATGTATGAGGAAAAGCAGTATTGCAAATTATTACTGATTAATAATATGATAATTTGCTGAAATGAAAGACAGCAAACTAGTATGTGAAGTAAACTTTAACTTATTCGTCCAATAGAAACATTTGACCTGCAGTAGACACATGAGAGGTTCATGTTTTTAAGTGTGTTTCTGGTTCGTACACAACTATTTTCAGTCAGTCGGTGCAAAATTGTTTCTTTTCATGTAGCTTTTATTTTACTGGATTTGTTTGCATGAAGTATCTGACAGTAAAATGTTGACTTCTTTTGGATGTAGGTGAAGTCTGGCACCATCTTTGATAACTTCCTGATCACCAACGACCCAAACCTGGCAGAGGAAGTGGGCAACGACACATGGGGTACAACTAAGGTCAGTCCAAAGCTTCTGTCTTTCTTCATTTGTCCCTCATACATTTGAATATTTTGTGACGTATATCAGAATCAGAAATACTTTATTGATCTCTGATTCGTTTCATTCGCTTTGTAAAGAACAGAGAATTATAAGAAGTAAGAATAAAACTATGAAGTAAAAATATGTAAATATAAAAAATAAAAATATAATGTGCATTATGCTGCAGTGTTTAACACTAGTACTTTAGATATTAAAATATTAAAAAGTAAAATAAAATATATATCACCACTGTGCCGAGGCTGTAATTGGGAAGTTTAACTACAATATATACATCAATAGAATAAACTAGAATAGAATAAGATTAAACATAAGACACATGTACAGTTATGTGCATGATTAAGTCATACACAGAAAAATATTGCACAGGTGAATAATTGCACAGAATATACTAGCAGTTGTGTGTGTGTATATATACGGGTCTAACTTATTTTTTGTGTGTGAATATTTTAGAAGCAATCAAAAAAGAAATTAATAATACAAGTAATTAAATAAAATAAAAAATGAAATAAATAAATACAGCATAAAATAAGAGGCAATATTAATAACCCTGGCTTAATCAGAGGACCAATGGTGTATCAATCTAGTATTAGTTTAATAACAAATCTGATAGAGGTGTTGGTAAAGTATCAGTATAGGTCAAGCAGGGCTGCCAATCTTCAGCAAGGTGTTGTATTCGTTTCTCAGAGTATTTGTGATCTTTTTAAGTGGAATGCAGCTGTTCATTTCCAAAAACCACCTGGCTATGGGAAGATGGGAATTAGACTTCCACATCACCGCTATTTACTTCCTTGTAATGCTCAAAGCAATTTCCAAAAACTTTTTTAGAACTTCTGTAAAGAGGCATTAATAGTTGTAAAGTAGGCAAATTTGTGGGTCAAATGGAAAGCAAATCCTGCAAGTTTTGTCATGACTTCACTAAAGTCGTGCCAAAATGTACTGAGCTTTGTACACAACCAGGTGCAATGCAAAAACAAGCCCCCCTCTTTACCACATCTAAAACATCTGTCTGGTAACTCAGGTTTATACTTATGCAATCTCTGTGGTGTCATATAGAGCTGATGAAGAAAGTTCTAATGGATCAATTTGTATCTAACATTAATAGTGACAGACAGGGTGTAAGATTAAGTAAGGTCGTCTGTGGACAACTACAGCGACAAAGGGATAATGTATTTATCACTTTTTAATTTGTCGTCTCCAGGATGCAGAGAAGAAGATGAAAGAAAGCCAAGAGGAGGAGGAGAGGAAGAAACGCGAGGAAGAGGACAGCAAGAGGAGAGAGGAGGCAAAGGAGGACGAGGAGGAGGAAGAGGAGAAAGACGAGGAGGAGGAAGACGAAGAGAGGAGGAGGAGGGCGAGGAGCAGGAGGAGGAAGAGGAGGACGACGATGGCACAGACTCTAAACTCAAAGACGAGTTATAAACTCGGCGCAGGAACTGACTGTCTGTGTCAATGAGCCATTGGAACGAGGCTGGAGACTGACGGGATGATAGCCCCTCATGACTGACACCCTGGGGTGGGGCTGGGTGGGGTGGGGTTTTCATTTGTTTGTTTACAAAGCAAGGGAGAAGGCGAAAAAGGGCAATTATTCTCTTTCCTGTTTCCATGTGCTACTACTACTACTACTATTATTATTATTATTATAATATTAAACGAGGAATAGTAATAGAAGGAAGGAGGATGTCATAACGAATGTCGAGACAGGAAGTCAATCACCTAAAATGTTTTGCAGTCGATACCCAACAGAAATATATAAATTGTCATTGGTGTTCTTTGAAAATCTGAGTTTTTATGAAGTAATGTTGTGCGATGAAAAGCTATATTTGGTGTGTGGATGATACCATGAAATTGTTTTGTTTACCTCATGTGTTCTGTTTGTCTAATAATCTATTTGTTTTTTGTTAATCTTTTGCAGTCGTCACTCTGTCACATGGTCCCCTTTAAAGGCCTCGTCAACCTCAAAGGATTCAGTTAGACTTCATTTCGCAGGTTATCTTGCCTGCTCTTATTCAGACGTCTTTGAACAAGGGTTAATGTCATGGGGACAAGAGTGCGTAAAAAAAAGCTGTCGTCCATAGGATAATACGGGGTGCTTTAAGATGAAATCCCTTGCATAGTTTTGTACTGTATAGTTAACACTTTTTCACTTCAATGCACATACTGTAGTCTCGTGTGTCTAAATAAACCGTGCTCAAACTCAGATGTACATTGAGAGCACTCTAGTAGCAGGAAAGCCTCTGTTCATTTCGGTACGCGTTTATGTTTTCTCATAGTCGGTGTACACAACCAGTTCTCCTCATTTCTGATGCTAATATCTCTGCACTGCTGTACCCCAACACACTGTCCCCAAACAGTCTGAGAGATGATCCTTTTGTAAAAGACACATTTTGTACTAATGGTAGTAACTGAAGTGGGAAGATTTTCATGTTGCTGTGTAAAAAAACAAAACAAAGACAGGTGTTCTGTCCAATAAAATCAACCAGTAGAAAATGAGCAGGAGTCTTCCTCTGTCTTGTTTTGTTCTACTTAAAGTGGCGGCATAGTAGGTTCCTGGTTCAATCCCAGGAGGGAGCCCGTCTGCGTGGAGTTTGCATGCTCTCCCCGTGTCAGCGTGGGTTTTCTCTGGGTACTCCAGTTTCCTCCCACAGTCCAAAGACATGCAGGTTAATTGGTGACTCTAAATTACTCATAGGTGTGAATGTGAGTGTGAATGGTTGTCTGTCTCTATGTGTCAGCCCTGTGATAGTCTGGTGACCTGTCCAGGGTGTACCCTGCCTCTCTGCCCAGTGTCAGCTGGGACAGGCTCCATCCGCCCCACGACCCTCAAGAGGATAAGCGGTTACAAAAATGGATGGATAGATACTTAAAGTGGCTTTGTATTTTTAACACCTGCCTTTACATGGATAGCACAGGCCTGTATGATATGTGTTTTTCTCTTAGTTGTGTTATTGTTTTCTTGTTCATTCAACTGTTACTTTAGAGCAGTGGTGGAAAGTAATGAAGTAGTGGAGCGCGGAGCACAACGTAATGCGGGGTAGATTGTAACATGGACTTAAGTTGTCATACAGAGTCTTTCCTTTTGTGCTTCGGCCAGTTTTCCCACCAGAGTTCCAGCAGAGTTCAGCAACAAAGTTAAAATTAACCCCAACCATAAGGTACGTTCTAACATTTCACTTCCACCACTTCTTGGTGCAATTGTAGAAGAAAGATAAGTTCTAGAAAAAAACAACTGTTCATTTATAGCAGAGATGTGCATGTTGTTAGAATAAAACAAAAAAATTATTGCTCTCAAACAGTTTTACTAACATATGAACCAAATTAAAATGTGTTAGGTTGTGCCCCGCTCTCCCCTTGCAGGTACTTGTACTCATGTATTTTAATTTCATGCTACTTTGAACTTCTACTCCATAACATTTCAGAGGGAAATGTACTTTTTACATTTATCTAACAGCTTAAGTTACAAGTTACTCACTTGCAGAATCAGATTACACATACAAAACATATAATCTGACGACATAATGTATAAATTAGCAACCCAAAAAGTCTAAAATTAGCTCCACCTAATGGTAGAGAGCATTTGTACCACACCAGCACATGTGTACTTTTACTTAGGTAAGATTTTGAATGCAAGTCTTTTAATTGTAATGTAGTGTTTTTACATTATTGTCGGGGTGATTGAAAAAACAGTTCTACTTTGCATAACTTCCTACAATTAAAAATGTACACATGGTAGGTACTTCCATTTTCAGACTCAATTAAATTACATAAGACAACTGTCTTGGCTTATAGATGGACAGACAGACAGATGAAGGATTCATAATGACCAGATTTAGATTTCTTGCAGTGTGGAGGGGCTTTGAAACAACATGTAAACGATGTTATGAAATAAAATGTACAGATATATAATTTAAAAATTGAGCAAACTGTTACATAAAATATGAAAAATACCATGCCATAGCAATGCCATATTACAGTAATGGTTACCTTGTGTAGCACATTGTTCAGCTGTTTCCAGAGTTACCCTTCTTTAGGTTATCAGCTCTATTTACACACATTTTATTGTTTTCATTGTCATATTTTCTGATTACTGTAAAGAAAATATGCCTGCATAGTCTTCAGACATTCTAAACTACACTGTAAACCTGCTTTTGTCAATGTTGACGTTATTAAAAGTTATTACTGACCGCCTTATCAACTGCATTTGCGACTTCATTTATCCTGATCAATTTGGTTATACAGACTGAAAACATGTTTCATGTCCGTTAGACTCTGTCTTGCATAAATTACTGGGAAAAACCTACGTAAAATGTGATTTTTATTCTATTTTTCACAATTTGTCTCTTTCAGAATGTTGTAAAATAAGATACCCAACAAGATGTTTTTGTCTTTAGTTAATAAAAAGCTCATATTGCAAAACTGGAAAAATAAGGAAGCACTTACACTTCAAGAATGTAAAACTTCAATGAAATATTATCTGTATAATGAAAGGACAACGTCAGGAGACAGCAACAAAGGGAAACATTTGATAAGATATGGAGTCCAGTCTAAGTTCTGTAGACTAAGTGGAGTCACAGCCAGCATCCTTACACTCTAAGGAACTCTGTACAGCATGTTTATCCTGTCTTGTTTATCATGTGTTTACGTGTGAGTGTGTGTATGTATATGGGTGGGCAGAGGGCATGTATGTGTATGTGCCATGTGCGGGTGTCTGTGTACATGTATGCAATAAGTATGTATAAGCTCGTGTGGTAAAGGATGCAACATCTCATGTGATGACAACTGTATATGACCACAGTGTATTTGTGGATAAGTAAGTCAAACAGGGTTAAGTCATGACATTTGATTTCTTCAAGAAACAATGATTATGTAACACATGAAATACGACATGTATTGTATTCAGAACTATTTATTTATGTTTATTTAACGAGGAAGTCCCATTGAAATTGAAAACCTCAACCTGACCTGGCCGAGGTAGCAGTCAATCAAAACACATTTATAACGCAACAAATAGAACATATAATACAAAATGCCCTTAAATTCATCGATGGATATGATGGTTTCTGATTTTAAATCTTCTTGAAGACTGCTCCATGTCCATGGTGCACAGAAGAAGAATGCAGTTTCCCCAGATCCATTAAAACCTGGGATACATTAAAAAGCTTACTTAATAAAAGAAAAACAATTGCAAAAAGATTGATTCATTCCTTCATTTTCCATAACTGTTTATCCTGTTAGGGGTCGTTGGGGGGCTGGAGCCTGTCCCAGCTGACATTGGACAAGAGGCAGGGTACACTCTGGACAGGTCACCAGACTATCACAGGGCTACAAAAAATATTCTTTGAATTTATTTTTGTAAACATAATAATAACATAAAAATACAAATAATTAAAGAAAATGGGGTGGGGGTGCACCAAAGGGACTTATAACCTCAATATTTCTAAAATCCTTGCTCAGGCCCTGATTGTTGTATTTCTTTTGTAACTTAACCCTTAAAAACCTGGAGCAACTTCACTTTACTTGTGCTGCTCCCAGATGCCTTTCACAGGTATTTAAACCTTTGAAGCCCAAGCGAAATGGTGTGATTTCTGGGATAAAAGGCAACGAGCAAGTTGGTAAGCAATGCCCCACAAACTGAAAAAAAAGAAGAAAAAATGTAAGAAAAATATTTTAAAAAACTGACAAAAGGCTAGAGAAAAAATATATTTATAAGTATTATTATTACATATTTAAAATTATACTAAATTCTTAAAACAATTAAATTAAATTAATTATTATAATTTCTAAATACTTTTTCTAGGACATTCCCTTGTTGGTTGGTTTTTAACTTTTTTCTTTTCTTTTTTTTTTTTTTTTTTTACTAATTTTCTTGTTATTAACTTTCTCTCTCTCTCTCTCTCTCTCTTTTTGTTTTTGTTTTTACCAATTTCTTGCTATTTTGGGGGGCGTAATTTCTCCTTTTTCTGCTCATTACAATCTTCCCATGTTTTGAAAGAAACCAAGCCAATGTCTTCAGGTTTCAAAGGGTTAACACGAAAATGAAACTAGATTTTAAAAATAGGCTGTGTATTTACATATATAGATGCATAACTACACACTACAGTGACTTCTGCTACTTCCTCCATCTCTGCTTTATAATGGTACATGCAACATTATAAAAAATAATAAAAAAATTAGAAATTAAAACATTCAAACTGTTAAAATTATATATAAAAAATAAAGTTAAAAAAAAAAAAAATATATATATATATATATAAAAATTAAACGTAAAATTATGAAATCAAAATTAAATAAAAAATAGTTAAAATGAAAAAAAAAATATATATATATATAAATGAAATTAAAAAGAATCAATATATTTTTCAGGCTTATGGTTTGTTTTTTGCTGACTGGGTAACGGACGATAGTACAGTCTGCTATCCAGCCATATGTTCTATGATTTTAGGTTTTAGAATATTATATTTTATTAATGTTATATTCCTGTCATAGAGGTCCGGTGCCAGGTTTTTCAGCGGCCTCTGTCTGTGTCTGGCAGCAGCGCAGCATGAAAGCAGTGGGAAACAGAAACACTATGGCTGCCACTCTGTCTCTTACTCAGGTAACACTGTCTTACAACTCAAATCTAACGACAGCAAACGTCTGGTGTCCTCTGTGTGCTCTGCTCGGAGACATTTTAGCAGTGTTAGTGTAACCGGGCGGGCGGAGAGGCGAGCTTACCTCGATCCTCGTCCCTCTTTTTGGAAGTTTAGTGCTGCTGTGACTGGGAAAAGTTTCTGCCTAACGTTAATCTCTTTGGGGACTGCGTAAGGGCGTAGCTAGCTAGCTAGCATGCTAGCTAACAGCTAGTTAGTGTGCAGTGTTGGGGCTGTTTTAGAGCCGCTTTGTCAAACTTCACACACGCCATGTAACGTTACTTGGCGTCGTTTCGGTTGTGAGTGAATATAATAACGTTTTAAGCTGCCTCGTTTTGCTGCAGGCTAGTTGGTGTTGGCCAAAGAGATGTTAAAACGAGATACTCATGTGTGGCTCTGTTGTGGCTTCACTGTCATATCTTTGCTAGTAGAGCCTCTGCTAACACTCCGCTAAAACATTAAGCAAGTTACACACACTGTTCGTTAAAGCACATATTAGGGGCTTCACTGCTGCTTGTGTAGCTTGCTATGTTGTTTACTGACTAGGCAGCTAGTTTAATGGTATTATTACACGTAAACATGCTTCACTGACCGGGTTTGTGCTTTACATATGACCTTTCTAAAGTGGACAACGTTAACTGTTAGCCTGTTAGCTGCTGCGGTTGTTTTTGTGTCCATAATGTCAACAGAAAAACTCCAAATACTGTTAATAGTTGTTTTGCAACCGGTAAGAGGAAGTTAAGTTGAGTATCCGCCAGTCAGCACTGCTGTCACAAAATGTCAGTGTTGCTAGCTTACTTGAATCCTGCAATTTGTGTGGAAGTGTGTTTGTTTGCACAGTAAATAAGTTATTTAGCAGACAGCAGCCGGGTCTAATAAGTAGGTTACAGTCCCAGACTTGTTACCTGAGCCACTGTTGCCTCTAACAACAGACAGGAGCTGTCTGCCACCACAGCAGCTCTGACATTATTATCTCTCACAGATCAGTTCAAAAAAACTGTGCTCATATCTCTGTGTTGTGAAATAATGTCTTTTTGAAGTGTGCAGTCAGCTTTACAGCCTGGTAATCCTCACACTGACCCACTGATTCATGTTACTGGCGACATTCATGTGTCATGGGTGAATTAGGGAATTGAAATTTCTAGAACAAACCAGACTGGCGTGTCAACTCTCGCACTGTCATGTATCTTGCTATCTGCTGCAGTTTTGTATGGGCTAGCTGGGGGATGATTGAGGGGTGTTTTTTCAATGCTCAATTAAAGAGTCACCAGTACAATGACCCACAGTGTTACAGCCGCCAACAGGGCCAGGCACACTATTGTGTGTCACAGAAAATAAGTTGCATTGGCCAGAGAAAGATAAGTGCGTGTGGTCAGTTATCTCGCTGTAAATTGGCAGTTGACACAGCCGACAGATAAATGTGCATCTTCCTCTCTGCTCGAGCTGTGTGTGCAAGTCTGTAACGACACCGAGAGATCTTTGCTGTGCTCTTGTTTTACATGATTGCATGGTTTTGCATGTCAATATGTTTCCCAATGGAGGAACATTAGGGCAGCCTTAACCACTGGTTAAATAGCCACTCCCTAGTTGATTCATAGCTCAGACAATTACTGTCCACTCCTTTCCTCCTTCGCTGCACCTGTCGATTCAAAAGCACAGTAACCAATTGTCAGTTCTAGCTATATGGAGAAGGAAATGCTGATTCTTTTCCTGTTCAGCCCCAGCAGTGGACAATCGCGTTAGGGCCGGAAAGGGGGGTGTTTAGGGGAGGATATGACAGAAGGCAAAATTAGCTGTTGTCTGCGGAGTGACGCCTGTTGTAATTGTCTGAAGCTGAGCATCAGTAACCTTGAGAAGTGCAGCCTTTATCCTGATGTCATTACTATCTGCATGCAATTCAGCAGAAACCCTCCTATCATTGTGACTCATAGATGTTCACTGAATGGTGTATGACACACACTGTATCGCTCCAGAAAATGTGCTCATCTTTGCCAGGAAGCACACAAAAGCGTAAATAAACATTAATAGAATTAGCTGAGATGATGAGTTGATTGTGCAAATTAACTGCAGACTACTCTGATAGTTGATTAATTGTTCATAAACAAGGGAAAATGCCCTCCATTTGCTGGTGACAACATAGCGAGGTTGACTATTTGCTACTTACCTTTTCATTGTATTATACTAAACTGAATGTATCTGGGTTTTGGAGTGTTTTGCAGTGTTTTAAAACTTAGTGGTCAGCTTGTTAATTAAAGCTCTACAAGAGAGATTAATCGAAAAGGAAAATAACTATTGATTGCAGCTCTAATCTGTCATCTGTCTAGAATAATCATGTTCCTATCTTAAACTGTGAGCCTATATCTTGGGGGGAAAAACTTGACTTCCGTGTCCTGTCGTCTTTCATAGCAGAACAGGTCTTATTTTGAGTGTTATTCTTTGGCACACTGAACCAAATGAAGTGTTGCATTTGTTCTTTTGTGTGAGCAGTGATCAAAGTCACTGTGTTCATTTCTCCCCGGCAGATGTTTTGGGCCGTCGACAGATAATTCAGATGTTTTAGTGACAAATTCAGCTGTTTCATGATGATGACAAATAAAGCTGAATTTGAACATATTGGTTATAGTCTCTGTGCGTCTGCGTCCGCCATCTGTAATGGATCAGTCTTCTTTTTTTTTCTGTCTGACAGCTGCTTTGGCTCAGTGAGTGACACACTTACTGTAGCCAGCAAACACTTGTTGATCATTTCAGCTTGTAAACTGTGGTATTGAGAAAGCATTTTAAAGTATTAATTTATCTTCTGCTAGATTATTTTAAAGGTGATTTTAGGGATTTGATTAATTTCATGCATAAATCTAAAAGAGGTCACATGAGCAGCAGACTCAAGTGGGAGTTACTACAGATTTAAAAGGTGCTTAAAAATGTGGTATAGGTTAAGGCCAATTCATAGTTTCTGCATCTGCGTGTTAGTGAGAGCTTTGGTCTGCGTGATGCATATGTTGTCATCTGTCCATGTCTGCGATGGTCCATCTGGACCCGCATGCAGACGTCCGCATTTTCTAACCATATTGAATGCACACATAGCAAATACGTCGAGTCCACATGCTCCAATTCCAAAATATAATCTCTTGTTTCACACTCCAGTCCAAAACACTGCAGTCAAGCCTGCTGTGGCTGCTGCACGGCGTTTGATTTAGTTTTAAGTTGGACATTCGGCAGACATTCTCTCCGGACCTAGCGGCATCTTCGTAGTTCAAGTTTCAGTCGATATTGGTATTAAGAGGACAGTTAGCACGTCTCCCAGCAGACCTTAAGTTGTACTATGAACGGCCCTACATGCATGTCTGCGTGACCACAACTGTCCGCAGACATTCAGTGCGGAAAATATGTTTAAGTTGGTTGAATTGGTCTGGTTGAATTCAATCTATTAACTTGAATTTGTCTTTATTTTCTGTCTTTACAGCTCTCCAGTGGAAATCCCATCTATGACAAATACTATCGACAGGTATGCAAATATAACTTCCCAGAAACATAACAACACAGATAGCGGAAATTCATTCAATAGCTGATATAGTCATTTTAGGATGATTTGACTGTTTTTTAGGGATGTCTGAAGTACAAAAAACTTAAAAAACCTAAGGGAAAAATACTTACACTGAGAAAATCTATTTGTAATTTGGGTGTACTCACCCTTTAAACTCTCAACTAGCTTTAGCCGCTTCACTAAATTGAAGCGTTGCAGTGAGCAGTGATCTCTCTTCTCTCTCTTCTCTTCTATCAGTTCCGGTTTCTGTGTCCAGTAAAGGAAGTATCTCTATGAATTAATAATGTTTCCCTTTGCCCGACATGTCAGGGGAGCTCGCTGGGAGCCTCATGAAAGGCTACTAACAGATCCAATACCAGGCTAATGGACTGCCGAGAAAATAGCTTTGGTTTATTATCCGTATTGATTTAAATGACTCCTCCATCCCACAGGGCAATTCTCACAGTTTTCATTTGTTCTCTATTTGCTTCTCTCTTTGTCCAATTCAAACATTTTCTCAGTGTTGTGATCGTAAAGCTGTTGGCTGAGACAAAATTCAGCATCGTTTTCAGCAGTACGAATGTGTTAGTGATGTGTCAGAGATGATGTAAGCTCTTATGATTGTGTGTCTGGCTGTGTGTTTTTGGTGTGTGCGTGCAGGTTGATCCGACTGGCAGTGGGCGGGTGGCGGCAGCTGATGCAGCTCTGTTCCTGAAGAGGTCGGGCTTGGCTGACTTGGTCCTGGGCAAGGTGGGCAAAGACTCAGATCAGAGCAGCATCATTACGTCTCTGTTGTCTTTGCTTTTTATGCTGATGGTAATAAATGTGTTTGTCCCCGTAGATCTGGGATTTGGCAGACTCTGAACGTAAAGGTGCTCTTAACAAGCAGGTACAAATACAATGCAGAGTCACACCACAATGAATTTGTTTGTACTGTGTGCAACAGGTGCTTTCGATTACTAGACTTATGTCACACACTGTCTCTCTGTTCCCCTCAGCAATTCTTCATAGCGTTGCGGCTGGTGGCTTGCGCTCAAAATGGCCTGGAGGTGGCACTCAAGAGCCTTCATCTGGCTGTTCCTCCCCCAAAATTTGTAAGTCTGCCACTGTGCATAACAAACACATAATTTCATTTAACACTTATTTTAATCATAGCATTTAAATAGTTATTTTTTTATCAAGAAACCTAATAATAACTGAGTTTTGTTTATCTCCAGCATGACACAAGCAGCCCGCTGTTAGCAGGAGTGCCTGTTGACATTCCCTGGGTCGTCAAGGTGAGACACTCTTTTTCTCTCACGATAATCTGTTTTTTCTGTAGTTTGCCCTGATATCTTTGTCCTCATATGAGAACCATAACAGAAAAAATAAATCCTTCAGTATAGCATGTTTACATCACAGAGTCTGATCTTTATGATGTGTTCATGTTAAATGTCAAATAAATCAAATCAGCTCAGTACGACACAGGCATTTACAGCCATACCGCGTCAGTACTGTTTGTCCATAAACATTAACTAGTAGCGCCTATAAAACTCTGAGGGCATGTGTGCTGCTTGACGCACACAGCACTAACAGCTGAAATGATTTATTCCAACAGCTGATTGGCCTTGACTTCTCTGTTGCTCATCGTTTTTTTCTGGGAACATGTTATTGTATCGTTCCTCTTTTATTAGAGTAATATTTAATAAAAGACAAATTAGCTCATGTAGTTGGAAGTAATTCAATCAACGGATTCATTTGCCATCGTTAAGATTGCCTTATATCAGAGTATTAGGTTTGCTGGGAGTGTGAAAAGAGGTTGGAGGTGTATTTTCTAACAAACGTCGAGAGAACTGAGACATTGGTTGTCTTTTGTGTCCAGGATTTCCACATCTTTGACCTTGACCCTTGACCTCTACCTCTTTGCACTCATGAACAATCTATAAAAACAGATGTATTAATGTCCTGTGATTCAGAACTATTGGATCAAGGTTCATGAACGTATAAAAACATTACCCAGATGTTCTTAGTGACCCACACATGACATCTCACTGTGGAGCCAGGGACTTGATTCAGACCAGTATAATGGTGAGGAAGCAAATTATAATGAAAACTGGAAGAAACTGGGTGAGCCCTCTTTTAAGGAATGGCTCACAGAGTTGGCAAAAGTTGCATCATATGAACAAATCTCTGTCAGCTCTGAGGACAGGATGGAGAAATATGTGGCAAAGTGGAGAAGCTACTCCGAGTACATTGCTGGTGCGGACGTATCTGGAAGTTAATCATACTCCATGTGTATGGAGCTCTGTTGCACACTTAGAGTGTCTGAGAGCACATCTGCTGCTTGTAGATCAGCGAAGATAATGGTGCATATTTATGTAGTTATATTGTTTTTTATTTTAAGAATTACTTATATATTGTTATTTATGCATTTTTATATCATTTTGTTTTTTTCCCCTCCTCTTTTGTATGTGCATATATTTGATTTATTAACACTCGGTGACCCTGTTTATATTTGGAAAAAAAGCAAAAAAGTTTGCTAAAATATGATAATATAAAAAGATACAGACATAAAAATATATATGAAAAAAAAAGATGTATAATTAGCTACCTGAACCAACCCATTGGATGTCCAGTTAAAGACCAGTCCTAAAGTGAGCGTCAGTATAACACATGAAGTCATTTACTCGCCTGAACCTCAGTGAAGGTTGTCAAATGTAAAGAACTGTCATATGCGGGGACTTTCTCCTCTTTATTGTGGCTATTGGCATGCTAGTTTTTAATGGTGTGAGGCTGGCATAGCTCCACAGCAGTTTGACCTCTGCTTCATCCTAAAGTAATTAAACAGGCGGCATATGCACAGCCTACTTTCTACTCAACTGTAACCGAGGAACACACTGTTGTGAGAACTTATGTTTAAATTTGACTCACTGTAAAAATACATTTAAGTCTGTATAATTGTATAAATATAAGGCATTTATTAGAGAACCTTTTCTTTACAGTAGCTGCATGAGAAATACATCAAGATTAAATCCTCCTTCTCTAACTATTTTACATCTTATTTGTTTTTCCCCAGCCTGAGGAGAAGATGAAGTTTGACTCCATCTTTGACAGTCTGGATCCAGTAGGAGGGATTCTAACAGGTGACAAGGTCAAGCCGGTCCTGCTCAACTCCAAACTGCCAGTGGACATCCTCGGCAGGGTATGATCCCTAATCATGACACAGTAGCTTAATGTATTGACAAAGTTATTTAAAAATAACCATGCATGCAAAATGACAAAAGAATTCTGTGCTTTAAAAACAAGAGGTTGATAGTTACCAATTTGTGCAGGTGGCTTTACAGAAAACCCAACTAGCTCATTAAAACATATCAAAACAGCTGTATATTTATTATGTATAACACAATGTTTTCCAGATGTAACAGTCTAAATTTAAAGAAACTGAACAATGTCATGCAGAAAGTAAAAAAAAAGGAAGTGAGAATCAGTCGTGAGTCAGAGCTTTCAGGGACGTGTATTATTATGTATCATATAGTTTTGTAATGATGCGTGCCTGACACTGAGTCTGTATGTGTGTGTTGAAGGTGTGGGAGCTCAGTGACATCGACAGAGATGGCATGCTGGACAAAGATGAGTTTTCTGTGGTAAGAAATGAGCTAATATCATAAATAGAAAGCAGCCACATAGGTTACAGTAACACCCAGTTTCAGTTTAGGCTGTTTCTGAACTGATGTATTCAACTCTGTCCTGTTCTCGTCAATATATAACAGCACTGATCTCCCAGGCAGCGAAATCATATCAAGGTTTTGTAGCTCCTGTTTTCAAAAAGGTGTTTTCCCCAGTCAATATTTTGTTCTAGGAATAGATTTGAATGTTTGCACTCTTGTGTGCCTGTATAACACTTACAGTTTTGTTAATTTCTGTATCCCTGAATGCAACAAGACCTGTGGAAGAAGTGTGAGGACGGAAAAACTACAGGATGTTTATTGGTAATTGTCTTCTATCATTGATTTTTGTTGCCCTTTCCCAGGCCATGTATCTGGTGTACAGAGCTCTGGAGGGCGAGCCTGTTCCCATGTCCCTACCACCTCCCCTGGTTCCACCCTCCAAGAGGAAAAAACCCTCGGTGCCTCCCGTGATGCCCCTGTTACCCTCGCCCCCCTCAGTCAAAGACAGTCGCTCCTCCCACGCTGGCTCTAAGACCATGCCCCACCCCCCTAAACCCGCCCCAGCTCCTGCCCCAACACCAGCAGCTGCCCCTGTGAGTACGGGACCCGTCTCTGCTGTGCATGCACTGCCTGATAAGCTTCTGGATGTTTTATTTTACCATCACATAGCTGCAACGTCAAACATTTAAAATGATTTCAAACTGGCTAGTTCAGTGCGTTTTTCAAAAAAACAAGACGAGTGGGAGTGTGAAGGTAAGTTTTGAGTTAGTGTTGTCTCACCTGTGTAGGTCGTATTAAATTAAATGTTAAAAGTGTGTTTTGTTGCCTGTGCAGTGGGTGGTGTCACCAGCGGACAAAGCAAAGTATGATGAGCTATTCAGCAAGACAGACAGTGACATGGACGGCCTCGTGTCTGGACCTGAAGTCAGAGACATCTTCCTCAAGACTGGGCTGCCCTCTGCCACACTTGCACGGATCTGGTAAGTAGGGACGTCAAAACTCGAGCTAGGCTAGTTCTTTTAAACACACACACTCGCCTTGTAGCAGTTGTGGTGATAGTGTAGCTTTTAAACCTTTTTACTGGGTCCTTATGAAAGTGGTCTTCTCTAGTCAAGTCAAGTCAATTTAAATTTACAACCCAGAATCTTAAGAAGTTGGGACAGCGTGTAAAACATTAATAAAAATGAATGCAACGATTTCCAAATCCCCTTCAGCATACTTTCAATTCAATACAGTACAAAGACATTTAATGTTCAAACTGGTAAACTGTATTGACTTGGATGCCTGCAACAGGATCCAAAAAAGCTGGGACAGGGGCGCGCTTACCACTGCGTTACATCACCTTTTCTTTTAACAACACTCAGTAAGCGTTTGGAAACTGAGGATGCTAATTATTGAAGTTTTGAAAGTGAAATTCCTTTCTTAAGATTCACAAACATGCCCTCCAAAATCTTCAAGACTTACAGACTGTCTGTGTGGAAGAATAGGCCAAAATCCCATCTGAACATTGAGAGATTATTTTCTTCATACAGAAAGCATCATGAAGTTGGCACTGCAAACAAAGGCTTCTCTAAGTATAAAATAAGTTTGTCAGTACTTTTTTCTTGTGTTATTCCACTTAATTGTCCATAATTTTTAGGGAATGAAATGTTATGTCTTTATCAAAGTGTTTTTTGAGCTAATACCAACGTCTGGTCTAAATTTCATGTGAATAGCTGCATTACAAATATGATTAATGAAAAAAAAAAGACGTGTTCAGTATTTATTGCCCTCCACTATATGTTTAAAAGATTTGCAAATCACTGCATTCTGTTTTTATTTACCTTTTTAACATCCTCCCACTGTTTTTGGAAACTGGGTTGTATATCTGCCAAAATTTTAAGAATCACAAATTTTGCTACAAAGGGCTTCGTGATCTGTACAGCGTAGGACATACTCTATCCTCACACCTTGATATGGATAAGGGAAAAAAAAGAGGAAACAGGGTTCGTAGGGTCATGGAAATGAAACGGGAAATTTCTGGAATTCCAGAATTTTATTTTCCAGGCCTGGAAAAGTCATGGTGTTGGTTAAATCTTTGAAAGTTTTGAGGAAGTCATGGAGTTTTACTGTATCTTATGATATTGTTAAAGCATCCATCTTCGATTGATAACTGTCCCCATAATGTAGCATATCGGAAAATGTATTTTCTTTGGCCTCTGACGTAACGTAGCTCTGCCGTACGCTCTTTATTTTCTCTCCGCATTACGTCTCTCCCTCCATGTACGCCAACTAGCTGGAACCATGTTTGAGTGGAGATTGAATCTGACATGTTTGAATAATATTGGGCAAGTGGGGCTAGAAAAATAATGTTATGATAGTGTGTTTTGACATGTAGGGTCATGAATCCCAAAGTTCCCATACCGATACTCCAATAATATTACTACTTTTAACTTGTACCGCATTTATGAGATCGAGCGATTGACATGGGCAGCCAAGGGTGTTTAGTTTTCACTTTGGTACTTTGGTTTCATTTTTACTGCTCTGAAAGTAGAGCATGGTATTTTGAAGGCATGGAGCATTCGTTTTTTCCAAACAGTTAGCCAACGGGCCACCAAACTGTCGGCTGTCACTCCCCCGCCTATAACAAGTAACATTTGGAGTTAGGTATACTGCACTGTTCTGTTTGTGTTGTATGTTGTGAAGGGAAAAGTTTTGAGATTTGTCCATGAAAATGTGTGGGAACCCTGGGTAACAAACCTCAATAAGAGCAACATAGAGAGGATGCCTCTACTAGGACAGGAAGACATGCACTAGAGAGTGGAAGGGAATAAAAATAGTTATGTTACACTACCGAGAAACAGAATGCAGTGTCAGGTAAATAGAGTGCGAACATATTTAAAGAATATCACCATTACCAGAGTGCATTGTGTTGGCATTAGGCTGCACAAATTGTTTTAAATATTGAAATGTAGTTCCTGAGGTTATTAATCTAGTGACAGTACATGGAATAAACAAATACTGGTGTGATGATGTTGGTGCAGGATGGTAACAGCAGTGTCCGTAGCCCTGCATGCTTGCTGACACGTCACATCACATCACATGGATTTTTATCTTCACACGGCTGATTAGCTTCTGTCCTGTTGTGACTGTCCCGAACATGACGAACAGTCAGGCTATCACAAATAGTCGTTGCCCGAGGTGTAAATCGTTAGTCTCTTATGTAACCTGGGTCTGTTTGTGTTCTCAGGGAGCTGTGTGACATTGGAGACATCGGGAAACTGACCCGAGAGCAGTTTGCCCTGGCGCTTCATCTGATCAATCAGAAGCTGACTAAAGGCCTGGAACCTCCGCAGAGTCTCTCCCCGGAGATGATCCCTCCATCGGACAGGCAGAACATCAAACAGGTGAGTCAAGTCTGTCAATATTGATAAGGGATGTGTGGATCCTTTTCTGTGGTCTCTATTCGGCATGAAAATGTGTCTGATGATACAGAAAATGAGCATTTTTTTGCAATTAAAAGCAAACCTGATTCAGAACGATGCGTCCCTGACAATAACGCTGATGGTTGCTGGCAGTATGTTTTCTTTTTAAGCATAAAAAATACACTTCTTGCTTTTTTCTTCCTCCGACTGAATGTGTATAAGGTTTATGTTTCACATATGCTCTCATAACTAACTGATTAAGTTTCTTGCCTTATTACTTTGACATTTTTCCTTCTTTCTCCTGTTTTTGGGCATTTTTCTAAGCTTGCAGCTGTGTCTTTATTTTCTTCCTTATGCAACACTTATATGCTTTTCCCTCTTTGTCCTCTCTTCACATTTTTACATTGCATCCACTTCACACGTGCAGTGGGATGATCCTGAGTGAGTGTGTGTGGTAGTTTACTGACTTGGGGGCATCTCATTACTTTTAATAGGCTGCCTCTCTTTGTCATCTTTCCGCCTTGTCTCATTTATTTGTGTTTCTGTTACTAAAACTAAATCATATTTTACATCAGAATCATACGCCTATGGGGGAAAGCTGACAAGCAGAGGTTGCTGTTATAAGTATTTTGGTATGCACCGAAGGCGACACATCCAGCCTGTAGATGCAAATCAATCAGCTAAATGATTGTAATTCATTGTAGTATCCCCCAAGTAACATCACCCCTGATTCAGTCTCCCTATCATCCCTGCCATTTTGTGTCCTGTGTAGCTCTGATGTTCATTTGTGCTGTGACAGATATTTCTTTACACTGTAACATGTCCTAAATATTCAGGATTTGTCTTCACCTTTGTAGTAATTTTTCTGTTCACACTGTTGTTATAAATGAGTCTGAGATGAGAGGTAATGTTCAGCCCACACAGTATAGGAAGTTTCATCATTGTTTGGGTGTTTTACCTTCCGTAGGGGCTTTAACCCTCTTGTATCCTCTGCCTTGCTTCCTCTTCAGAACAACATGGCTAACCTGGCAGCCGACTTCTCTGCCATCAAGGAGCTGGACTCTCTCAGTAACGAGATTGTCGAACTACAAAGGTAAGCTGTTGTTCTCATATTCTTTAAAAAAGGTAAAGTCAAGCATATTTTTACTGAAGCCATATTCACTGATCAGCCACAACATTGAAACCACTGACAGGCAAAGTAAACACTGATGATCTTGTTACAATGCAATGCTTTGGTGAGAATTCTTCAGTCTTTACATTCATGTGGATGCCATTTGACGTGCACCACCCAAACACTGCTGCAGACCATGTGCCGCCCCTTAAAAAAATGGCACTCCCGGAGGAACATCATAAAGACCTCATTGTGTCAGTCTAGCTTTCAAATTCCCTCTAAACGGGGACATGACAGTCCTCCTGAGGTCCTGAACCCATACCTCGACAGACCAGAGCCAAGTCCAATCCATGATGGAGCCTTTGACTTGTTGAGGCATGGACATAGGATTTCAGGGGGTGTAGCATAGAAATGGCCTGCTACTTATTCAAAAGTCCACTGATTACTGATCATTCAAAAGTAGATGATGTGCTATTGAAGCCACTTTTAACTGCAGTGTGCATCAAATGTTATCAAACAAAAAGATTAATTTTCAGTGTGAAGCTCAACTATTATGAATATATTCTTGGAAAAAGATTTCTGAAAAAATGTTCAATGTAACATCAAATTGGGATATAAACCCAGATGAAAGTCTGCTGTCAGAGCAGGTGAATGTATCTCTGTATCCTCTACTGACCAGCAGGATGCAGTGTTTCCCACAGATTAAGAGAACCAAATAAATTTGACTGGGAACAAGTGATTTATTCTCACTGCTGGTCCCAGCTTAAGTAATTGGTGAGCCATACTGGGTGGAAGAGTTTGATACTGGTTCAAGTAAAGAAGACTCTATTACTCACACTCTCTCAGACAAAAAAACAAACGTTTGTGTTTTCCCTGCAGGCTACTAAACACAGCAGATGGCTTTAAAGCTGAGTTATGTAGTTTCTGTTTTACTGTAAAGTGAAAGAAGGAGTGACAGAACATGTGATGCACACCAGACCTCATATATACACTTTTTATTGACTATTATTTGTCTTGGTGTAAAACATCTAACCAATAAAACAAGTAAAATACTTCATGAACCAAAATATGTTTCAGTAACAAATGTAGTATTTGTAATTTTACATGTTTCACTGACGGTTGGTCGTCAGTATCAGTTCTTTTGAATTCAATTTTCATAACGAAAAGACTTCAGCTTCCCCATTCATGCAAGCTGAGAGCGAGAAGTGAGAAACTTGGCCTTCCACCCCACCCCCCACCTTTCATTACATACGCACAGACAGATGTGCACACACATACACACACCAGGTGACAGCTGTTCGAGGGAGGAAGGAGAGGTAAGAAGGATGGATAGAAGTGGAAACTAAATGACAGAGATCAGAGCTTCAGACAGGCGGCAGATCGAGGGGGAAGCTTGAGAAGATGATTCATGTTTGTGACTGTTTCAAAATGTGGCAGCAGCCTTCTGCTCGAGATGAGGAGGATGGTGAGGATGATGATGCTGATGGGTAAGAGGAGAATGGGAATGATGCTCAGCCTCAGTTGACTGAAGGTGTGCTGGGAGAAGAGTGAATTGTTATCGAGGGAATTGTGCGTTTGATGTGAGAGGAGACAAAGATTGTAAAAATAGCTGCTGTTATTTTTAGTCGGTGTTGAAATGAATGGCAAAAGATCAGAACTTTCAACGGTTTATGTCTGTTTCTTTTTTTTATTTTAGTTCAGCCGTCTAAATGTGAAACTGAACATGAACCATGAGTACTGTGTTCTGTGTTGCTTTTACAAACCAAATGCTCATAATGGATATTAAATGTTACCATTTTGTTTCAGGTGTATTGTTCGTCAGAGCTGAAACAACATTATAAAACGTATGTGTAATGCGCTAATCCTATCATTAGGCTACCCTAAACAAATGTGAGAAAACAAGGAAGCAGCCTCCCAACATAAATAGTCACAGTAGCAGATTTAAATCAAAGTGTCGATCAGGATATATATTTGTTGGGAGCATTCTCAACGTTGTCATTGCTTTGCCTCTACTTTTTGTTTTGTTTTGTTTCCCTTTTATACTTCATACTTTTGCTTTACATAACATTAACACATACTAATGTAATGTAGTTTTATTCAGTATTAAATAAGTTTGTAAAAGAAGTCCAACACAATCCAATGCTGAATATCCAGATCTGATGCAAAATGAACCCCTATCTGCATGCTAAGGTAATATTCATATTAAAAATTGCAGATGTTTTTCCACGTATTATTGGTTTACTGAATCATTTGAAGTTTCATTCATAACATTTAAATGCTGCTCAGCTTTCTATTCATTCTGTTCAAACATGATATTTCTGCAGAGTTGCAGGTACAAATAAGGTTACAGTCATATTATTAGTATTATCCTGTTTGTAGGATTAAATACCTAATGGTGGCTGCTTAGGATTGTTTTCTGACTGTTATGATCCAAACATTTCCAGAATGTTGTGAAATCCAAAATTCAAAATTTTATTGGAAAAAGATAGAAATTTCCAATGTGCTTTTACTAAATGAAATATTCTGCTTCAGTCCATATTTGTCAGCGTTTAACCTTTCAAAAAGGTCGAAAAACTGTCCCACTTGCTGCACAAAAAGTGGGGCATGCACATGTATTACCAAGACAGTCCAGCAATCTGATGAACAGCATTTTAAATTACATTTATTTATTACAGAAAGTTAATTTAATAAACAAAGACTAACTCAATCAAAATGATATCAAAAGACAGGGCAACACCGTTATTGCAGTCAGTGTCTCGCTTAGGATTCCTTGGGTGTTCATGGCTCAGGTTTTTACCGGGAACCGTATTATCCGCAGAGGTCTCCTTGTCTCCAAAACAGGTAATTAAAACCTGTAAAAACACTGAATAAAGCAGTTGTGTTTGTCTGAAGTTGTTTGGCACGGCAGGTGCTAAAGCAGAGTTGCCGCTAATGTCTGCTTTGCTTGTTTCTTTGATAACTTCAGATCCAGACGTCCGATGACTAAAACACGTCATCTGCTCATAACATATAGTTGAAAACAACCAAGATCTAAAAAGTGTCTTGTAAAAATGTGGTATTAAAACTGAATAAAAAATGTTTATGACCGGTTCTGGCAGACAGCAACAACCCTGATGCATGCACAAAAGGGATATGACACCACTGACATGCGATAATGGTTCTGAACATTGTTAGAAAGGTTAAGAATAATGCAAGTGCACAATTCAACACAAAAGATATATCACTGGTTAGGTCATTTTTAGACATTTTAATGTGGGAAAAGTTGCATATTATATCTTTAATTTGATGAATAATTTTATTTAAATTGAACATTTCGTTTGAGGATTTTTTAAAATTTGTTTTAGGGTGATGACATCATAAAAAATAAGGACAGACATTCAAGCTTTATTCGAAAACCTCCAGTAGAAGCTTCGAATGTATTAAAAAATATGTGCAGTACAGCCCTGCACGGATTATAATGATTTATATCAGTCATAAGTAATGATGAGGTTTAATGACTTGAGATGAAAATGAGCTGAAATCCTGGGGTCTTATACAGTATCAACACCCTGACTGTAACACAGTAAGTACAGTGCTCTGGTGTGCCTTTGTATGGAAATAAAATATACATGTATTAATTGTTAGTTGAAGTTAGTGTGCCTTTCCGCTCCTCGCCCCACCCCGCTCCATTTCCTCTCTGGCTGGGTGGATGAAAGAGTGAACCAGAGAGGATGAACATACGGGCAGCGCAAATGATAGATGTTGCAGGTTGGCTCATCATCACTCGTCTCTCCTCCCTCCCTTCCTCCCTCCATCCTTAAGGCAGCCATCTGCCTCTCACTCCTCATCTCCCACACATTTGACTGAGCAAGCACATTCTCACTTTCTACAACATCACGCATACAGATACACACACTCCACCTTTCCTCATATCACGTCATATACACACACACACACACAGACACAGACACACACCTGCTGTAGCTGAAGGCGTTCAGGCGGCTCGCTCTGTGCTGTGGAGTTGTGATTTCAGGACATCATGGTAGTTCAAGGAGAGGAGGTGGCGGTGGTTCAGGGGCAGGGCAAAGGAGGCTCAGTGGAGAGCTGGCTGGGGCTGGGTGGGCTCGGAGTACCAGGTTTACCCTCTCTGTCCTTGGTGGCTAAATACTCCTGTCTCTTGTGCTGGGCCCCCAGGGAGAAGAGCACTGTGGAAGAGGAGATCAAGGAGAAGGAGGAGGCCATCAGACAGCGCAGCAGTGAGGTGCAGGTAAGGTCTCGCTGTCTCTGTTTGTCTGTGAGTTTGTCTCTGTTCCCAGTGCAGGGGACGCAGAGAGAAAGATAAAACCATGGGCAGGCAGAATCGCTAAAATGACTGTGTAGATATTTAGAGAAATGCTGCTTGTTTGCTCTCTTGTTTTTCGTAATCAGTGCCTCTCCTAGGACTGTTGTGGGAACAGAGCGAGTGTATGAGCATGCATGTATTTCTGCTGTATTAAAATCCTCGAGAGACAAAGCAGACGGTAAGAGGTGCTAACGCAGTTGTTCACTTTTGTTGTGATGTATATACTGGAGGAGGAAATCAATAATACATTTGGCCGGCAGTCCTAGACGCTTGTTCAGAAACACAGTTAACAGAGAGGGAGAGGCTGGTGTCCTTGTGTAGGCGTGTCTGCCGCCTGCTCTGAGCCTGAGAGATGGGCTCTATTTTGGGAGCTGATGGCTTAAAGGGCTAGTCTGCTCCGCTTTTGGGAATCCAGTCTGAGTTTTTGAGTGTGAGGGTGGATCTCAAGGGAGCCTCACGCTGATGTAGCTGAATTTCTTCACTGCACTGCAGGGTCACCTCAAGTGCTTTTTGGCTTTTTACTCAGTATTGTGTTTTCTAAATTTATCCTGGACATCTTATGTTGTGTGCTTTTTGGTTGTCGTGATCTGTTCCGCTACACCAAGACTTTCCCTGCAGTCTTTCTCTAAGGTTAAGAATTTATTTGTGGCGGTAGAGCTCTGACATCCATCACTTAAAGTCGGCATTGGTTTCACAAGCTAAAAGTAATTTCCCAGTGATACAATAGATACAATATACCCTTTTGCCTAGTTAGCTAGCCATGTGTAGGCGTAGGAGCGCATTATGGTCGGTTGCAGCTGTTCCAGAGGAAATCTTTATAAGGAAAATAGGAGAATTAGATACTGCAGTCAGGAAGGACTAAATAAGGAATGTGAACACATCACTGTCTGTACATCTTTTAGTTATGAGAACGATAGATACACTGACACCATCAACCTGCCAGAGACTGCAGATGAAAATTTGCCTGTATGGCTAAATCTGGCACATTTACGTGACCTAAGTGATCATGTTCATGAATGTGCACTGTCCCTTCCTAAACAAAATAAACATACGTCTGTCTGTAATGCACTGCTAGATGAAGTGACATGAGGTAACGGGATAGATCACTGTCTGCAGGGTATAAGAAGGTAGGCTAAGGTTGCAAATCGGCCTATTTGTATGCTGCTGTGTGCAAATAAACCTTCTGTGAATTGAACTGCACTTCGCTGAGAGTCTGTCTCAATCTCTTCAACATCAACCCGTGCTGAGGTTTGTGGTGCCTCTTGGACTAATTATTATTATAGTTATTAATGTACAGTATAGCACAGATGAAAGTAACGGTAGCGCAGGTGAGGAGAAAATCCACCACAGTGCATTTGCACTTGAAAGCACCACATCAGAAGAATTTTCAGTCAGTTCGACTTCTCAGGTGCTTTTCCTTAAGTGCCTGAAAATGAGAAAAATGCACACAAAATATATTTTGTCGTGGGTATGGAAGCAAATCTAGTTGGGTTTGGTGGCGATGTGGTGAACGATTGGTTAAGATGCACTGTAAGAATTGCAGCATTTGAGTCCAGCCACAGACCGTTGTTGCATTGTGTTTCCTCTCCCTTCCCTCCTTTTCTGTTCCCATACAGTTTCAGAGTATTTTTAGTCGTCCATCTAAAGAACAGACACACCTGTATTTACACAAGAGTGTCAAATCACACAGACTGCGACGTACATGTCAGTACGCAACCTCCTTCTTTTTTCACATGCAGTATTTTGGTTTTCTCTTGTGTTTCTACTGAGTGGAATTATCTTGACAACGATTGTTCTGGACTGTCACTATAGAGACAGAGCACACCACGTCTGTCTCAGTGTCCTCTTCTACTTACCTTGCTTATGTTGGAGAAATGATCCCAATGAATGGCCAGAAGTGAAATACTTTGATATTTATTTACGCATAGTTGATAAGATCAATATTAAACCCAACAAAGATCAAGACCAGGCCTTTCATAGCTTAGTTAGCTTTAACCTCTACAGTTTGTCTGGTCAAAGTAGCAACTATAACTTATTTATGAGGGTCAGGATGCCACAGTTTTCTCATTCTTAGTGCTGATACCTCACGTCTTACTGCCTGTATTCACTGTCCACTTTTGTTTTCTTAATGGCTCAGTTTTTTAGTTCAGCAGCTTTTAAAAACCTAGTTGTGGAGAGGGCTGCACAGTAAGCAAAAAAAACCCAAAACAAATCAAAGTGCAATTATTTTGACATGTATCGCAGTTGGGATTTAAATGGGAATAATGATTTTTGCATTTCATTTTCTTTTTTGACTCATATTTTCATATTTCTGTCCATTTTCAAAGGATGGCTATGAAAAAGGGGCCATAACAAAACTATACACAACCACAGAGCTAGAAATAAAGGCTAAATTAAAATAAAATAGAGTAAATAAAACATGCTTGTAGCAGTTAGGTTTGCATTTCTTTTTCATTGAAAAAAATAGATATATATATAAAAATTATAATGATATAATTTTCAAACAATCATATTCCTTTAACATGTCTGGAATATGATTTGCAGGCTATTGTTTATCTGTAGCATCACAATGCTTCATTTATAATGGTGTGTTACACATTTTATCTGTATCAAAAGATTACAGCTCCTGCATTTTTGATATTGCACCTTGTTGTATTGCGATTTTGACAACATTTAGATTAATCGTGCAGCCCTATGACATATACACTATTTATTTGTTAACATTTTTTTAGTATTGGAAGTATTGGAACTAAAGAAAAGAAAAAGAAAGCAGCACACAGGAGAAAAAAATAAATATGAGGCCATAGGATGTTTACAAAGAGTAGTATAAAGTAAGGTGTCATATATGGTACATACAATTATCAAGTGGAGGCTGTCTCATTGGCTAAATAAACACACCATTTCTCCACTGTTTTTCTCCCAATTCTTTTTGAAGTTGTATGGAGTATGTCATCTGCTCCAGGAGATGTAACTGTTAGCCATGTTAATAAAGAGGCTAGCAGTGGGGCAGTTTTTCTGCAGCCTGTATTGTAATGGCCTTTTTACTTGCTGCCAGCAGGATCTTTAGACGATAGATATCATCTTCACTTCAGTCCATCCGGGACATGTCCAAGAAAAAGGGATGTGAATGTTGTACTAACACTAAAACCCAAAGAAGTGATTGTTGCTACTTCCAGCAACCTCCAGAAAGTCTGAATTGAAGGACAAGACCAAAAAATATGGGTTTGGTCGACCATGATTTCTCTTTGGAGATATTTCTGATGATCAGCCTGCCTTGTGAAGGCTGCTGCTTCAGTCGGCCTCATTTGAATTTGTTAGAGAAGCTGGTGTCTCTCTGTTGACTTGAAATATGGTAGTTTTGAGCCACTTCCGCTCTGCTGATGAGTCACCTCTTGTGTGAATCCACTTAATTCTGCTTTAGTTTTCGCCTTCAGTAGACAGCACAGAAGAGAGAGACAGAAGAACATGAGGAGACAGCAATGACATGAAACAAAGGTGGCCAGACAGAATCAAACCTGTGATGTAGCGATTATGTGGTATTCCCCTGAGATCACTGTATTACCAGAATGATCAAAATTTGGCCTTTTTCACAACCCACATCTAACCTTTACTCATGTCCTCTTCCTTTCATCATGTTTTGCAAGCACCTCATTATGTCCCTTTTCTCAGTGTTTATTCTGAGGACTTGGGAGATTAAAGAGCCACTTGTTTTACTTTCCTAATTATCAACATATTAAATAATCTGTGTAATTAAAGTCTGTTAAGTGAGCTCCGTCCTCCTCTGTCTCCTGATCTGTTCCTTTTTACCAAGTTGTGCCTGTAAAAGAATAAACAAACACACACTTGTCTCCTTCTGTCTTCTCTTTGGCTTGATGCCTTCAGGACTTACAGGATGAGGTGGCGAGGGAGAGCGAGGTGCTGCAGCGGCTCCAGACACAGCGTCAGAAGGTCCAAGATGCCTTGGAGGAGCTGGACCAACAGAAAGCCTCCCTGGAGGAGCAGCTGAATCATATTCGCCAGCAGACGAGCCAAGAGACCCATCTGGTAGGTCTGGAGTAGTTTTCTTTTCATGAAAGATTAATTTATTGAATACTGGAAAGCCATGTAACTACAGAAACGACTGACCACTAGCAAAGCACATCACTAGAGTGAATTGATGACCCATTACAGTCTATGACTCAGTTCTCCTGAGTGATGCAGCTTATTCATAAGGTTAAGTGCGTCACAGATTTCATCGCTGCAGTCGGAGCACGAGGAGCAGGAACAGAAGATATCGCAGTTTGAGGAGGAGCTGGTCCAGGCCCGAGAGGAGCTCCTCGCTCTGCAGGAGGAGAGCAGGAGGCTGCAGGAGAAGGTGCAGGCCGCTCAGGAGCAGCTCACGCCTCTGCAGGAGTCTGTCCGTGACTCCTTTACACAAGTTGCACAGGTTGGTTTGTGTGAGTGTGTAGCGCTTTTTACAGATGCCCCGTGATAGAGCCGCAATGAAGACGCTTCAGTAAATTCATATGAATCCAGACACTGTAATGGTAAGGACTAAAATTATGACAGCACCCGTAAAAATACAGGAACTGAGAAAACTGAGGATACTGAGGAAACACTATCATAAGTAGGGGAACACCAGAGGCAGGATAAAAACAATTTTAAATCCGTCAATAAATAAGTAAATAAATAAGTAACGAAATAGAAGAATATGTCAGCTAAAAAAACAAATTAATAGAAATAAATAAATACACAATAATCATAAATACAAAATAAACCATAATATAAAATACAAATTAAATAAAATGAAAAAATAAGTGGGCAGTGGGTCCCACATGTAACATGTAGTCTCATCCTGCCCCTTTTACACAGACGTGGAATAACACTGTTACTGCCTCCTCTGGCGAGACAACTTCGTCCCCCCATTCTTTAGTTTTACTTTTTATACAGAACGGCGAGGGGAAATAACAGTGTGACATTGTCGCCTTGAGCATATACTCTGTGTTATTTTCTGAACCACTCCATTTCTCCGCTCTTTTAGGTTCAGCAGAAACTGAACGACCTTCAGGTGGAGGAGAGGTCAGTAACTGCCCAGCTCAGCTGGAAGAGAGCCCTCGAGGACAGCTCTCCCGTCATGGTCAACGGATCAACAGGCCCCACGGCAGAGCTGCACCAGGGGGACCCCTTCCAGCAGGACCTCTTCCAGGAGGACCAGCCTAAAGAACTAAAGGAGGAAGAACCAGCTGCTGTGCGCAATCAGCAGAAAGAACACTCAGATCAAAAAGAGAAGGAAGCAGTGAACAAACAAGAAGAGGAGGAGGAGAAGGAGGAAGAGAGTCCAAAGACTCCAGAAGAGGAAAAGTTGAAACTTGACCCCTTGGATGACCTCTATAACAGTTTAGCCTCTACTGAGATGTACAATAACCTGTCGACCCTCATGAAGCCAACGGAGAACGCGGTGAGGGTAATGAATATATTTCAGTCCTTCAGTCCTTTCTCAGAATTTAATCTCTGTAAGTAACACTCGCTGTCGCTGTGTTTTCTCCTCATGTCTCCAGGAACACAGCAGCCCTACACCTGACGTCTCCTCAGAGGTCATAGATGATGCAGAGGAATCACCTAAAGAGAGCCCACCGAAGGTAAAGACCCTCATTTACTGAGGTATACTTGTATTGTTTAGCCAAGTGAATTCTCTGAAACTCTTCACCACACACTTTTGCCTCTCAGAGGTTTTTAGGGACTAATCAATCAAGTGTAGTTGAAACAGTGTTTAAGCACGTCAGCAGAGCTCTGTTGCTGTTCAACAGGTCTCATCACCAGAGCCAGAGAGCAAACAGGAGCCAGCAGAGTCCCCAGAAAGCAACGCATCCTCGTTACCACCTCAAGTCGGCCCTCGCTCCATGCCGCCTCAGACCAGCCCTCCCTCTCTGCCTGAGATGGACTTCTTCCATTCAGACCCCTTTACTGACCGTGAGTCTCCAAAAAACATCTAAAGTTTATGAACAGCTTTCAAATAAAACGACCTAACACTGCATTGTGCATTTTAAAGTGTTTTAGGCACTTTCAGAATTATGTAGTTTAATTTATGTCTATATCTATATCTATATATGCACCATAGATTGCAGATTGTTATTTTTTACCCTACAGACGATCCATTCAAAGATGATCCATTTGGAAAAGCAGATGTTGCAGGTAAGTTCAGCCTGTTTGAAAGTGACAAGCAGCCAAACTAATCTCTTTTATGTTAAAAAATCATTACAAAAATGCAGCATTATCAGAAAAGTAAACTAACGTTTGTGTGACATGCTTCTCTTAAATCAGATCCATTTGGAGGAGATCCGTTCAAAGGGTCGGACCCCTTTGCTGCAGACGCTTTTTTCCAGGCCTCTGGCGCCCCCTTCTCCTCAGACGACCCTTTCTCTGCCTCAGCCGACCCGTTTGGTACCACTGCCGGCGCACCAGAACCAGACCTGTTTGCAGCCAAGCCAAATGACACAGCAGCTGCACCAGCAGCAGGTCCAGATCCCTTCACCTCCAAACCCACCAACCCAGCGGTAGCAGCCAAGGATCCATTCAGCTCCACAGGGAACAATATGGCTGACTCTGACCTGTTTGGAGGGAAAGTGAACGCCATCCGGGAGGCAGATCCATTTGGTTCTCAGGATGGAGGGACAGATCCTTTCAGCTGCTCTCCTGTCAGCCCTGAACTGGCCGTGGTGAGTAGGCGTGTGCTACAACCTTTTTTATCTATGCGATAAGATAATTATATGTCAGTAATGAATGTGTTTGATGATGTTAAAGCAGGGTGTCTACAGGTCCTTAAAAAGTCTTAAAATGTCTTAAATTAAGTTTTCTTAATATAAGGCCTTAAAAAGTCTTTAATTGTCTTAAATTCAGAATCCATTGGTCTTAAATATTTTTGGCCATGTTACCGTGAAAAATTCTTCAGTAGCAGAGCCAATGACTGTTTACAATCATTCAGTCCCTCCAGAAAATCACGATCTTGCGATCACAATAATCAACGCAAATTCAATGAAAGTCCGCAATGTTTTCGGGGGCTTGTAACTTTTCAAAAGACCTGCGATTTTTCCACATTTTCTGGCTGACCAGTATGCAGCGTCATTTGAAACGTCATCAGACGCATCATCAAATCGCGCTAATGGCATTGCAGTATGGAGAAACGCTCTGTATTGACATAAGAATTGTCACTTTGTTTAAATGCATACAATATGTGTTGAATTTATTAAGGTTTTACAGAGATGTAGCTCACATGTTGTTTTACAGTCACATTGTCTGGTTTGAGATCTACAATATTCACTCAGGATTTTTTTTAAAACATTATTGAAGTCCATGTTTTGAAACTAATTAAATAAAACTAAAGAAGAGAGCTGAAACATGTGCAGCTGTTTTTGTAATATTCAGTTTGATTATTATAGCAAGTGATTACATGACTTATTTTTGGAGGCAATAGTTTAAAAAAAAAATCACATTTTTTTTCTCCTGACTTGCAATTTTTGTCATTAGCTGCAATTTCCCGCAAAAAAAATCACATAAAAAATGCTGCAATTTTTATCACAATTTTTGACTAAATTGGCTGCAAATTCAAGGGTTTTGGGCCACGAGATCCTGGAGGGACTGATCCTTGGACAGACAGAAGAACTGCAAAAAAAAAAAAAAAAAAAATATATATATATATATATATATATATAATATGTATGTGTATGTATGTATTTCCATTGCAGGCTTGGTCTTAAATTTAATTTACAAAGGTCTCAAAAAAGTCTTAAATCTAACTTGGTTACATCTGTAGACACCCTGTAAAGGTTTGTTTACATCAGTCATGTTTGTAAACACGGCATATTACAGGTCTGTATTTGATTGGTACCAGATAAATTAAAAAATGACTATTTTTCACAGTCTGATTAAACTTTTTATTTTATGCCAATTTACCTGTAATTAAAAAAAAAATGTTTAAAAAACAGAATAAAGGAACAGAGGAAGTGTTTCTTTCATTTTTGTTTGCTGTGCATCACCTATGGTTCCAGTTAATCACATTAAATATTCACATCCACAGCAGAGGTTATTGTACACCATGCTAAGTACTGTATGTTTCCATGTTTTTAGAAGGACACGGCAGCAACAAATGACCCGTTCGCTCCAGGTGGTACGACAGTTAACGCCAGCTCAGATCCAGGTATGACTAGTGTTGTGACGCCACCCTCTGGGAACAGAGGCCACTGCAGCTGTTGAAATCATAATGTCCAAAATACAATGTTTACAGTGTCTAAATGATTTTTGCCAGTTAGTGATTTTTATATGCTTGTGTGTTTCAGATCCGTTTGCTGCTGTGTTTGGTAATGAATCATTCGGAGGGGGCTTTGCAGATTTCAGTGCTTTGGCGAAGGTAATCAAAAGAGGTTGTTCATGTTCTGTTGCTTCTTCTCTTTCAGTGCTGAAATAACAGTCAGTATGGAGTCAAACACACTGAATATCCAGTCATAAATAATGACTGTGGGCGAAGGTGATGGTGCTAGAAATTGTTGTGGCACATTGAACTCTTTTCTGCTGCCAAACCAGAACATTCAGGAAGGCTGTGAGTGAGCTGTTGGGTGTGTTGTGGTTTTTGGGGAGGAAATAGCTTGAACACTTATTCATGATTCTGCCATGTGGAATTTTTAAGGGAAACCAGTTATTTAGTACAAACAACTAGCAAAGATATTTGGTGTGCAATATCATAAATTATTGGAAACTTAAGTTACGTTCTAAAAATGTTTCTCCTATGTTTAGATTGGTGATGGAGTCATTTTAGAGTATTTTCTGAAGTTGAAATAGACAAGTTATTTGTTTTAACTTAGTATGAAGTAAATGTTGATCGCACTGTGCAGATGTAACAGCTACAGAGTAATGACAGCATAAGCATTTAGATTAGTTCCCTATAAGCCTCTCTTTGACTTTGCATTTCTGTCTGCTGCCGGAAACTATCTCCATGGAAAATGGATAAATGGTAAATGGACCTGCACTTGTATGGCGGCTTTCTAGTCTTCCAACCACTCAAAGTGCTTTTTAGTTTTACACTATGAGTCACATTCACCCATTCACACACACACTCACACACCAATGAAACAGCCATCAGGAGCAATATGGGGTTCAGTATCTTGCTCAGGGATGCTTCAACATGCGGACTGGAGGAGCTGGGGATCAAACTGCAGATACTCTGATTAGTGGACGACCTGCTCTACCTCCTGAGCCACAGCCGCCCTGAAGGCTTGATTTTGAGCAGTGGTTCCCAACCAGGGGGGCGGGCGCCAAAGAGCCATGGGGGGGTTGTGAAGCCCTCTTGATTTTGAGGGGTGTAATAATTTTAATGTGTTATGTGTCAAATTTTAAGTCATTTACGTGTCAAAAACAAATACATTCAAGGGTTCTATTTAAAGCTTATACATTTATTTAAATGGATGGAGAAACAACCGTGTTGAACAAAAGCATGTCCTGTGATGCTGGTAGTTGCTCGTCTCTGAGTAAAAAACAGAAAGAGATCGGGTTGTCTTTGCAACCAACAATGATACCACTTGGAAATGTTAGAGGTGGGAAAACTGGCTGCTTCCATTTTGAACAGTAAATGTGCTTTAAAGTTACGTCATGGCACCCTGAATAAAGCCTTCAGCAAATTGCAAACTCATGACTGCTGTAATTCCACCTCTGATGTACAGTAGCCGCCCCCTTGTTATTTTGTTCCTGTTTTTACTGTACTGTAATACTCTGTGTATTTAATTTGGTGCTAACCTTCTGTTTCAGTCAAATGGTGCTGACCAGTTTGGCATCAACAATAAGAACCTGTTCCAGGAAGACAGCCAGTCTGCTGGCCCAGATGTGCCCCCAGCACTGCCCCCAAAAACGGGTACGCCAACTAGACCACCTCCTCCACCTCCAGGTCAGTACATGCAATGGAAAGGTGACTGCTGTCGAATTGTAGTGCTCTTATCAGTAATTTTTGGATGTATGGACAGGATGTGATAATACTTGGTTTGTCTTTCTACAGTGTGATTTATTTACTCTGTGTGTCTGTACTGACCCTTGTGTCCACGTGTCTGTGCCCTCTCAGGTAAGAGATTGTCCATCTCCAGAACAGAGTCCTCTGACTCCTTCCAGCGACGAGGGCCCTTCCTCCAACAGCCCTCAGGAGAATTCTCCTCCTCTTCCCTGCCTGCCAAGGATCCTTTAGCCGACCCCTTCGCCCCCTCCTCCCCTCCTCGTCAGAACGTACGGGAAGCTGACCGATTTGCCAGCTTTGACAAAGTGAGCACCTCCCTCTCGCCCTCTCCCTCACCTTCACATGACTCTCAATAGTCACTGCCCTCTTCTCTTTTTTTTTCCTGCTAATAAATCACATTTAGTTGTTTAACTGCATTACAACCACCGAGCAAATCAGGCCAGCTTTATAAATCACTCCATCCACTGCCATTAAAATATCCCAAAGAAGCAAACTAACCAGCTCACGTAGCAGCGCAGGTTCCTCATGCTGCATTTGTTTATTTGACGACCTCGTTTTCTTGAGCTGAGCTAACATGAGCTATTAAATCTTCCATATTTGAGTTCATTTTTCTTGCATACTGTTTGCTGCTGGTGTATATTTTAGCTCTCTACTTTGAATGCAATATTTTTATTTTGCTATGTAAAGATTCTTTATACCTGTAATTATTTTTTGTTACTGATTTATATTGGGATTGCGCTTAATTTATGCCCTGCGATTGAAGTTGCACTGTCTTACTTAATGAATAAATGTACAGAAATGTCATTATAGCAATTAGAGAGACACTTATAAACTAACTCTGCAGCACATTTGTAGTAACAGACACACGTTTTGCTTCGTATTAATTGATTGCACAGATCTGTCTTCATCATACCAAGTCCCTCCTAATGGTTGGCAGTGAATGGAGAGATGAGAGGCTGCTTGTATTTTGCTTTTGTTAGCCATCCCAACTCAGCACACTGACATTACAGCCTGTGCATATTTCATTCTGAATGAGATATATGTTTTTATTGCAAAATGTTTCATTTTTACACTGACATAGCATCTCAGGCAAATTTCAAAATGCCACTGGTGCTTATTCTGGGTTTGACCAGTGACTGGGCTCAGAGGCGTAAAGGCATCACATCAGTTGACCTTTACTAACAAGATGCGAAGTAGCACTTGCATCATGTGTTGGATCCCATCTGAGATTGTCTCAAACTATAAGCTTGAAGTTTCATGAAGCTGTTGTTCTACAAACTTAGGACAAATGTGTAGCAGCTAAGCTACACTACAGACATACTGAGACATACTGCATTTATTAATTTCTGCTCATATATTGGAGCCAGATGTAAGTAATTATATACGTTAACTAACAAGAATACTGAGCCCCTGAAGAGACATGGGTAAGAATAAAAAAAAGGTGAGGGAGAATAAAAATAGAGGGGCAAAAAAAAGAGATAAGTACTTCTGTGTTCTCTTGAGAAACTTTTGTGTTCTTCTGAGAAAATTCTGAGTCCCCACGCGCACGTCCTGCAGCGGTGCAACATGTAAAGGGCTTGTTGAAAGTGAATACAGCCTAGATCAGCATGAATGGTGATTTTTAAACACTCTCTTAGCTTGTCACCTGAGCGGTCTCATGGCTCTGATACAGCTGTGTCAGTCAGTGTTAAAACTGATAACGACAGCACAGCAAATAGAAGCTTTACCTCAGGAAATGTCTGGATGGTTGAATGCGTCCTGATACGAGAACACATTACTGCACATGTGCACCCAAAGACAGATGGAGTATGACAGCAATAATTCAAGATAACACAGAAGTTTCTATCTATTTATCTTGTTTTTATCTGCTGTGTCCCTCTAGGGCCTCCTCTTTTCCTCTCACTCAGTAAAATATGTGCAAATAGTCACATGTCTAACATTTAAAAAATGAAAGCAACCAAAACAGGAAAGTTAGTCACTGTGCATCTAAACATGGGTTGAACCCTTGTTGATATATTAAGAGTTATTGATAACAGTATTAAAATCCTCTGGGCTCGTCCCTTTGTAATGCTGCACAGAAATGTACTGTCACGCTGTGAATTTGGGATGGATAACTTTTATTAGAGGTCAGCATTGATTCTGGTGCCTCTCCCATCACGACTACACCCGCATGTCCCTGTTGAACCCCGACCTGCACGCACTAACTGTGTGTTTGGCTCTTATTCACTCATACCACTGTCTCCGTCATCCCTCCCCTCAGTTTGTATTATTTTGTTTCCTTTACACATGTCGCTACCTATTTATTCATGCATCCATCTGTTCATCCATCCACCCTTTCGTTTATCAGTTCAGCCCTTGTCTGGTCAGCAGTGTGTTGTGGAGAAACAGATCGCCTGTATTCTCTTCCTCTCTGTGTCTTTACACCTCTGTCAAAAAAAGTTGAATAAAGAGTTGAATCAAGGGCACCATCTCTGGCTTCTATGTGCATCCATGACACCACTATCTGCGTATGCCTGAGCTTTTAAAGGACTGTAGCAGTGTTTTTGCATTTTGAGTTCATTTATTGCGAGTTGTGACTTAACTTTGACATGATGGCTGACATTTTCCAAAGCATGATGTTAATGTAAGATTATTTCCTTCCTTTCAAGCGGCCCACTTTTGTTTGTTGTCTGTATTTTCTGCATTGTTGTGCCTTTGAAGTATGAACTGATTTGTCAGTTTTGCACAATAATAACACAACTTTGACAGCAATGAAGGTCGACATGAGACGTTATTAAAGGAAAATGTCAGTATTTTAAACCTGGCCCCTGTTTTCCCACGTATTTCTGTCTAAGTGACTAATGGAAACAACAATTTTTGAAATTGGTCCAGCTGCAGTGAAATCCCTACGGTCAATTGTGCACCGTTTATTTCCATCCATTAAAAGTGGTTGTCACTGACAAGTACAGACAAGTATGGATTATTGTTAGTGTCTAACAGCATTACAGAAAAGACCCTGCAGAGAAATTAGATGTTTTCCTTACCCTTGTGATTTTGTGATTTGTAATTTGATTTATTTATTACGAACACTTAAAAAATAAAATAAAATAGAACATATTATAGGTGAAAAAACCTACAAAACAGAGACAAATGAGAAATCATGAACAGACTTACAATGAGAAATATAAATTAACATTTCATGTCTGAAAAGGAGTAGGAAGAAGCAACATGCTTGTCAAGTCCTACCCCTAATTTTAAACTATACTTTTCCATCACTAAGCAGACTAGATCATGCCTCCGGCTGCATTTTCCTAACCGAACCCGACCCAAGTCAGAGACAGTTATAACCGAGCCCGACCTGAACCCGACCGACTTTCTGATTTTTAGGTCCAAACCCGACCTGAGCCTGACGCAGCTTGTTACCTGACATAGTTATTGTTATGGACAGTGTGTAAATGACCATCAAAAGGCTGCTGTTACGCACAGTCAGACACGCTGCTCACACAGCAGGTCAGCACGGCACTGTACACACACTCAATTGGAGTGGAGCCTGTGTTGCGTTCATGTGTTGTCACGTAAATAATAAATTCCAGCACTTGAATAGGCCCTAGCACAACACAGCAGCATGTCATGTCAAGTGGGCCGAACCCAAACAAAATTTTTGATTTGTTATCCAAACCGAGCCCGGCCCAATCCGTCGGGTTCGGGGTGGGTATCTCTTACTCTGAAGCAGACTATTGCATAAATACACTCTCCTCACAATTTATCAACCACACATCTACACCCCTGCACTTCTTCATACCTGAAAACCAATTTTACCCCGTGTATAAAATGAATACGAAAATACGAAGTGAGAATACTGATAACAGTATTACCCTCAGTGAGCTTTTCATTCCCTCTGATCATTTCCGTACTTTGTGAAGATACTGTCCTTGTAGCTGTTTTTAAACTGTCTGATATCTTTACTTTGTTTTATTTCTTCACCCAGTGCGTTTTATAAAATCACCCCACAAATTGACGTACACATACTTTTCACCTGGTCTTTTTGTTATTGCGTTCAAGTCTCCCTCAAGGAGAACTCGTTGTGAAATCTCGTGATTGTGGAAATCAGCCATGACACTGAAAATATTTCAGATAACACTAAGCTACACTTTCTCAACTCCAACACATCAAATTCTTCCCAGCACCCATCTGTCCAACTCTCACTAACGTTTCCACCTTTTTTTCACTGCAACAAGTCACCTCTAACGAGATTTCAGAACGAGACTTCTACTTGAACAAGACTTGGTTACAATAACAAACAGACCAGGAAAGGTAAAGAAAAACGTTTAATTCCTCTAAAGGGTCTTTTCCGTGATTTTTTTCAGACACAATCAGCCTGTCAGTGGAAGAAACAGGCACTATTAGTAGACGTAAATTGACGGTGCACGATTGCCCATAGGGATTACATTGCAGCCTTCTTTGCTGCTGTGCCTGCAGGTGTCTCTCTTAAAACAGGACACATTTCAGATATGGTTGTTTCCATTTGTCACTTACACACAAAAACATGGAAAAACAGGGTCCAGGTTGAAAAATACAGAAGTTTCCCTTTAACGCTATCGTAACTAAAGCAAGTTTATGTCTGTACATGTTCATATTGATGTATTTTGATACTGTAGTGACCACGTGGGAAGCAGGAAAAATGCTTCCAATAATCTACCACTTTGGAAAATAGAATAATAAGTGGGCTAAAACATGCAAAAACACCAGTACGGTCCTTTTAAGTACTCTGTCAGAATCCCACCAATCACATCAGTGACTGAAAGTAAAGCCATGTGAAGGGTTTCTTTAAGTTCAGCAGTGAAACGCACCGTTCCTCTTGCTACGTACTTTATTGATGTCTGATTTCATCCATATTTAAAAGCAGCAGTGGGATGTACCACCTACAAGTAATAAATGCATGTTCCCTACTAAATCCATTAGATGTTTCTTCAGTGTTCTCATCGTGCATGTTCTGCGCCACTCCACACCGAAATCATCAGCTCATAAAATACCTGCTGCTAGTGAACGTCGTCATCGCTGCCTACTTTCATTGCATGGGGGGAAACACAGTGGATGACCTGTGATGCTTCTGTCTGTCATGAGAGTAATGAAACTGTTGGCACAGTGCATGTCCGGTCTGTAATGATTAACTGTCTTAACCAGCGTTCTGTGTTTTAAAATTTCCGTCCTTCGTTTTCTGTTGTCATGAACCTACAAATGTGACATTTGGTAACACCATTTATTCCTCGCTGGAGATCTCATCCTTCATGTTTATATCCCAGTTTAGTCCCCGATCACATTGTTCTACAACATGTTTAGTAACACATGTGAGGGGCAAACACTGTGACTTTGTTCATCAGTCAATCAATCAAATTTTATTTGTACAGCACCTGTCATACATGTCAGTGAAGTTTAAAGTGCCTTACAGATGACTGGCAAGCAGACAATGAGGCAGAACAAGTGCAGACCATAAAAACAACATAAAACACAAAAACAGTTTAACAATAAAAATGATAAAAAGACAGTAAAAAAGAAACAATAAAAAACTAGACATTTAAAAGTGATAATAATAATAATAATATAGTTAAACAAAAAGTTAACAAAAATTAGAAAATAATAGATTTAAAAAATACAAGACTAAATAAAGATATAAGAAATAGTAAAATAAGAGAAATGTATTGATTTCATTTATTGAATTAATTAATTTCATAATTTCAGTAAATTATTGTAATCAAATAAATAATCTTAATCAAAAGCCTGGCTGAATAGGTATGTTTTAAGTTTACTTTTAAAGAATTTGACATGTTGATGGTCATCTTTGATTTGGGGAAATTTATTAAAATGGTTAGTTTGACTGGTTTTTGTTGGGTAAAGTTTTAGTAGGGGGACTTAAATGCAACATTTTTGAGTTATGGACCGCACAGCTCACTGACACAGATAAATGTTCATTTACAGACCAGTGTGTTGGATTTAGGGGCATCGATTGGCACAAATGAAAAATAATAATCATCAGATCTATGTTTTCATCAGTTCATAATAACCTGAAAATAAAAATTCTTGTGATTTTGTTACCTTAGAGTGAGCCGATAATTTCTACAGACAGAGCGGGTCCTCTCCCACGGAGGCCGTCTTGTTGTTATACAGTAGTCGAGATCGGACAAACCAAACACCTGCTTTAGACAGGGCCATTTGCGTTTTTGTGTTTCAAGTCGGCCACCGTGGTTCTCCCACACGCTTGGCACGTGGGAGTAGTTTCAGTTCTCCAACCTCACCACTAGATGTCACTAAATCCTACACACTGGACATTTAATTATAAACAAGTGCTTTTAGTTACACGTGTGCTTCTCCTACAACAAAAAGTCCAAATATCCACTTTCACCTCTCTTCCACCAACACAGATCAGGTTCTGTTCTCGTTCCCGTGCCTAATTTTGAACCGTTAAGAGCATTTCAACCAAAAATAAATTGGTTTAGAGCCTGAAAAGTTGGTTTCCAGCTGGAACTAAAGGACAGCATGTCTTTTCTTAACCTGTAGTGGGAACCATGATGACATCAGTGTCATATTCCACAGGACAGAATGACAGAGAAATCAGCATCCTCCAATTATTAATTGTCAGTCCCTGCTTGTTTTTGGATACAAAACAAATATCTGTAATAACAGAACAGAAGTTGGCAGATAATCAATGCAATCCACCATCGTGCTGCTGCTGTTTACATCTGTTGTGCGTCACAGCCTTGATTGTAATGGTTCTGATCAAACTGGAGGAGACGTGAGCTGGTTTGCTGGACAGCACCAAAGTCCCAAGAATCCTGAACAGAACCAGTTTAAGAACCAGAGCTAATTTGGTAGAAAAGGAGTATTTCAGGAGAGTTATGTGTCAGAGAGTTATCAAAGTATCGATTATAAACATCAGAGATCTGACTCCACCTTACCCTCATTAGAAACATGGTCAGGCTTAAGCCAGGCAAAAAAAACCTACAACACAGTTAAGGGCGTCTTTCTCTGTGACCTGGTTCACCATTGTAGAACCCAACTAGTATGTTGGCGTTGCCAGTATTATCAGTCAGTTGTGGGTGTCAAAGTGTCACCATGTAAACTGAAACATCTCTGCTTTGCTTCTAGCTGGGGACCTTGATTGCATGTCCATCCCGTCTCTTTCTTTCCTCTCAAATTCCTAAACTTCCTGGCAAAAAGGCTTCATAAATTCTTAAAAGAGAACAAGAAATGTCAGCACAGATATGTCAAAAACGAGTTCATGTTGGTAACCATTACATACAGTAGTTTGTCCTGGGGTTGCACAACAACAGCTGATAATAACCTGCTTCTAATGGCCAATACCGATAAGATAACCGATAATTTCACATTTTTCTGTGTTTAAAATAATGCACTCCAATTGAGAATAATGCACCCCTGAGGGTGAGAGAGGTTAAGATGAAGTTAGCAAAGATGAATGGTTTAATACTCTATAGCTCTGACTGAACCAAATCTAAGTGACATCTCTAAAGTCTTCATCCAGCCACTGAGCCGTCAAACTAAGCCTACTCTCAGGACTAATGTCAGAAGTCCATACGTCCGTAGTATAAGTAGCAGGGGCTTGGGAGAGTTTACCGGGGCTCTGAATGGGCCATTAGTTCGCAAAATCCTTGGTCTTCTACCACAGAAAAAGACAAGCGCCATAATGTCTGTGTTTCATCTGCTTTAGCCTTTGAGCTCCAGTGAACTCTCTGAAGTTTTCAAATGCCTGTTGAAAAGGCACTACTGCACCTTTTGTGCCACACTGGCTGCTGCTGCCTCCTATTACGTCATTACACCTTCGTTGCCATGGCAACTTTGCAGGTGGATTGTAAAATTTGTTGTGTTAAAACTCGTGGACCTTTTCCCTCCTCTTGGAATCCTTGCGGATCATATATTTCAATTTGCAGTCGTGGTGTCTTTCTCTGAAACTGTGATAAACGTCCACTCTGGCATTAAGAGATGCTGCACTTGTTCAGACAATGAAAGCAATTTTGCTTTGTATAATCAGTTTTATTTGTTATTTATTGGATATAATTTCAATATTGGAATAATACATAATAATATAAATTTCCCATTAACAGGAATGATATGTATCGTGCGTCCCTAGTTTGTCCATCACAGACATCTGATGAGTTTAATAATGATAATAATAATGACTACATTTAAAGGATTCTTGAAAAGGCCTCAAGTTGGGCTTTATATCTTTGTACCATTGGAAAAAAAATCTTATATATTATTCTTATGATCATCTTTACATTACATTACATACGACAACTTCTTTCATTGTGCAGTCCTGTGTTGTATAATGCCATCACTAAATCGTTGTATCCTTGATTGATGTTTCAGGACAGCAGCTCCTTTGTGAAGCTCATTCATGTTAGTGATAATAACAGAGGTGTGGACTTGAGTCACATAACTTGGACTCGGGTCAGACTCAAGTCACAAATTGATGACTTTAGACTCGAGTTGACAAAATCATAAAATACTTTCAACTTTACTTGAATTTTAACATCAATAACTGACTTTTTTGGCACCTTCCCCCAAGCCCAAAGATTATAAATGTTATAGAAAAGTGTGCCACAAAACGATACATGAACTAACATTAACTCTATTCATTCCCAGCAAGTCGGCACTTAGTTCCTCAGATCCACTTTGTTGGAATAAATCCGAGAGTGTCTAGTCAAGTTGAAAGAGTGAACGCTACTAAGCTGGAAACACATATACCAAAAGATGACTTTTGTTGTGTACAAAAACTATGGGGTGGTCAACAAATAAGTAATTGTAGTATACAAAACATGTGGGTAGATAATTACTGACAGAGACAAGAGTTATTTTAACAAATAAGTACAAATTTCAGAAGAACATAATGTGTTATTACTCTTAAAATGGCATTATATTTGGTGATAAGTGCATTATGGCATGTTTAGGACTCAATACTCAAGGTTTAGGACGCAGGACTCGACTTGACTTGAGACCTACTTGTGACTTGCGGAACAATGACCTGGTCCCACCTCTGGGTGATAGCATGCATCATGTTGTAGCTGTTCCTGTTATCAGCAGGTTGTAAAAATAAGTTCCTTTAACTTTGAGAATCTGTTAACTGTGTGTTTGTCTGTTTGTGTCTCCTTTCTCCCCATATTTCTTTGCATTTGTGTTTCCTTTTCTTCCCCTGTGTGTGTGTGTGTGTGTGTGTGTGTGTGTGTGTGTGTGTGTGTGTGTGTGTGTGTGTGTGTGTGTGTGTGTTGTGTTCACGGAGCAGTATCCAACAGAGGAAGACATGATAGAGTGGGCAAAGCGCGAGAGCGAGCGAGAGGAAAAGGAGCGACTTGCCAGGCTCACCCAGCAGGAACAAGAGGACCTGGAGCTGGCCATCGCACTCAGCAAGTCTGAACTCTCTTGAGGAGCTCGTCTCCCCCTGCTCCTCCTCCTCCTCCTCCCCCTCCTCCCCCCTCCTCCTCCACTGACCTGGCTCGGCACGGCACAGCACAGCCTGGCCCAGCCCAGAAAGCACCAAAGCAAAGTGGGGACTGTATAGGACTGATTCAGCAGCACCTGCTGACCCCATGAAGAGACTTTCTCAGAATAAACCCACCTCTGAATCTTTCTTCTCCCCAGACTGTGTTCACCGTTCACTGGCATTGCAGTATTGTGTTTTTTTTTTCTCCCATCCTGTTGGTCTTGTTTTTGGAGGAGAGGACCAAGATGGAGTGTATGTTCTGAAGAATGGATTGTTGAAAATGAAGTGCGGTGAATGTGGATGTAGAGATTGCTCCGCTGACTTCAACACCAGGCTACGAGCGCCACATTAACTCTCCAGAATGTAATTTATTTAATGCACTCAAAACTAGATCAAAATGGCCTTTGTCAAAAGTCCTGTCTTCATCCACTAACGCTATACTTTATTAATACTCGGCTCACTCTAGCCTCTAAACTTTCGTTGAGAATTTCATGAGATTTCTTTAATTAGAAATAGACTTGCTAATTTTGTAGCGCCCCCCAAAAAATCCCCTAATTTCCTTCCAGCTCTTGGTTAATATTCTGAAACTAAATCTTGAACTGTGTGTTTTGAGATAGTAAGCTGGGGAAAGTTTTTTGAGGCACAGTAACAAAATTTAACAGTACAGTCTTTTTGAAATGGAGTGACCATGTACTTTTCTAGTCCCACAGAAAGCCTATGAGATTTTTTCTTTGTATAAGTATTTGTTTAAGACATGGTGACAAAATTTAACATTTCTACTTGTTTAACTGGAAGTTACCAGTCCTCCGATATGTGAAAGGCATGTGCAGATTTATACTAAATTCGAAAATCACAGCTTCCACATTCAGCTTCTAGAAACTTTAAATTTCTTTACAATGTTTGTAATGCATTACTTTGTCCGGCATCTGTTCTGTCAAAGTTTATTTTTTGGGAGATACTGAAAGGAATGAAACTACAACTATTTCATGTCATGATGACCTATAATTAGCATTACACTTAAGGGCACACTACAAGGGGATTGCACAAAACAAGAACTGCCTTTTTGACAAACATTTGATAGAGTCAGACACCAAGTACTTTATATTCTTTTAATTAGTATGAAACTCTCAGTCCTGGGTGTTTTATTGTTAATGTGTTGCTGAAATTCAATGTTGAATTAGGACATAAACATACAAACATACGTGTAAAAAATAGAAACTGGGTTGTCTGTAGATGAATGTATGTGTGGAAACAACTGATTCATACCCACTTTCACCTACACTAATGTCTAATGAGATACACGAATAATGTTGAAGGGACACCCCAAAATCAGAAATACATATTTTTCGTCTTACCTGTAGCGCCATTCGTCAGTTTATATTGTTTTAGTGGGAGTTGCAGAGTGTTGGAGATATCAGCTGTAGAGATGTCTGCAATTTCAACAGCAATGTCTCTTTGCAGGAATCATGACCTGGTTACTGAAGATAATCCACAGACCTTGTTGTGAGCACTTTCATGTAGGAACTATTTTCTTTCTGCCAAACTACACCCACCAACCACATCACAGAGAAGGAAGAGTGCATCTACTCATGGATGAGAGGCTCATACCAGGCCCTCAGGAAGTGTGCTGAGCTCTGAAGCCAACTTTCGTAGTGGCCAGACGGTGTGTTTACACCATCATGTGATGCCCTGTGGCCCAAACAAACATTTTCCCGTAGACTTGTCTGTAAATCAATGGATACATTGTGAGCAGTTTCATGTAGGGACTATTTTCTTTCCACCAGCTGTATCACCACGCAGAAGCAAGTGTGTATCTACTCATGAAGGACAGGCCTGTGCTCATGACAGTGCGAGATGTAAACATTAATGATGTCTAAGCTGTAACACTAGCTAGCTCAGTGGTGCTAGGTGAGTTAAAAGGGCTTTATAGTCGTGCAGGCAGACCCTACGCCGCAGGCGACTGTTGTGAGCATTTATACTTCTGCAGTGGTGTGTCTGTGTCACTGCAGTTACACCTCCAAAACACTGGTAGGCAACAGAGTTTCTGTGAAGTGATGTGTTAGTTAAGCTGATTCAAAACACACCCAAAACAAACATTAAACATGGCTTTATAGTGACAGTTTTAACCAAACTACACCAGCCAGCTGTATCACTGCGCAGAAGGAAGAGTGCATCTACTCATGAAGGAAAGGTTCGTGCTCATGACAGTGCGAGATGTAAACGTTAACTGCGTCAAAGCTGTAACATCTAGGTAGTGAATTAAGCTGGATTTATACTTGTGTGGCCTACGCCGTTGGGAGCATTATACATGTGTGGTGGTGTGTCTGTGTCACCGCAGTTACACCTCCAAAACACTAGTCGGCGGCAGAGATTCTGTGAAGTGCTGTGAAGTTTAGTTGATTAAAAACACACATTAAGCATGGCCAAATAGAGACAGTTTCAGCCAAACTACACCCACAAACTGTATCACTGCGCAGAAGGAGGTGTGCATCTAGTCATGGACGAGAGGCTTGAGCTCATGACAGCGTGAGATGTAAACATTAATGGCGTATTCCTCGACTGAGCTGTAACATTAGCTAACTCGGTGGTGCTAGGTGAGTTAGCAGGCGATGCACTCTTCCTTCTGCGCAGTGATTTGGTTGGCGAGTGTAGTATGGTTGACAGAAAATAGTTCCTATATGAAACTGCTCACGCCATGGATTATCTTGAGTAACCAGGTCATGATGTCTGGAAAGAGACATTGCTGTTGAGTTTTTTTTTTTGCACTTTGAGCACCACAAGCTGAGTGCCATCTAGTTCCATTATAACTGAGAGAAGGCAGACATCTCTACGGCTGATATCTCCAAAACCAAAACAATTGAGATAGATAAGTAGCACTACAAGTAAGAGGAATAATATGTATTTTTGATTTCAGTGTGAACGGTCTCTTTAATAATATTGTTCATCCTGATTGATCCAGGGTTAGACACATAGCAGTCTCCCTAAAGCTTGCTGAATTACACTTCAGTAACATGGATGCTTTATTGTAAATGAGAGAAGTGCACTAAAAATAAATCCATTTCCTTAAGTATTAATTTCACAAATTTCACACCACGTCCCATTTCGAAGTTTGCTACTGCTGGTTGGCATTTGTATGAACTTTTTTTTTATTTTTCCACAATGTTTTTTTTTTTCCTCAGCAGATGCTTCCTCTCTGAGAGCCTAACTGGATTTCAGAGTCCTACACAAAGTCAGTAAAAGTTGATTAGTGTCTCTGCGTTTTGGTGGAGCAGTTTGTCTTTTGTGTGTGCACTTCAGGCTCTGTGGGGATTTAACCTGCTGGTGTTGTGAAGATAAATCCCTCCGTTGCACTGCACCCACACGCCTGTTAACACCCTCACAGCAGTTGGCCGGCCAGTGATTTCTTCTCCTCGCTGGGAAATGTTGTGTTTTCTCCCAGAAAATGAACTTAAGTCACTTAACACTGAGTGCTAAACTGTGATAGATGGTTTATGAACAAGGGAAGGTTTGGTTGAAGAGCAGTAAGCTTTTGTTTTTATTTCCTTTGCTGATTTCATGGTGCACAACATTTTGGACATTTCTTCCTATTCAGATGTATTTTTTTCTCTTTTCGGCCTTGTTTAGAACGAGCATTGTCATAGTTTCCTCTTCTCATGTTTAACCAGTTTACTGTCCGTGGTTGAGGCTGCACTTCCTACTCTCAGTGCGTCTCATATTGCAGTTCACGTTTATTGTAAATACAAGCGAGAGCAGGAGTCGTCCGTCTCTCCTTCACCTCCACAACTCACAGTCTCTTGTCATACTACAGTTTAATTCTCTCACGTTTAAAGGCCACCTGACACGTTACTGTCATTTGTACAGACTCCTCGAATTTTACAAATCAAGAACCACTTATGTTTCTAGGCTTACCCATAAAGGCTTTTTAAGCTCGAACTAATTGTATTTTATTTTGTATTTTCTAACGTGTAAGAAGAAAATCATTATTGGGAGGTTTGGCCAGAATATGTAATGCATTTAATTGAAACAGAATAAATATTAAACGTGTAGTTTTGCAGTTTGTGTGTTCTTACTGGGATTAAATCATGTTACTGGCTGTTGAAGACTGTTTGAGATCCTTGAGTAATAGTAGTAATACTGCATTATTACAGTACTCTGCTACAAGAAAAGTCCTGCATTTATATCTTAAGTTCAGTGTAAGCAGTAGTAGAAAGTAACTAAGAACGCTTACATAGGTGTTTGTACTTAAGTTGAGTGTTTCAGTTGTATGCCTCTTTATACTTCTACTTCGCTACATGTCAGAGGGGAGTATTTTACTTTTATACAAATGTATTTTCCCTAAAACACATCATTAGCTGATAGAATATGATACACTGTTATAAACTACCTAACAGCACATGAAGTAACTAAAATGAGTTCCTCCTGACCCACATCAATAAAATTATGACAACAAATAATAATGTATCTGCAATAACAATCCAATAACACATTATACTGTATGAACACATGAGCTAAAGTAGCATTTGCTGATGATGCAGGTGCCTTTGTACTTTTACTTTTGTTACATTTTAATGTAGGACTTTTACTTGTATTGGTTTTTTCTTATATATGTATTATATTATTAAATTATTTTTGTTGAAGTGTATGCATTCATGTTTAGGTAGCATTAATGTTGCTGGTCAGTGTGAGGGCTGCTTTAACTTCTTTATTTACATGTACTACTGTCAGCTCAATCTATAGCAGCACAGCTAATTTTATACAAACTGAAGTCAGGCAGCTTAAATTTGTATTTGAAATATTTATCCGCTGCGTAACTAGGCTGTCATAGTGGAATAAAAACAACATTATTTCCCTCTAAAATGTCGTGCAGTACAAACTGAGAGTAGCAGGAAAGTACATTAAAGCTGTACTTTAACACAGTACTTTAGTAAGTGTACATATGTATTGTAATTTTGTTATTTCAGAGCAATTAGAAACACATGAAACTTCTCTTGTGTGCCAAGCGTGTAAATATAGATGTGAGAACACAAATGGCCCTATCTAGAGCCAGTGTTTGATTTGTCCTTCATGGGCTACTGTAGAACAACATGGCGGATTCTGAGGAAGAGGACCTGCTGCGTAAGAGACACAACAATTCTTATTTTCAGATGATTGTCCCAGGAATGATTCCTAGAAAAATGTAAATATAAAAACAAAAAATATTTTTAGTTATCTTGCGTGAAACCCGGAAATGAGTCAGCATTTTAACTCACAACTCCCAGGTCTCCAAGCAAATAGGTTTTTGAATGGGTTTTTGTTTAGGTGCCTGAAATAAGATCTGTGGACAACACAAGCGTAAGATATTTTTTGCGTTTTGTTCTACGACATAAAATACGCCAGTAAACACCCCACTTGTAAACTTTGAAGCTTCTAGTGTCTTTAAAAAGGCGGTTGCTAACAAAGGGCTAAATGAGACTACAGAACGTCATCACGCCGAGCCGCGCCGAACACGGATTTACAGTAATTGCGGTGACGTCACGCTGTGCGACTACGGTGCAGTTCGTTTATAGCCTAGCGTTAGCTTTTTACTTCTGACGACTGCATTTAGCTTCAGTAATCATAAAAAGTGGTGTTAATATATGAAGATTATTTTGCCGAACAAAACGTGTAAGTGTTACAAACGTTTATTTGCCACAGTGCTTATTTTCGGCAATAATATGAAGCCAAATGAAAAATGCTATAGGGTTTTTCGACGGTTGAACCAGTGCGATGCTAACTTCGCGTCGAGGCCACAGAAAAACGTCTTCCCCGGGACACTATGAAGAGATAGCTGTGAAAATTAGATACCATTATTGTCAATAGAGGCCCTTGAAACCTACACACGAGACATTTAACGTCCTTAGATTTATCTAGGCTACGCGTTTGTTTATTGAATAATACATTTTAAGTCATACAGTATATAACTGCCTGTGCAACCATAGTAACCTTGTCGTAAAATGGAGGGCTTTAGGACCATGGAGCCGGGACCTGCAGCAGCTACATCGCAGTGCATTTAAATAGGAAAGTCATTATTATAACGATGACAGCAGCAACACACCTTTCCACGTCAGGAAGGAGGAAGACGCACAGCGGCTGTTGTGCGTTCACTTGTGTCAGTGTGAAGTCAGTGTGAGCTGCCCCTGTCCTCTCTCCTCTCTGTCTGTCTGTCTGTCTGTCCATCCATGCCCGCCGTGTGATCTTCTGCTGTCTCACCCGATCTCAGAGCTGTGGAATGAGTTTTATTACCAACTGGAAACGAAGCTTGAAGAAAAATGACAGCAAAAAGTGAGTAGAAGGGGGGGGAGAGCTCCCGAAAATCAGTGCAAGTCCTGGCCCTGTCGGTACCTGTCTGTTCTCATTACAGAATTTAATCGCACTTTTGAGTGTCACACGTTATCTTGTCGTCACACAGAGATAGTTGAGTAGAGCACAGCATGTTCAGTGCCAGCATAGATCCTCTTCAGACAGCACACACTCTGATATGAATATCAGATATGATCTGTAAAGTTCAGTCCTGTGTTCCTTTACTCTAAAAGAGTCACGCTGTTCACCATTTAAAAAGAAAAAGTTGTGTTTGATAATAATTATCTAATCCAATATCTGATAAAAACCATAGAGGAGCCTGCCCACTGTGAGTCAACAGGGAATACAATGTGCTTTACTGTAAGTTTGGTATCATGATCCATCTAACTGCGCTCATTAAGTCTTTTGTTGCCGGTCTGCAGCCTGTTAGACAGCATTACATTCATGATGTGATCGAGCAGGCTTTTACTTTCCTAGCAGTGCGCTGAAATACACTTGTTCTGGGGTTTTGCTGTTGTTTTAGATAAGGCAGCCTTATTTGTACAGCACATTTCAAACACAAGGGCAATTCAACAGAGCAATAACATATAAAATATAATAAAGAATACTGAGAAGAGTTTTGTTTTGTCCCATCTGCAGGCTGAGATCATCTGTGCAAACATGTGTTAATGAGGTGATAATCTAACCAAGTGGCTTCCAAACCTGGAGGCCAGCACACCCACAAGTGGGCACAAAATGTACTCAGGGGTTTGTAAGATGATTACCTGCATAAGGGGGAAAATGCCACACCAGATCATGTTTACCTTTTGAATGATCTCTTTGAATCTTTACTTTTTCATTGTGTAGAGCTATACGTTATCTCATACCTCACAGACATGCACCCTGTGATGACGAGTCACAAGATGAAGAAGTTGGTCTGAAGTCTTGTGTCACCGTGAACATGTGATATTTTTTGCATCTCATCATGAGTAGTGGTCCTGTTGATTCCACATTTAGCGTGATAAATATATTTTTCATTTTCAGCATATAATTGCTGTTTAATTTAAGGGGATAGTTCACCCCGAAATCGAAAACACACCTTCTCCCTCTTACCTGTAGTGCTATTTATTGAACTAAATTGTTTTGGTGTGAGCTGCTGAGTGTTGGAGATATCAGCCATAGAGATGTCTGCCTTCTTTCCAATATAATAGAACTAGATGGCACTCGGCTTGTGGTGCTCAAGCACCAAAAACATACATCTGAAAAACCCTTGTGTCTCTCCAGAAATCATGACACGGCTACTCAAAATAATCCACAGACCTTGTTGTGAGCCGTTTCATGTAGGAACTATTTTCTTTCTAACAAACTGCTAGTTCAGCTAGCACCACTGAGTTATCTAACGTTGCAGCTCAGCCGAGGAGGACACCATTAATGTTACCATCTCATACTGTCATGAGCACGGGGCTCTCGTTCATAAGAAAATGCACGGTTTTTAGCCCATGCTGGCAGGTGTAGTTTGGCAAAAAGAAAATAGTTCCTACATGAAACTGCTCTCAACAAGGTCTGTGGATTATCATCAGTAACCGGGTCATGATCTCTTCAAGAACACATTTCTGTTGAGTTTTCCAAATTTATTTTTTTGGCATTTTGAGCACCACAAGCCGAGTGCCATCCAGTTCTATTATATTACAGAGAAGGCAGACATCTCTAGGGCTGATATCACCAACACTCCAACAATTTAAACTATTTGTTTGAAAGTCATGAGTTCTCCTCAGATCTTCAGATCAGACTTACAGTATCCTAGAACACCTTCTCTTCTCGCCATCATGAGATCCATTCTTATGTTCTCTCTAAGTTAACCTTTGACCTCCTCACAGGGTTGCCATGCAGGCGCAAGACATCCCTGACAGCCCGGACTCCCCGAGCCGGTAGGTTCACATTGTGCTCAGTCATTTATTCTTAGAAACAATCAGCGGTGTCACAAAGGAAACAATAAACCCTGTGATCTCACAGTGTTATTAAACCATTAAATAACAGCGTAATAATACATTTGAGTTGTAAGCATTTTAGCTCCTACAGACTAGAGTCGTACACAGAGTCACTTTTATTTCTTTTCCCAGGTTGTCAGTCATAAACAGTCCAGAATTGGATCCCATCATCACAGACTTCAGGTGAGTGTGAATTTAAAACCATCAAGGACATGTAAAGTAAAACAAAATCAGATAAAAGCATATTCTGGGTTACAGTTTAAAATTTGAGTGAATATTTTGAGTCTTTCTGTGAAACTCAATATGAGTTCACCAAAACATTCCCCAAGATCTGATCCCACATTAGGCCGATTTCACAGACATTTTTCCCAAAACTGTCCCATTAATATCCGAAAAAATGTCCACAACGAATTGAAAAGAAATAAGTAGCCTGGGAGTGTCCACATGTATCAGTGTCCGAGTTTCTATGGCTCTCACGGTCATGTTTCTCAAACAATAGCGGGCCTTTCAGCTGGTTTGTCATCCCTTGAGATCTCCCTCTTTTCTCTAAAACAGCCTTGATTTTGTTCCTCTGTTTCAGGTTACAGCTACCGGACAACAAAGATGCTCTGCAGTCAACAAATCCATCAAATGGGTAAGACAGGACAGTGAACTCCGATAAAGCAACACTTTGGTTTAGATCGCAACAACAACAATAATGCAGAGAAGCCCGCTGATGTCCCACCATTTGCAAAAATTCTTGAAAAGTTCTTACTGTGCTTGTTTTATGTTTTGTGATCCTGTCTGCGAGTGAGCTGCTGTGAGCAGATTGCACCTTACAGCTGACTTAAAGGACTTCTTGATGTATTGGTGACATGTTGGAGTAAAGGCCATCAGATGGTCTCTGGCAGCTTCTCCCTGCAGTTCGACATATCAAAAATTCAGACAGAGAGAACCTGAGAATCATCTCTCAACTCTCCCTGTCAAGTTATGACAGGATGAATGTGAGTTAGTTGCTTATTCAGTAGTTTATTTCTACATTCTGTGTCCAGGCATGTAAAGGATTATATTGTTAGCCTGAGGGAGAGGATAGCTGCGTGTGTTTGGATCAGAGGGAGGGAACTACAGGAAAAGAGCACGGATGAGCCGCGCAGTTAATTCTAAATTGAATAAATCCAAGTTAAAGGTGCTAAATGTTGAGGTTTCAGATTTTTAGTTAGTAAGGAAAATACTCTTGTGATTTTTAAAGTAACAGACATGTGGGAAAAATATGCTTATTCTCTTTCTAGCTGAGAGTTAGATGTCAGGTTGATGCCACTTCCATATCCGTACATTAAACATGAAGCCAGGAAGCAGTTAGCTTAGCTTAGCACAGTGGTTCCCATCTGGTCCAGCCATGGGGGTCCAGATTTCTCCTTAGTCACTGGTTCAAGGTCCCACAGTTTAATATATTCAGGGTCATACTTGCGTTTGGCCATGTCGCTGTCTCTGTCAATAGCTGTCCATTAGTCACTCACCCTACAGCAATAAAACAGCATTTCAACATAAAAGCTCCGTGCTGGAAATTTACTGTACTTAAAAATAAAGCGTATTAATCAGCAGTTTAAATCCCCACAGTCCATTCAGAATGGGCCCATAGCCCAGTTTTGGACCACACCCCACCAGTTGGGAACCACTGGCTTAGCATCAAGACTGAGACAGGGTGAAACATCTAGCACAACGGCAACAAAATCTGCCGACCACCACCTGTAAAGCTCGCTAATTTACTTGTTATATGTGCAAGCTACATTTCCTGATGTCAGACAGAATTGTCAACTTGTTAAACTCCTTTTCTATCTTTCGTCTGACATCCACTTTAACTGATTTCCGTGTTGGAGGGGGATGAGATTTTCCCTACTAGAGACCCACATATCCGCCTCAATCTAACGTCAATGTAAGCCCAAACTGATGTGTAGTCATGGTAACATACCTGTTTTAAGAGTGGAATGAGTGAAGTAAAAACAAATGTCAATGTCAAGCAATATTGAGAAGACGTGTCAGTTTAGAACAGCCTTGATAGTGGCGTCTGTTTTGTCTTTAGTGCTTGCCATTGTTGTTATTACTCCTCTTTGGTTGAGACACACTGCTTGACAACACTTGACAACAGTTTGACAGCTGCGTTCATCCTGTCTGTGGGGCTGATTGACTGATCAAGACTCAGCTCTCATTGGTAATTTTTTATTCTAACCAAAAACTCCACTGGTTTATGTCACAATGAACTGCACTTTATAGCGCTCTCCTTGTCATCTGACCACTCAAAGTGCTTTTACACAACATGTCACATTCACCTATTCACACACAGTCACACACTGGTGGCCGAGGCTACCATACCTGGTGCCACCTGCTACTCAGTAACCATTCACACACACTCACACATTAGTGGAACAGCCATCAGGAGTGATTTGGTTGCCCAAGAATACTTGGACATGCGGAGTGGAAGAGCCAGGGATCAAACCAACAATCTTCCTATTAGTAGACAATGCCAGACAACTCAGTCAACTCACACTCTGTGGAGTGAGCAGACTCAAAGGTCTGAACTCAGGCAACCATTTATTCATTTGTTTCATTCATTTTCCATAACTGCTTATCCTGGTACAGGGTTGCAGGGGTGCTGGAGGCTGTACCAGCTGTCACTGGACGAGAGGCAGGGTACACCCTGGACAGGTTGCCAGACTGTCACAGGGCTGACACATAGAGACAGACAACCATTCACACTCACATTCACACCTACAGGCATATTTAATGTTCAGATTTGAAATGGTGCATCTGTCCCAAAATGTCGAACCATTGCATTGTTTTTGTACCGTGTTGTGATCTATGGCTGATTTACAGCACAAAGATTAGTACGTGCCTCAAGCCCTGCTGCATTATTCTGAGCAGATACTTTCAAGTTAGGGTTAATTTCCTCTCAATTGAAGACATTTGTTGTCAGTGGGCATTAAAACAAGATACCAGTATATGTAGAACACAGATGTTCAGGATGATTTACCAATGTGCGGTGTGCAAAAGCAGCAGAGATTTGCATATTATTGTATTAAACCCAAAGCCTAAATAGTTCAAAGTGGCAACATTTCTTGTTTTTCTGACGTCAAATCCAATTCTTCACCATGAGGACAGCAGCAGCGTATCAAATCTAATTATCTCCGCCATAAACCCGTGACCGTCTGTGCTCCTCACAGCCCACACATGAGAGAGATGGAAGCAACAATTAAGCTTCTTCTTTTTTTTTTTTTACTACAGTCTATAAAGACAGATGGGTTTCCCTTCTTGTTCCTGTGCTGGCCAAAGTGCCAAAGTGCTTTGCTCCTATGATGGTGTTTTTATGGGCTGTGATGTGGGAGAAAATATGTCAAACGTAATGAGCACTTAGACACAGTCACATGAGTGTGATCTTTATGCTCTCTTGATGTTAGCAGTGTTACTAATAGAGTGTGTATGTGTGTGTATGTGGTTGTGTATGTGTGCTAGAGAGCCATGCCACTGTACATTTAATATGTTCCTGTGGCTCCATGGAGAGAAATTATACTCTATATGAATCAGCGGAGGATTTATATTGTTTTGGATTTATGCTTATTGATTTATACGGTCTTGCAGTTTATGTGTTCATTTTTCAGGATGTTTAAGCGTCTACCAGGAAAATTCAAACATGCCAGTTACCAGTTAAGAAGTGAAATAATTTTGATGATCAGTCTGTTGACAGAAAATTGGCAACAATTTTTAATCATCAGCTAATCATTCAAGTCATTTTTCAAGCAAGAATACCAAACATTTCTTTGTTTTAGCTTCTCTAATGGCATTTGTTGTGTTTCTGTAAACTTGAATAGCTTCATTTTGGACAGAAGAAGCAATCATCCGAAAACATCACCTTGGGCTTTGCAGGCATCTAGTTTTTTCTGACATTTTGTAGACCCGATAATTAAATTAACAATGTGGAAGATCTGTGGCATCTAGCAGTTTGAAACCAGCTGAAACTTCTCTCGCTTAGAGTTCCTTCAGTGTTCATTATTCAGGACGTTTCTGTAAGGAGCTGAATTATGCTCAGAGGTCTCTTCCTCGCCAAATTGGATTAGGCGTCTCATTTATAAACATCGTGTACGCACAAAACGAGGCCTGAAAGAGGTGTACGCCACCTCCCGCAGAAAAGTTGTGACCTATAAAAACAGACTTGATTTGAGAAGCTCTGACCCATGCTTACAGACATTTTGAAGACAGAAAATTGGCAGCGCAGATGGTGGAGTGGAAGCCCGATTGTAGAGGTTGTCGGATATTTTTTAGTGTACGCCATTCTTGGTTTTTGTCCGTTTTTAGTATGGATCCTACGCACTGTTTTATAAATGAGACCCCAGGTGATTAAAACTGGTAAAAACACTGAATAAAGCAGTTTCATGTTACAAGTCAGTGTTTCTTTTACGCAGTTCGGCGTGTCGGAGATGCAAATGTGTGCTCACCATTTCTCTCTGATAATTTAAGATCCAGACGTTCAGTAGGTCTCTGTCTCTCCAAAACAAATGGACATGGAAAATTTAAACAGGTTAAAATGCTGAATAAAGCAGTTTCACTTTGTAAACATCTGTTTTTCTGATGCTCTCATTGCGGAGGGGCTGCTTAATATGGTGGCCAACACCAAAACACATGTTTGTCCATTCTGGGCTACTGCAGCGGTACAAAGTGGTGATCTCTATCCACCTTATTCCTAGCCCCCATGATACCTTGTGTGAATTCCGTGTGCAACTTCCTCCGCTTGTCTGCGTTAATGACACAGTTTACATGTTTTGTTTAACTTCTGATTTATTATTTATTCTGAGTGAAACATGAAGCTGAATTTAGCAGCAGACTTAAGTAATAGTAATGTAAAGTAGGAGTAAAAGAAATAACTTTTGGCGTTCATTTTCTTATATGATGCAATAGAAGTACAGTGAATCAGTAACACATTCTCAGCCTAATGACTAAATACATATTTCAAGGTATGTTGCTGAGTTTATTTTCTAAAATAGGTTGAGAATGAAGTCAGACAGGGAAAGACAGGGATATCATGTACTGACGTTGAGTGATGGACCTGTCAGTCTACGTGTCAGCGTCCTCTGCAAATTCTGATTTAATACTTTTCGCTGTCTGGTGAAACTTTTGTTGGTTTTGTTTTTCATATCAATGGTACCTTTGGCAACAGGAACAATCCCTTTTCGTTCTGGTCACATGTTCAACACACAGTTGCTGAGGACATAAATTTATCTTAGACTGGTTGTTAGTCGTTACAGACACGGACAGTGCAACAGGTACCAGAGCTCCGCAAAGACATTTTAGAAAATGCTACGTTAATATCAGTTAAATATTTTTTAAAAATAAATTAGTATTTGCTAAACTGAAGGCAAATTACTTTCGTAAAGAACCAGCTTTGGCAGTTAGCCACCAAGAGTAGCCACTGGGACTAACTACAGACAGTCTATGGGACTAACTAGCTTAATGCTACTTCCGCTATCTCACAGGAAGTTGTGCACATAATCATTTCCACAGTAGTGCCCTCAGGAATAAGGTGGATAGACGGGAACCTGCTCCCTGTGTAGATATAAACGTCTCATTCTCAGGTAACAAAAACACAACCTTCTTGTTTTCAGGTGATTTTACACTAAAGAAAACATTCTTATTATATCATATTTTTTTCCATTTCTGCTGATACATCCCTCTAAATCCCACACGCTGGACCTTTAACTTGAAATTAATTGAGAAAATAATTGTTAGTCGTGGTGCTTGTGCATTTACCAGACTGAGGTGAATAAACAAACATCTTTATGAGAAGAGCAAATGCTATTTAATCAGTGTAGAATTTGAAAACCCTCCAGCAGAGTGATTCATTTCCAAAATACATGCATTACACAAACCAATACTCAATATTGGCTGGTTGAACACTCAAGCTGGCACATTTGTTCTCAGAGTCTACACATGCTTTGTTCAAACCAGAGTGTATTTAATGCGTCTTATTACTTTTCCAAAGGATTTATGATCCTTGCACTTTTCTGACACTAGATAATTGAGCTTTCTCACAGCAGACGTTTTGATTTATCGCAGGAAACACACAGGTGTAATCAATTCCTTTAACAACAGCTCTGTTCCATTTTACTGTGTCAGTGAGCTTTTGTCTGTGAACAGCTTTTACTCTTTAAAGATAAAGGAAGTGTAACCCTTACTGATATTATGAATACACCTGTGGTTTTCCTGCTGTGTCATGTTAAAATGCATTGAAAAGGTTTTTCATTCATAATTTCACATCAGCTCTTGCGTGCATCCACAGTACGAGCTGCTGTACTGCGTCTATGTCTTCTATTTCTGGACTCTCTGGTCGCTGCAGCGTTCAGTCTCTGCCACTGCAGCAGAATAGACCGGGAGAGTCTCACTACGCATCAGCACTCTCTTCTTCCATCTTTAAAGCCTCACGCTCCCTCTTTCACCTTCAGCAGCACAAAGTTTTGTCTCAGGGAGGAATTAATTACTCGTAACTTATTTCTCTCTCTGTCGTTCTGTGCTTCCTCTTGATTTTTCTCCCTTTGCTTGTGTCACATCTTTAAGAAAATCCTTAGGCCATGAATTGTGGCCCTTTAGCCCCGCCCCCTGACTTTGCATTAACCAATCAGAGCAGAGACTGCAGTGTGTAGCATGAGGGTGATGATCGGAAGAGGTGGGACAGGCCTCTTGTATGTATGTATGAGAGTTAGAGGCGGCACAGATAGACTGTGTTTTCTGCCCTCATGTGTGATAGTCATCCCAATCTTATTAAGATCTGCTGTTGCTGCTTCGTCCCTCCTCCTCCTCTCTTTCTCCCTCCCTCCCTCCCTGTCTCCTTCATTCTTCCCTCCCTCCCTCTCTTTCACCCGACTGCCCTTCTGCTGCTGCTTCTGCTCTTGTTGCTGCTGCTGCTGCAACAGAAAAAGACGTAGACCATCACACTGCACTGCTGGAAAGGCCTCAGGCTCACGTTGACTTCTGCAGTTTCCAGCTTTCTCTGTCTCTCTATCCCTCACACACACACTCACACACTGTTGCCAGATGAAAATGTCAGGAGAGGAAGAGACTCTGTCAAACGGGTAAGATACTTGCTGCATGTTTAAATGCCGTGTGTCATTCACTTGGCCTCTGCCACATGCTCTTTAGGTGTTTTGTGTGTGTGTGTGTTCTTGCTGTGACACTCAGGCATGTGGACAAACTCGCTTAGTGTACTACAGGAGCAGCTCGGCTCTTTTGTGTCACAGCTCAACGCCGTAAGGCCTCCGAAAAACACCCTATATCAGCTGGAACAAGTGTGGTGAAAGCTCTGTGAACCGCAGTCGATAATCTAATGCTTCGTCACTGTTCGAGGAGTGTGTGTATGTGTGTGTGTTCTGGTTTTCATGAGCACATGCATGCTTGTGTAGTATATGAATAGGGGTTGTGTGCTAAGTGTTTGTGTGGCTCGCTTGTAATGATCACCATTGTGCAAGTCGTTCTCTAGAGAAATCAACCCAGAATTTCAGCTGACTTGAAGTTGAATTAAATTATTGGGACAATGCGTGGTATGCACATCCTGAATCTAGGAGACGCTCCTCATTGTTCTGGTTGTAATGCCTTTTCTTCCTTTAATACAATTGTCAAATATTCCCTTTAGCAAGACAGCAAATAAGCAGAAATGTCAGACCACTGCTTCGTTATTGTGCTGTGCTGGAATGTATGGCTGCTTTACAGCACAGTGGTTTGTTGCTTTATGGCACAGATCCATTTTACTTTCCAGGGAATCAATACATGCCTTTATCACTGCGTAATGTAGGATTTAGAGTCACTTATTAGCAGAAATAGAATATAATACTCATAAATAACTATGTCTTCATTAGTTTATAATCACCTGATCATAAGAAACGTGTTTTCATTTCTTTAGAATGAGCCGTTTATATCTACATACAGAGCTGGTCCTCTTCCACAGACTCCGCCATGTTGTTCTACTGTAGCCCAGAATGGACAAATCAAACACTGGCTCTGAATAGGACCATTTGCGTCAGCCACCGTAGTAGCCGCTACACGCTTGGCACACGGGAGAAGTTTCAGTTCCGCAGCCTCATCACTAGACGCTTCTAAATCCTACACACTAAACCTTAAGATTCATTTTACCTTATTAGAGGAAAGTTAATTTAGAAGGGAGGGAGGGAGTAAATTTTGTTTCAGTACTGTGGGACACACATTTTGGGCATCAAACATTTAATTTCCTGCATTCTGGTGTTTTTTTAAGAACCAATTTGTGCCTTTTCAGCATTTATTTATAGTGGGAATATAAAAATATTGAACTGTGTTCTCATCTAAATATATGCCTATGACTTTTGTCACCGATTGAGAGCTGGTTTCTTTTCCGTGTCCTCGGGCCTCAGATTGTCTTCATGGTGCAGACCTGCCAAAATCTTGTTTTCCTGGCAGTCAGGACCAGTTCAGTCAGTTTCCAGGTACAAGGAAACGAGGAAGGCACTGATTGTTTGCTCTAAAGTAACCTCTATTACTGTACGGTTTGATTTTCAGCCCCTGCGAAATCTACACAGATCAACAGTAGAATTTTTTTAGATTTAACTTTAGTGTCATTGCAGAGTAGCTACATCTAAGTTCTTGAGCAGCACATATCCTGAAGCTGTTCCTTTCCTTAACATCACAAACACGGTACAGCAGGCCACTCGGCAGGTTGAGTAATTGAGCAATAAGGCAGATGCACTCGCAACAATTTATCTAGTGCATCTTTTGATGCTGCTGCTTATTTCCCTAAAGGTGCTAGTGTTCTGTCTATGGTGCTCTTATGTGTTGGATTTCATCTACCCATTTGTTTTATGCTTTTATGAATTTATGGTTATGGATTTGACCTATCTGTGTTTTGTTGTACTTTGTTTAATGTATTATGTGCTTTACGATTGAGTGGCTTTACTATTTTGTCTTTCTCTGTCTTAAAGTGAGCTCAACAGGACAAATTCCATTTGGCGATTAAGTATTAAATCTAAAGTAATCTTGAGTACAAGTGCAGAGATGCTGAAACCAGGGGTGTAGTGCTGTCTGTTAGTCCTGCAGCGCACCAATTACGAGGTGAAGTTGTGGCGAGTTTTCAAAGTTATGTAACCACTGCTCCTATGGTGACAAGTTTACGTGCATTAGTCATATGTAACTATAAAATTAAAGGATGATTTTTTGCCTTATCATCTTTACTAGTTAACAGTTAGCAGCTGTAGATTGAGAAAAAATATTTTAATTCATCGTGCTGCTCAAAGCTTTTAAGGTGAAATGTTTTCTTGCATGTTAATCAATGCATGAGTTGACTTTGGGAATCAGGCAACACACCTTAAATGTCAACATGACAACTTTGACCATTCAGTTTGTTTTTATTGTCTTTGTTGCATGACGTATGCTTTAGTGGTGATTGGCTCTTCAAGTGCTGCAAAAAAATTAAATAATTCAGTGAATATTCTATTTCCTAACTTGTAGAAAAAAATTGTGGTGGGCATTGTTCCCGTGTGCTCCGGCAGCACTACACCCCTGACTGAAATATAGTCATAAAGTGTTGCCTGACTGGGAATCAAACCCGTGCTGCTTAGAATCCTAGCTACTAGACCATCAGGGAGAGGCATTATGTTGTGTGCACATGTTCCTGCTGCTTTCAACCACATAAGTAAACAAGCTCCTCTGTATTACCATAGCTCTTTAACAATTATTGGCATTTATTATTGATGAGGTCTAACAGGTGATTTGACTCCAGCAACATTTGTAATACGACTGAATAATATGTAAGTGGTAGTGTTGATATTGCAGTTAGGTTTAGAGTCAAGAACAGGCACATATGTATATTTGATAGTTAAGGTGAAGGTCCAGAGGATAGATGTAGTCAATGCAGAGTCAGCACAAGAGCAGAGAGACGATTTAGTTCCCAAGACAACCTGATGTTGATAGATGTTCTTACACACACGGCTCTAGTTCTTCCTGTAAGCTTGTTGTTTTAGGTAAGAGGGACAGTAGGCAGTCGCTGCACCTATTTTCACACAGAGAGAAAAGTGTTTCGACACAGTTGGAGGAAGCTCTGGTTGGATTGGTCGGATTTAGTCAGTGGCCACTGGGGGAGGACATGTGACTCTACAGCACTGTCCTTGAAATCAATGACATGAACACATAAAAAGTATTTTACCTTGTTGTAATATCCTGTTTGCATTATTATTAATGTTTGTATTATTATTCCCTTTATGTGTCAGTGGTTTATTCTTAGTAGGGACTCAATTATGAAATGCCTGAATGTAAACTAAGTTTGGATAATATATTATTTACTATTTAGCATTTAGTATTCACAACACAATACTGGCTGTCCCACATAACTTTGGAGTATAAAACCATTTCCCATTATTTTTTGTGTTTATCAGAACACCTGAAACTTTATTTATTTTTTATTTTTGGACATCTTAATAGTTTTCCCACCTACAGACACATGTGAACTGAACATTCATGTTTCTCTGACAGCAGTTGTCACTGTGAGTCTCGTCCTGTTATCAGGAAGTTCAGCTTGCTGCTGGTCATATGGTGAACACAGCAGTCACCCGCATGTCATTAGCCAGAGCTGCACGAGTGCGTGTGCTCCTTTATGGTGGCGGCGGTGGTGGTGGTGTTTGTGTGTGTGTGTGTGTGATGAGTGTATAGTTCCTCTGTGTTTCTAATGGGCAGGAATGTAAAGTGAATGCTGTCTGTTAGTCACTGCTGTTATACACATTAGTCTTAGTTGTGTTTGCTCAGTTTCTGCGCTCCTATTCTTCTGCGTTCGTCTAATATTTGCTGCAGGTCTCTGAGTTAAAGAGGTAATAGAGAGTGGTGCAGGAATGAGTCCTATAATCTGTAAATGAGTTAGCAATTTTGCTCTTCCTGTTCCTTCATCTTGAAGTCTGCGTGGTTAGATGCCTGAAATTAGGTCTGTGGTTAAAACAAGCCTAAGAGATTTTCATGTTTTGTTCTACGACATTAAATATGTCCATAAATATTGTATTAGTGTATTTTTATATGATTGTATGTGTGCTAATAAAGGCAGTTGCCACCAAGTGGCTAACTGAGACTACAGATGTGTTTGGGGACATTATACGTCATCATGACAAGCATGGCTTTATGCTGCAATCCACTGTACCTCCAACACAGGAACATGCAATACAACGGTCAGTCAAGTCAGAATTCCAAGTAGGAAACTTGAGCAGGATCCATCTAGCCCGAGTTTACCCACATAAACAAACCTGACATCTCAGCAACATGGCGGTGCACACAGTGAACCGAGCAGAATGACCTTTTTACTAGTACATTTGTGGCTTTTGTGGTGACGAGCAACGCTGTAACAATGTTGTAGCTGCCATTTCCATTTCCAGTCAGTTGATTTATGCTTGATGGAAGTTTTTGCAAGCATGCATATCTCCACCTCTGTGCACAATAAAACAAATGCACACAACTCTATGCTATCAACTGAGGTGGTTCACACTATTATGCTCAGCACCCGTTCCCAAAATTTGAGTTAGTGTACTTTATTTAAATGAGCAAAGACAAGCAAGACTTATTTCATATGCCACATACGTTCTCTGTAGATGTGTCTGAAGCTCAAAGACTTGCCATACAAACATCGTTTTGCTGTAGGCATTCATGTTTTTCTGAGCAGATGCACATCTAGATTAGATGTCGGGAATACCGACTCCGAATTATTGACTTGCTACTTGCAATGGATTGCAGCATTACAGCTTCGTTGTGAGGTTGATGTTGAAGTTGTGACCATGGTGTAGATGGTTTGTAGCCTGATGTAGGCTTCTTACTTCTGGTGATTGCATTTACACTTCAAAAATCATAAAAATGGAGTAATGTAATGTATCATAAACTTTTGTTTGCCTCATCTTATTTCTGCAATAATCCAAAAAAATTCCAGTGGCTTTTTGTTGAGGGAACCAGGGCCAAGCTAATTTCCGAGTTGGCCTACAAAAGCGTCATCCATGCAGCACTCCACACTGACCTACTGACTAAATGGGCAGTAATTGTCAGGCTGATGTGATCCATAAAGAGGCCTGGAAGTTAAGAGTAGAAAACCAAACTGTGTTTCAGGATGAAACAGCAAAATCAGGTTCCTATTCCACAGAAACACACCAATACATAACAAACAAATGAACAGAAAAAAAGGAAAAACAGCCTGTGTTCAAGCTTTTCATGACACAAATGGCATAAATTGCAAATAACTGAATGTGAGGAAAAAAGTGTCATTGTACAAAACAAACAGTCCACATAAAGAGAAAAGAATCAGCTTAATACTGAAAAACATTAGTGTTTCAGATTTACCATCGACCTAATCTATTCGTTCAACTCATTATGTCGGGTGTTAATGTGTTTTTCACATGCTGTGTGTCGTTCTCACCCTGATGTGAAGGAATAAAAGCTGCATGTAAACAGATCCATTATCAGTACGGCGAGAGAAATCAAAGAGGCAGAAGAAAGAGTGCATGATCAGTTTGGCCACATCACACACTCGTCACGTGAGGAGCATGTGCAGCGTGTAATGAAGTCTTAATTCACAGCGACATTATCAGCAATCATTAGGAGAAGTTCCTCGGTTTTACAAAGACAGCTCACAGCAGCGAGTTGTGTATAAAAAGAAACAAATTAATTAAAGCAGCAGCAGCAGCATCAGTTCTTCAATTTAAAAAATTATCTTGTTCAAAACTGCTCCTTGAGAGTTCATTTCTATAAAGTGGATGGTTGTGCAAGTACTGAAATTTAGACTGATTCTCTCTTTAATGTGCAGTTTAATGCAACGACACTAACAGCAAAGTGCGATCTCAAACCAGGCGGCACAGGAGCCCTTCTGTGCGGAGTTTGCATGTTCTCCCCGTGTCAGTGTGGGTTTTCTCCGGCTTCCTCCCACAGTCCAAAGACATGCAGGTTAATTGGTGACTCTAAATTGTCCGTAGGTGTGAATGTGAGTGTGAATGGTTGTCTGTCTCTATGTGTCAGCCCTGTGATAGTCTGGCGACTTGTCCAGGGTGTACCCTGCCTCTCGCTTAATGTCAGCTGGGATAGGCTCCACCCCTCCTGCGACCCTCAAGAGGATAAGCGTGTACGGAAAATGAATGAATGACTATGTCAAGCCAGTTTGATTGTCTTGCTCAACCTGCCCTGTGTTTCTCTTGTGAAGTAGGAGGGGGAATATTATGTAGGTAAACTGAGACAACATCATGATCCCAGTGTCTGTTGTAGGTCAGTGTTCGGAGACTGTCTTTGTTGCGGTAAATGAGAACAGGGTCACTGCAGTAGTGAGAGAGACAGTTATAAAAAAGGATGAGGTGAAGTGGATCTTTTGTGGATCTTGAAATAAGAATCAACTTAAAGAAAAAGTGACAATTTAAAGAGGAGTTTTCAGGAATGTTTATATATCGACTGAAATCTTAATGAACTTTATTGACAATACAAACATAACAACAGAATCATTTTTCAGTAATACTGTGTTGTTCCACAAAATTTTGCTCAATATTGATATTGTAAGAGATCAGAGTTGCTTAAACCCACATGTTTCTTATTTATTAGATAATAAAATTTTTAGATTATAATGTGTTTTCAGCACTCTTTCTCTTCACTCATCCAGATTCTGTTTGTTTTGCTTTTGCAGGTGCTCACGGTCAGACCTGTCGCTGGCTCTGGAGGACTGCATGGCCGCCCTGGATCTGTTCCTCCAAAACGACTTTGAGGAGGCGCAGGCCCGGCTTAGATGCAGGTACGAGAACAACCTGAACCCCGTGCAGGCAGATACAGCTGCTGTCCTCAGCTCTGACCCACCTGGGTTTGTGCTTTCATGGACAAATATAAGAGACAAACGACTGATGATATGCATGCAAGCAACTGTGTTTTTTGCACTCTCAGAATTCTAACAGTAAACTGCATTCACACGCAGTTCTTCATACAGACATTTTGACACATAACAGCATGAAAATACAGGTGTAAATGATAGAATTAATGGTGGATGAATAGCATTTAGCTGCTGCAGTCTCAGGGTCCTGGTATTGAGCATGCTGGCTCACTGTCACGTTGTTATGGTTTACTGGGACACTTCAGCAGCACCATCTTTAATGTTATTAGTAACACCTGTGTTTTAAAAAAAATGGTTGTAGCCACCGTGACATCGGCTAGTGGTTTGTGTACTCCCGTTTTGAAGCCTTGAGTTTGCAATTTTGGCCATCACAATCTTGGATTTTTAGAGTTAGAAGTGACCCGAGGTGACCGAGGACCCTGTCATCAAGCAGCCTGTCACTCAAAGCCGCCACACCATTAATTATGCATTACTTTAAGCCTTAATTACACTTGAACGGATGAGTTTTATAAACCGCCCCCACACCCACTGCCTCTGTGCCTGTAAGTACAGCCTCACAGGGCCACTGCATGACTGTACTCTTTTTCTTGTTTTATATTACTGCTGTGCTCATCTCACTCTTAAAACTGTGCTCACATTGGAAGGCAGGGACGTGTGTTACAGGTCATGTGTTACTGTCACCAGCACGTTTGTTGCTTCTGTTTTCACAGTGATTCAGCAGAAGTCTTTGCCATTACTGAAGGAAATAACATATTTCCTCAGCTAATGCATTCAGTAGTTTGGTGATGGGAGTCTGCCCTGCTAAAAGCAGTTAGATAGATTTATTTTCTCGATAAAAGAGCCAAAATTGAGGAAAAACGTCACTGTAAAATTTGTGTGAATAAGGGACAGATAGATGGACTATTGGATATGAATCCGACTCTTAAAGGGATGGTTTCCAGGATCTATGTGAATATCCAGAAGGTGGCTTCCCCATCCCTTGATTACATAAAAAAGAAATGGGAGGAAGAGTTAGAATTGGACATATCGGAGGTTGATTGGAGATGGGCAGTAGAACTAATACACTCTTCCTCTGTATGTGTTAGACACGGATTGATACAGTTTAAGGTGTTACATAGACTTCATTTTTCAAGGGACAAACTGGCAAGAATTTATCAGGGGGCTGATCCGACTTGTCCTAGATGTAAGCAGGTGCCAGCCAACATATGTCATATGTTCTGGTCTTGTCACAAGCTGAAAGAGTTTTGGACCAAAATTTTCAAAACCTTCTCATCCATTTATAACAAAAATATAGAGCCCACCCCTCTGGCAGCCATCTTTGGTGTGGCACCAGGGGAAGCACAACTAACGACTGCTCAAAGGAAAGCAATAGCATTTTCTTCGTTGTTGGCCAGGAGATTAATTTTATTTAACTGGATAAAGGCAACACCGCCATCTCACAAACGATGGATGGAGGAGGTGATGGCACACCTTAAATTAGAACACCTTAGATTTACGTTGCAGGGCAACACTAAGAGATTCTCTAAGGTTTGGCAGCCTTTTATTTCTCACTTTGAACAGGAGCTTTCAGCTGCTCCAACATAATTGGCAGCTTCTGACCCCCCCCCCCATCTCTCTCTTTTTTTTTTTTTTTTAAATTTATTTTGTTATTTTGTTATTTATTTTCTTCTTATTATCATTATTAATAATTTTGAACTATCACCATTGTTGTTATCATTATTATTGTTGTCATTTTTGTCATTCCTATCTATCTATTTATTTTAATTCGAGAGTGTCTGGCCCATATGGGTGGTGGGTATGTCTGATGTTTAGTATTAGTACGATTTGTCTCGTCACTGTTTTGTCTGTAGTTTAGTTCTGTATTTGTGATGGATATGTTCAGTCCTATTATCTTGGTTTGAATAGGATGTTTGATGTCTGAATATGAAAATCAATAAAAACACTTTTATTATTATTATGAAGAGAACCGGATATAGCATTGGAGGCGGAGTCCCATTCATTTCTGTAGAAGTCGCTCAGTGGCGCATGAAGCCAAAATGGTTCAAATGCCACGTGTAAAATTACCCAGATGATCAGCTCTGCTTCCTGTAAAGCAACAGCACTAAGAACTTCCACCGGCCGAACCAGCTACTTGGGGTTTAGATGTCCATTAAGTTGAGTGGGGATAAAAGGATTTAATCGTGCAGTTCTTCTAGACTTTTCAAATATTATCAGACTGAATGGATTACATCTTAATAATGAAAAGAATCATTTCGCAGGTTTTGTAATGTACAAAAAAGTATCCATTGATTGACAGACGTCTCTTTCGCCATGTAAGTCCATGGGAAAAGGTCTTTTTGGGCTACAGGGCATCACATGACACTGGCTACTGCGATAATTGGCTCCAAAGGCTGGTGCACTTCCTGGGGGCCTGATATGAGCCTGTCATCCATCATCCATGTGTAGATGCACTCTTAATTATCTGTGGTGATTCGGTTGGCAGGCGTAGTTTGGCAGAAAGAAAATAGTTCCTACATGAAATTGCTCACAACAAGGTCTGGAGTAACCAGGTCATGAATTTCGGAAAAAGACGCTGCTGTTGAGTTTTTCAAATGAATTTTTTTGGAGTTTCAGCACCACAAGCTGAGTGCCATCTGGTTCCATTAAACTGGAGAGAAAGGATAGAGAGGGAACAGCTGATATCTCCAACACTCGGCAACTCACACCAAAACAATCTAGACTGATAAATAGCACTACAGGTAAGAGGAACAGTATGTATTTTGATTTTAGGGTGAACTGTCCCTTTAAGAACATTTTGACGCTTAATTCCAATCCCAAAATTATTACACAAGAATTACTTTTAAAGTCCTTGGCACCATAACAGGTCAGAAACAGAGCGCCCACATCAGGGAGCTCCAAAGAAGCTTGTGCGTTTGCTGCTGATGCTGCTGAGATGATTTTACAGCCGTAGGTTTAGTCGCCTCTAGTTTTGTATTCCAACACTGTGTCATCAAGTTGCTCCATTGTCCACCGCTCATTCTCTCCTCTATTATCAGAAACTTAATCACACTGTCACTATTATCCTCCACCTTCTATCTCCTGTCTGGGGCTGCGGGCCACTCCTTAGCCCCAGATTCTTCTTTTCAGTACCGGCTTACATCAAGACAGAAGATCAGCCTCCTGTCAGTCTGTACATTCTTTTAATAGATAAGTATGACTGCGAGATTGACAGCTATTGTCAGTGTGGTGTTGTTAGGGGAGATTTCGGTGTGTTTACCACTGTAGGCTAAGTGTCGGAAAAGTTTAGAGCGATGTGATTTGATTTCTAGGCTCAGACCCAGTTATGAAGACTTATATTGCAACATTACATCAATGCACTGTTGCCAAGTGACTGCCCTGTTGTCATAATCATAATATGTTTGAGTATTTAAACCTGGATTTGTGAAATATTCCAACCTGGAGGAAAATCTGTGTAAATCCAACACCTATAGCTGCTGCCACCTGAGGCCTGGCAGTCTGTCAGCGCAGCGGGTGTCCTGATTTCTGGCTTGATATTCCTCCTACCGCTCTGTGTGTGCTCTCCTGTACTAACTCTGCCTCTTTCAGTTGATAAAGTGCACCTGAGCAAACAGTAGTTGCAAATATGATCATGTTTGTAGCTGTTTGAGCCCAGATGGTTGGATTTGACACATAGTGTGAGAGTCAGAAATCAGTGCAGATTGAAACTTAAGAGATAAGACGGGTCTATCCTGTATAAATCAGGGCCTGCATGGTGATCTGGCCAGGTATTATTGTGTAGTGTTGTTTTACATTCGAAGGCAGCACTCTAATCAAATTGAGACAGGACTTTATTTTGTTTGGCTTAAACAAAACCCAAAATAACACCCACAAACTCCCCCGATTTTTCTGTTTGCTGCTCAGGAAAGGGTTTTGTGAAGAAGCCGATGGCTTGAGGCATAAGACTTATGTAATATTATGTAAGGTGTGATGACATCTGCTGCATTGTGGGAGAGATACTCTGAAAGACTTGGGGAACAAGCAGCCCTGAGGATGTGAAACACTGGCAGAATATTTCCTCGTCTTCCTCAGTGTTTGTCTGTGCTCTGCTTTAGTCCACGTGGGCTTTCCAACTCTCTCCTTCTTCGATCTCCTTTCCCCCTCCTACAGTTGTGTTCTGACGCAGTCAGATGGGACAAGGGTATACCAGAGTCTCTGCAGCACACACACACACACACACACACACACACACACACACTGCAACTAAAATACTGGCGAGACTCTTTCAGAGAGCTTTCATCATGTGGATGTACTCTAAATTCTTTAATCAATCATATGTCCATTACTTTAACCCCTACATTCCTGTTTATGGTCAATGGCAGCTGCACTGGGAGGAAGGCGGGGTTATCCATTACAGGGTTATTGCACTCATACTCGCATCAATGGGCAGTTTAAAGTCTCAACTCCCGGCTGCCAGGAGTGTGACTGTGGAGGGAAAGTGTGACATGCAACATGCGACATTCAACATACATATTTCTCATGGGAAAATTTCTGAGACTAGCGAGTTAATCACTGAGCTACTGACAGTCATTATGTGGACAGTTATCTTGATATATTGTGTGAATTGGGATATTTCACAATATTGGGGTTGAATCTTTCTGATCACCTTTGTCTTGAAGGTTTAGTTCAACCTTTCAATCTTTAGTTTTGATATAAATTGGCCTGAATTCTCAAGAGAAAGGGACGCCTGAAGCTCCCTGCATAAGAAGTAGCTCCTGTTAGAAGGATTTTAATGCTCTGTAGTGTTTTTGAGCCAGCAGCTTTTCCTCACACCTCAGAAGAAGTCTTAGGAAAAGCTGCTGGCTTGAAACATTGCGGATCTATTTGGTTCTATATCTTCGATCCAGCACCCACTCCAGTGGACACCTGGATGTGCGTCTTTTTTTTAAAACGTTTTTTAAGGTTGGTACATGCACAAGTGTTCTCGGGCAAGACTGATACACTGAACCACAAAAATGTAAGTTCATTTGGACAAAAGATGTAACGATATTAATAGGTCAACAGATAGGTCTGCAAAGAGAATCAACCATCGAAAGCAGTGCTTCCCAACTGGTCCAGCCACGGGGTCCAGATTTGTCCATAGTCGTTTGTTCAAGGTCCACACAGTTTATTATTTTTTTCTTTCAACAAGGTATTTTTATTGATAATTCAATAAGATGCACAAAGCATCAAAAAACAAACAAACATAGAACCAACAAGGACAGAAATCAGCCCCACCCAGCCACCAACCCAGAAACAAACAGAGAAAGTCAGACCAGCAAAAGAAAGACAAAAGCGAAAAATAAATAAATGAAAAATAATTCTAAAAATGTACATACATAAATATAAAAAAGATCTAAAATATAAATACACATAAAAAAATGAATACATAAAATAAAAAACAAAAATAATTAAAATAAATAAATAAATTTATAAAATGGAAGACAAATTAATTGTGTGACTTAAGTAGGGGAGTATTACATGTTTCATTACAATTTTTCAGCTTCCATATTTGTCCACTCAGTTAAATATATTCACTGTCATACTTGCGTTTGGCCATGTCGCCAAGCTAGTTTGCGGTCTCTGTCAAGTAGCTGTCTGTTAGTAACTGTTGCTGCAGCAGAAAGCTGTTCTCCGAAATAAAACCTCTGTGCTTTAAATTCACCGTCCTTTAATATAAAGTGTATTTTTTTTTACCAAGTTGACACATTCCTGAGTCACTTGTGGTTCCACCAGTTGGAAAACGTTCATCAAAAGTGTATTTAAGATTCTCTTATTCTCTTGTGGGATGACCAAAAGTTTCTGGGTGCTGTGTTGTGGTTTAAAATGGTGGCTAATTTCACTTCCACATGATGTGCCCTTTGCCAAAATTGTCGTCTGATATTGTCCGTGCATCAACATCAATTCATACTACGTTATATAACCTTCTATTTCATAGTGTTTAAATATTTGAGGCCCAGGCTATATGTTTCTCCTCTTCTGAGTTGTAGTCAAGGAGTCGCTGCAGATTCAGCGTTGTAGAAACATGTCTGCTGTCTGATCAGCCTTCAAGTCTCAGAGGTATCCAACAGCAGGCTTAGTTTTATTTGCCAGATCTCTGTTCAAACATGCCACCAGACCAAGTACAGCCCAAACAGTGCAACCTTACTCTCCCATCATCCTGCCCTGTCCTGTTCCTCACAGCTGCAGCAGGGAGTGGGTGCAGGAGGTGTACTGTAAAGGCGTGACGTACATTGATAATACAAACTGAGGTGCCTCTTGGTGAAAAGGTGTGACGTTGCTCCTGATAATAAGTTACATAATAAGTGCTTTAAATATTTTGACAGAAATAAAGAGTTTTCAGTGTAGTACTGCCCTTACTGACTGTTACTAACACGTCCAGAACTGAAAACAAGGTGTGCATGCACACACATGCATCATTTAAGAAACTACCAAACAACTCTTCCCTTGCGTCATGGAACATTGTGGTGAAAATATGTCAGACAGGTGAGGACCTTTTGTATCCCCGAGCACCGAGACGACACTGATTGAAAAATATCTGAGTGCTGCTGTGAAATATTTGGAATTCTCAGCCACTTTCAGCACAGCGACAAGCAATTCAATTTACCTCACAGCTCCATCTTAAAAGGTTTCTCAGCTTGAGTTTGGGCTGTCGTCTTACATAAGCCTGACGCAATGGAAATGTAAGGCAGGCAAATCTGTCTGCTTCTCAGCCCGTACCTCCGCCTCCTCTGACTCTCTGTCTGTTGCTTCCTGGTTGTTACCGAGTTGGTTCTTGTTTACTGATCCACTGGATTAGAATCAATAATAATAATTCCATTATAGGTGAAGAGTTGAAACTCAGCACTCTGCTCTCTGTCGACTGCCAAACTCCTGATTTGTTGTGTGTCTCTGACAAGCTGAAAGTTACACAGATCATACTGCTTTCACCTTTATCTTTATCAAATTTATATGTATAAAAGTGAAGTTAAACAAAGTTAAAGAGTGTTTTCGAGCTGTGTTTCCGTGGGTTGGGAAATCTGTTTATGCAAACCTAGTTTCCAGTGTCCATGAAAGACGACTGCTTGGAGCTCAGAGTGACATCACACAGTCACATGAGTTGGTCTTTGGTGAACAGCAGTGAAATGTTCGCTATGCAGACCAACAGCATTCTTCTCTACACACCTCCGCCTTCACCACAATTAGTCTGCCATGTCTTTGTGTGTGTAATACACATGCAATCAAACCATACATTGGTACACACAGAATATATAATGCTATTTAAACAGCATATGTTTTTGTTGTTCTTGTTAAACATTCATTTTTTAAGTATTTTGTTCAAGTAAAAGTTTAACTGGAACGACAAGACTGTTTGTTACATCGAACCTGCAAATGCACTCTTGTTAAACACAGGGTGTGACGTGACACACCAGCAACCACAGGTATAAATAGACACTGTTTTTTCTGTGTAGTGGTGTGGCTTTAGTCTTCCAAGTATTAGATGACACCGCTCTGTTCACAGGAATTGATTGCTGACAACAGCTTTTTGCGTTGTTCCATCTCTCATTTGTACTGCCAGATAAAGTGACTACTGTGTGATTCTTTAACTCTTATTCTACTCAAACAAAAGGTTTTCCTCACCTTCATTATCATCTCCGTCAGAACACCAGATCTGATCGTTTATATGTCTGTAACTTCCCCTTGCAACTTGACTGAAAACAAATGTTGTGGCTTTTTGCTAGGACTAAAGACAGCATGTACCACGCTCTGACCTATGCCACCATCCTGGAGATGCAGGCCATGATGACCTTTGACCCCCAACACATCCTGACTGCAGGAAACACCATGAAGGAGGCCCAGGCTATCTGTCAGCGGTGAGACTTTCCCACAACACCAAAGTGAAGTAATGCCCTGATGACCAGCTGATGCACTGTGACGGGTGTTCTTTTTAGTTCCTCTCGTCAACCGCACAAGTGAATTTTGTCTCTCAAAAGCCAGTCAGAGCAGAAACAATCCAGTTCAGAAGCACAAACGTTACATTTCTGAAGATATATTTTAATAAAATGTGATAAAAAGAGAGGTTGATAAACATTTAAACATTCAGACACACAATACTGTATCATTTGAACACTGGTTCTCATTAGTAACATAATACCAAAACCAGAGAACATGCTGAGATCATCCAGAAGCACTGGCCAAAGGAATTTCGCAAATGTGTGTCACAATAACTCCTGGAGCCGCTGTAAGAATCCGTGATGAGTCAGAGCTGGAACAACTGTACATTTCATCAGCCCACCCAGATAAACACCCTCTCTTCTGCAGACCAACACTGATCTGAGGTCATAGCTGCAATTTCCCATTTCACTGTTGCGACTCTTTGTCTGAAATTTAATGCGCGGTCAGCACCTTGTGGTAACTTCAGCTCAGCATCCTGTACTTGCTGGGAAGAGGCTGAGTCACTGATTTGCATAGAAACAAGATAAGCAAAGGAATGCAGGACAGTGCTGTGCTGCCGAAAAACAATCCTGAATATTTTCAGCCATAAAATCCCCCAGATAAGTCATGATGGCTTTGTGTTTTGTGCTTCCTCCTTCAGACACCGCAAGAAGTCGAGCTTCTCCAAAAGCTTCACAGAAGGTCAGTAAAGTCCTGTGCTGACGGGATGAGTGACATGTGTCACTATAATTCCTAAAAACAGATAGCACATGTATGTGTGTTTGGCCGTTATGCTGACTCAATATAACTGACGTAATCGTTTCACCTCAGAGGAACTCCATGCTGAAGTTTGCTATGCCGAGTGTCTCCTGCAGAGGGCAGCGCTCACCTTCCTTCAGGTCAGGAGTGAGGCTTACCCAGAGCTTTCCACTTAATCCGCCATCACTGATACTTTTATTCTTGTTTAAACTCATTGTCTGTCTCTTCTCCTTCTTTTCCCTCTACTGTCGTCTCGCTGCCTCTCTGTTCAGGATGAAAACATGATCAGTTTCATCAAAGGGGGAATCAAAGTGAGGAACAGCTACCAGACTTACAAGTGAGAATCTAAAGCCCAGAATATTATTTTGGCTCCCATCTCGTCACGCTTGTGTCGTTCCCGCTTTTTTAGCAGACTGTAGTTTTTTCCTCTCTTCCTCATTTCTTTAAAAAACCCGCCATTTTCCCCTGCTTCCTGTATCTTTGCCTCACAGAGAGCTTCACACAGTCCTCCAGTCCTCGGGATACTCTCATGGGGACAACCACGGCCATTTTGAGGGTGGTGTCAAACTGGGAGTAGGAGCCTTTAACCTAGTAAGTAGAAGGCTGAATGTTTGAGTTTGTAATCATACATGGGTCAAAAAAATTGTTCGCATCATGAACTGTGATACTTCCAGGAAGTATCACGCCTCAACCTTGCCTAAGAAAAAAAGAGAAGCACACTTGCTTGCTGCACATTTTTTGTTATGCTGAAGGTGCCTCATTATTAAACAGAAGCAAATAAAGAGCAGACTGTAAATATACAGCAAGAGTGGCTGTATTGTAACATGCAGTCGAGCAGTATGTTTTGAGTTTAGTGCTCCTCATGCAGCAGTTATTGATCAGTGTTAGACTAAAGCCATCATGTTGTTGCTCTACTGCTCATTTGCACATTTTATTCACAATTATCTTAAGCATTAAAAATACTCTTAAAATTGAAGCCCATTTTTATATAATAGTAATAATAATATTTATTTATATAGCACCTTTCAAAACACAGTTTACAAAGTGCTGTATGATAAACTAACACATTTAAAGACACAAGGAGAATGAAACAAACTGATATGTTGCCAAAGTAAAAGATAAAATATAGAAGATTAAAACTAAACAAACAAAACATAAAACCACCAACAACAGGCAGGGACATCATAGGCAAAGGTGAAATGCTCAACACAGAGCAAAACAGAAAATAAGAAGAAGCAAGGTTATACTGCAGTGCCACTGACAACGGGTCCTTTGTGTCCATGATTGTCTCTCAAGACCACAAAGGTCCTCATGATCTCCAACATCCCCAACTTTAACCCCTGGAAATCCAGAGCCCCTCCAGGGAAGGAGAAGTTGTCCAGTTATCCACGAGCCACTACGGGGGAAAAACAAAATTCACCAAACAAATCAGATCACTTCGAAGTCAAATAGGATTTTCATTTTTGACAATATTGTTCCAATGTCTTAGTGGCTTGTCTCAGAGAAAAAGTTGGTTGTTCCATAACATTAATTTCCTTAACTATTACTGTCCATTCAGACGCTATTGGAGACTCTAAACTCAACCACTTCCTGGTTATTGCTTTTTTGGAACCTGCTAGTAATATTTGTAATAAATATCTGTCCTGCTGTGATAGTCCAGTTGGCACATTTCCCAAATACATTACACTGAAATTAAAATCCAGCTCTAAACACATTATTAATCTGATCTCTGTAACCGCATTTACCCAGTAAGATGCAATTTTAGGACACTCCCAAGAGATATGAAAATGACCAGCAGACATGTTACCACATATTCTCTGACACTGACCATGTTCAGGTTTGTTGCTTTGTGATGAATTCCCAATTATTAAGTTTTTCAAAAACAGTTAGTATAAATCTCACAAAAAAATAATGAAATAAATAATAATAAAATAACTTTTTATTTTTTTATTCACAATGTTGGGAACAGGTTTCTACATCTTTGCATGTTCAGACAATCCAATATTACTCACTCCTGATTTTCAAAATAAAAGTCTAGGGCTACTATACATCTGCATATGTGCCTTTAATTGTTCACCTGTTTCATTATTTGCAGTCGTAACTTTGTTGGTTTGAAAACACCTTTAACTGCTGCACAACCCCTGTATGCCATGTTTATGAAATTCAAGATGGTTTCTGTGGAAACCGCTGGTGTCGTAATGACAGAGACAAGACGATGACTCCTGCTTGTAGCCTTTCATTTGCATTTCTCATTTACCTCCTGCAGATGATTTCCATGTTGCCCACGCGGACGCTCAAGCTGCTGGAGTGGGTCGGTTTCTCCGGTAATAAGGTGAGTTCTGCTGACAAGTGACTGTCAGTTATATTATGAGAGGAAGCAGCTGGACCGCAGGTATAAGGGGTCGAGCTGGAGATGTGTGACAGGGCAGGGATTGTTCTGTGACGTGTGAAGTGCTTGGTCTTTGCTGTTAATGATGACAAGTGCACGTGGAAGGTGTGAATTGCGCCTGTGACTTCAGCTTCCCTGGTTCATTGAGTCACAGTAAAATTTACCTGTGATTTTTGGTGAAACTAATATGACTACTACTGAGCTGACGGTGCAGAAGCTGACACGTTATAGTCAAAACGAACTTACAGTTCGATGGATGAGTGGCTAAAAAATTGCTTTGCTTATAATAACTTATGACTGTACCGTTTCTCTGGATAGCGACTTGCTATTATTTGTTGTGCTAAAATAATTGTTTTTATTTTTGGACTCTATTTATTTGTATTTTTATTGATTTATTTTATTTAACAGAGACAGTGCACAGCTACTTAGCTGCACCAGAGTTAGCTATAAGCTAATTTTCATCTGTAGTCCCTGGGCAGGAAACAGAGAATAGTCTCTCTGCTAAAAGACACTGTTAGATAGAACATATACATGACAAAACAGCTTCAGAAATAAAGATAAGACAACACAACATCAAGTCATTGCAACAATAACAAATGGTAAATGGACCTGCACCTTGTATAGCGCCTTTCTAGTCATCCGCCAACTCAAAGCGCTTTTTACACTATGAGTCACATTCACCATTCACACACACGCACATTCATACACTGGTGGCCGAAGCTACCATACAAGGCGCCACCTCCTACTCAGTTTTTGACACACTCACACAGTGGTGGAGCAGCCATTGGGAGCAAGAATACAGACTGGAGGAGCCGGGGGTCGAACTGCCAATCTTCTGGTTGGATGAGACAAACTAAAATGTCATACAATGTTGCCAAAGTAAAATATGAAATAAAGAAGGCCAAACAGACGACCTGCTTTTAGACACTAAGACACCACAACAACAACAACAAAAAACTACAACATTAAGATATAAAAATCCTGTCCCTATTGATTTGGTTTATGTAACCAGGAAACATAATGATCTGAAAAGAAATGTTTAGCATGTTGTAGGTCTTGCTATTCCTTGGGGTATTATTCTCATAATTTGATTTATCTTCTGGTTGCAAAAAAGACAACTCACATAAACATCTGGAGTCTCAGGAGTCATGCCGACATGATCTTGACAGGGGGTGGAAATCACCAGAGGATCCACGATTCAATATTATCGCGATACTTACTACTGTGATTTTAAATATGTTGCAATATGCTGAGGATTGTGATAAAATATGTTGCGATTTATTAACTTATTTCAACTGTAAATTATGTCTCCAAACGAAAACTTTGTCAACATCTGTTTTATGTGATAAGATACATTTTTTTTAATCTGTTCATCTCACTTCAGCCATTTTTTTGCAGCAGCAAAATGTGTCTAGTGGACTGAAAAAGCAATTGATTATATTATTCTAGCAGGCTACTTAAAGTTTGATTTGTATTTGTAATATTAATAATTTAAATAATAAATAAAATCAATACTTGGCACTGTGGGATGATACAATATTGTCACACAAAAATATCACGATACCATACCTAATCCTGACATAGTAAACTTGCATGTCCTGTATAACTTTCTTTATCTGTGATCAGTTGAACGCCTAAAAGTACTCTGGAAGAACAACAGATGCTGCTGATCCTTCAACACAAACTTAATAAGAAAACTCTAATGTTGCTCTTGTCTCTGGTGATTTTCCTGCACAAAAAAACCCTCAAACTGCATTAGTGTGTTCTGTGTGTGCAGCTTCCTCCAGCAGATCTTATCTGAAATGAGACTCAATTCAAACTTAAGCTCGTGTAATCACATCTATGCCTGTGTTTGTGTGTGTTTGTGCAGGAGTTTGGTCTCCAGCAGCTTCAGGAGGGCTGTTCAGAGAGCACGTTCAGGTCCTTCCTATGTAACATGCTGCTGCTCTGTTATCACACCTTCATGAGCTTCATACTAGGTGAGCAAAGACACACACAGAGCTGCAGCTAACCTTAAAAACAGACAACAATCTGAGCTGGTTTTGCTCCATTTATGTCTCGCAGGCACTGGAGAAGGAGACGTTGAGGATGCAGAGAAACTGCTGCACCCGTATCTCAAACAATATCCTAAGGTTTGCCAGAATTAAACACTGTGTTGTTGTTTTCTTTTTATTCTTGCATAATTAGAAATGTTCCCAAAAATACAGTGGGCTTTTTTCCTCACAGGGATCCATCTTCTTGTTCTTCGCTGGTCGAATAGAGGAGATCAAAGGCAATTTGGATGCTGTGAGTGTCAGTCTTACACACAAACACAACACAGTCACCACTGCACTTTTCATGTGGAAAATCTTTGTTTCTATGCAACATGCATCACAGATTTCTTGATGTCTGTGAGCCTGGATTTGAATTTTAGTGCATGAATCTGTAAAATTATATGGTCATCATTTTTTGCTTGTGTCATGCTTTTGAATATTCAAGTATTTTTTGTTTGTAACCAAATTTTATTCAACAATTTGCATATGCAATGGTACAGGAGCACAGTGTCATGTCTTTTTTTTAACAGAAATAATAATCCTTTTACCCTCCAACCCCCACTACCACAAAAAAAGATAAAATAACATACATAGACACAAAGTGGGTGTGCAACTAATTAAAATGAATAAAGAAACTGATGAAAAAATTAATAAGTCAATAAGAAAAAAAAAAAAAATAATAATAATAATTTAAGGTCCGCTAATATTCAAGATCAACATGCCAACCTAACCTTGTTTGCATCCTATACGATACACTCCAACATGTGTGTACCAAGATTTTTCGAGTAATTTTAGTCATTTTAATATGGAAGTGTAATGCATTCACTTCAGAAAAAATTATTTGCCCTATTTTTCTGAATTAATGAGATCACGTTATTGCTTTTAACAGGCGTCATTACTTGCCATGACTCTTTTTAGTCCCTGAGTCCTGCTTTGCTTTGTGTCTGTTGTGTTTTGATATGTTTTTTGTGATGTTGCCATGTTGTACTTGTATAAGAAACGTTTAATTTTGCTGCCCATCTTGACCAGGACTCTATGGCAGAAAAGATACTGTATCTCAATGGGATCTCTCTGGTTAAATAAAGGATAAATAAATAAATAAATAAATGAATAAAAAAGTTTTTCTGAATTATTATATGAGAAAATAATCTTATAAAATAATTTTTTCTAAATTACCGGAGTTATTGTCAATTCAGAAAAATATAGCAGATTTTTTTCTGAAGTGAATGCATTACACCTCCGTAGTGTAATGTGTAGAAACATTTGCTACAACTGATCTGCTAGACTGCATAAAAGTGTGTCTTATTCCAATAGAGTTGATGAGTTCACATGTTGAACGTGGGATCAGATTTCCCATTGCTTAACAAACAAGAAAATTGTAGCTACACATCTGAACTGAAACACCTCCAACTATTAAAACTGTATGGCTTTAGTTCTTTCTAAAATATAGCAGTAGTAACAAACAATATTTTAATATGTCTCCACACTCAAAGTTTGTGTCACTTCTTTGAATTTTAACACCCATCGGTTGACTGTCCTCATCAACTTGAGCCCTGTGTCCTCTGCACATACATGTTGATCAGTTCAGTCATATTGGTGTTGAGTTGCTCATTGCATATTAACATTAAGGCTGAATGTGTTTTCAGAAGGTGAGATCCTCAATAGTTTGTGTATTTCCAGGCTATAAAGCGTTTTGAGGAGTGCTGCGAGGCTCAGCAGCAGTGGAAGCAGTTCCACCACATGTGTTACTGGGAGCTGATGTGGTGCTTCACATACAAGAGGCACTGGAAGATGGCCTACTTCTACGCTGACCTGCTCAGCAAGGAGAACACCTGGTCCAAGGTGGGTTATCACAGTGTGGGATATGAATAATGCAATGATGCAATGATGAGTTTCAGAGAGATGAGCTTTGGTACTGAACCCTTTTATTTCAAACAAGCAAAAATAAGCAAAGTTGGATTGTTTCCATCTGGCTGCAACAATACACAAAGGTAAATCCATACATACTTTTTCTTTTTACCTGTAGTGCCTCTTATCAATCTAGATGGTTTTGGTATATGTCGCAGAGTGTTGGAGATATCAGCCCATAGAGATGTCTGCCTTCTCTCCAGTATAATGAAACTAGATGTCACTCAGCGTGTGGTGCTCAAAACACCAAAAGACATTTTAAAAACCCAACAGCAGTGTCTCTTTCCAGAAATCATGACCTGGTTACTGAAGATAATCCACAGAGCTTGTTGTGAGCAGTTTCATGTAGGAACTATTTTCTTTCTACCAAACAAGACCCACCAGCCGTATCACTGTGCATAAGGAAGAGTACATCTACTGCTAGCTCATCTAGCCCCACCGAGCTAGCTAACGATACAGCTTAGCCAAGGAGGGCGCCATTGAAGTTTACATCTCACACTGTCACTGTCACATGAGCCTCTCGTCCATGAGCAGGTGCACGCTTCCCTCTGCCCAGTGATTTAGTTGGCAGGTGTAGTTCTGTAGAAAGAAAATAGTTCCTACATGAAACTGCTCACAACAAGCTCTGTGGATTATCTTAATTTAATTTAATTGTGTAAACTTTATTAATCGGCAAGGGGTGGTGCCCAGGAGGTGAACTGGCACCTCTCCAGCTACCAGTCCACTCTCCATTTTTGGTCTGGACAGGGACTTGAACCGGCGACCCTCCGGTTCCCAACCCAAGTCCCTATGGACGTCCAAAAAAGGCAGAGGCGTATCCTGCCGAAACCGTACAAGGGACCTTTAGATCTTCAGTCTAGCACTCTCCCAACTGAGCCATTTCGTCTGTCATGGTTTCTGAAAGCAGACGTTGCTGTTGAGTTTTTCAAATGTATTTATTTTTGGGCGCTTTGAGCACCACAAGTGTGTGTCATCAAGTTCCATTATATTCATGAGACATCTCTACAGCTGGTATCTCCAGCACTCATCAACTCACACCAAAACAGTCTAGATAAATAAATAGCACTACAGGTAAGAGGAAAAACATTCATTTTTGATTTTGCTGTGAACTGTCCCTTTAAATGTTTGACAGTTATGGTGAGAAACAAAAAGGAATTACATTTATGTTATCTAGAGAGGCAGAACGCCTGTCAGCAGCTTGTAGCAGCTGAAAAATGATCTGTGTCTCAAAACTAAACTAAAGACTTGAGTGGTGCAGCTGTGGTTTGACTCTCTAAACTCCTCAGTGGTAATTTTTTCTCTCCTCATCTCATTTTGAAAAGGAAAGATGGGATTGCAGTAGTAACCACTTTTTTCCCTCCCTCAGGCGACCTATGCGTATATGAAAGCAGCCTACCTCAGCATGCTGACGCCGGATGATTGCCTAACCTTCGGGGAGACTGCGTTCACTCTGTTCAGGTATGAAGTAAGAGCTCAGGCACTACAGCGAAACAGAGATGATTCATTGTGACAGTTATATATCTATGATATCATAGTCTCTTCTTCTGGGAAGACACTGTCTTTGCTACGGAATATGAATGTTATATCATCACGGAGCAAGAAGTGAATTGTTTTTTTCATATTAAATTCTGTTTGTGGCTCAGACCTATACAAGTGTTTTACTGATGGTACACAGCGTCAGAAATGCTCCACTAATTGAACATTTGATCGGGCATTTTTAAACAGTCTGTGAGATCTACTCACTATGTGTCTCATATTTTCTCCATACTACTAATATGTATGTGTGTACTTTGTCTCATTTCAGGCAGGTCCCAGGGCTGAAGCAGAAAATAGCGGGGAAATCTTTACCAACAGAGAAGTTTGCTATCAGAAAAGCCCGTCGCTACCTTGCGGAAAACCCCATCCCTCTTCCTGCTCCTCCACTGGTCAGTACTGGATGGGGCCTATTTGCCACTGATTAACTTATAGCATGACTGCATGTTTACGCAGCTACTACAGTGTGTTGAATTGTTTCTCCTAAGTAACTGGATCAAAAAATAGCAGGAAATGAATAGTTTTGTTTCACACAGGCTTTGCCCGAAAACAAGCTCTGTAGGCCTCCTTATTAACACTGTAGGGCAGCGCGCTGCAATTTGCACGTGCTGGTTGGACCAATCAAAATGGACCCTGCTGTCCACAAAGTTAGCAGGTAGAGACAGCAAGATAATAAGGGCGCATTCACACTGGCGCTATTTGGTTCGCTTTAAACGAACCCTGGTCCACTTCCACAGATAGTTTGGTTCGCTTGGAGTGGTGTGAACACTCATTCAAACTCTGGTGCGGACCAAACGAGCGAACTCTGGTCCGCTTGAAAACTGGGGGCCTCTGGTTCACTTGCAAGTGAACACTGGTGCGGTTCGCTTACAGTGGGAAACGCAAACGGACAATCCAGTGAACCAAAGAGAGAAGATGACGTAGAGCGCAGTGCATACGTGTAATTTACGGACATATATGTGATCTGAAAACTTGTAAATCCTTCCAATACCTCGCTCGCCGTCTGTTTAACCACAGCAGCATGTCGTAGACTCTCGCTCTCTGCCGTCTTTTTCGGTACTGCTGCATCCGTCTCATGTACAGAGCAACATGCTGGGTTGGGAATGGAAGGGGATGGATTTCCGTTTTTGGTCCTGGCCAATTGATGAGCCGGGTTTTCTTCTTCCTCATGGTTTTTTTTTTCTAGTCAGTGGTCATTTCGGGCAATACCGCCCACAAATGAGCAGCTGTTGTAATCGTGTGATGTTGTCCAGGCGGTTTGGTCCGCTTTAAAAAGTGCAGTGTGAAAGTGAACCGAACCAAATGAAGGTGTGAAATTTTTCAGCATTCCCCGTCCAAACGAACCGAGTCTCCCGGACTATCCTGGTGTGAATGCGTCCGAAGTGTAAGAGGTAACCTTGTTCCCCCAGAACCAGGGTTATGAGGTATAATAGTTGTTTCACTGAGATGTCACCCTGTAACAAAGGCTGGTTGAGAACAACGCTCAGTGGCTTTAAGTCTATCATCAAGCTTTTGTGCTCTTCTGCCTTCCTCTGCTAAAGATCTTGCGTCCTTTTGGTCTTCCTGCAGAGGGTGCAAACACCAGGCTTTGTCTCCATAAGCCTGGTGTGCTCTTTAGAGGGCAAAGCTTGAGTGAAATGGAAACCCTAGTAAACTATAAGTAAAGGTGGAGCACTAACCTAGTTATTCTGCCACTCCTTGTGTTGCCGACATTGTGGCTGCCGGGTTAAGATACCATAGGCGGTGTTGGGAACACTACATTTAAACTGTAGTTAACCAAACTACTAGCTACTTCACAATGAAGAGATGTTAAACGACATCTTAACTACTCTCAAATTAATTAAGTTTTTCAAAGTAGCTAGTTAAAAAAAATAGTTAAACTACATCCAAAGTACATCACGGGATATTGTCAGTTTGAGTCTGCTCATATTGTTACACTGAGGTACAAGTGCACTGACAGTGTAAAGTGTAGGTGTGTTTGATTAAGGGATTAGGGCAGCCCAATGCTCAACTATGCAGCCCGAGGATGTTTTAAGGAGAGGGAGCGACTGCTGGGATGGAATAAGAAAAAATTCCAGACTTTGAGGGAAGTTTGTAGCATTCGATCGCAGAAATCTTGCATTCAAAACAGAGCTGATTTTAGTCAAATAGCAGACAGTTGTGGCCAGTAGGCTGTGGCATTGTGCCATATTGTATTCCAAAAAAAACGTCACGAGAACACTATGAATATGTAGTTTGTCATTAACCACAAAAACTTCATGACTCAAAGTTAAGTACCGAAAAGCTACCGAGATTTTAATGTAGTTAAACTGCCTCCCAACTACTGCAAACTGTTGTTAAACTAGTAATTGAACGGCGTTTAGTTAACTACTCCCCATCACTGACCACAGGCATTTGTAAATCCTACACTTGCAGGGCTTGGTTAAAAGTTATGAGAGCTCTAGCTGCGTTCATAGAACTGGGGTTACAAGAATAACTTTTGTTTGAGTCAAGTCTTTTAAGAGAGCTGAGGTTTGTCACTGAAATAAATTGTTTTTATCTTCATTTCTGTCAATGACAAGTATCTGATTTTGTACAATGTGTGTGTTGTTTAGGAGATGATGTACATCTGGAACGGCTATACAGTCATCGGCAAGCACAAAGACCTGACTGAGGGCATGCTGAAAACACTGAATGAGGCACAAGCTAAACTCGAGAGCTGCCCAAGTATGCCAAATTATTCACCAGAGCTAACAGGATGATTCAAATGGATTAAATTTCTCATTTCATTTTCTTTTGATATTAATGTGCTTAGCTGGGTTGCATTTTTTAGATGCTATCTTGTTGCTATGTTATTGTGAGCATCTCAGAGAATAAAATAATCTGTAGATAAAATCCTTTTGAATGTTTGACCAGAATGACTGTACCCTTTTTTTGTAATCTGTTCCTAACTGTCCTGTTGTGTGTTTTTCAGGGTCTGAGTTCACCACAGACGATCAGTGTCTCCTGAGTCTCTTGAAGGGACTGTGTCTCAAACACCTGGGGCACCAAGAGGAGGCGGAACACTACTTTACCCTCGTCCTCTGCAAGTAAGCCTCTCACAGCACAGTGCATGTACAGTTTAAGAAACCTCGACCAAAGCAGACAAACAGACGCTCTAGTTTCTTGCTGTGTGTCCTCACCAATTAGCCTGATCATATTCATTTTGCATCCTCTGGTGAATAAAGGCAGTTCTGTTTTGAGAAACAAACAGCACAACAGTTGAAGGGAGTCTTCTTTCATACTGACTTCATCGTCACACACACTGTAACCAATGTGTTTTGACATTATCTGCAGCGAGTCTCAGATCAAGTACGACCACTACCTGGTTCCCAATGCCCTGCTGGAGCACGGCCTGCTGTGTCTGGAGCAAGGCAGAAAAGCTGAAGCTGTCAGACTCCTGGAAACAGCAAAGTAAGTCTGTCCAGCAAAACATTTTTAATCATCTGTGCTCAAAATTACAGAGAAGCTTTTAAAATCAAAGGTTTTTATTTAATGTTTTACTATGCCTTATACTCACAAGTCATTGCTTTGGACATTGTTTTTAGAATGAAGTATGCCACACCCATTCATCTTTGTGGTTTTCAATGAATAAATCATTTTACAATGAGTGTTAGAATAAACAACATGGTTTGCTTTGACTTGGCTGATTGTGATTTATGAGTTTATTACAATGCCCATGTGTGAAATAAGAGTTTAGATTGAGATTTACCCCTGATGTGATTGTAAATGACTCTGTTTGCTCTGTTTCAGGCAAAATTACAAAAACTACTCGATGGAATCACGGACACACTTCCGTATTCAGGCTGCTCTGCACAAGGCCAAGGGCGCAGCGGAGAATGGCATCCATGTTCCCTCCAGCCCATAACAGACAGAGGAGGGCACACTAGAGCAGAGACAGCTTTCTGTTTCCGTAGTACCACAATGCAACACTCAGCCCAGCCCAGCTCCGCCTATTCGGGCGGGTGATTTGTTTTTTTGTTTTTTTTTCTTCCATCACAAGGGTAGGGCAAGATGGATGCTTGTTTTTCTCATGTGTGCTGCCTTTTTGGGCGACTGCAGCTCTACATGGCCCTGACTGGCTAAGGCAGGTTTGCTACGCCCTCTTCCAGAGAAATGTTATGATGAACTCCACTTACTTGTGTAATTTGAAATAGACAAGTTGAGAAATGTGCCTATATTTATAAAGCATTGCTCCTAGCAGGCTTGTTTGTCCAGCACTGTAGCTACCTATAAGGGGCGCACTAGGGTAGGAAACAAGGTGACATTTATGTAGTAGGCTATATACTGCAGATTGCTCCACTGCTACCCCAGAATAAAAAAAGTGCCCAGTTCAGGTGGTCAGGTTGGACCCGATGGAGCCAGAGTACCAAACAACCTGGCATAAATTACCGACTCTAACTCCTCCTGGCCAGCAGCACAATTTGACTTGGTTGCTACAAACCTCCTAATATAATGTAAATGAAAGATTATTATATTATAGTAGATGGGAGATGATACATAATTATTTGTTAACAGTTTGACATCAGGTACGTATCATATCATGCAACTCACCAGATAGTTCATGAGGACTATGAGACTATTTTGTACTGTGTCATTTGGTACATTTTGGTTTCACCTATATTTGGATTTCTGATCATAACTAATATTGCCTATATGTTGGATTCATTTTTTACACTACATAAGATTTGGTTCATTGTGTTTCTCAGAGTGAGTAAATGTTTTAGTGTTTTTATTTTCTTCTTTTCCTTGAAACCAATTGAAACATTGAAAGACACATCTACTCATGTGGAATACTTTCTTTCAGTCTTCCTCTAAAGAAATATTTAAATCCGCAACCCAGTTGTATTTACAGTGACATGTATCGGCTTTCGCACAGAGCTTTGTAAATCAGCCAGCCATGCAAACTCTCCAGAGTCAAAGAATCAGAGTGGCGGTGAGAGTTGGTCTTTACATTTATATACTGTAAATGGCACCTTTTACACAAATTGTCCCGTTTAAGAGGACAGATGAATGTGTCTTTTAGAAAGGCAGACTCCCTCCTTTTCTCCTCCTGGCGTATGGGACAGGCTCCAACAGTACTTGAGCTTGAACAAACAGGCCATTCACGCCGAGCAGCGAAGGACTGTGTGCTTGTCCGCCTGCTGCATCTTTAGTGAGTGAGGAAGCTCTGAACGGGAACCACCACAGTCTTCCTGCTTTGTGAACGTCCTCCGCTGCTCCTGTATCAGCCATGCTTGACTACAACCAACTATACAAGGACAGGAACATCATAACCTCGCTCCTGTGTCAAATAATAATCTGTATATGAACAAACACTTGTAATGATTGATGATAAGACAGAAAGGGGTCAGCTCTAATTGTGTTGTTGGTGAGGTTATTTGAAGGGCTGTGTCTCAGCAACAGACTGTCCAAAACCTTAAGACTCAGATGGTGTCTCAAGTGTTGGAATTAGAGCACTGCTGATTTATTCATGATTAGAATACGGTTTGGGATTCAAGACGATGACTAGGAGTCAGTTTCTTTTTATTTTATTTTTTAATGGTGAAGGAAATGTACTTTTAATATTGTTTTAACAGCTCTGGAATATTTCAATAACAATATATATTTAATTTTCTGATAATTAATTAAGCTTATTTTTCTTTTTTTCTCCTCTTTGGTTTTGCAGATATAGTTGAAAGAAACTCTAACCAAATTTAGTGGCATTGTGATGTTTACAATCAGCGTATTTTACCGGGCACAGCTACTCCTGAGCAGAATGACATTCCTGTACATAATGAATGTTTCTATTGTAATTTAAGATGAAATGATGAAAAGCAACTAAAAAAAACACATCCCATTTTGTAGTCCTTCTTGTCATTTGTGCACCACAAACAGAAGCAAGAAACACAGTGTGTACAGTACAAAGTGGTATTATTTACAGAACAAAGAGGCTCTGCATGCTCGCATATCTTTGCACTCGTTGTTCTCATATGTGTGACCTAATCCTCTGGATACAGTAAAGTCTCATCTTGCTGATATGGAAGTCAAAGGCAGACAGGGGTAAGCACACGATAGGGTGCTGGGGCAGTAACAGTACTAATCATAATGGAAATTAAACAAAGAGGATTTAAAATGACTCTTAAGAAACACAAAGAGTGGTGTAATATTTTGAGGCCATTACTGATAACAGCAAAACTGCCCTGATATTGCAACTACAAAGACTCATTTATCGATTTCAGCTCTGTTTATGTTTTTAGCAAAGAGCAATGTGATCACCACTCTGATTGGCTGACAACAAGAACTTCCTGAATGTAATAGAAGCTGATTGGTGTATTGTCCGAGGGGGCGGGGCTTCGTGTTGCTACATCGCCACCTTTTGTCGTTGTTCGGCAGCTGCAAACTGGAAAGTCCCTGACAGCCAGGGAGGTTTCAGACAGGAAAACTGCGGCCAGGTTTGTCGTTTTAAATGAGGGATACTCACATTTTCTTCGCTTCTCTACCTTGGCGGATATTAAATTCTGTGAGGTTTTTAGTCGTGATTTTTTTTTTTGGCTAACCGAGTAGATGCTTCCTCGCGAGTGCTAGCTCTTTGTGCAAGCTAGTTCTTTGTGTGGCTAGCTGCTAGCCGAGGGATGTTTTGTTGTTGTTGAACTGAGCAGCCCTCCCGTCGTCTGGGAGAGGAGATTCATCAGCTGTGCATGGAGAAACGCCTTCTCGACGTCTTCTCGTCTGCTGCTGACATTTTATGTGCAAGTGGCCCGTGAAAAAATCCCGCTGTTCAACGTCAGTGAAGCGACACCGAGAGAGGGGAGAGTTTGACCGACGAGGAAGGAGATGGGAAACTGTCTGAAATCTCCCACCTCGGATGACATTTCTTTGCTACATGAATCTCAGTCGGACCGGGCCAGCTACGGAGACGGTGCTGACCCCGACCTGGAGCCACCGCCCCCCTATCAGGTAACTTTGACCAACTGTTTGAACCAAAACATGACCAGCTAGCTAATGTGTTTTTGTCTTGAAGCTATTCAAATCCATTAAATCAGAAGTTGAGGTGATGAGTAATGTGTGGCAGCTCTGGCCCAGTAATTTTCTGCTTTCATCAGCCACCAGAAAATGAGATGACACCTAGACTTGTGTGAAGCTAGATCAGCTGTTTACAGATCCAACATCACCCTTGGCCAGCAACCCAGCCCACTGACCCCGTCATGGCTTTGATACTAATCCGCTTTGTTATATCCGAAGGTCCTGTCTCTGTCTACCATTTCCCTGAAGTCACATTATGGTTCATCCTTCGCTGATAACAATACTATTACTCGCTGTAGTCTTGATTCAAACACACTGAACCACGTAGCTGTGGCACACATTAAATGAACATGAACCAAGAGACACAGACATCTATTATGGCTTCACTTTAACAGTATGAGCTGTTTTAATGGACTAGAAACAAACCTCAGTCCTCCATTAAAGAGGGGAGTTTTGTAGTTTAGTGAAAGAGAGTCTCTCATAACTTTCTCAGCTGCTTCTTTCACAGCCCCCCTCCAGGGCAGCAACTTTGTTTGTCTGATGTCCTTATTTCCTGAATTAGATCATCTGCAAACAGACCAGGCCATGTCGTAACTGTAAATATGATTCATGGTGCTACCCTTCTCTTGTGTGTTTTTTTATGTTGAGAGGCGGCTGGTATGTGTTATGTAAGGCCTTGGCAGAGAGTTTGGCTGTTAGTAGGTTAAGCCAAGCCTTATCTGTAGATTTAAGGTAAGTGTTTTACAGCATGGGAAACTGACGGCAGTCTGAGGTCTCAGGTCATGGGAGCTTTTATTGTGGAAAGCTCCTTAATTCTCTAATTATTTACAACACAGGTGAAACAAAGGGGAGCATTTGCCCTGCTATCTCAGTCTGTTGCTGTTAACCATTTGGAAAGCAAAATTTGATGTTCATAATTTGTTTAACTATATTTTAGAATGCTTAAAACAGATATGAAGATAAATAGAAGTTAACCCAGATTATTGGTTTCCCCTTCAAAGATCTAATTTATTTTCATCATGCAGTATGTGACCAGGAAATCTCTATATTCGGCTCAGTGGTAATTTTTTTAGTTCTTTATAGATCTCATGCGCTCACCCTTATTAGTGACAGTGAGGTCAATGTGGTGCTTCTTATTGTTTATATGTAATAACTTTATTTGTATGAACTGTGCTGTACTAATAAAGTTATTATTAATCTTATCTCCATTATATATATCTCTCTCCCATGTACTACTGGTTATAAACTCACAAGTTAGGCCATCAGACAAGGGTCAGCTCTGATTCCAGTTTTTGCTTCTCATGTCTTCTCATGTCCACTGATTTCTGATGTTTGAAAAACAAAAGGTTGTAAGCTGCAGACTAACTTTTTACATAGTTGCATCGGTGCACCTAACCTTTTCATTTAAGGCCTTGAAACACCAAACCGACATCAGAGAACTAGTGGCGACAAGGGCTGACTGTTGCGTTGCCCTATGCCGCCTGTATTCCAGCCAAAAAATTAAACTAAAAACACCACAAAGACTACAACCAACTTTCATGTACAGTCTGCATCTGCTTAAGAGGAAATACCTCTCCATAGCAGCAGGCGGTGGTAGTCTGTATTCGTCATTCAAAAAGGGACGCCGGAAGACCGACAGGACAGATTCAAGATGCTAGTTAGCCAGTTAGCACATTAACAGCACAACCCAGTGTTGAAAGAACAAAGGATATTTCCTGTGCGCCAGTAAACAATAACAATTACAAACCGTATCTGCTAGAGACTTTAATGGCTGAAAAAAATAATCTTACCTCATATAACAAGTTTGTTTCAGTCCCTCTTGGTTTTAGCCATTTGTTTACTTTCCTCATTTCCGTTTTTCTACTTGCGCACTGAGCTGAAATGCCAATTCGAGCAATTTCATTCACCAATGGGCTCCACCATCTCCGCCGTCTTCAATGCTAATCCAACATGTTGAATTGGCCGAATGAAAGCAGACAAGGGCTGACTAGTACCAACAGTGTGGTACACTTTACAAACACTAGGGCAATGCTCACCGGCAGCTTGACATCGACCAATGGCCGACTGTCGACTTGGTGTGTCAGGGCCCTAGATGTGCCAGAACATAAAAAATTTTCACTGTGACTTTTGGCGCTGCTGTGATACATTTGAAGCTTTACCTTTTTTCAACAGTTCCCATACAAATTGATAATTTCTTAACAGATTATTAACATTAACATTTTTGCTTGTAAATGTCTACGTCCTACTGGGGACAGAGGAGACGGGTGGTGGATCTGTTACCTCTGCTGATGATGTTGGATCTGGGCTGGGCCTTTTAGGGTCAGGCACAGGCGCATTGGGCACCGCAGCCCAACAATCCGCAACAGTCGATAGTTCTCTTCATTTTGGTTGTGATGTCGTTTGGGAAGGAGTACAGGTATCAGTTCTACATGTATACATTCCTTAGAGGGATGTTGTATACTGTAAAGCCCTCTGAGGCAAATTGTGATTTGTGATGTTTGGCTTTATAAATAAAATTGAATTGAATTATATATTTTTTCCAACCTGCATTCAGCAAAGAAGAATACAAGGAATATAGCCAAGCAGAGGCACAGTAGCAGGCGGGTATTTGCAGAATTTCTGTGGGTGAAAAAATCCTGCTAAATGTCAGCCACACTGGTGCAACCAATGAAAGTGTTTAGTTGCACTTGACAGATTTTTGGTTGCACTCTGGAGCCCGCTTAATGCTGTTCTGGCAATATTTTAAAAATCCTTAAAGACTCTTCTAACCTTCCGGGTGAAAAATATTTGTTGCTGCATAATTAAAAAATATTTTCACCATGTATGTATGCTAATACATGAGAAGCACAATCTGGGGCAAGGTCAGTTCCTTCAAATTTCCTTGTAACATTTCAAGACCGCATTCATAATCTCTGTCATTTGTTATCAAAGGAATGTCAGGCACAGACGGCCTGCATCAGCGTCAGTCAAAGATAATATCTGAACAAGGCCAGGAGTCCTTGTTTTGCATCAGTGTCTAGGTTGCTACAAGTGTGTCATGTCTGGCATACAACAGTGTGTAATTAGGCCAAAGCAGCCAGCTCTGCTATCATAGAGGAGCGATGGTGTAATAAATGACACAAACATTGCTTAGTTTCTCTGGAAGGGCTTAAACTAAGCTTTCGGCTGTGTTGAGAAAATCTGTGTGGTTTGTTTATAGTGACAAGAGGGTTAACTAACTAGTTAAAACCTACTTATAAAGGGCTCTTTCAGACCTGCCAGCTCTGCTCTCCCTGGTGACCGCAGTAATCAGCACCTTCACCATCTGAACCCAGCCTGAGAACACAGCACACATTTTTTGTGTGCTTGCAGTTCAGATTAACACACTTTGGAAGTGCCGTGTGTGTTAGCAAGGAGACTAAAGGCTCCACTATACTCGACTTTGAGTTGAACTTGGCATTCTTAAAAGTTGTCAAGTACGGATCTGTGTGTAAAGGCAAAAAGGGTGTTCTCACTGTGCCGAAGGTCTGTCCTTAATACCAGAGGGTGATTTTTGCCAGTCATGGTGAAAAACATAATGCCAGAGATCCCAACAGTGAAATCCAAAACAAAGACAACATGGGCTCCAGTCGGGTTTAAGATACAGAAAATGAATACAGAAGACAGACAGTGACTTGAAACCAACTCTGCTGTTGTTTTGCAACCCAAAAACACAAATGGAAGATCAGGTGGATACATTATTTCTGTCTAGCTGTTGTTTAACAAGTGAGAATGAAAGGAAGGAAGGCTCATCAAATCAGAAATATTCAAAAGGTTCAAGAGTGTATGAATCTTCTAGACATGGTTCTCAACATGGAGGTGGCTAAGCCGGCAGCTAAGAGTGCTAACTCCATAAGCAGTGCTAAACAGTGGTAACAGTTTCTAACGGTGTTATCCAGGGGAAACTGGAGCATGGGGTACTACGCTTCTGTACCTCCGCCATACAGATACCGGTGGTAATCAATATATAAGCACAGTGCAGTGTGGCAGCAATGAGCTAGCCAGTGGGATACACACATATTAAAGCCCAGTTCAGACCAAAGATTCGCGATGAGACGAGTTAAAACAGCTAAGTACTTGCAATTCACTGTTTTGCAGTGTTCCAAAAACAACAATACAGCTAGCTGAGACGGTGTATCATGTCTGTGCAACAACTCTTTGTACTTTCATTCTGATTTGCAGTTTTTTGGGCTTATTTCGTGGCTGAATATAATTTATTGCTTCCTAACATATGAATGAGGATAGTGATAGTGAGATACTGGCTGCAGTTGCATTTGTAGTGGTGATGAAAAACATAAACAAAACGAGCATCAGAGGGACTGCCTCCATAATCAGTACGCCTCATTAATATAAGTAAGAAGTGCCAATTAGTTAGTCAGTGAGAATGTGTGTATGTGAGGAGGCATGAGCACATACAGGGAGCAGCAGCAGCGACCCACCATCTGACACCGACACACCGCGAGGACAGAAACAGAGGGCTTGGCGAGGACAGAGCACCTGCCGCAGCAGGTGAACATGCCGTCTGCAGTCATATTGACTTGACCAGCAAACTTTACTACAAGCTGACAGGATGTAGAAACACGTGACATGCTTTACGTTCTTTGACCCGCTGAGCTGCAGGTCAAGCTCAGACGGACAGTTCACGACACTGTGACTTTTCTCTGCTAAAACAGTTTTGTCTCGTCGCGAATCTTTGGTCTGAACTGGGCTAAACATGCACACTGGACCGGCTTACCACAACAAACCACAGAGAAGCTTGGATTACCACACACGCAGAGTTAGCGTGACTTCATTCTGTGCTCAGGATGCCATTATTCCACTATATCTTTGAATAGCAAAGTGTAGTTAGCTGCTATAAAAATTCTCTGAATGTCACAAACAGAACCAAAACATGATATAGTTTTATTAATAACATACGATCTGTATTTCATGTGCCGAATGCTGGGGTCTTCTGTTTTCAGTTTTTGTCCCCTTCCTGATTTGTTCCAGTTGTTCATATTTGTAGATTTAACAGGGTTGGCATTAATTAAGATTGTGTCTACTCTAATGTAACCAAGTCATCAGTTCAATTTGGTTTCATTGGTTTAATGAGTGACTAAGAAGGCAACAACACTTTCACACAGGGCCAGTTAGTGTTGAGTAACTTTTGTTTCAGTAGATGAAATTGTCATTTAAAAACTGTATTTTGTGTTTACGAGGGTTGTCTTTGTCTTATTTTGACAATTTCTGATGCAAAAATAGCATAGAAAGAAGAAAAATACTTTATCATGGTACTGTGTACGGGTGATTCAGGCCCAAACATTTGACAAAAGCCGATAACTAAACTGAGAGAAACAACAGTGTAGATCTGTGGGCCTTCAGGGAGCTGATATAGAGGATTTTTTTACTCTTCTTGCCTGGATTTGACCTACTTTGTCATCACAATCATTCCTAGGTAGAAATGACAGAAAGGACAGATAAACCGTGAGCGTGCGCCCAAGACTCACACATAAACATGCAACTCATCACATTGTTTACTAATTGACAGATACAGTTAAAATTTAAATGATGTGTATACTCTCCAAACACATGTACAGTGCACACAGAACAATTCAAATACATGCCACTCTTCAGACGCTCACCCTGAGGGCTATGAGCATCTGCTGTCGAGTTCGTCTGTCATGTTGACAACGGTCAGACCATGTTTCCTGGGAATCAGTCAGCAGGTGAATCAGAGGAGGGTGAATTCCAGCATCTGGAGATGAGTCGACTACTACAGAGGTTGCATTTGGGGCCGTTGAATAATTTCCTGGCTGAAAAGAGACATTACATAGACTGGCATCTGCAAGCCAACTTGAGTCATAGGTTGAACAAAGCAGTGTCTGCTATGAGTCTGATAGGAGTGTCAGCCAGTGTTTGAAACAAGTCACAACCTTGTATGAGATCATTTCATCAGAAAATACTGATACTGTTGGTTTAGCAATTAGCCGAATATCAAAACATTGCAGCCCGTGTAGTTATGATCTGAAAAGGGGGGGAAGGGTGGATGGATGGATGTTGAAAGCTAAGACTTAAAGTGGATGAGATCAGTCCTCTGAGCCAACCACTTAGGCTAGTGGGCCATTTAATGTCTTGTCAAAATGATTTCAAAGTGAGAGTGTGTGTGTGTGTGTGTGTGTGTGTGTGAGTTGTGTTGATGTTTGTTTCGTATCAACTGGCGAGGCTTCAAAGCAGAGGGAGGTGCAGTTCTGTTTATGCTTCTAATATTGTGAAGGCTGCAGTTGTGAGTGTGTGTGTGTTGTTTAAAACACGTTGTGTGTCGAGTGTTCGGTGATTTGGAAAGCAGCTGGTGAGGCGAGTGCTGACTCATCGCTGTGGTCCTGGGCTATGAGAGATAAGGCACCCCAGTGTGTTTGTATTTGTGAGGAAGGGAGTCAGTAGGAGTCAGTGTGTGTGTGTGTGTGTGTGTGTGTGTGTGTGTGTGTCTGTGTGTGTGGGACCCCTGGTATGGCTTGTAATGCCCCTGTCTCCCTCGTAAAGCCCCAGAGATGGGAACAGTGACAGGACTTTTTATTGATCACATTCACTTTGGCACAAAGGCCTTTATGCTGCTGTCAGCCAGCTTTATGGCCAAACCCTATTGGCTGGAACACCTTGCAGACTTTAAAAGATTCACTGAGTTTGTGTGTGTAGCTGAATGTAGTCGTTCTTAATACACTTCAGCCTTTTTCCACTGTTCCTCTCCCTTTTGTGTGAACACGAGGCCTAGAGGGTAAGAAATGATCTAAAACACGTCAAATAAGCGCCTGCTGCTCTGCTCAGAGACAACGCCAAATCTATTTTCCGATGGTTTAGTGGACCAGGGGGTGCACGCCACTGACTGTAGTAGATACACACACAATTGAGTAGCACAGAGTCTGTCAACCACCTGCCTCGCCGTCAGGATGAAAGGGGTTTGCAGTCAGCAGTTTGGTTTGAGCTCAGCCAGCTTGGTCAGAAGAAATGGGGAGAGAAAGTTTGCCTTAGTGATGGTTTATAATTAGCTGTCAAACCTGGACGAGGGAGAGCATAGAAGACGGGAAGAACCGGCTGAGACCGCCCGAAAAGAAGGCCTTTCAGCTTTGAAGCTGACCTTCAGCAGGAATCCAAAAGTCGACTGTTAACTCCATCTTCTGGCTGTTAAGGAAGTGATAAGCCATTTGTATAAGTGACATGAATATCAATCATTTGGTAACCATGATAACTCATAACGTGGTGACCACACCGTAACTAACCCCCCTTTATATTACCCTACTACTGTATTCCTGTTTCTAACAGTGCATCATTTCTAACGTGAGGGCGGTATGTATCATCAACTGATAATACTCCTAATCACTTATTTTGTCTTTTTCTTTCGTGGGCTTTAATCCGGAAGAAGAAGATGACGTAGCAGCAGTTCAGTATATAGCAGTGCAGTAACTCCCGGAAAAACAAACAAACACCATGGCGACGAGAAGCAGAAGACGCACTTCTGGACAGACGAGGAAATGACATTTATGCTCCGACAGGAGCTAGCTTCGTTAGTTTCCTCTTAGGGTCAACCGGAACTAGTTCAATACGAACTTTGAAAAGGACAGAGTGCCGCCTATCGAGGCGGAGTCTGACGTACTTGGTCAAAAATTTGATTTTCTCTTCTGCATGTATACTCAGACAGGACGAGAAGTCCAACTTGACTGATTAGCCGAGCTATGAGCTTAGCTTGACTACTGCGTGCATGTAAACATTCTGACTGTGACCACATCAGTGAGTGCAGATAGTAATAAGAAATGTTGCTTTGCAACAGAATTGCCCTGTGAATTGCCGTTCCTCATAATATTTTTAAAGTTTGAACAAAATGTGGAGCTATACTTACGAATGTGGTAAAAAGTTACATTTTGAAACTTGTGCTGGTGTGGTTTGCAGGTGCCTCGTAGGTTGTGCTACCATCAGGGAAGGCAGGAAAAGAGTGTGACTTCCTCAGTGTGCTCAGATAAAAGTGGTGTGTTTGGCAGATGGGTCTAATGTAGGTGTCACTGTCTCACCACAGGCATGACTTCATCACCTAGTGTTGTTTTTTAGCCTTGTAAGGCATTGATATACCCCTTCAGGGAGCCCTTTGTGACAGATTACCTACCGTCTTGACCTAATATGGTAACAGAAACGTTGGGGAGGTGGAGGAGGTGGTGCTGACAAACAAGCCATTGTGCTGCAGGTCAGTGACACAGTCTGTGAGCTTTGGCTGCCACACAGCCACTTTGGGGTTAGGGTTGCGGTTGCTGAGCACACTCCACACGGAGCAGGACTCGAATAAGTCTATTGTTTCTCTGCGACTCCCTCTCACAGTTTAGTTCTTATCTTCATTTGATTTGCAGTTGGCAGCCTGATCAGAGGAGTCAAGGTGGTTTTGGTCATTATATTAGAGTAGCAGTGAGTGGCCTAAGGGTCTACATAATGTGGTACAGACTGTCATAACTCCCCTCATACCTCCTCTGGATGGCCAGTGCTGCTCTGGCATAATTAGCCTATAGCTGCTGGTGAAATCATAAAATAAATAAAAACATTTGATCACTTTTATTCACTGTGTTTCCACTGAGTTATGTTCATTATGTTCATCATCCACAGTTTTCGTGTGGCTATAGTGAAGGCTTTGTGTGAGCTCTGTCATGTGTTTATGTGTAAACACCAAGGTTAATACTCTTAGCTGACATCAACGCCCCAACATCCTGCTCTATCATGCTGGTGAAGTAATGCGACACACACATACTATTACCATCACCCCGTGGGCCTGCCCCGTTATCACATCAGCAAACACATCCTGTGATGCTTGTATCCATTCTTCTCCTCCTTCCATTGTTATTGTTGTATGCATGCAAGTTTGTGCGATCAAACTGAGTGCACGCTTGCCTGTATTATGCACAGGTGTCCGCAGGTCTGCAAGATTTTGTTACACAGCTGTCCTTAGGATGAGGGCTAAGATTTCAGAGCCCAACAACGCTTCATGTTTCTGGTGTTTCTTCCCTTTGAGTGCATTTTGACACTGCTTAGGTTGCACAAAAGATACAGCCACATTTGGCGAGTGGATATGTCCTGCACTGGATATGATTGAAGTATAGAAGATTTGCAGACACAGTGGATAGAAATGCATTTTTTATTTGTAATTTGTTGTCACTAAGCTGTTCTTACAGCATGTGTTTAAAGCAGGAATTTTGCCCAGTCATCATGCTGCCTGTCTGCAGCCTCTTTCCCACATATACATTTATACTGTAGCAGCCTGCCAGCTCAGGACCAATTTTATAAATGTTACATCATGGTTTGAGTGGGAATAAAGCAGTAATATTCCCAGAGTACAAAAGCGTTACAGCAGATTATATTTTTGCCTATTACAGTTTAACAAATCCATCAAGGTGACCCTATCTCTGGAAGCACAGGGGAGGAAACAGTTATTGTAACTCCCTTTTGGATGCATTGTTGTAACGCTTATACTCTCTTTAGTGCAGTTGGGAGGACATTTAATTGTAAAACAAGTTTCAAAATCCAAATTTGGCACCCTGTGAGGGTTTCAGTGCTCCCATGCTACATGTCACTGTTTGTGTGGTGACATTGTGGGTTGTTTTTATAAGTACAGAAGATACATGGGTGCCACAACCAGCGCTTTGCCTTGATGATTGACCCAGTTATTTTGCAGTTGCAAAGGGCTTGTGTAGATCTAACTCTCGAAATCCCTTACATGGCCACACACATGTACACACGTTTTTTTCTGAATTTCTTTCAGTTAAGCCCCGTTTCCACCAAACATTTTCAGTATGGTACCTTTGGAACCGAAAGCACCCTTCAGACATGGCTTCTAGACCCTAGCGTTTCCACCGCAAACCGTACCCTTAAATGTGGGCGGGGTTGTTGTCACTCACTGCTCCGTTTAGCATTCACAGTATTTCCTGGCTCTTCAACGTTGACACAGAAGTCTGCACCTCGTTTATCGTGCACAGAACAAGGCTGTACACCAACATTTTCAGAACAAAATAAAACAGGCTGCAGTGAGTCTCCCTCCATGGGATATTTAAAAATAATAATGTGCATTTAGTCCTTCTAAGGCAAGCTCAGGGGTTTAGTGTTGCCTTAGCCTGACACTACGCAACGCTTTTATTTTCTCCGAGTGAGGATTAGAATATTTGCAGTTCACATAATCTGTCTGAAATTAATACATATAAACGCTTGAAGATCCACTCATTACTAAAAGTGTATGTCATAGAAACTAAAGTGATAGTCACAGGTGTCATATGGAATATTTAAGGTGTGTTGATTGAGTCACGTCGTCAGCTTTTGCATTGAGTAACATTACGAGTTAATGGTCCACCTTAAAAATCCCAGCAGTTGGCCCAGTGAATTAAGTTATTTTTTCTCCGACTGCAGCTGCTGTGAGAGGCAGCAAAACATTCTTCCATTTTATAGTTACAGTTTACTAATAAAACTCTCCACAGTATGAACAGTGGTTACATGAGCCTCGAAACCAGCCACAACTCAGCCCTGAGCAGTGACCGTCCTCTACTGACCAATCAGACTGCAGTGTTCACAGCTCCACTTTTTAGTACCAGATCTTTGTGCTAGGTACCCCAACAGAGGGGGGATTAAAAATGGGGGCGGTACAGAACGGTTCACCATCCACAACTTCTCACAGTGGAAACAGAAAAAAGCGTACCAAACTGAACTGTGCTGTACCGCACTGCTCAGTGGAAACGGGGCTTTAGTGATGCGTGATGGAAGAGCAAGGACACATACCTCCCCTTTCCATCTATCTTTTTCACTTTCACTATGTGCATCTGCTCTTTCCCCATCTACAATCTTCACCTTCCACCCCATTCACCATTAGCAGTCTGGGCTTGGCAGGCCGACAGCTTCTGCTGCTGCATGCACTCTGCAGCCGACAGCACGCTTGGCAGAGGAAACCAGGGTCTGAACTTTGGCTCCCCCCTTAGTCCCTCTTTCACCCTCGCCTGCTCCTGCTGTCTCGCTCTCCATCTCTGATTGTTGTCCTTCTGGTCAGCCTGAGGTCACTCAATGAACCGTTGTCACAGCCCAGCTGACACGCCATGTATGAAGCAAGGGAAAGGCATGACAACAATTACACTGCTGACCACTGCACAGTTAACCATCCTAACACACACACACAGAGCACAGCTGCTGCCCCCCTCTGAGGCCCTGTCTGTAGCTTTTATTTCTGCTGCCTGGCTGCCGTCTCTTTTTGACATGGACGAAAGGAGTGGCTGTCAGGGAAGCAGCAGATAGCCTCAGCTACTAAAGTTATGCCGACTCATTGCTTGAAATGCTGCGGTGCTGAGAGGCTGACTGCTAGCAGCTAGCTTGGTCATGGTTGTTCTGCGTGTTTTCTAGGAAAACCATTTCAGTTAAAAAGAGAGCTTTTAAAGAATTAAAATGATACTGCTGCCAATAATGCTTGTTAATGCTAAAAATTACTGTGTCATATCATTGTTCTGATGATCTCCCTGATGAGGCAATCTTACCTTGAGCACTGCTCTAGATACTTTGGTTATAACAAATGTTGATTTGGTTTTTCAGGTCACAGCCTGTCTTCTCTGACTTATCATTTACGGAGATAATATAGTCATGTTAACATTACTCCACTCTATAAGCGGTCTGGATATGGCTTTTGTTGGGTACTCCAGAAATTTAGTTGTGTATTTTCCTAAAGCTGAGGGACTTCTGACAGATTTTATAAAGTATGGTCAAAATAGAAGCAGCAGAGGCAGACATGTCCTCACTCCAAGCATTAAAACTCTTGGCACTACATTTCCCATAATGCAACCTCATCCTTTTGTTTGACCTTTCATGCCCTCATTTTTCAGATGCTACAGTTTGTAACCACTGACTGTATAAAAATAGAGCCCGGTCTGACTCCGAAGTCTTCGAAATCCAGCCCTTGGGCAGTGACTTGCGGCGTCAGAAACCAACGAAAAAAAGGCATCCTTTAATGTCGGCATGATACACGGCCGGTTGCTGTTATAGTTTAACAGTGCCTGGTGGCATCAGAGAGAAACGTGGCAGGACAAAGACGAAGCTGAAGGCAGCAATGGGATGGTGTATGGGTCCAACAAACATCGACTTTCACCCGAGAGAGCGGTGTTCGCGTCCCATAAGATTCTAAAGCCAAACCCTGTTCTTTTTTCCTAAACCTAACCTCGTGTTTTTGTTGCCTAAACCCAACCATGTGTCTTTGTTGAAGGAAAAAAACATCAGTTCGCGGTGTTGTACCAACGTAGTGCATTTATTTCTTGTGAAAACAGAAGTGTATTTTGAAAGAAGACAATGCATGTGACAGGCAGAATTTGACAGTGTCCCAGAACGTCAACAACGCACCCAAGGTACCTTGCACATTGTATGAGGACATGGAAAGTCCATGACCAAAACATAAATATGTGACGACGTTGGAGTGAGATAATACAAATAATAACACGAAGAAGACATAGCCACTGTGATGTCAACCATTGGTTTGTAAACTCCTTTTTTGAAGTCTCAAATTTGGCAGTTTTGTCGTCGCCATCTTGGATTCTTGGTGCCAGAAGTAACCCAAAGTGACCATCACCACCAGTCTGTCACTCAAAACAGCTATGTCCATGATTATCTGCAACTTTGAGCATCAATAAAACAGGTGTGTTTTATAAAAATGTAACCCTGCACAGTTGTGATGAACAGGGAAATTAGATATAGAGACCCTAAACTGTTTTCTGTACCAGGCTGTAAGCAGGCTTATTTTAACATAGGGACCTATTGGGAATTGACTCGATTCTGCTGTGAGCCTCAAGTGGCCATTTTAGGAACTGCAGTTTTGGGAACTTCATGCTTCCTAATGATTTTTTAACCCTGGAGGTTGCTGCTTGTTTGTAACACAGGCTTTTCTCATGATGATTAAACTGACTTAGATGTTCTGTGTTAGTTTCTGTGCTCAAATGACACAGTCAGCAGGGATATATTGTTTTTGTTTTAAAGAAATAAAGGGCAACAAAAGGCACACTGTATTTGCACCAGCATGAACATATAACCCTTGTTGCTTGCTTCTGAATTTACTTATAAACCCTGCCTACTCCCATTCAGCCAAAAAAGAAAAAAAGGAAATGGAGAGAGACTTTAGTTTGGGGCCTATCGCTAAGCCTATTGAGGTTTAGCACAGTAGTTACTTTACCTGCTATGTTGTGCAGACAGAAAACACAGTGTTTTCTGATGAGTGTTTATTAAGGATGCAGATAGTGTTTTCTCCTGTGTAGGCCTGTCTCTGAGGCTGCATTCATTGAAGTGTATGGCGCTTGTGTCAAGAGGTCGTCTCTGGAGTGTGGATATACAGGTGGTTAACGAAGGAGCTCACTTAATGGCATTAGAGTGGACTTAGCCTAATCCGTGACCTGGCTGTGGGATCCTTTCAGTGGCCTGACATGAAGGTTTGGCACGCTGTAGGAGGAGGAGAAGAGAGTCAGCTGGCTAAAGTGTGGGCTCAAGGAGGGAGAGCAGGAACTAGTACTCACACCACAAAGGACTGTAGTGAGTGCATAAGAATGTATGGGGATGGAGGGAGGAAGGGAAGGAAGAAAGACGCACAGATGTAGACCGCAAAGTGAGAGAGTTGAGTGCATTGAAAGTTGTATTTAGAGAAGAGGAAGATACTTACAGATGTATGTAGCGCACAAGACAGAAACAATGAGAGTGCCTGTTCTCCCCTGAATGCTCGCTACTTGCTAATGGGTACTGTAACTTTCAAATAAATCTCTCATCAAGTACAAGAATATAAAGGAGGACAACAATAGATGGAACAGTTAACACTGTAAATCAGGTGGTCTTATCATTGCCATTTCTTGCTTTATTTTTTTTTCACAGATCATATATGGTACTCTGCTTTTGCTTTTTTTAAAGCATGCTAACTCAGCTTTGATAATTGTGCAGTTTTGATGTGGCCAGATTAACTTTTTATTTAGGGCTGCAACTAACTATTTGTCTTACTGTCAGCTGATAGCAGATCAGTTTCTTAACTGCACATATTCTTCTGTTAAATGCTACAATGCTCTTTATTTTAGTTTTTGTGTCTTATTTTATTTCGTTTTATGTAATTTTTATTTTAGTCTTTTAATTTTATTTTATTTGTTGTGTTTTGTTTTATTTTATATTATTTTTGTTTTATTTTTTATTTTATTTTATCTCATTTTATTTTATTTCTTTTCATTTGGACACTCGTCTCTATGTGGATGCAAACATTGCCATGATTTCTGTTTGTTAACCACAATGTACATAGTTCTTGCTGTATCTAAAAAAATAAAATAAAATAAAACAGAGCAAAATAGCTGTATAATTCAATTATGAATAAAAATGTTGCTAAACAAACAAAAAAGTTAGAAAGTAGTTAAAGTGTCCATCAGAGCTGAGATTGGAGCTTTCAGATTTCTCGTCAACTTTTGATTTTGTCAGCTTTTTGTTTGTTTGACTCATTACAGTCCGATACTGAAACCCTGTGTGTCATTTTGATTTGTTGTGACTTTCAGTACACTTTAAAGTCCTTTTTATGTGGTTTGTGCACCAATATGTAAAATACTGCTGACAGACATAATGCAGACCATCGACTTGTCAGTGTTCACGTTTACTTTCAGTTGAATCAAACCAAGGGCAAAGTGTTGCGACTCGGGGGGGGTTGGCTGCTTTGAATTTTGGTGCGACATCAACTTTCCAGACTATGAATAGATGTTTCCTGCTTTGAGCCGTCTGTAGTGGCTTCACAGTTATATTGATGTTGACTCTCAGGATAGCTGCTTTGGTAGCGCTCATCTCTCATTGTGCTTTGTTGTGTAAACTTCTGTGCTGTGGTGATTAAACCAAAGTCAAGTGAAACTGTTTCATAAGTGAGGTCTGAATGACACCAACAATGAAGCTACAGAGTTAACTTTGTTATGCTATTATGTTCAACTAATAGCATAACAAATTATGTTCAACTTTGAAAACATTTCGTATCTCCAGGCAAGTCAGGTAAAGCAGCTGTGTAGTGCTCTGCTGCAGCAGCTGTTTGCACAAGGTATGGAGAAATGCTACCACCTACTGCCTGGCGATCATAATCCCACAACATGGCCAGAAATATTGTTGGCTTGTGAGTTTGAGTCCTGCAGGCCTTTTGTTTTGTGAGTGGGATAAATACCACAATAAAGAATGTGTGTTGCATTTTGAAAGTCTCACAGTCAACTGAGTACCTTCATTGTGTCACGAGCCAAAGTGAAATCCCCCTTTCAGGGTGAGGTATTTACATACGCTTACCAGTATTACACCGGCAGGTCGTGACATTATTCCATGTCTCTGCATCGTAACAAAAAGCTTATGTCCCAGTTCATAGATCATGTTTGTGCCATAATCAAAATAAAGTTTCATAAGCTTGTGGTTCAACTGCTAGACCTGGCTTGACTTCCACCGAAAGTGATTACAAGAAGAGCGTCTTCTGCTTTTCTCAGAATAATAGCAAAACAGTAGAATATGGGGCGGAGAGAGATTCATGAAACAAGGGTATTAGTCTCATTGCTGCACAGCAAACCCGACCTCCAACCAGCTCTCAGACTTCATTATTCAGGAAATGTACACTTGACTAAGACTCTTCCTGGAGCTGTTAGGCAAGGAAAGGCAACTTTATTTATAGAGCACATTTCATTACAAAGAAAGCTAATGTGCTTTACATATTTAATCTGTAATGTGAGCACAGCAGAGAAATAGACATAAGTTTGCTGAGGTGAAGTGGCTGTGTGTGCATGAAGTGGTTCGTAAGACTGAGTTATGATTATTTTCCCTGTAAATCCTCATCAGAAGACAGTTATTTAGGCTGACTTTTTTATGTGGTCTCCCCAATGTGTGCAGGAGCAGATCCACGTGCCTGTCTACCACCCAACGCCGAGCCAAGCCCGACTGGCCACCCAGCTGACAGAGGAGGAGCAGGTTCGCATCGCCCAGCGAATCGGACTCATCCAGCACCTCCCAAAGGGCGTATACGACCCAGGGCGGGATGGCTCTGAGAAGAAGATCAGAGAGTAAGTAGAAACGCTGGGTGGTCAGACATAGCAGTGGAGGTTACATGCAGCAACACAGTTAGAAGATATACTGTTTCACTAAAGCAATCTGTGGTTAAAGCCAGGACTTTGTAGGTCTTTAAAACGTCTTAAAGGTGCAGTATGTAATACTGGAGAAAGATGGTTGGTTGTCGAGTCTCATTCCCAGGTTGTTAATAGGGCTGCAGCTACACAGTGTTTTCATTATTGATTAATCTGCAGATTGTGGGAACCATTACCTGATAATCGTTGAGTCTATAATAGGTCAAATAATGGTGAAAAACACTCATCACAATTTCCCAGAGCAAAAAGTGACGTCTTTAAATTGCTTTCTTGCATCCAACCAACATACATAAACCCAAAGAGTCCTTATTTACTGTCATGAATGACAAAGAAAAGCATTTAAGAATCTGGAACCAGCAAATGTTTGACATTTACACTTGAAAAACAACTAAAACAATTAATGGATTATCAAAATAGTTAGCTGTTAAATTTAACTACTGACACTTTGGGTTGGTGGTTCAGTCTGACTACCAACCCAAAGTGTCTGTATTTGATGACATGGCAATGAGACTCAACTATCAACTATCCTCTCCAGAACTGCGTACTGAATCTTTAAGCCCAGTTCAGACCAAAAAATTGCAGCAAGACAAAACCGTTTTAGTTCCTGAAAAAGTTGCAGTGGTTTGAGCTGATACATCTGAGCTTGACTCAAGCCAGCTGACAGTGTCACCTGCACCTCAGCTGGTCTCATCGCCAGTGGGGGGGTTTTAGAACATGAAGCATGTCACCTGTTTCAACAGCCAGTCAGGCTTATAGTGATGTCCTCTGTTTCCCTACTCGTGTGCTGGTGTATTAATTATGACTACAGTCTATCTGATGCTTGTTTTGTTTCTGTTTTTTGCCATTTCATCACCACTGCAAATGCAGCTGCAGCCAGTACCTCACTATCACTACCCTCTTTCATATTTTAAGAAGCTACAAATTATATTCAGCCTCAAAATAGAGATAATACACACACTCAAGTTGCATTTGTGTGAACCTGGCAGGTTTTAGAGCGTTGCGTAACAGTGTGTTGCACTGAGTTGCATTTTTCAGCTTCGTCTCGTCGCGAATCTTTGGTCTGAACTGAGCTTAAAAAAGAATGATCTAAATTAAGGAGAGGATTCAGATTTAATCAGTAACAAAGTTTGTGAAATGTCTCTTCTTTGTCAGTAGTCGGAAAATGTGACCACAAAACCACTTGCGAATTTTAACAAGTTAAACTTTGCTGATGTCAAATGAAAACTTGCTCTGTGATAATTAGTGCATGTACATGAATATAATAAAGAGATGGATGGGTATGCGTGCTGAATATTTTCATGATATTGTGACATTTAGAGAAATGCACATAAATTCTATTACGTTTTATAGTATAGTGCATGTTTATGACTTGTTAAAAATGTTGTTTACAAATGGTAATGGTTAAAACTAGTGGTGTTATAATACTTATGAAGAGCTAAACTCACTGATTTACTGTATTTTCCGCTGTCCTTTACATTTTAAAGGTATACTATGGTTTTTCTAAACAATGTATAGACTCATACAAAAGTAATCCTTACTCATTTATGACCCACTGGACATGTGTGGCAGTGTATTTTTCTGTAGAGACTCTGCCTTCTGCCTTTATTTTCTTCTCATTTTGCTGTGTTTGTGACGTTACTGGACACAGCACACACGTGAGGGCAGACTACATGAAAAGGTAGTGACCAGGTGCATGACCGCCAACAGCACATATGAAAGAGGACGCTATGAAAATTGCAGCCACAGCCCCGAAAAATGCAAATATAGCAGGGTGAAAGTCCATGCGGACAAAGCTCATTCTAAAACAAGAGTGAATCTGTGGTTGGCTTTTACTTTTCGTGGCAGTACTGTTTACACTCGCTAACAAAAATCCCCTACATAGTATACCTTTAAATTCAGTGATGCACTGCATTAATGCATGTCTGTGCTGTCAGTATCTAATCCCCAACAAAATGCACCTGTGTTGACCTTCACAGGTGCGTCATCTGTATGATGGACTTTGTGTACGGAGACCCTATCCGGTTCCTACCCTGCATGCACATCTACCACATGGATTGTATAGACGACTGGCTAATGAGATCCTTCACCTGCCCCTCCTGCATGGAGCCTGTGGACGCCGCGCTGCTTTCCTCCTACGAGACCAACTGACACACACACGCACATATGCCCACGGGCACATGTGGACCAGACTGGACACACACACACATACAATATGCACACAAATGGACAAACACACAACTTCCATCTTGCTAACCTGTATCCTGGATTAGTAAGATGCTGCTGTAAAACTGTGACAGTGTAAAAGATTTAGGATGAACTCTGTGTGTGTTTGTGTGTGTGTGTGTGAGCATGCATGTGTGTATGTGTGTGCACACAAGTTCCCCAGTTGGCCTGCTGGACAGGATCGGAGGAATGAACAGAGCGTTGGCGTTAGCGACGAGCCGGAAGGAGCTGAATCGAGAAGAGGAGTAAAAGGCGGGAGCTGACGATGTGAGATGAGAGGATGCCAGTGCAAAAGGAAGTCGAGGGGGATGGGAATGGATGACGGTTAACTCTTATGATTAAGAAATCTTTCCAAGAGCCGCTTTTATACACACACACAGCTGTGCCCTGTCACACCCTTCCTTTATTTACTTAACCCCATAATTGAAATGAACAGAATACAAGAGGAAGGACATCTGACCACCAACATCAGGCTGCAGATTGTGTTAAAGCCTGATTACTATAATGTCACACAGCAAGACATGAGGAGCAACGCCCTTCAGAAGATCTGCCAGATGCTTTGATGTGTCTCCACACTGACGTCTGTTGTAGACTGCAGAGTCATATCCGCTACAAAAACTGCTACAGATGCAGAAATGTGATTTAAAGACTGCTAGAGTTGGACATGAGACTTAAGACTACGAACATTAGATGTATTCTGCAGACACACCACGGGCCTCCACTGGTCCACGGCACCTGGGTCTGGAGTTGTCTGTCTGTATAGATCTTTTTTGAGAAAAATAAGTTTGGTCGGTGAATTGATTGATCGTCCCGTGGCTTTGTGAAATCTGTTCTGTGTTTGTTATGTCAGTCAGCATAAGGGCTTCTGTTGAACCAGTGTTTACCAAGAACACCGATATGAAAACAGGAAATACGGTATGTGCTTTAGTCACTAATGTGGTGTATAGCCGGTAGACTGTTGCTGTCAAGGTATCGACTCGTCATGACTTCCCCAGTCACAGTGAGATCTCAGATTATTGGCCAAAGCACAAGCAGACCAGTTAACAAACAGTGACACAAATCAGAGATATTTGCACTTCTTAATCAGACTTGTGACAAGAGTTGACCTTATGCATTCAGTAATTATGTTTAAGTGAAGTATTTGTTTTATCTACTTTCTCATTACCACCACAATGATTTGTAATGGAAGCCACTGTCTCTGTGGACCAGGAGTGGAAAAATAATTTATTACTGGTGACATTAACCAAACTACTGAATGAATTAATTCCAAGTTTGGCACCTTTGTTTGTCCAAATCATGTAATTCTGGTCAAGGACAGAATCAAAAACATGGACAAGGTTGGGCTTATTTGATGTGTTTGCATATGGTAAAGGGGAACCCCACCTAAATTAAGAATTCCACTATATTATTTCTACGGCCTGAACAAGTTTAATCATTATGTATGAACATACGCTACTCTCTGTCAAAGCTATAAACCTGAGCGTTAAGTCTCAAACTTGTGATGTCATCAAGTATAACGTCTAGAGCTGCTTCAGAGACAACTGACTGAGCTTAAGTTGTGTCCCCCTTACTGTTGCGGAGTGGGAAAACCTTGACAACAAGAAACACGGCGATGCCATCCAACCAGGAGCCGCTGCATTTATTAGATAGCTTCTCGGCGTCAGGCAATATAGCTTCAAGAGGCCGACAGCAAGGACTACAGTATTAGATGGAAAGATATATTCACAATGCTAACTTTTATGAACATGGTTAAACAACACAAATTGAGGCTTCTAGTCTACGAAAAAGCGAGAAATACAGATGCAGGATGACAAGATGATCAGCCAACACTGCTGTAATGCTGGTATATGTCCCTTTTCCCCACCTGAGATCAGTAAAGTACTCTTTGTATTTATTACTGAATACAGGACATGGTGCTATAGTAATATTAGTCTCTCTTTACTATAGGAGTAACCCTAGTTGCTTTGTGGGCAGAACGTTGCCTTACAGAGATAATACAGATCTCTGGCTACCAATAATTCATGTCCTCTATAAAATATGGTAGCTACCAAACTATCTGTCCCTCTCCAAATCTCTTTAATACTACCACAGCAAACCTGACGGAAGTGGAACTAACATTAGGCTGATATCTCTAGCTTTATGTTAGCTGGCTAGTTAGCTAGCGTATTGCTAATATTAGCTTACTTAAACTGTGGCCTGGCTGAAGTTGTTAATCAGACATTGGGCTAATACATTTTGATGTAGCTTTACGTTAGTTAGCTAGCTAGCTAGCTAGTTAGCTAGCGTTTTGCTAACATAAGCTAACTTAAGCTATGACCTGGCTGATGCTGCTAATGTGATATTAGGCTAACTCCTCTTAGTGTAGCTGTACATAGGCTAGCTAGTTAGCTAGCGTTTTGCTAACATTAGCTAATTTAAGTTGTGACCTAGTTGAAGTTGCTGATTTGACATTAGGCCAACCCCCTCTCGATGTAGCTTTACGTTAGCTAGCGTTTTGCTAACATTAGCTAACTTTAGCTGTGATCTGGCTAATGTCCTGATGTGATATCAGGCTAACTCCTCTTGGTGTAGCTATGCATTGGCTAGCTAGTTAGCCAGCTTTTTGCTAACATTAGCTAATTTAAGCTGTAACCTGGCTGATGTTGCTGATTTGACATAACACTAACCCCCTTTTGATGTAGCTTTACATTAGCTAGCCAGTTAGCTAGCGTTTTGCTAACATTAGCTAACTTTAGCTGTGACCTGGCCGATGTTGCTGATCTGAAATCAGGCTAACTCCTCTTGGTGTAGCTATACATTAGCTAGCTAGTAAGCTAGCGTTTTGCTAACATTAGCTAACTTTAGCTGTGACCTGGCCGATGTTGCTGATCTGAAATCAGGCTAACCCCCTCTTGATGCAGCTTTACATTAGCTAGCTAGTTAGCTAGCGTTTTGCTAACATTAGCTGCATTAAGATGTAACTAATGTAATGTATATGTTAAGAGATACAAAATGAGATGGCAAAATGGCGCCTATTTAGTGCTATGGAGTTGCTCACCTGCAGCATACGCCCAAAAAGTCTTATCTTCAAGGTTTACTATAGTGCTATGCAGCCCATTGAATTTGTGCTGTTCTCATAGACTTCACATTGTGACTACATCATGGATTTTTAAAACGCTTTTCTCACCTTTTGGAAAAAATGTACAAACCTCCATGAGTCAGACATTCATGATAGAAAGAGTCATAATTGTACTTGTCTGCAGTTCAAGGTGTTCTGTCAAATGTTTTTTTTAGACGTCTGTTATAATGGTGATTTATGGAGAAAATGCTTTTTGGGTCGCAGGGGATTTTTTTTCGTGGCAATACCACGAGTAACAGAGTGAAAAGGGGCAAGACTTGGGAGGGACTAATTAATGGAAATCTGATTGTATGGAGATTTGCATATGTGTATTTTCCAAATGAGCTTTATTCTACTGTAGTGTTCTCAGTCCTGAAACAGAAAATGTACCCATACACTCAAACCGCTCCCCTGGGTGCTCTTAGTGTGACATCTTTCTCAATTCATTGTCATTTGAGCAGCTTCAGACTTAATACAAGATGACATCACAAATTTGAGTTACAGCACTCTAGTTTTTGGATTTGGGAGAGAGTTGTTCATGTTTAGCGATAGTTTTGGACCCTCTTATACCATAGGAATAACATGTATGAATTTTGAAAATAGGCGTAGTTCCCCTTTAAGAACCGCTTCATTCAGCATCCTGTCCTGTTCATAAAACCAGATCTAAAGCAAACATTCACAATGAAAACGGTTAACAGTGGCAGGTGACACCATCAGCACACTGGTGGTGCAAATTTAGTTATGAGTTGTGTGTCAGTGAATATGACTGAAGATGCTTGTTTACCTGGTCAGAATCAGCTGTTATAAATTAGTGACCATGTGTTCTCAGTTTAGGAAGGTTATATTTCAGTCCATTATTTTCGTAACTTTCTTCACATCAACTTGAGGCCTCAATCTAAATGTTCTCCTGGCCTCAGTTTAAAATGTCTACCGCCCAAGTCACCCAGTTTACTATTAAAGCACAAGGAAATACAACTGTTCAGTTATACTTTCCCTCTCCCTGCTAACTTTGACACGCAGGTGAGTTGGCAAGACTTTGAATTATGCAGGAAGTGGTTAATCATTTGAGCTCCCCCTGCATAGCGGGCGTGATACAGATCCAACACAGTTTGAAAAAAAATGCCTTTAGTGATCTGTGTATGTGTGTGCGTACCTGCACGTGTGTGTTTGTGTTGGCCTTTACGGCCTTTGTGTGTATGTTTGAGAAAGTTGGGAAGGGGGGAGTGGAGTTGGCTGTCAGCACCTTAGTTTTTGCACAGTACTTTAATCTACGTAACTCTTTTATGTTGTTCTCCATCAGTAAGGTGGAGCTTCATGGCCTTAGGTTACACGTGAGGGGGGGTTGGTATCAGCTGCTAAAATGTGGAGCAGAGTCCAGTTAACCTCAAGGGTTCAATACACAAACAGTTTAGGCTGAAAATGTGGTGCAGCCGAGCTGTCATTGTACATGCCATTTCGGGAAGAATACAAAAGGTGTCAAGAAGACTGTCCATTTATGTTGTCAGAAAAACAAATAAACTGTCAGTGTGTTTGGGTTGGATTTCTGTCCCATCATCACCTGGCTTTCTTTGGTGCCCGCTGCTTTCATCCACACTCTGCGGTGCAGTGACAGTTTGAATACAAAGGCCTTTCTGACGAGTATCTGATGTTTTTGATCTCAGTCTGGACGTAATCAAGGCTGGAGGAACTGGCAAGGCATGGATTTGTGGGGGTAAACAAACTTTGTATGTGTGTTTGTATTTTCCATAGCTCCTCTGAAAAATAAACTGTTGAACTAAAAAAAAAAAAAATCCACATATTGATTCATGTGAGGAGTAGCACTCTCCCAAAGCTCCATGTACATGCTTCATTTACATGGGGAGCAAATTTACGAGATATTTGAGCTCTTACACCCGAATAGATTTCCAGAGATAGGCAGACATTTGAGAGTCAGTTTTGCCGGAAAATGACTCACGGATGCCTGCCATCTGGTAACAATGAAACAGCTGCACAAAAAGTTAACAGATACAACTTTGGCTCTGACTTTGAACTTTGGGAGAGAGCTATTAATTTAAAAACTTGCAGGAAGGACAAGTGAGTGTTGTTTCAGGTTGGATTTTCTGCTTTGAGTACAGGATTGGACATCAAGGTTTGCTCATATGTGAATGAGGTATGTGTGCTGTATGTTTGTGTACGGATGCTTGTTAGACCTTTCCTTGTTTGTAAGCATAAATATGCATATGCTATGTACTACAGGCGAATAATAAATAGACATCGCAACAGAAGATGTACGTCAATGGGTGTGATTTATTTCCTCTGTGTGCACCAGAAAGGGAAGAGTGTAGTTTCATTTTTCAACAGATGCAACTTTACTCTGTAAATACCAATCAAATATAGAATTGATCTTTCTGACGCTTCATGGCAAAACCTCACACATTATTTAAACTCTTCATATATGTTTTGGAATTCAGAATATATTACAAATATGCTGTTAGATGAATTCAATATTATGATTTATTAACTAACAGGATTATGTTTGCAGCCTAATGTTAGCGAGCCTGATCACAAAAGCTTTAAGGCTGTGATGAGTTCAAAGAGTTAGTCACTTCTCTGCTCCTGATCTCTTAATCGCTTAATTATCTCCCTGTTCAGAAACACCAGATGCTGCCATATTGTGTTCAAGCACTGCAAACAAAAATACCTGCCTTGCTTCTCTACCAAATCCGCCTTTTGATCACTTGATCATATTTTGGTGACATGATTTTACAATCGCAGGCCGTGTTGCTCAGGGAAAATAATCTCTCTTAAATATAAACACTTCTAAAGTCAAATTAAGTCATGTATATAGATGATAAAAACCAGAATCCTCTTCAAATGTCACTCGTTGCTCCCTAAAGTCCAGGTCATAAAATAATCCCCCTGCATGTTTGAACAACAAACAATGTGGTTTAATTTAGAGGGGGAAATGATGACAAAGAATGTGAGACAGCTCCAGTTTTTGAAAAGGAAAAGAGGGAAAGTTAGCGGATAAATGACGTTTTTCCCCTTGAGGACTTAAAGGCCCTGAGGCATGACTCATACATGCCACAAACACATAAAAAAGGTAACAAGCAAGGATTCAAAGCTGTATTTTATTATCATATTATTCATATAATGCAGCTAGTGCTTTGGCAATAGTTTCACATTTTACATTCACATTAATCTACCAACAGAGGACGACAAAGGGGGGAGAGGGGTGTTAATCACATTTTGTCTTTGTGTTTCCAGTAGGAATAAGCCAATATATTAGAAACACCTCTGAATAAAATCCTCACAAACAACAGCATTACATGAATGAATGCTTCTGTGTGTCATAATCTATACATTATATGCTTCATGAACATCACTTTCTCAGTCAGAAATCTGCTTCATTTAAGATAAACAGATCAATATATGAAGCTGGTTTTGACACACCTCAGGCCTTCACTGAAGTTTTCACATCATCTGCATCATTTTTTAAACTCAGGGTCCCCACGTGTTTTTCACTTTGAGTGTCACAGAAGCAGCAAGAGTGAAACTTTGTGGCTGCAGACATAATGCAATAACTTCATGAGGTGACTTTCAAATTATTACAGACTTCAACAAACATTATTATGGACTGCATACTAATTAATATAATTGTACATTTCTATTTTGGTACCCCAAACATATAAACTTGGCCTCCTGTTTATCCCCAAGCAGCAAATATAATAAATGTGTTCACAGTTGACACACTCTGTATAACTGGAGGTGGTTTAGTATGACTTTAACAAAAGAGAGATTTTAGAAAATATATTCAAAAGTTAAAGTATCAGCAAAAAGATAAAAGCAGAAAAGCAGAAGTGTAACATGATCTCATCTTCATCCTCCTCCTCCATCAGTCTGTGAGAGAAAGAAAAAAATAATTATGTACAAATGTAAGTAATGCAACAATATAGGCATGCAATATGAGAAATACACATTATAATATTGTGTTTATTTCACTGTGACACAGCTGCATGCAGCTAAAATAAAAAGTAAACCTCATATTTGTATTTTATAGGCTGAAATGTCCCCACCTATACAATTAAAACACAGAAAAGAAACTCCTTTTGGAGGTAATCCAGGTTTTTCTGCGTGGAGACTACTGTTCGTTCATGGCCTCCGCTCTTGTCTCCTCCTCCTCGCTCTCCACCCAATCATGGCTGTCTCCTCCTTCTTCTTTTCCTTTTTTGAATAATAAAATCCCTGCCCTTCTCTTGCTCAGCCCCGCGTACAGGCCTGAACGCTGCTGAAGTCACACAGTGAGTTTTAAGATAGTTTTAAACATAGTTTCAGCCTCTGACGACACATTTCAACAGTCTCGGGTCACCCGAGGTCACTTGCGCAAAGCTGACAAAGTTTCTAGCGGTTGTGTAGTTGAAGATTGTAGACTATTAGGTGATAGGGATTTAGGGGAGAAATGCGAGATAACGTTTCTGTGAGATTATATTTTATCGTTTCCAAACGTTTTATTTTCCACCCCGCACTCATTCGCTTACAAATCTCCCCACTCGCAACAAGAATGCTGCGCGCTTTGTGGAGACATTTGGAGCAGGAACTGAAAACGAAATCGCGGCCTCCGCAGTGGTCCACACTCTCACCGGATACAAACTTCCCCAATTTATGAATGTGCACGGTCCCAACAGTGTGCATTCATATATTCATTATGCTGCAGTGTGTTCACAGTGTGCTGTTGTTTTCCAGCTCTTCACTGATAATACTGTGAGGCAGTCAGGCACAGTGATGCGCGTACACACACGCTCAGGAGCCACACAGACAGACACACAGAGGAGACTAGACTAAAAACACCACACTGGAAAAAATGTGGGCCTGTATGATCAGTCTGTTCCATCCATAAAATGAGGACATCCATAAAGACAGTCAATAATGGAGGTTACAGTATGCAGCCTACATGGTGACCATGAGGTCATTCTCTGAGCTGAGACAGTAGAAGTTCATTATATCAGGGGTCAGTGATGATTATATTTTTAAGAATATAAAACAAGCAGAATCAAAACATCGCATCGAAAACACATCGGATAATAAATCAAGTTTTCTGCAGCCGGAAAGAGTTCGTGTGTTTCAGGCAGGCAGATATGCAACTGGGAGAAATGCTCCCTGAGGGCTTCCTATCAGAGAAAGTTCTCCTGGTTTAGATTTGGAGAAAAAAAGTTGTGATTTGGGGTTTAAAGGAATAGATTTCTTTCTCTTGGAGAAGGCCTACAAGAAAAACTTATCTCGTGTGCAGCAGATATCATTTTAAACACAGGTCAACACGTCACCGGGGTCACAGGACTCTGTTTACTGATGTGTGTTTTCATTGCTCATTGCTTAATGTTGGGCCCAATCCAAATGTCCAAATGTCCGACCCTGCGGACGCGCAAGGCACACTGGGTGCAGAGTGCTGTTCTAAACTACAATTCAAGGGGCCCAAAGCAGAATCTGCTGCTTGAATTGTGAAGGCCAGAAGTAATATTCAGCCACATCATGACACAGAAATATGTACAAGTAAAGGCTGTAGAGGGACTGAGAATTCATTTTATTATTGCAGCCTATCAGGCTGTGCAGTGTAACAGGCTAAAAAAATGGCTGACAAACAACAAAATAAGGTTTATATAATACCCAGTTTATTGAGTTATAGTCCTGTCTTTTTTTCTTTTTTTTTTTTTACAAACATTTCTGTTTTTAAATGTGGCCTGTTATATTCATATATTTTTGTTCAGTCACAAAGAAGGAGGTTACGTGGGATTTATATCTTGTTATCTGCAGGGACAGATGAGTAGGCACTATTTTATCAACTTATATGACATATATGTCCTCCTGAGAACCTGTGTCTTCATATGAGGACATTACATTTTAGTTTAGTCATTCTGCTCAACTTAGACCTCTTGTCCTCGTCCCCTTTTTTGTCCCATCTAGTGGTACTAAGACCACAATACACTAATCCATGTAAAGTACAAAACCTGATCAAATTCAGTTGCTGAAATGTGTTTATTAATGATTAATACAGTTTGTAGTTTGATATGGCAACAAATTTGAACAGTTTTAAGAACAGTAACAAGCTAAGATGCTGTTAATTAGAAAGTACTCATTTGAAGTTGCTGGGAATTTATCATCAGCTCATTGAAGGACATTTGGGACTTCATTGTGGTCTCATGTGAGGACATTGGGACTAGTTATCATCTCATTTTACGACACTGGGACTTTATTATTGTCTCGTTTAAGGACAGTGGGACTTTTTTCATTGTCTTGTTTGAGGATATCAGGACTTTTTATCGTCTCATTCAAGGACACTGGAACTTTTGTTATCATCTCATTTGAGGACATTGGGACTTTATTATCATATCGTTTGAGGACATTGGGACTTATTTTATGATATCATTTGAGGACATAGGTACTTTTTTATTATCTCATTTGAGGACATTGGGACTTTATTATCATATCATTTGAGGACATTAGGGCTTTTTTTTAATCTCGTTTTAGGACATTGGGACTTTATTATCATTTTGTTTGAAGACATTGGAACTTTTTTATCATCTCATTTGAGGACATTGGTACTTTTTTATTATCTCATTTGAGGACATTGGGACTTTATTATCATATCATTTGAGGACATTGGGACTTTTTATCATCTCATTTGAGGACATTGGGACTTTTTATCATCTCATTTGAGGACATTGGGACTTTATTATCATTTTGTTTGAGGACATTGGAACTTTTTTCTCATTTCATTTGAGGACATTGGGGCCTACTTTATTGTCTCGTTTGAGGACATTGGGACTTTATTATCATATCATTTGAGGACATTGGGACTTTATTATTATCTCATTTGAGGACATTGGGACATTTTATCATCTCATTTGAGGACATCGGGCCTTTTTTGTCTCGTTTTAGGACATTGGGACTTTTTTATTATCTTGTTTGAAGACATTGGAACTTTATTATCATATCATTTGAGGACATTGGGACTTATTTTACCGTCCCATTTGAGGACATTGGTACTTTTTTATTATCTCATTTGAGGACATCGGGACTTTTTTTATAATCTCATTTAAAGACATTGGGACATTATTATCATATCATTTAAAGACACTGGGACTTTATTATCATATTGTTTGAGGACATTGGTACTTTTTTATTATCTCGTTTGAGGACATTGGGACTTTATTATCATATCGTTTGAGGACATTGGGACTTTTTTATTATCTTGTTTGAGGACATTGGTACTTTTTTATTATCTTGTTTGAGGACATTTGGGACTTTTTTATTATCTCATTTGAGGACATTGGGACTTTTTTTATTATCTCATTTCAGGACATTGGGACATTATTATCATATCATTTAAAGACACTGGGACTTTATTATCATATTGTTTGAGGACATTGGTACTTTTTTATTATCTTGTTTGAGGGCATTGGGACTTTTTTTATTATCTCATTTCAGGACATTGGGACATTATTATCATATCATTTAAAGACACTGGGACTTTATTATCATATTGTTTGAGGACATTGGTACTTTTTTATTATCTTGTTTGAGGACATTGGTACTTTTTTATTATCTTGTTTGAGGACATTTGGGACTTTTTTATTTTCTCATTTGAGGACATTGGGACTTTATTATCATATCGTTTGAGGACATTGGATCTTATTTCACCGTCTCATTTGAGGACATTGGGGCTTACTTTATTGTCTCGTTTGAGGACATTGAGACTTTTTTATTATCTTGTTTGAGGACATTTGGGACTTTTTTATTATCTCATTTGAGGACATTTGGGACTTTTTTATTATCTTGTTTGAGGACATTTGGAACTTTTTTATTATCTCATTTGAGGTCATTTGGGACTTTTTTATTATCTCATTTGAGGACATTGGGGCTTACTTTATTGTCTCGTTTGAGGACATTGGTACTTTTTTATTATCTTGTTTGAGGACATTTGGGACTTTTTTATTATCTCATTTGAGGACATTTGGGACTTTTTTATTATCTTGTTTGAGGACATTTGGAACTTTTTTATTATCTCATTTGAGGTCATTTGGGACTTTTTTATTATCTCATTTGAGGACATTGGGGCTTACTTTATTGTCTCGTTTGAGGACATTGGTACTTTTTTATTATCTTGTTTGAGGACATTTGGGACTTTTTTATTATCTCTTTTGAGGACATTGAGACTTCATTATCATCTCATTTGAGGACATTGGGACTTATTTTATCGCCTCATTTGAGGACATTGGGACTTAATTATCATCTCGTTTGAGTGCACGTGAGATGAGGAGAGCACCTATGGGTGGGAGTGTCTTATACTAAGAAGTATTGAAAGCAGGAGCGATAGCGGCCCACTGGTCTCTGGAGAGCGGAGTGTTGGGTGAACGTTACGGGGCAGAAGCCCAGCTGAGCCGGCTGCACTGTGCGCTCATAACCGGGGGCCGGGTGCGGTTCGCAGACCGCTCAGGGCTGCCGGCGGTGAATACAGTCAGCGGGGTCAGGGAGAGGTTCCTGCGTGAGGTGGCGAGGAGCGTGTGTCTCTCCAGCCGGTGACGGGGCTCTCCTGCCGGCTGTGGAGAGGCCTCGCTGCGCTGGGCCGGCGGTCCAGCGCCAAAGCTCAAACCCCGGGGGAGGGTCTCGAAGCCCGGGAGAGTTAAGCGGTTTTTATGACTCGACTCATTCATTCGCAGCTTCTTGTTTTGTTTAAGGCTGGTGTAATTTACTGTTAAATATTGTAATCTATATTGGCCCGAGCAATGTACACTTGTTTTGGCCAGTGTGAGTGGATCTTAAGAGGAGCGTGTGGCTCAGTGTGTACCTGTGTGCAAGCCTGTTGGCTCTATATGAATTTGTCTTAGTTTGTGTGCACAGTATAAATATTCTGTGTGGACACCTCACATCTGAGGTCGCAGAAACGCTTCGTGGTGTTTTTGGCATCATACAGCTGTGTGTAGAAGGCCTTATGTGCTACAGCTGCACAATAACTCCACATTTTATGCCTGTAATGAAATTGCCTTCGCTAATCACAACATAAATTCATCATACTTAATTAAATACAATTAGATATAGGCTAAACTATTGAAAATATTCTTTGAGCCTTAGGGAAGTATTTTTAGACAGCAGAATGACAACACTAATTTTAAAATACAACATTTGAGCTATTTGTTCGTCGTATTTTCACTGCGCATCAACAAAAATAAACAATGAACAGTCTATGTTTTTGGTTACAGCTGTAAGTTTACGCACATAGTTTAATAAATGGCCAAATACATGTATTTAGAGTGGTAAATAAAACCCATGCATTTGAATTGTAATTAGTCAGAAAGTGAAATAATTAATAATGGATAAAATATACCTTATCTACCTTTGTAACAGCTGCAACATTAAAGAATATAATTGTATATATTCAATGATAACGTGTAATCCCTGCACTGCAGCGCGCGCATGTGATGAGCTGCGTTCAAAGCCATGCGTATTTCTCTTGGATCACTGTTTTAGTCATTAAAAAAAACGAACACAGCCCTCTCAGATAAATTAACCTATTTAATGCGGGCAGAAACATTTCAGTTACTTCTGCCCCGGTGCTCTGTTTGTTTTTGGATCTTCGCCACAACTGTACACCTCTGCATATTGTTCAAGATTTTTTGGAGTTGTGAGCTGCTTGTGTTCATTTCATTGAACTACACTGAACTTATCTTTCTTAAGACATCTCAGGCTGCTCATCTGTTTGTAAAAGGATGAATGTTCACAGAATACTTGTAATTCTTTGCACAAAAAAGGGAAAATATTGCAGCTGATAGTCATAAGTTATTGTGCCATGGATTTATTGGTCTGGCCCATGTGAGATCAAACTGAGCTGTGTGTTGCCCATGAATTTAAATTAGTGTGACCTCCTAATAAAGGTTTGTTCAAACTGAAGCTCACTTAGTGAGGCCTGTGACTGAACGATTTTTCCATTCAAACAGTAACAGGTTCAGTGGGTATCTGGGCCAAACACACACACACACACACACCCACACACACACACACACACACACACACACACACACACACACACACACACATACACACACACACTTCCCTGCGGCATTTCCTCTCCCCAATTATAACCATATGCCTGGCAAAACTCAAAACTATGCTGGGTAAGTCCCTTAGACTATCAAAGCACAAAGACAAATTCAGAGACAGAGTTGTGACACTTTCGATTCCAGTAGATGAGTCGAGGCACAGCCTCACACGGCCTGCTGCTGCTCGAGGGTGGAGCCATGTTGTGGCTGATATCCGTGGTGTTGTGAAACCTGTAAGCATGCATCTCAACGTGAAAGCGTGACCGTTTGAGACGGTGGTAGCTGAATGAATAATTTCATTCACCCTTTGCTACCAAACAAAATCGGGGTGGTGTGTGTGATATTACGGAGTTCATTCAACAATAATTCGTTAAAAAAGCTTGTTATCAAACTGAGTTAAAAACGAAACTAAACCACCTTTATTTATAATAGGCTATAGAGTAAGTCTGCTGGAGACTGTAAATAACACATTTAAGGTTTTATATGCACTTTTGCGTAACTCTCACTGCCGCTAAAAAGCAAAGTCTCATTTAAGGATTTGTATAAGTACTCAGTGTTTAATTTTATTTCATCTTATTCTAACTTGAATATTTGTATACACTGTGTAGTGTGAAGAGGCTGCAACTTGCATTTTATTTCGCAACCCTGACAAATAACTGAACCATGTAAACATGTCAGGAGTACTGTGTCAATCTGTTTTATAGCAAATATCTGCCGCTGCTCCAGACTAAAAACCATCAGAGTAGAATAGAATCTTTAAAGGGAAATTCAGCTGTCCAGCAACTCATTAAAACAACAACAGTAGTGACATAAAATAAAACAAGTTAAAATAAGTGCATAAATAGAACATTAAAAAATACATATACAAGTACAAATACAAATAAAAAATACAAATACAAATAAATAAAATTGCCCATTCCACAGTCCAGTCCAAATCGGCGTAATATATTTATTATTGCTTTAAATTCATAAGCCCATGTTCTCCGTTGAAGTTGACCTATTTCCTTCATTAAACTCATGTTATCCTTACCTCTAATAGCCTACCATTATTATAATCATTTTGGCCTGTAACTGTCGGTCATAGAGATGAAGCATTTTATAATGCTTGTGGCCAATAATTTGTGGTAACAGAAAAATGAAACTCGTTTAGTTTTAGTTACGGCCCTTGTAAGAGCCAATATGTAACATCAACAGAGGATAATCTTCGGGGTCTATGACGCATTAAAGCATCACCATTCACTTATAAACTCTGCAAATCAGTGGTTTTCAGTTTTTTGTTTGTTTGACTGTAGCTTTCGTCCTCACCCTGGATTCCCACATTACGCACATGCTCACTCTCCATTTCTGTCTTGGCCGTGTTGGGGCTGTCAAACCGCTGTAAAACAGCTGACCCACAATCAACCAATAGCACAGGGACACAGCCTCTCCACCAGCCTATCATCTCACTGCTCCTCCCGGACGCAGCCTCCATCAGTAACCCCCAGTGTCCAGGCTCCATGGAGCCTAAGCGCCAAAAATTTTGTCAGATCTTATAAACACAAATTATCTGTTAATCTTTGCACTTGTGTTCCGCATTGAACTTCATCTTTATTCCTGATTGGAACATTTTCTAATCGAAAAAACACGGATCCTTCGAAACTAGCTTTGTACTGGAAAGGTTAGTAAAGTCTAAAGATGCAATGCAATTTTTAAAGAAATAATTCGTTGGCAGGAAGTTGTTTTATCGCAATTCAGTGTAAAAAAAAAAAAGAAAGAAGAGCACTCACTTGAGCTCAGATACTCGTCGATGTATCTGGCCGTGTCCATCCTGCTGTGGTGGCGCGCCAGCTGCGCGGCGGTGTATCCCAGACCGTTGGGTGTGCGGGGGTCCGCGGTGCGTCCGATCAGCAGCTGGACCACCTCCAGGTGTCCCTCCCTGGCCGCCAAGTGCAGCGGCAGGTTCCCGTGTTCGTCCACGAGATTTACATCTGCCCCGTGGTCTACCAGCTCGCGCACAGAGTTTATAAATCCCTCGCGCGCGGCGTCGTGCGTCACGGTGAGTCTGAGGACCGGGTCGCATATGTTGGGGTCAGCCCCCGCTTCGAGAAGAGCCCTGACCACAGCGTCGTTCCCCAACATCACCACCTGTACACAGAGAGGAGGAAAAATAAAATAATTATAAAAATAAGTAAATAAATAAAATACCATTAATATTATTATTCCTAAATGAATACAAGCAGTGGCAATAGTAATAACAGAATTACTTTTATCGACTTGCATGTATACGACCTCTGTGCAAGGAAATCTAGGCGTGTAAAAATTACAAGCAGGAACAGATAAGCTGTCTAAGTAGGGCACTTCCTCACTTCTGACACTTCACACTTCACACCCCACTCGTGACCATCAAATTAGGCAAATTTCCTTTGACTTTTTGTAATAACACTGAAATGGGCTTATTCTTTCTGATATCTGTTTAACTTGTTTCTCAGGATCAAGAGAAAAAACTGTGCTGGAAATACAAAATACAAACAAAAGGACAACTTAATGTTCCATAAAAATAAAAAATAAAACTGATTAATTTGTTTTAATCCTCACATTCCTCATTATGTGGCATTAAATAATTAATTACAGTAAGACTATGAGCTTTAAAACGATTGTGGTCAGCTACTTTGACTGACTATTCAGATCAGATATGATACAAAGTCTAAACTCCTCTCTGCATGCACAGATTTCTTAATTTAAAACTTTTTATGTCGATTTAAATCATTAAATTTTCTATAATGATGAACAAAGTCTACTAGACATTTGAAGATACACTATGACCAGGCCTTATGTCCTGTACAACAGCACTGTAAGTAAAGGAAGTCAAACAGATTGCTTGTAACACTACAGTCTGCCAAAAAAACAAAGAAAAAACATTAACAAAACTATTCTTCCAAATTCACTTTCACACAAACAAAGTCGTTTGTACTAACCTGCAGTGCAGTCCTGTTAAATGTGTTAAAGCCATTAACATCTGCTCCATCTTGCAGCAAAAGCAACACTTCACTGAGGTTTCCCCTGGCAGAGGCCTTGCACAGTGCGTCAGCCATCTTCTGTAGAAGTAAAAAATAAGCAGGCAAATGTCTGAGTGTGGAAAATAACTGAATCCTGACTTCAGGTCTTGTCAAGTATATCTTATAGGCACCTCCCTCCCACCTCCCTCCCACCATCACACATTGGCTTGACCCACAGCTGTTGTTTTTTTTTTTTTTTTCTCTAGCACTGTAAAAAGTATCAGAGGATTTGGCTCCAGCTCAGTCCAAGAATTTTGCACAAGCTAAGCTCTTAGCTATCATGATCTTAGTGCTGACTTAGCACCCACATGGTCAATAAATCCATCAAAGTCTACAGTCCACATTGAACTTTGAATTCAAATTGATTGGTGTCCAAATACTTAAAAGTTATGTTAGTTACACAGTTCAGCTGCAAAAGACAGTCTGCTACCTCTGGGTGACTGGCATATTTAAATTTGATCCATTTAATGTGTGGAGGAAAAACTGCAATTCAGAGTGGAGGTCAGATGAAGGACATCTCTTAGGCACCTCCCTTCCCTGAATTCACACCATACATGGAGTGGAACAGCACAGATCTTACTCTGGCACTGTAAAAAATGTCACCTTTTGGGGGGAGAAAATTACAGTAGCATAGTAAAAATATAAATTATGATGATGATAATAAGAACAATAACATTCTAAGCAAAAATTTTAATTTCAAATAATTCTGTGTTTTTATATCTATCTAATTATATATATATATATATATATATATATATATATATATACATACACACACACACACACACACACACACACACACACATATATATATATATATATGTGTGTGTGTGTGTGTGTGTGTGTGTGTGTGTGTGTGTTTGGCCCAGATACCCACTGAACCTGTTATGTGTTATGTTGTATACATATATATTCAATTCAATTTAATTCAATAGAACTTTATTTATCCCAAAGGACAATCTTCTGCCACAGAATGCTTGAAATTACAGTAACACTAACTACAGTAACCAGACAACCAGTGGCTTCCCTGGGTCAGGGTCACTCACTGGGCCCAGTTTTAGAAAAACACAGTATTAAATATGGCAAAAGATACAAGTATTTTGAAGGAGCAAAAGCAAAAGCAAAAAAAAAAAAACAGTACCTAATAAAGTAACAACAGGAGTATGATAAGTACAAGAGATACAAAAATGAACTAAAATGGTGGAAAAAACTAAAATGGTGGAAGAAGCAGACAGCTCCTGATAGTGAATGTTATGTTGCATATGATATAACATGAGAAGTAGTATTGCACATGACTGAGAAAATGATATTGCACTACACTGAGAAGTAAACATATTATTAATGAATCATACTGCACATGATGTTGTGAAAAATATTGCACAAGATATTAAAAGGTAGTAATGAGCATCATATTAAGCTATAGTGCACTAATGGATTACCTACTGCACCTAATGTAGGTGCACTATTGTTATATATTATGTTGTATATATTACATTATATGTTGTATTTGTTGCATTTTAATGTGCTTTGATTGGCTGCTAACTTCTCTCTCTTTGAGACTTCCTGGTTAAATAAAGATATATTAAATAAAAATCAAATAATTTATATTCATTATATATGTGTGTGTATATAAAAATAATTAATAATATATAAATAATGATTATATCAACTTTTTATATATATAAACAAATACATATATATAGATATATATGTACAACAGACTGATCAATGATACTTAAGCTGCTTTTTACTTTAACCCAGCTCCCTCCAAGAATTTGCCGGACTGCATTATACACGATATTTTTCTCTTTTCCAGTTTATATTTTTACTTATGATTATAGATCTCGATCGACATCCACATGGGCAGTGAATCCATCCTACTCTGTGATCTAACTTTGACTCCAAATTCAAACTGATTAGTTTTCAAATACTTTAAAGTTATAAAGTAAATGCTTTAAAATATTAACTTATGTTAGTAACTGCAATATACATTTTGCCACCTCTGGGTGACCTAATTTTGATCTTTTTTGATGCATTGTGGGTCATAATTATATGTAAACAATATAAAAACAACAGTTATTTTCCCACGTGTTGTTAGAGCACTGAAGAGTCGTGTGCTGAATTTAATCATTACACAAGCAGCTTTATGTGTTTATTTATTTATTTATTTATTTATGAACGTGTATTTACACAGGGCCCAACATTATTGTACATGCACGTGCAGCTATAATAACTTCAGTAGGATTTATACTGGACAAAACCCACCTTATTTTATTTTAAAACCATAACGCAATCCTTCCTCCGTGTAACTGCTCACTGTGTGCCATCCCACAGAGTCGACTGAAAAAGCAAAATAACAATAACAACAACAACAACAACAAAATAAATACATGGACACACAAAGGTTACACCTACGCATATGCTTCAAAACATGTGATGTAACTGAAAGTCATTTCCCGCTCATTTTATAACGATTTTGCCAAAATGTATCTGAAAGTACGCGTCAGTGTGTGGCTGCCATCATGTGCTGCTGTCAGCCTGCAGGAGCCGAGACACAAGACACGCAGAGACACACGGAGACACGCAGAGACACAGCGCAAAGGCGGTCTGTCCCAAACTCCGCAGTCATAACGAGACTAAACTCATTTTCAAAACTAAACCTACCACATACGATGATCCTCCATGAAGCAGTGACACAGCGATGTCCGATTTAGCTCCTCTCAGAATATGCTGCGAGCCAAATGTCCGCGCACAGTGAAAGCTCCTGCTCAAATATCGCCTCTGTCATCACAAAATATGGCTCATTTGCAGGCTAGATCGGGCTGTAACGGGCACCGGGGTCAACAGCGCAGGCACAGCGCAGTTACAGCTCGACATTTGAACGACTCGCCAAAATACTGATGCTGGTGTGATTGGATAGGATCAAATGATAGGCGGGACAGTAACGGAGCCTAATGATGCCGTAACAACGTGTGATAAAGGTGCCTCCATTCATCACTGCGACATACAGTTTCACCTCAGACATCACAGAGGACACAGTAGTCATATCTAACTTTTCGATATAATCAGTGCGTCATGATTCATCTGTGAATATAGTTCGCAGTGACAGAGCCACTGAGGCGTTTTTATGGTGTCATCCTCTGTCATCTTTCACTTTCATGCTGCCCTCTAGTGATGGGACTCTATACCGCCTACAAGATATTTCCAGCACTCAGGGCAGGCGTGTGGAAATTTAATGTTTTACCTGTTCTTTCTTTTCTTTTTCCTTTCCTTTATTCTCTTTTTATTGGTTTATAAAAGCAACATGAACATATGTCAGCAAAGTCCACAACCGTTTGAACATCAAGACCATGAGCAAATAATACAAATAAAAATGACTAAAAATATATAATTAAAGGTTGACATGTGTTCATGTTGCTTTTATTAACCAAATATATATATATATATATATATATATATATATATATATATATATATATATATATATAGATAGATAGATAGATAGAAAGAGAGAGATTTATACATATATATAATAAAATTAAAAAATAGGAAAAAATACATTTGAAAAAAAGGGAAGGGGGGTGGGGGGTAAATTAAACTTTGATTAGAAATAAAGGTTTGCAAGTAATAACATAAATAGAAATCTTCCCTTAAAATAAAGATAGAGTAGATCGAGAAGAGGGTGGCATCATGGTTATTATATTTTTATGTATTTATTTTTTAGAATGTTTTTAATAACATTTTTTTGTTATTTTTTATTTGATCAAGGTCTTCATGTTCAATTGGTTGTGTACTTTGTTGACATATGTTCATGTTGCTTTTATAAACCAATAAAAAGAACACACACACACACACACACACACACACACACATATATATATATATACATAGAGAGAGAGAGAGAGAGATGTATATAGATATATACAGATTTATACATATATAATAAAATAAAAAAATTGGAAAAAAAATTTTTTTTTAAAAATGTAAAAAATAAATAGGAAAAGGTGGGCGGTTAAAAATAAAGGTTTGCCAGTAATAGCATAAATAGAAATCTTACCTTAAAATAAGGATAGAGATTAGGAAGAGGACAGCATGGTGGTTAGCACTGTCACCTCACAGCAAGAGGGTTCCTGGTTCAATCCCAGGAGGGAGTCCCACTGTGTGGAGTTTGCATGTTCTCCTCGTGTCAGTGTGGGTTTTCTCCAGGTACTCCAGCTTCCTCCCACAGTCCAAAGACATGCAGGTTCATTGGTGACTCTAAATTGTCCGTAGGTGTGAATGTGAGTGTGAATGGTTGTCTGTCTCTATGTGTCAGCCCTGTGATAGTCTGGTGACCTGTCCAGGGTGTACCCTGCCTCTCACCCACTGTCAGCTGGGATAGGCTCCTCAAGAGGATAAGCGGTTACAAAAATGTCCTGTCACTCCAGGAGGCTGTGGAGAGGGTGTCTGCTATCGTCCATTACAGCTTTCGGTTTGTTCAATGTGCCCCTCTCCACCACAGGTCTTAGTGGGTCCAGTCTCCTGCTGAGCACTGACTCAGCTTTTTTAACCAGCTTGTCCAATTGCTTGGTGTTTTTGTCCGTCAAACTGCCTCCCCAGCACACTGCAGCATAGGGGAGTGTGCTACTTCTCAGCTGGTTGAGCACTTAGCCATGTACCTCAGATGCACACAGACTTTTATTGACTTCATGGTGTGACACAAGTACTTTAAGGGGGGGGGGTCAAATGGGGTCAGATGATGGTGCTCTGAGGTGAGGGCCGTAAACAACCTGTCAAACACGGGCGGATGATGAAACACTGGGCCCATGCACTGCCATCCTGGGTGGAACCCAACACCTATCAGCTTTATTCCACTTGCTACAAAAGACAATACAATACGGCATGGTGACGGCAAAGAGGAATACTTTAACTCTTTGGAAAACTGAGGATGTGCCTTCTTTTATGACCTGGTTGGCAGAAATCACCAACTTGTCACACATGGAGAGAGTTAGAAACAGGGTTTCCCTCAGCTCTGTAATCTTTGATAAAACATGGCAACCATTCATGTCCTATTTATCAAGAATGGCCTAAAGTGTTTGCATGTATGTGCAGAAACTTGTTCATAATGGGTTGGACAAATAGCACACGTGTACTTATACTACATGCATATGCACAGACATCCACTCCATAGTTGGTGCTGAACTTCTTTCTGGTCATATTACCCATAAGAGTTTTTTTTTTCTTTCCCCGTTCTTTCTTCGTCTTCTTTTGTTTTTGTACTGTTCATTTCCATGGGTGGGAGAGGGTGATCTGTACCTGTTTTTGTGTTGTTTGGGTTAAAATCTGAAAATCTACAAGTAAAATACTGAAAAAAAGAAAATGGATGGATGGATGGTCAGGGGGGGCCCTGACATTTTGGGCCCCAGTGCCTGTGCCCAGTAGGCCTGGTATGTAATCCATCCATGCTGTCAAGGTACAAAGTATGAGTCATATAGAGGCTGTGCTTAGAGACACAAGGTCCAGTCAAGGACAAACAATCATGTGTCACCTACGTAATCATAATTGCAGTATTTGGTATTTCCTTTTGTGCTGTTGCCTGCCACTTGATACTGTGATGCAGAAAATTAATGTTCATACTGGTATCTTTTACTTTCTCTTGTGACACTTGAGCATGCATGTGGGCAGGTGGGAGCCGGAACTAAGGCACCTGCCTGTTTGCCGTCATTGTGAAACTGCAATCTTCAAAATGACCCATTGTTATCTGTCTGAAGAAACACAATGCTTGTCTGCGTCCAGACCTCCATCTGCCCACTGTACCAATAAATCCACCCACAAAAGACAGGTCTGATAAGATTTACCCTGGTGTGTGGCAAATTTATAAATTAGGCTGTTGTTCTGCTCGTGTTACAGGGACCCAAATAGGAACTTATTTGTATTGCCACTGCACAGATATCTTATCATGCTTTGTCACATACCCTATTATGATTGGCCACAGAATCTGATGGGTCACCATTTTCTGTGACCAGTCAGATTCTATGACCAGGGAATAGACTATACGCTGCTTCTGCATCTGTTTCTGATCATACTTGACTGCATTAATTTTGATGGCTGTCACCAAATATAGTGTTAACGTTAAGAGTGTTGTGTTGCATTACACGGTGGGGTAGTGGTTAGTGCTGTCACCTCACAGCAAGAGGGTTCCTGGTTGAATTCCAGGAGGGAGCCCTTCTGTGCCGAGCTTGCATGTTGGCCTCGTGTCAGCGTGGGTTTTCTCCGGGTACTCCAGCTTCCTCCCACAGTCCAAAGACATGCTCCAAACTGGCTGTAGGTGTGAGTGGTTGTCTGTCTCTGTCTCAGGGCAGTAGTCTGGTGACCTTTGTGGAATTTGTCAGATTCTGTGTCAGTAAAAGCTAAATTATGTAAAAAAAAAAATGTTGACCAGATATCACTAAATCACTAAACGGGGCCCAAATTGTCTTCACTTGCAAAATGTCACTTAATGTAACATGTACTGACCAGGAAGAAACTCAAAATGTCACAAAACGACCACTAAGAGATGCAAAGGAACTGCAAAGAGACACACAGTGACTACAAAAACAGACAATCAATCACAAAGAGAAACAAAAACAACCAAAAAATGTACAAAATGACCTCAAAGAGACACAATATTACCTAAATGAGATCACTATTTAGTCTGTGTGTCTTCTTCTTTTATGGGACATTGTGGGGAATTTTGCATATCTGTGTCCAGGGGCCCACTGTCTCATAATCCATCCATCCATTTTCTAACTGCTTATCCTCTTGAGGGTCGCGGGGGGGCTGGAGCCTGTCCCAGCTGACACTGGGCGAGAAGCAGGGTACACCCTGGACAGGTCGCCAGACTGTCGCAGGGCTTATCTCATAATCACCCCTGTCCAATATTTGCCAGATGAGGTGGCACAACTTGTGTGTGTCATCCGAGTGTTTTAGGGTCACGCCTGACAGGCGCCAATACAACTGAAATTCCCACAGTCAGAGATTTCAGTGTAAACAACCTCATCCTAGAGGTTTATCTGATGGAGCAATAGTCTGTGGATAGGCCTTGTGGGAATTGAGGCATTGTGGGGCAGTTCGGTGTATCCTGAGCTGATGACCATTTGATAGGGGGAAAGTTTCCTGTTTTTGCTTAACCTTTTATTTGAAGGGGAGCAATTTCCTTACGAGTGTAACTGGTGGATGTGACCTAGGATCAAAGCTTAGATTTACTATAAAAGTCTGTACATTTTGAAGACTGTCAGAGAACACTTGGCTCTGTCTGCTTTCTTGATTTTGTTTGTTTTGTTTGCTCCATGTCATCCTCTGGCTCTTTAAAGGGGAAGAAAAGTATAGGCAAAATACTCTGACCTCCACACAAATGTGTAACTAGTGTACTAAAACTGAAATTTATGATGTCATAGGGTATTACGTGTGGAGTTGCCCCATAGACAATGAATAGGGAGGGATGTTATAGACGTCACTGACAGTGCCCAGGGGAATGTTCTGAGTATATGGGTACATTTTTGTTTCAGACCTAAGAACACTACAGTAGAATAAAGCTCATTTGGGTGTAAAGATAAAAACAAACATTCTGTGGGTCCACAAAATCAGGCTCCCATTCATTGTCTGTGGAGCAACACCAGACTTATACCCTGTGACATCATAAGTATGAGACTTACTTCTCTGGTTGCTGGCTTTCAAAGACAGAAGGAATTCCTAATTCAGATGGTGCTTCCCTTTAAAAATTCTAGTATAGAGTGAAACAACAATAAGAAAAGGACATATGGTCTAACACAGGGGTGTCAAACATACGGCGCCAAAAGGTCCAACCCGGCCCACTAGATGACGAGTCTAAGAGGTGCCATGTTTCAGGAGCAAGTGTAACGGTTTTGGTCGGAGGTCATGGGAGAGCTGTCCAAGATCCTCAATCTCAGCATCCCTCTCTCTCCCTCCATCGCTCTTCTAGGCAATCTCTCCTCACTCACAATCCCACAACATCTCAAGACTTTCATTTGAATAGCAAAAACTTTGGCCAAAAAAACATATTACTCATCTGGAAAGACAAAAATAAATCATCAATAAACCAATGACCAAATCTGCAAGCTCACAGCAACCCTAAAAGACAACCTGACCCCATATCATAACACCTGGTCTCCATTTCTGCAGTTCATTCAGAGCTGATTCCTCTTTGTACTGTTTCACTCACTCACTTCATCCTCCCAATACCAATATCATAGCTTAAGTTTGTGTTGTTTGTGGCATAATGTCTCTCTTCTTTGTTTTGTAAATACTTTTGTTCTGTAAATATGTTTGTTATGCACAGCTGGTACAAAATAAAGGGTTTATTTTAAAAAAGGGAGCAAGTTAAAAAATAATTCATGTAAAATTGTGCTTCAGAGGCTTTCCCACCCTGACCAGAATACAGTCCTCTGATATAACAATGAAAACTTACTGTGACCATGTTTAAAGATATTAAACATTTTGCAAAATCAATCTGCAGCTTCACTTCAAAATAATCTGTATCAGGAAGTGTGTGAATAAATGCAGAAGTCATGGCAGTGAGAAGCAGACTGAGACATACTGCTGAAATTGCACTTATTTTTCTAAAGACATATCAGCCTATTTGTCAGTTTTGTAAAGGAATGGATGTCTACAGAATGTATTTGTAATGATTTACACTCAAAAAAGGGAGACATTTGAGTTTATAGTAGTTATAAGTTATTGTGCAATGGTTTTATTGGTCTGGCCCATCTGAGATCAAACTGTGCTGTATGCTGCCCATGATCTAAAATGAGTTTGACACCCTTGGAAGACACACTGACATGTTTATATCGCTGCAAACTTAACTGTAAGTGTCAGCCTGACGTCTTCGACTCGAGATTTTACGACACCTGCTGCCGCTTTACGTCAGCCGTAAAGCACTAGCTAGATGACAATAATGATAGGAGATAACTGAACACTGTAACGTTACTTTAAAGAATTTTGAACATCTGAGGCGGTTAAATCCCAATAAAGTTGAATATTTCCAATTTGCCAACCTCTCACTCGTCGCCACGTCTGGGCAAAGTATTTTATTTAAACTCAGTGTCGCTCTGTGAGGCGAGAAAGCGACGAGAGCCAGTGGAAGAATTGCTTTTAGCCAGTCATTGCCATGGCCTCCGAAAGCGGCGAGAGCAACATGGATAGAGAAATGATTCTGGCCGACTTTCAGGTGTGTCTCTTTTGTATGTCCCTAATATTATATCCAGTAGTTAGCAATCTGTTTTGCCATTGTTGTATTGTCTCGGGCTGCTGTCAACAACCGTACACACGACCTGACTGGCGTCGTAAACAGCAGCCCTGAGCAGAGCTTTGCTTACTGTGGTTAGCTCACCTAGCTAACACACTGACAGCTTGCTAACTGATTATGAAGGTAATTAATAGCTGTAGGCTCGCTAACTAGATAGCGGTTGGCCAAATCTGTGTGGCTAAACAGCGGGATAATTTGTAATTCTCGCTGGCTTCAAGTTTGCCGGCTTGATAGATAGCGACGATGTAGTTAGCTAACAGGAGAGCTCCGGTGCTCATGTTAACTGTCAACTTGTTTACACCTCGCCAGTCGTCCTGTCAGGGCTTTAAATCCTTGACAGAGACCGTGTGTCCCTCAAAGATACCAGATTTTTAGCCTAATTTGCAGGTATGGTAGTGTATTTTGACTATGAGAAAATGCAGGCTGTCAAATTACGCTTCCCCTATAAACTGGCAGTAAGTTAGCATCATGTTTGTTTGGTTCCCATGTTCAGTTACATCTCTACTAACATCATATACATCCCTGCTCTGAGATATACAGAAATCAACCATAGACTTTCTTTTTGGTGGTGTCAGTCTCTAGGGTTTGCTATTGTAGCCTTGTGCTATGAATCAACAAAGTTCACCCTAATATTATTGCCAACAGGCCAAACAAGTGCAGGTGCACTAGTCTCCCACTGGTCATTCCGATTAGGACAGGACAAAACTAATATATTGTCAAATTAGGCTATTAACACCTCCATTTTATCACATTTTGCGCAGGGATCAACCCTGAATCCTGTGTGTTTACACTTAATTGTAGACACAGCTGCACTTGACTGTTTCTAATATTTAAAAAGGAGGCACTGCACACACAAAGTTGTGTTGTCACATCCTCAGGACCAATATATTAGCCATACTTTCCTCATCATTTTCTGCCCACCTTACAATGAATATTGCAACTTCATTAGATTGTTTTAATACACATGAGATCAGATATGATCAGAAGCTTGGGGTTAAATGAAGAGTTAAATGATTACTGGGTAATCTGATTAAGCATTGTGTCAGAGTTATGCTGCATCAGACAGATGCTATGCATCTAATAAAAACAGAATAACAAAAAGTTAAACAATCAGTTCCTAGAAGTGGTAATAGCAGCGGATTACAGTAGCGTTAAATTAACTTCAAACAGGCAAAATAGCATCCTAATGTGTAAAGTACCCCCCTTGTCTTCCCTGCAGTTATTAATACATAAAAATAAACATGCACTATATAATGTGTATATCAAACACTCAACAACACAAATGCCAGCTGACACCAAAACTAGTTAACCAAAGAAATAGAGACTGAATTGTCCAGGCCAACAAAAATATATACCACACATATTTCATTTGGGTGTGATGGCAGCCTAAATGTCCATCACTTAAAATAAGAACAGAAATTTCTTCAGCGGTCGGTCTCAACTGCACTTCCTGCTCAAAGATAACATAAATATGACATTTTTTTGCCTGGTAATTTACTGCTCTGATTTGCAAAAAAAAGAGGTTGTAAATGTCTAAACAAATGAATTAAAGACAGATAGAGCACAAATTCATGACAATTTTACCATCTGTAGTTTGGTCTTTTTTACAGTGGTGCCTTAGTTCTTGAAATTGTCCACTGTGTCATTCTTTTGACCTTAAATTGTGGATCGCTGAGAGGTAAAACTGCACCCCTTCCTAAATAAAATGATCATATTCTTGCTGTAATTTGGTGTTCAGATATAAGAAATGATCACCACATGAGCTGATGAACAGTTTAAAAGTCTCACTTCCTGCCCTGAAAGTAAACTTCAGGAAGTAAACTGTGTACTTCAGGATATGTCTGTTAATCTGCCGGCTTCTTCAGTCATTATCAGTATACACTGGAAAAGGGAGGTGACCTGAAACACCACCCTGGAGGGTCTACACTCTGTGGTCTCCCTGACAGAATAGCCACAATCTAACCAATAATGTTTGGATCAAAAATAAAATGATTTTAAACTTTTTTCTGCAATAAAATGTATTAACAGCCATTAACAAATGTAAGATTACATGTTTTGCATATGTTTTAAAACTTAAGGTGTTTGCAAATGTGATCAAGCAGAGTAGCAGTTGCATTGTCAACTCCTGAACCTGCCCTCTAGCCAAACTGCACATTGTCTCATGAGGTCCTTTGCTCCACATCTGAAATGATTTTGTGACGAAATAACTCAAGGTTACTGCTGTGTAACCATTCATCTATTTGGATGTTCTTTTCTTTGACACAGGTACATTGTTTCCACAAGTTTAACCAAGTTGTATGCAAATTATCTAAAGGTTTAGATGGCCCTGGGCCTTTTCACACCTGCAATTTGAATAACAGTTTTTAACACTGCTGGTGCCAATTTTTTGTCACTTTATCAGCAAGTGTGTTTTGATTCTGGCAGTGACAGTAGCAGAAGGATCCGTCCAAAAAAGGAAATGATGCTTTTGGCTTTGGATTGTCTGCCTTTTTTCACACTTCAGGAAGAATACAAATAGATACAGTACATCAAAGATGTCAAAGATATTAATGGCATTGGTGAAACCGTGACTTATGTTGCAGTACTGTAATCCATTTACTATGAAGAACACATTTAGTTTAGCCTGTTTTGCAAGGGTCAGGAGTCCAAGATATCTGGCAGAAATCAGAGGAATTTGACAGCCTTTGTTTGATCAGTACATCACCGAGAGGCTGTTGTTCTTCTGAAGACAGACACCACTGAAAATATTGTTGTTATGGGTGGCATTGTAGTAGTTCAAATGTATCTGTTAATTTCATTCTTTCTCCTCTGTCTTGTCAATAAATGTATTTTTATGTACAGATTTGTGAATGTTTCATGAACAAACTGCAGCAGAATCTAATGCAATTCATTTTCTTTGTCTTTTCCTCTCCCAGGCTTGCACTGGAATTGACAACATTGCAGAGGCAATCACTCTGTTAGAGCTTAATAACTGGGATTTAGTGGTAAGTCCATTATCTGTAGGCTTTGGACTTTGCTCTTTGACAGACAGGCTTAGTTCATCCAGAGTACAAGTTCAAGAGAGCAGTTAACATCCAATAACACACACACACTCTGTGTAATTTTCTCATGGCCAAATTATTGCTTCATTTTACCCAGTGTGTTTTGTGAAGCAGGCGGCATCTTGGCCACCCTCGATGTGGTGACCGCAAGAGAGAATGTGTCTTGAGAAGTGTGGTGAATGTTGTGAATGTTGACTTGAGAGACATTGTGAGAGAGAATGTGTTCTGCCAAATTTGTATTAACTCATGATGAGACTGGAAAAACAAGGAGCCCTTTACAGTGCAGTGCATATTGGAAGGGGTCAGTCTATATTTAGACTGATGCTGGCAGGAGTTCAAAGCAGGCAGCAGCAGCAGCAGCAGTCCAAGCAGTGGCAGGACAGACAGTGGAGCCTGGACTCACTGCACCTGTAAATGTGATGACTTGCAGTTCCACTGCAGTAGCTGGTAGGTTTTGTAAACATTGACAAAACAAATTTGCTTGTGTGCTTGTGTGCCTGTGTATGCTGAGTGTGGGTGGAGAGTGGGGCAGTAAAAAAAGATTTAAAGGGATACTCTTGAGCAGTGTGTTCCCCAGGATATTGTTCAGCAGTGCAGGGGATTGTTTAATCCACCCAAATGACTGTTGAGACAGTATAAGCATTTATTAATGATGGTATTTGCTGTGTAATATACTGCCTTTGCTCTTTTACCCTGAATGTTAATGTTTTACTTTACAAAAGAGGATGGTGGTCTTTATTTTAGGAGCCATGACCCGAGGCAAAAATATGCAAAATAAATAACAAAACTTCTAAAAACACTCGTGCAGTATAATCCACTCCTTTGCTACCCATCTGTAGTAGTCAGTATGCTCCAAAACAAAAAAACAAAATCAAATTAATAGCTGCAATATAGCTAAAAGCATTGTTTCCATCTCAATCCTTATACACAGCACACATTAGAGTGCCCATGTCACGCTCTTCAATTGATCAAAATCACTCTCTATCCTAGCATTAGCCATCTTGACCAGCCCACTTCAATCGTCGTCTTTGGGCTCAATTCCTAATGTAGTTTACTCATGAGCTTCCTCAAGAAACAAAGCACCAGACTCAAACAGCCAGTTTCCACTCGACTAAATATTTGTTTACTTACCTTTGTTTCTTCATGTCATACTCTCAACTTGCATCTTCTAAAATGAATAGACTATATCACACTAAACCCTCTTTTTTTATGGAAAAAAAAAGCACACTGGAAATGTTTTAAAGATACTTTCCAAGTCTACAGTTGATATTTGATACTCAAAGGAGAGAAATTTGATACTTTAAATCGACACCTTAGCGACAGTGTTGTGAAAGATACAATAAATGCCTTTGTCCAACTGTAGGTGCATTGTGTAGCCTTTACCCAAACCTGTTTCTGCTGCAGAACATCATATTGCAGCTTAACCACACGGCTGCGTACATTTTCTGGTAACAGTTGTCATTATAGCTGGCGAATCAACACTCTGCAACTTATTCTTCATATCTTAATTAAGACACTGGTAATTATGTAAATTATTATGAGCTTTGTTTTGGTCTGTATCATGTTGATTGAAGCCAAAGTGTGGCCACACAAACAGCTGTGCTCTGTTGTTGTGGTGTTAAACAAGTGACCTTATCAGACCTCTGCAGTACGCTCCTCATGTCTGCTGCAGGCTCGAGGCTACATCAGATGCTACTAGTATTACATACCTCGAATCTCTTTACTTGATAGGTTGAGAAACATGAACGTCTGCAGCCCCATGCTCGTCAAAATATCAGTCTACAGTGGACGTGTAGTTGAGGGCTTAAGGGAACCAGATGCTGCTAGATATTTTTGACTTGTCATAGTAGGAAAATCACAGGTGTCACTAATTACATTAATGATGGATTTGTTAATATTCAAATGTCCCAGTAAACCACGACAGTGTGACGGTGACCCAACAATACCAAGACCCTGAAACTGCTGCAGCTAAATGGAATTTATTCATCATCATTAATTACATTTTCACAACTGTGCTTCTCCGTCTGTGACATGTCAAAATATCCCTCATGAAAAAGGCCAGCCCTCTCCTCATTGGATTCACATGTGGCACTGACAAGCAATAAAACCAATGAGGTAGAAACTATGGTATTACATTTATGAATAACACAGAGAGGAAAGAAACGAAGGAGTGTAAAGTGAGAGGAGAAATTCAGGGATAGTCTTACCTCAAACCAAACAAAATAATTAGGCCAGGCACAACTGGTGGTGTAGTGGTTAGCACTGTCGCCTCACAGCAAAAGGGTTGGGGGAGCCCCTCTGTATGGAGTTTGCATGTCTCCGGGTACTCCAGCTTCCTCCCACAGTCCAAAGACATGCAGGTTCATTGGTGACTCTAAATTGCCCGTAGGTGTGAATGTGAGTGTGAATGGTTGTCTGTCTCTATGTGTCAGCCCTGTGATAGTCTGGTGTACTCTGCCTCTCGCCCAATGTCAGCTGGGATAGGCTCCAGCCTCCGCGACCCTCAAGAGAATAAGCGGTTACAAAAATGGATGGATGAACAACTAAATTTAAAAGAGGAATCACAAGTATCCTGTAGACTCCTGTTCAGTACTGTATTGGAGCATGTTTAATCCTGATCACTGTCACAACAGTTTGTGACACTTTAACCACAAGGCATGTGTGACTTCCAGGTCAACTCATCATTAAGACGTCCATGCTTTAATCAAGTGCCCAAAGATAATGACTGGGTGCTGCATTAAGGGTCAGCTGTGAGATGTTAAGTGTGATTGAAAGGATTGTTATGTCCATGTCAATTTCACTGAAACTAAAAGTGCGTTGTGGAGTTTGCTTTTCTATGAGTGGCTCATGGTTTTGCATGAGGATGCACATGTGTGGGTTGCACAATATAAAATATAACAGTGTTTTCATATAGTTCCACAATCAACAGATATACAGCAGTGAGCCAACAAAGGCAGGGACAAAGAAGACTGCTAACATGGATGTAAACGATGCTGGTTTTAAATTACTTGAAACATCAGGAAATCATTTTAGTGACAAACACTGAGTGTAAGCGTAATTTCAGTTTGTTTTACAAGAAAATTCAACAGGGCACCTTTAATATTTTTGAACCTTTCCCTAACAGGAAGTCGAGTAGCATTATCTTGCTGAACATATCCATTCAGTATTGCTTTGGATTCAGACTACCACTATATTAGTTTGTTTTTAGTGTTAATGTAAGACACTTGCATGTTTTTTTGCCATCACAGTGTTCCTTCATTCAGTACAAAAAGAACAGGGGATGTGATTATGCCAGCACATAACAACTTCCTTCATTTTGCTTGTTTTGCAGCGAAGAATAGTGAGTGTTCGAGAGAAATCCAATCAATTGTCCATACAAACAAAAGCTCAGTGCAAAGCTGACAGTGGTTACTGTCATGTTTGTCCTTTCAGCTCTCTTTGTTCTGATCAGCCACGCTATTTGAATATTCCACCATTCTCTGTCACACTTTGTGAGGTTTAGTGTGAAACCTCTCAGCCAGTGAATATAGTATATTTAACAAATGTAATGTTACCAAAATATAACTGGTAAATTATGCCTGGTGGCATGTGGACTGGCTAGTTGTTCCAGCCACCTTTGCAATTAATCAGCCATCATATTTTATTAAAATATATTTTAAAAAATATATTGAAGTGACATTTTAATTTTTAATTTTTGTTTTAGTAATACAGCTGGACCAGGCAATTGACATTTTAAACATATTTATGACATTTTGGTTCCACAATGTTGATTTAAATTAATAAGTTAATCTTTGAAATTGTCTTTTCTGGATCGTAGATTGCTTTTGGGGAAACGAAATTTGCTGAGCCATGCCTGAAATTTAAAAAATAGAAAACAGATCATGGGGAAATTTTTCCTGATAATATTGCACCATTCTAGTATGTCACAAATTTAGAGCATTTATCAGAGCTGTACTTGTTAATAGGATGTTCTGACTTACTGCTTAGCAAGTTTATAAAGAAATACATGTAAATTATTGTGTGAAAATTTACAGAGTTTTGTCTTTGCATACACACAAAGCACTGCTGTTATTATCTATTATTGTCAAAATACTTGTATATAAATATGTACTGCAACATATCTTCTGCCACTGTCTTTGAAACATGCTCCTTGTGTATTTAGTTATTAAAGAAGGGACAGGTTGAACTTAACAGATGTCAGTGCCCAGTTAACTATTTATAGCGATGAGTCAGACATTGATACAATACAGAAACTAAAACAGGAAATAATTGACTTCCCCTTTCATTACAGGCAGCCATCAATGGGGTGATACCACAGGAGAATGGGATCTTACAAAGGTAATTACCATGTTGTTGTTGTTGTCACACATTAACTGTAAATCAGAGAAAATGTGTCACCTGACTCTACAACATTGAACAAATGCTACCTGATCATGTGTGACTTTTCGATGTGCTGCTGTCCTTTATGTTGTCTCACTAGAATAATCATGTATATAAAAAAGTATGCGAGAATGCAGAGGAAATATGAATAGTTGGTATGGGGTACATGTTACTGAGAAATATGTGCCAGTGACACTAGTGTGCACCACAGTGTGGATTATTATGTAACCCAACTTTCACACAGTGCAGGAAATGTGAAACCACAGCCTGATTGTATTAGCAGGAAATTGAATTCTATGTATTCGTGAACTTGGCTTTTGTGCTGATTACAGTGGGTGTAGTTTGTACATCACTTAGTGCAGAACTGATGGGAATACCAGTATCACCTGCATCTACGACGAAGCATAACATTTGTCTGATAAAGATTAAAGCATGTGTTGTTTAGTTACATATCCAGGATATATCACGAACAGAGATGCTACTGAGTTGGGGGTTATAGCTCCTGCTATGGTTTCTATTCTGTTGTTTAATAGAGGAATAGTATAAAAGACACTGCAACTGCAAGGAAACTTTCAGCCAAGAGCGGAGTTGTACACAGTTTCTGAATAGAAAAGGTTTCTTTAAGAGGCTTTGAGCCCTTCACTTTCCCTCAACGGTTAGTTTACACTCTTGAATGCACTGGGCTGATCTGAACCCACTCAAACTGGAGACGTTCTGTTAAACCGTTTTATTTTGTGTACACACTTGTGTGCATGTGTGCGCATGCATGCATGTACTTTAGTGCGGTTCAGGCCCTTGGACCATGAGAATATTGCCGGTCTTTCTCAAGGGCACACATTGCTATGAATGGAGGCTGGCTGGCAGCGTGACCAGCAGCCAACACATTTACTAAGTGGCTGGCACTGGTTTGAGTAGGCTGGCGTTGCCCAGTAAACAGACTCTGATGACGTGACCTGAGCTGGAGCCAGTTGGAGGCTACGCCAACGCTAAAATGCATTTCCCTCCTCCCTTGTGTCCTCTTTAGTAAGCAGGTTGGGAATTATAAGGAGCTTGCTTTGTTGATCAGTAACCAAAATTCCTCAGGGCATCAAATATTACTTCCTGCAAGGACTTGACAAAAATGCTGAATCCCCTGTTGAATTGGGTCACTGGTGTGACAGTTTGTCAGTGGGTGAAATGCTCAGCAGCAGCTCTGTCTGCGTTGGGACACCTCTTGGACTACGCAGGAAAACAGTGCAATCTAGATGTAGGGCAGCATGGAACTACGCCCAAACAGCAACAACGGACAATTTAACGGCCTTCAGTGTTACTGTGCCAAGTTACGGTGAAAGTTCAGGATCTTTTTTACTTTTGAGAGCTCACACTATTTACTTTTTTTTCTCAGAAGCTTTTAAGAAGTTTAAGAATCCTCTTGGCAAGATTTGTCTCATTTGTGATTTGTGTTTCATCCATTTCCCCACAATTGATTTGTGACATGATAGTGGTTGTCTATCTTGTTCACCTCAGTGGCAGTTACACTTTGTGTCAACAGCCTTATTCAAATACTGCCATGCCCGTCACGTCTACATATTTACTTGTCCCCATGGCATGATGTGCTTTCGATTTTCCCAACCTTGCAGTTTCGAGCATTCGGATGCTTTTCAAATGCTTCCATAATAATAATAATGATGATGATAATAATGATGCATTAAAAGGCTGTAAAAAAAACAGCAGCAATGTATCCATAGATCATAAATAAAAAAATATACAATAAAAGGTAATAAAATGACTAGACAAAAAAGAAGTGATTACAGATATTAGGTATAAAGTCATCATTATCAAATCATCACCAGTGCAAGCATCAATATGTGTGTCACCATTAAATCAGACCGAATATGCCAGCTTGAAAAGGTGTGTTTCAGACGGGATTTGAAAATGAGGGAGTCAATATTGTGAATGTCGTGGGGAAGAGACCTCCAGAGGTGGGGAGCAGGATCGCCGAAGGAACTTTTATTACCAGGAATTTATTTACCTGGGTAAAAGAATTCATGGTAATCTGTGTGGTTTGCGTTTCCACCGCACCTCAAAGATCACACATGTATTGATAAATTATTGGCTTCTTACCTCAAGATCATTTTTGAGTTTGTTTCCACCGCAGCCGCATGGCTGTTCACTGCTTACCGTGCCGTGTAGGCGTGTGTGTATGTTCAGTGCTGGCACACAGCGCAGAGGAGAAGCTGCATGATGATAATGAATTAAACGAAAATGTGTAAAAGTACCGATAAAAGAACCGATACCGTCAGAGCTGATCAATACTACGGTCTTCGATAATTTAGCCCTGGGAAATGAAATAAAGTTTGCAGCCACACTGGCATGGAAGTGCGGAACGCTGCAAGTGTGTGTTCTGCCAATCAGCGTTCTTCAGCACACAACCCCGCCCCTCAATTCCTGGGAATCTGAAAAGTCCTACCCTGCTACTAGGCACTTTTTTCAGGGAAAGTTCGGGGCTGAGGGAAAGTTTTTCCCACGGGTAATTTTGGTGGAAACGTCCCAAGGTTTTTTCAAAATCCCGGGTAAATGAAAAAAGTGCCTGCGGTGGAAAAGGGGCTTATAACCCACATGGTAGTCAAGTGGGCAGATGGTGATGTGAGTTGGATTGCAGAAGAGGATCTTAGAGTACAGGAGGGTGTGTAGATATGAAGGAGTCCAGACAGGTAGGAAGGGGCTTGATTATGAAGGGCCTTAAAGGTGATGTCACAAAGAGGGATTGGTTTGTCATTTCACATCCATTAATTCGCACATAAGGTTTAAATCAGAAAAATTATCCACCCATGAAACATTTTTTTCTGAAATGATGTCAGAACAGGTCGACACTGTGTGATTTCAGTATGCAATTATTAAATACTTGCTTCTCTTTTTCAGTAACTATTGTAATTGTCCAAAATTTGAATATAGGAAAGATTTGTATCTTCAAATAATTTGATTTGTTACTGAAGTGTTTGTTATAGACAGTTATAATTCAGCCCTTTCATCCATAATTCTTCTACACCGCGCTCCTTTCTCCAGTTCCAGGTGTACTCTATTTCTTTTGCCTTCAGGTCTATTGACATCTTCCAGCTGTCTCCCTTGTGCTGTCTTACCTCGTGGGTTTGATGTTAGAGCCTGTCTGGTTGCATTGCTTTTGGGTGTCTGTTCTCTCTTGATTTGTTTTCTCCCACAAATCTTCATTTCTGATAGTGTTTGGCCAGTGTATCTTCAAGATGCTTCTTAGGCACTTGTTGACAATGGCCTGGACATTGTTGGTAGAGGATTTAGTTATTCTCCATGTTTCTGAACCACAGACCAGCACTGATTTAATGTTGGTGTGGAATATCCGGAGTTTTTATGTTTTGGCATATTATCATTGTGTTCCAGATGGGCGGGCCTTAGCGTAACAAAAGTTGTACTTGCTACCATGTAGTTGGGTTAATTTCCAATCCTGTTGCCTCATTCTGTACATAGAGGTTTTGTGGCTGTTGACAGTCAACCTACGCCTCAGGAGTCCAGAACAGTGGCCTCTCTAATGTGGTGGGCCAAATAAAATACAGCCTTTGTTTATAAGTCTGAGTCTGGCACTCTGTTCTTGTGAGTCAGTTGCTGCTTACACTTTAATAAACAAAGGACACACTTTGTTCATGCTACTGAGACAAAAAGACATTATTTACTGTGTTGTGTGAAACGTGGCTCATACACTGAACAAGCAGCAAAGAGAAAAGCATGAGACTGAGTAAGGGAGGATGGGAGGGAGAGGCATTTGTTGTTGGTATATGTTACTGTCTTGTGGTTACTTCTGTTGGTTCTTGACCATCAGGATACAGACAAGGACAAAGATAGGTTTGATGTGGCCACAAATATATAGAGATATTTGTTTCTGATAGCATCTACTGCCCACTTTTTTGTCCTTCATGATGCTCCATCAAAGAGATTTTTAAGATATTATATATCAGTCTTTCACACCGTCACTAACCTTGTCACTTCTGTACAGTAACTTTTCCAGTGAGGCGAGCCAGTCCAGCATGTTCGGACCTCCTAGCCAATCAGAAGCAGCCGATGCAGCAGCGGGAGGTGCAGTTCCTCCCCCTTCCTCTTCGTCCTCGTCCTCCTCTCCTGCATCGTCCTCAACCTCAGCTTTTTGCCCCATCAACCCCTCCACCCGACACATTGTAGAGCGCCAGCCCCGGATGTTGAACTTCAGGGTGGAGTACCGGCAGCGCACTGTAGAGCTGGTACTGGAGGAGGGCAGCACAGTCGGTGAGCATCACACACACACACACTGCTATGAGTATAAAACTCAACATATCACACCGCCACTTTGTGCATGATAGACATTTTCCTCTGCATAAATCTGATTTACAGGAGAAATCAAACAAATCCTGGAGTCAGAGCTCGGGGTTCCAGTGTCCAAAATGCAGCTGAAGGGATGGAAGAGTGGAGATGTATCCGATAGTGTGAGTTAATTGACCGTATAAGTGTTTGTGATGAAGAGAAAAAGACAGCACTGGTGGTATGAGCTAAACTAGTAGTCTTTTATATTTTCTTTCTATTATTTTGCTTTTGCAATTCTACTTTTTGTTCTGTGTTGTACTCTGAATAAATTTGACACCTACCCCACAGTAGAAGAAGTATTTGATGTTCCTAAAAACAATGGGCCTCATTCACCAATATCTTCCCCACCAATACCCATAAAAGAGCACAAGACTGCAGGGCCGTGTGCACACACAGAAATTGAAAAGAATAGCTGAGAGAAAATCCAAATGGAGTTTTGAACCAGACTCCAAACATAAAAAACTTTCATAGTTCTGACGTGGAGGTGCTTTCGCAGGAAGCGGATGCCAAATAAGCTTTCATATTTAGTAGTGTCAGGAGTGAATATAAAGTAACACAATAAAAGATGCATGAGATGCTGTTACTCGTTCAGTGAACACTGTGTCTGGAGAATGGTGCACTTGAGAATGGTGATTGATTTATAGGCCTATAAATCAATCACTAGTTATTAGATGGCATTAGAAATGTAATAATTCCTTTTTTGACATGCATATTTTTGACATTTGGTTAGTAGTAATTTTTCATTTTAGTTACAGGGATTTCTTTTTTTGGTCACTTTCAAAATGGCTAAGCCATTTCTGTCACCCACCTGTGCTCACTTACTAATCAAGATTGGGTGACACCCCATACCAAGCTCATAAAATGTTTGCTTGACTCCTGTCCACCCATTTGCACCCTGACGAAGACCATAGAGTTGAAACTGGTCGGTGTTAAAATGTAAGCAGCCATGTTTTAAAATAAAGGCTTTTTAACTTAATTCAGATGCATCTCTTCCTGCTTCACGCATGAATGCCTGAAAGTTCATTTTTTGTTCCCATGTGTTGACCCTTTCTTCAACAGCACCTGCGTTTTTTCTTGAGTCTCATATGATAAAGACAGTCCTCGAGCACACTGTTTTAATGTTGTACCTGTGTGTGTGTGTGTGTGTGTGTGTGTGTGTGTGTGTGTGTGTGTGTGCAATCAGACGGTGATGAGAAGTTTACACCTGCCTAAGAACAACAGCCTGTATGTCCTGACCCCAGACATCGCCCCTACTGCCAGCACCAGCAAAAACAGGTATTCAACCAAACAGTCAGCACCCTCTCACTCTTCTTTTTATTCCTGAAATCATAATTAATCCTCCTTTTCCCATCCTAGTACATGTAAATATGAAGTACTACTGGTAGTGGTACAAGCGTAGTACCTCATAGTGAACACTAGGTGTCGGTCTATGTCCAGTTACAGTTGGAAGATGCATCCAGAATCCAGCAAGCAAATACCATTTTCACTGGTATATTAAGGGACATTTGACCTTTTGGTGCACATTCATTTTCTCACATCCATTGTGACATTTTGAGAGGAACATCCAGTGCCGCAATCTCTGTTGTGTAAATAATCATATTCCCTCCCATCTTTGTTGCTTTCAGCCTGACATTGTTGCTTGCGTAAGCTTGTTTTGCATCACACTTTTCATAAACTGTGCATATGACATCCACACTTTATATCTGTTATTTAGTACTTTTATTTATTTTCAACACACACCAGTCTGTCACATTAGTGATAGTACCCAGTGACAGTAGAGATTTGTTGAGAAAGCTTCATTAAGCCGGCGTTCTCCACCCAGAGTTCATTCTGTTCATTTCAGTGAATCCGTGGCAGTATTAGCAACCTTTCCTTCTGAAATGTCAGGCTGCTCAGTGTAAAGCCAAAGCAGTAATACAATCACAGGTGGAAGCTGAACATGTGATTGTCCTTTCATCAGTGTCAGGTAAACATCTCCGAAGAAGTCATAATTCTCCCTGCATTTCACCTGCGTATTGTACGGTGACCAAGAAGACCCTTTTTATTTTTAATTTAATCATAAGAGCATTTGACAGGTAAAAATAAATAAATATATGAGGGGACATACGCGTGTGTGAGAGTGTGTGTGTGGGTGTAAACAGGTAGGACTAAGCCATATTTGACAGCTGTGCTAAAAGCACAGAAAGGGAATTCTTAAAATGAGAGGATTATTAGACAACTTTAGAAAAACACAGGTAAACTTCAGTTTATTTTGTGTACGGATCTATAAAAGGCAGTTTAGAAGAAGACAAGCATTACAGCTGGATTGATTACAAAGCGACAGCCAATTATTATTCTGGTAATGATTAAATATTTTGGATCTTGAGAAGTTAAAGAAAATTCCGTTGGAAATAATATTAGAAAATCGTGACACTGAAACCAAAAAGCAGATTGACTTTGATGACACCTTTTTAAATTATATCTGTGCTAGTCTGAGTTGAAGGTGGTTTTGAATCCATGTGGCTGTAGCCTAAATACTTTTCTGAATTGAGACATTACTATAGAAGAATTAAAAAGGGCTGTAGACAAAGCAAAGCCGAAGAAGTCATCAGCTTTACAATCTCCTCATGTTTTTCGAGGTCCTCTTCTATCTTAAATATAGTAAAATCCTGTCAGCATGTCGCAAATCTAATGTCAAACCTTTTCTAAAGTCATTGCAGAGCGACCCCATAATACCCCTTAGTTAATTATAGGGGCATCAGCCTCCTTAATGCAGTTTACAGATTGTACTCTAATGTACTGAACAACAGGCTCACATAGTATTTAGAAATTATACAGTATTCTGAATTTAGAAACAAACCAGCCTTTATCAATTATATATATTCAATATCAGCTACAACTGGAACTAAAATTGACAAAGTCAAATTGTTTTTTTGCATGTTTTGTTGATTTTCAGAAGACTTGACTGGTTCAATACACCATTTGTAGAATAACAAGATGGTATCCTCTCCGACTCTTTTTACAATATTTGTGAATGTCTTAGCTCCGCAGATTACAGATGTTACTTTAGGCAAATGCTTGTGTGATATTAAAATGGGTATTCTTCTTTTACATTTTACTGACATAGTTGAAGTCTGATCCGCTGAATGTGACGGCTGTTTTTCTCTTGATGTGTTTATGACTTATGAGGCAGGAGTTGGGTTCCTTGTTGACTCTGCTGGGAGAGCTCTGAGATCAGTGGTTGAAAAGTCACAGTAGTAATTAAAATAAGTAAATTTTCCATGAAATGGTTCAACTTGACCTTGAAATATTCTGGTGTAAAGTTGAGCAAAATTTGGAATGGCTGTTTAATGTTGAAGTTTGCTAACTTTGTATTGGAAGCCTGCAAAAGTAGGCATAATGGGTAATTTGATTAGTATCTATTCTGATTTCTCTGCTACTATGTAGCATATGTTGACAATAGAAAATGATGGCTTGAAGATTTGATTGTGAAAGACGCTTCTCTTTGTTTGGACTTTCTCCGTTTGGAAATCTATATAGTTGGGATGGGACGATAGACAATTTTATTGTGGATCACGCTAAAAAACACCAACAGTAAGTTAATTATGATGAGTATACATATCGATTATTGGGATAATCGTAAATATCCAGCATCATCTACAGAGACTGCTGGGCAACAAACAATAAAAAAGACAGGCTGCATATGCACCAGTCTCAGAAAACACAAAAGATCTTAATCAATTATTGGCATATCTTACATCAAAAGATACAATGCTGTTTTAAACAGTTGAAAATCCTGGCCTTTTAAGATTGTTTTATTGTTTGCTTTTGTAACTGATGAAGAGTTAAAAAAATCACTATCTGTGATTCAATAAAAATATTTGTTTCATCAGTAAATGTAAAGTAAAGCAATTACAGTATGTTGTTGTGCCATTTCAAGCCTTTAAAGCATATTTTGCTTGTTAATAGGTTAATATTATTAATTGCAATTATTTTAGCCAGAGTAATTGTGACATAAAATGTTCATAATGTCCCATGCCTAGTTTACACAGCACTCTGGTCCTGGCTTATAGTAATTTATGTGGGGTGGGTGTAGTTTCTACATGACATAATTAAAAAAGAATTCATTTATTTATTGTAATGACTAATAGTGTTATGATTTTTTGACAGTTGTCAGTGTAAATGCTGAATAAAAACATTTTGATAAAACATTCTTAAGTTAAAAACACCCTTTAATGTAACATTTTGTAATTGCCAGTTCTGTATCTTGTTTGATGAAATACACATGTTACCTTAATGTAAATCAGACAGGATCATAATAATGTATGATAGATCATTTTCAGTGGCACTTCTCTCAGATATTTTGCCTTTAATAGCCAGAGTTGTTTACAGTCTCACATATAATGGCCCTAGTTTGTTTGTTGACAGTGGATTCAAAATAAAACTGTACTGTAACTCTCCCCATATTTCCTCATGTTAGCAGCCAAGCAAGCATCCACATGTCACCAGAACACTTGTAAAAGAAGTCATTTGGCAGTTTGCCACTTTGCCTGCTAGTTAGGCTAAGTGGTAGTTATATTGTGTTGGCAGCTAATGGCCCTCATCTCCCCAGTCTTCCCTCCCTCTCCTCCCTCTCCTCGTCTTCTCACTCCCCCACTTACTGCTGTGTCTTTTTAGCAGCGCCTTTGCCATTTCTCCAAGTGTTATCGATATCATTTTGGGTGTCAGGAGCTCATTATTCTGTGTCAGCTATTTTGGTGGAGGACAGTTGGGGCTGAATGGAGCGGGTGGGCTTCTGTGTGTATGCACATGCATTTGTGTATGAATGTGTGTGTGTGTATGGTGACCCTGCTGTCGTACTGGGAGAGGATAGGTGACAGATCTCGGAGAAGGAGGGAGGGCGCTCCCCTGTAGCGGGACCAGACAAGCTGTTAGCTTGCAGTAAAAATAAACTGTGGTCACACCGTAAATCCACAGTAAGTGCAATTTGTGTGCAAATTTGTTGCAGTAGACGGAGCTCAGTGCCAGTAAAGGCTTCACATTATCACTGCTATACCAACTCCAGGTGTCTATAAAGTGAACTTATCTGATCAACAAAGATTGAAAATAATAGTTTTCCCACTCTCAGTATTGCTCAAAGTAAAGTCTGTTACACACAATTCTTCTGTCTATTGTCTCTTTATATAACTTAAATGACTAATTTCTTTTTTGCTATTTTGGCAGCATGGCTCCCTATAATTGAAAAACCGCAAAAAATCTGTGCCCAACTATACATTGGAAGACATATCTCCAGAGTACAGGCTGTGGTGCCCACGTCTTTTGAAGCTGGAGTGTGGGACTTTAACATATAAATGAACGTCTGTTACATTGCAAGTCTTTGCCAGAAGAGTTCACACAATGCTGATAAAGCCTCTTGGTGCCAGAGAAAGCTCTCTGTATTTCACATGCTCCTTTTTACACAGAGTGTGCGCTACAGGGCCGCCACGAAGTCCCTTCTTTATGCCACTTTTGCATTTTTACACAGAATCAAACAGTGGTGGCATCATGTTGCTGCAGTGTGCGATTTTAAACAACATGCTGGCAACAGAAGAGTCGTGATGGGCATGGCGAGAAACACAACAGCATCAGCCTCAAGTGTGACATATAACATACATGTCGGCAGCACTTTATGAATGATAACAATGAAATTAACATGGTAATTACAGTTATTTACTGCCCCTGTTTTGTGGTGACTGTTCTCGTCCTCTGCTCAGAGGGTAACAAACACCTTTTTTTCCCCAGTTTGCAGACACTTTCGGTTGCTGTTCTTCTTTGAGTTAGCTGCTAACTGCTATTAGCATCTTTATAAATCTCCCACAGTGGGTCGCACACACAAGACATGGTCAAATGTCACGCTTGTGCCACCCATGAACCCGTCCTGCCAGCTGTGCCTTTTATAGAGACATAATTTTTGTGCTGTTACTAGCTCTGATCCCTGCTCCATAGCGAGGCAACTCTGTCCCCCCTGTTCACAGGTTGTATGTCTTATACAGAACCAAAAGATGACATAACAGCGTGCAATTCCCGCCTTAAAGAGGCAGTGTAGAAGGGGCTAAAGTATACCAGAGCTGTGGCGTTTGTTGCAGAGCGAAAGGGGTTAGGAAGGGGTAAGAGACCACAGCGACGGAGCAGCAGCTAGGAATATGGTGAAAATCACAAGATGCATCCGAGAACAGTTTCTGGAGAGGATGCACTATATAAAAAAAGAAACTCTGCCTTTAGCGGAAGGATTTAAGTCAAAAAAGACTTGAAAAGAGCGTTGGAGATGTGGCAAGCTTACCTGCAGGTACACCCTATAAGCATGTGTCGACAGTGTTTGTGTAATCACTCACTGGCAGAGAGGAGAGACACAAGTTCTGCACTCCAGCTTTAAACTTGGCCACTGCAACTGGACTCACACAATGATCAGTCCAATGTTAAAACTGCACCTTTGCCTTGTTTGCCTTGTTTTAAAACGTAACGTTTAATAAATTGATGTAATGTTTATCTCATTTTCCTCCGCCCTAACTTAGATGCATGTTGCACACTCCAATGCTGTTTTCACACATGCAGCTGACAATGATTCTGGCTTCAAATATTTATATAAGATAGCCATTTTTGGTGTCCAAAAAAATCACTTCCATACACATCTCAAGACTTTATTGTTGCACATAGAGCGTAGGTGGAACATGGTGGTAGCACTGCTCCAAAACAGCTGCTTTTTAAAAAAATATTGACACCAAAGAAGAAGAACACCCTCAGTTGTCACACAGTATGCATAATTAATTTTGCTGCTTGTTTAATTTTTAGGAAGGTGGCACAGGACGCACTTTAACAGCCAGCCTATTTGGGTTGCTTTATTGTGTTGCACCATAACAGGTAGTTATGCATGACAGTATTATTGATTGATGAATTTTTCATAATCTTTAAACAGTGCAGGATAAACACCTAAAAGCATAAGAGTATGTGTGTTTGTTGTTATTACTGTTAGTAAAAGCAATGATGTGGCTACTAATGCTATTGTCCAAGAACTTGACCACATTTGATGGAGGTTAATGAAACTACCACTGTCTCCAAAACTATATTTGCTAGTTTGTAGTTGCAGTCTGAAAAGACAGTTATCCACCCAAATTTAATTTCTCAATGTGTGTTTACTTCAAATTGTTGCTGAGTAAAAATGCAAATGTCCCATAAATGGTAATATCCCTGGCAATTACTTTGTAGAGCTTGGCTCATGCAGCACACACACCTAAACCAAACCGACTGATTAAATAGTGCTGCACTGTCATTATGATCCCGCTGAGTAAACTCCTCTTAGTTGTCTTGTTTGATTAGAAATAAATCTTGAGGCTTTGGGAGATTTTCCTGTGAGCACCAATCCATCTCAGGTAGTTATTTAGTTAGTGATGTGATGTGCAGTTAGTACTGCAGTGTCAAAGCCCCCGTCTGAAGAAGGTTTTTCTCTGTGGCCATGTTGATGACTGCCTGTGAATACAAGAGGGTGTTGAGGAGGACCTAATCTCTTGCATAAATGATGAAGGCCTGATGAATATTTCAATGGAGCCTGTTTCCTTCCTCGTTTATTCTCCGCTCAGCTCTCAGGAAGGGTGTTTGCCAAGGAAAGGTTATTTTAATTTGAACTCTCAAAGAAATTTGAAATTGCAAAAATGATTCATTAGGTTTTGTGTGTGTGTGTGTGTGTTTTTTTTTTTCCTGCGGCTTCCTGCACAGCCCTTCCACCTCTCTCTGTGTATGCCAGCTATCCAGTAGCAGATTCTCAGAAGCTTTGGGGAAGATAGCTAGCTGGTTAGCTAAAGCAGCCCTGATGGGAAGTGTCTAACTGTTAGCATGCTGATTAACTTTGGGACGAGATGGCAGACCAAAACAGAGCAGAGCCTCAACGGTTTCGCATCCTTCTGCTTTGTTGCGGATGCAAAATGTGGAAGAGGTAAGAAGACCTTGTGTGTACTTCATGACCTCTTCTGTTCGTATTAGAGGAAACACGCTCAGTCAACATGTACTCTCCTGGTCAATGTGTTTTTATGTGCAGATGAAACACGCGTGATGGTGGTGAGTATGTGTCAGCGTGTGACAGGTTGGGGAGAATGTGTGTGTATGGGTATTTGTGTTTTGCAGGCACATGCCACAATTTGTGCATGTGTGTGTGTGTGTGTCTCTCTGTGTCTGGCAGTGCTAGTTTAATAAGGTCTAGAGTCTGCTCTGTGCCGCGGGGACTCACAGCTTAGGCGATGGGCTTACCTCAGAATGAAACCAATCTGTTTAGCCTGCTCTTCTCCCCTGCAAAACGCTCCATTTTCTCTGTCCATAAAGTTAAATGACATTTTCCTCCCGGCACCCTTATGCCATGTCAAGTACCTCCTGAGATGTTGCAGGCCGACCTGGATGTCACGAGTGTGTGTGTTGAGTGAGAAAGAGACCTCTGAAGGCAGAAGCAAACACTGAGACATCCACATTTCAACCCCTTACTGCTCGAAGGGCCCGCTTCTATCAGAAGACAGCTGCTTTGAAAACACCAGTGGTGAAAGCAGTCGAGACAAAGGGATATTAAACCTGAAACATGGGTGTTTTGTTTATATATGAACCAGCAGGCCTCTTCAGACAGATGGGACATTTTTCCCCTCTGAATGCATTTGATATTTTGAGTAGCTATATTTGTACTATAGAGCACAACGAGTGATCCGATTTTTCAGAGTAAATCTTGAACAGAACTCCACCCACACACGCACCAAATGGCTCGTCGGTCTGCCATAAATGACTGATAAGATGTTCCTTCTTTGCTTGGAAGGACAGAGTAACACTTCCACTCAGTTTACCCTCTATCTCTGTCTATTTAGGAGTCTAGCTGCCTGCCAGCAGTAGCTCGGGACTGTGTCCAAACATAATCATGATATTAGCTAGATCCTTATTTATGTGTCCCTACCCCTTCCATTTCTCCTCTCCCTCTCTCTCTCCCTCTTCTCCACTCACACTCACTCTCTCACACACACATGCACACACATCCTTCTGCTCAGCCCTATTACATATGCATCCATCCTTCCCACTCCACACATTTCCAATCTTCCTCAGTTAGCTACAACAAACATTACATTTACATATTGATTTCGTAGTTTTAGTCAATGTAAATATGCTGTCATTACAGTAAATTTGAGCTTCTGTTAACATAAGCTCGTCCAGATCTGCGCAGATTAACGGTGTGATTGCATAATTAATGTGTGCGCTACATATTAATTCCCCCATCCCTCTCTTTCTCTCAACTCTTCCTCCTCTCCTTGGGTTCTGAGCCCTGATTAAGTGCCTGCTTCGGCCCTTAAGCCTCCCATTGATATTCAGCCGCACAGACCCAGCGTTTGCTCAAAACGCTACTTAACCTCACAGCTTATTGTAAATGAAGCTTCCAAAAGTTGATTCCCCCACCTCCTCCTCTCTACGTGAAGCACACAAAGTGTCTGCGTTTGCGTCGATCGCAGCGTCTCCGTCACAGCTGTAAAGCTGCTGAGCGAGCTACGGTGCCGGTCCAGAAAGTCTGACCCACCCAGGGCCTCTTGGAGAAATCGTGTCTTCAGTGGCAGGTCTTTGCTCACAATGTCATCAGCACGACATCCACTGTGAGAGTGTGGACATGTCATGCTAGTGGTTAACTGTTAACATCTGTCTTCAAGGAAAATGATTTCAATTATTGCCATTTTAAACACAGTATTGTGTTTTGAATAGGTTGATTCACAAATAAATTGCTATGGTTCCAATTATTAATGCAGTTGGAGGTGAGATAAAATTACTATAAGATAATGTTGTTTTTATTTGTTGGTTTTGTTTGCTTCTACTCTTTAATTATCAGTTTGGTAGTGTTCTTGTTGTTTTACTTCCATGTTATAACGGTATGAATTCCAATTAAAATGGAAGAATGCTTCACCGTGTTAACCTGATGCAGACTGAGATGGTAGCTTAGTTTAGGAGCATTACAATCATTATAGCATCATCTTCAGGTACCAAGCACAGCTTACAGTCGCCTGTAATTGATATGAACTGACATGACTTGTAATTGATATGACCATAATCACCATACAGTCATGTTTCAGAAGCTAGACAGAGGCAGAGAAGTACAGCAGTAATACAGCAGTAATCCAGCAGCATCTGCTGAAGAGGTAGTGTATCATGATGCACAGTACTGGCTCTTCATTTCATCGTTTGCTTCTTTGGCTTGAGAATGAGGGGAGTTGCTGCTCCTTCAGGCTGTGTTGTGCAGGTAAAATGGGACAAATCATATTTGTTTTGTTCATATGTACAGTGTAACCAGTATAAATGACATTCAGTCTGATTTTTTCAGTTTTGATTTGAGCCACTTTGTAGTAGTAGTAGTAGTAGTAGTAGTAGTCCTAAATAGGATACCAGAAATAATGCCCTTATATTAATAATGTTCCTTGCCTGAACTGAGTGTGTTGCTGTAAAAGTCTTGTGGAGAGGCACTGACAGATGTAGTTATAAGTAGCCCTTGAGATACTGAACTTTTGGATGAAATCTGTTTCAGTGAAGTCACTTCACGTCATGATACCACTGCTCCTGGCCCTGACTCTGCTTCCACACACACCTTCCTTAAACAATAGCAGCCGTCGCTTCACAAAAAGCCAACATGAAAAAACGGACTCTCTTTCTTCTCATCCTCGTCGTCATCTGCTCAGGAATTCACTGGCTTTCACTGCAGAACAGCTTATAAATGAAGATGTGAGCCCTGACATCAGTGGTCTCCATGATCACCTCCCTACGACAGTGTGATGCGTGGGACGTCTTTGTTATTGCTCTTTTGGGCACGTGGGCCAGTTCAGTAATGTAACCAGTTCACAATGGAATCTGATGATGGCAACATTTTTGAAAGACGTGAGCAGCCAAACAAAAAATCTGATCTGAGCAGTAAAGCTGAATTTAGCACTGAGGCTTGTAGCATGATCGTTACATACAACATTGTCCACAAAGCCAGAAAACTCCTGGAGCAGCAGCTGCTGATTTATTACTGTTGGTCAGCACCCTACCAAGCTCTGCACATGTGGTCAGTTTGTGCGACTGTATGTCATAGTAAAATCTTGCCTTTAAGGTATTTTTAGTGTTTGTAGTTAGGGAGGTGCTGAAGGCTCTCCTGGGTTTATTTAATAATAGCTGCCAGGTTTGTTAGCAATAAGGCAGATTAATGGACTCCATGCTGTGCAGGTGGTCATAGCTGTGGTAGCCTGCTGTGCTGAGCGCAGCACTGGCCAGGCTTGTTAAGACACAACCAGTGAAGTGGGCGACTCGCCCCCAGAGGAGGCACCCACCTCCCTGTGGGCCAGCAGGTTACCACTAGTTGACAAGTTTCAGCTTGCCCTTTACTTGACTGAGTGGCTCTTAGTGATAATGTTTGTTTTTCAGTGCCCCCGTCTTTTCTTCCTCTTTGCATCATTATTCTGCCGAGTCTCTTTTCGCCTCATTTTCTGCATCACTTTCTGTTCTTTTTAATCCCCTGCTGTGTTCATGTCTATGTCTAACTGTTTTTTAATGTCTCCCTCCTCATTCAGTGGTCTCCAAGAGTCGTTAAACCAGAACTTCCTGCTGGTCATCAGCCATCGTGAGGCCCAGAGGGACTACAGTCTCAACTTCCCCGGCTCCAGAACCATACAGGAGGTATGGCACCGGCGTACACGCAGACACAGACCGTGCAAGACATCAGAAAGTCACTTTATATGCCCAGACACACACAAAAGCTCTCAGTAACTCACCCAGAGGCTCTCACACACATAATATTATTGTACCTGATTCCACTTTCCCATAACACAGCTTTCATTCCATTTGCCAAACATTGCTAGTCTATCTCAGCCATCGATTCATTATTCATCACAAATGATCACATTTCCGAGCACATAATTACTCTCACAGCTGCGGTCTGGTACAACCCCCTCTTTTTCTCCCCACTCCCCCTGCGCTGCGTCCTTCTCCCTCTCTCTCAGCAGTCAAGGAGGCGGTTTAAATACTGAACATTGTTTGATCTAGGCATGCAGGAGCGATGGAAAGAGACAGAGTCCATTCATTTTCCTCATCTGAAACTAAACAGTAGATTCGGCAACCTATGAAATATTTATTCTGGACCCAGTGTGAAGGCAGTACATCTCGCTGTCCATCGGTTATTACTATCACAGCTGCAAATGGATTATGAAAATATATGTGTGTGCTTGCTTGCCTATGTAGATGAGTAAATGTGTGTGTGTGTCAATGTTTGGCTCCATGTGAGTTTAAATCAGCACTCCCCTACACGCACACACACACACACACTCATATTACTGGCCTGTACTGTCCTGCTCTAACCCCCCATGCAGAGGGAGACTTGAGCAGGTGTCGTTTGTTATTCACAGTGGGGAGGTTGCCATCACAGGTGAGGGGAAGTAAGCTCCCTGAAGACTGATCAGGTTGAAGAGAGAGGTCCCACTTTACCTCATGTTAAAGGGAAACATAGGTATTTTTTTAATCTGGACCCCATTTATCCAGACTAACAGAGACCACAGTCTTTGAAACTGGTCCAATATTGAGAGAGGCTGCAGTAGCCGCAGTGACAAAACAGACTGCAATGTAATTCCTTCGGGCAATTGTGCATTGTCAGTTCACAACTATAAAATGTGCTTGTTTTTGTCACTGACAGGCTCAGATTGTTAGAAGTGTTTGACAGCAATACTGAATTCGACCCTACAGAGAAATGAAAGTATTTTCTTTATCTTTCTCTGGTAAGAGAAAGAGGTGAATTGTTGGAAGGAAAACAACAGTGGAAATGTTAGTGAGAGTTGGAAAGAGGAGCGCTGGGAAGAGTATGTTGTGTTGAAGTACAGAAAGACTAGCTTAGTGTAATCAATTATTTAGATGATTTTGACAATGTGGAAAAGTACGCAAGATTTCAGAGCATTAACACTACATTAAAGCGCCGTTTCCACCAAACACTGTCACTTTTGGCTCCAAAGGTACCATACTAACCCTTCAGACATGGTCTCTAGACCCTAGCATTTTCACTCCAAACAGTACTCTTAAGCACTAGCTGTATTTCCTGGCTCTTCACTGGTGACACAGATGGACGTCTGCACCTTGTTTATCGTCCACAAAACCAGGTTGCACGGCCACATTTTCAGAACAAAATAAAACAACCTGCAGTGAGAGTCTCTCTCCATGGGATATTTAAAAATAGCGTTTTAGTGCATATAGTCCTTCTAAGGCAAGCTCTGGGGTTTAGTGTTGCCGGAGTTCAAAGGAACGACGCCCCGACACTTTTTTTTTTTGTTGGTATCCCAACAGAGGGGTGACCAAAAAGGGGGACAGTACATAACAGTTCCACTGGTACCATCCACAACTTTTCATAGAGGAAATGGAAAAAATGTAACGGACTAAGCTGTACTGTACTGCTTGGTGAAAACAAACCTAAATGTTTTCAGACACATAAAATAACAATCTGAGCCTGTCAGTGGCAAAAATACACACTGACAGTGCAAACATGCCCTTAATGGTTACATTGTTGTTTGTTTCGTCGCTGTGGCTACCACGGTCTCTCTCAATGCTGGACCAGTTTCAAAAATTATGGTTTCCACTAGTCACAAACAAAAAAAGGGGAAATAGGGTCCAGGTTGATAGGTTATCAATAAGATAATTTTTCTAAATATACAGTATTGGAAATATCAGTATCAGCTGTTTTCATCCCTGTGGCAGTTTTTGATTTTCTGTTTTGTGTTTGTTTTTTTCCTTTGTGGTCTCCATCTTTTACATCCAGTGAATTAATTACTTTGAGGCAGCAGTGAAAGGTGTTCCTTCTAACTTCTTTGCTCACTGCAGCCCCTGGCTCCTCGGTGAGGGTGAAGATTACACTAATAATAATCAGGCTACTAGCAGGGCTTGTAATGGTGCTAATTGAACAGATTAGTACAACCAACATCTGAACTGGAGGAGGCAGCTCACCTCCCCGGCTCTCTCCCTCTCCTCCCTTCCCTTTCGCTCTTTCCTTTTTCGCCTCCCTCCGTCATCTCTCTCTTTCTCTCTCACCCTCTTCTCAGGCAGATGGTTTTGATGAGCACCCACTGTGAACCTTAAGTGTTTCTGCTGGGATTACAAACACTGGGGAGGGGTCCCTGCGGTGTGGGAGGGGGGAACCATGGACACAGAAAGGAGGCAAAGGACTGTTGGCTTGGTGGGGGTGCTGTAAGAGGCCATAGGGGATGGAGAAGGGACAATGTGGGCTTAAACAGGCCTCCATGTCGCGGTCTTTTCCTTACGCATGCTTGTCTTTAGGCATCTCAAGGCCCCCTGCAGTGAAAATGAGGCCCAGAACTTTAACCTGCATAGATCTGGACTCTGTTTGCCCCATGTTGACCATGCTCTTTATATATTTACTCTTTAGTCAAGGAACAGGCGTCTCTCATTTTTTATTACTGTCATGTGTTAGGAAATAATATGCTATTAAACCACGTGTACACACGATGTAGGCAATGATTCAAAAGGTTCAGTGGCCAGTGTGCAGAGCTACAGGTGCAGCCACAGTCAAATAGTAGTTGTGGATCTCCTCAGCGAAGTTGCTATGGAGTAAGTTGTGATGCTCGTAGTAAAGATGAGGAGTAGAGTCTTGAATTTTTTAGATAAAAACAGTAATAAAGGACACACACAATTGGAGGAGTGTACTTCTGTCATCGTAAGAAGACTTAAGAATGTAACAAAGAAGTTACACCATATTCAGCCAGACTGACTCCCCTTTCTGCTCATACTGTGTCCACTCACAGACACATATGGACTCCACTACAGAGCACCTTTCTCTCCCCATTCTCCCTTTTGTCTTAGCTGAAGACTAGCCGATGGTCCCTGCTTATGCATATCAATAGGGATAGAGTCCTGTCTTCTTGTTTGTCTTTGCCAAAGGCTCTGGCTTTGCCTTGTGGCTCTCAGGGAGCTGCCCTTGCCCCTCCCTTTCTATTCCTTCATTCTCCATCTCTCCCTCTCTCAGTGTCCCTTCTCTACCTTCTTTCTTCTCCATCTCTAGAGCGCAGGGCTGTGTAGACTCTGATTGGCATTACCAGACAAGAGTGTGGGGGTAAGTTGCTGGCTAGCTTCTGAGCTAAGCTGGAGAGCAAATGTTTGCCAGGGAAGTAGAGGGTAGAATAGGGATGGCTGCTGGTTTCGGGTTGTCCGTGACCAGACCAGTTGTCCTGGGGATTTCCCTCCTCTACTGCCCCCCGGGGCTGGGCCTGGGCCCCATCTCCACTCCGCAGCTGGGGGACATATAGGACCCGAATGCAGACAGGGCTACAGAGCTGAGAAAAGGAAGGTTGGATGGAAAAAGGAATGAAAGAAAGGCATCTGGTGCCTAGGGGAGACGTAGAAAGAGAGCGAGAGAGAGAGAGCTTGTGACTGTTTAACGGAAACCTTTCCTTCTCTTTGATTTGCTTCCAGCCAGGGATTACAGGCAATTGGCATTTACAATGATTGGATCATTAATTTTGCCGTGAGGCGTATTGCCCAGCAGCTCAGCATCACAGCCAGTCTATAGCTAATGTTGTGTATAACTGGCTCATACACGCCTGTCTCATCTCAACACAAATCAGCAGCGTTGTATTTGCCACTAAGACGTCGATTTAAATCCTTTTCTGCTCTGTCTAAGACATTTTCTTTACATTTTAGCTCCTGTATGTCCAACTCAGGGTTGATCGATACTTTTAATCATTGGTGTCATGTCCTGCTTATTAAGCTATACGGCTCAGTGTCGTATATCTGCTCAAAAACTGGGGGTCAAGTGCATGAGTCAAGTTTGTAAACTGCATATACTAAAAGAGTAAAATCATCTCCGACCCCTCTCACATTTTAGTTAACGATTATCAGCCTTTACCATCACACAGAAAAGTAAGAGTCCCACAAGCAAGATTGAACAGTTTAAAGTACTCTTTTGTTCCTCAGTCTGTCAGACTACAACAAAACTGAACTTAATCAGAGTTTGGGTTCTGAGCAGCCTCTGTTTATGTGGGTGGAACAATGAATGTAAAAGCGAGCGATTAAAATGTTTACACTCCCTCAACTTTACGTAATGTCTAATATGATGTGTAGTGTTTGTAGTATGGTTTTGTTTTTTATGTGAAATAGTGTACACCCTGGGAAGAGGAACAAATTCCAGAAAAAAATCTGTTAATAAAGTGAACAAACACTCCATTGTTTTAGGTCAAACGAGTTTTAGCTGGTAATTATAAGTCAAATTTGCTGTGTAAAATAAAGTATACATGTTTTAGTTTGTTGCAGTCTAACTTCTCAGTGAGGTAGCTGTTGTGGCAGACAGGGGGCAGCATTAGACAGTATTGCTCCCAGTATGCTGGCTGCTGTGGCCAAAACATGCAATGCTTTGTAACTGAGTGCTGCAACAAAAACTTCGGCTACCTGGAGAAGCTAGGGCAAGCCGTTGTGTCACCCTGTTGTTTGGTTGCTATATGTTCTAAATTACTTTGGCTGTTTTTGATATGGTTGCATTAGATTCTAATAATAGCGTCATACTTCTCATATGGTCAGAGGAGGCCTGTGTGAGTGACTGCCTGCAGATTGTGATGGTGATGGTGGTGGTGGTGTAGTTTCAGGTGGCCTGGTGTGTAGCTGTGTTTTCTTTCTGTGTTGAGATCAGGTTGTCCTCTGCCAGGTGCCTTTCACTGTCTGTCTCCACTCTCCTCCTCCTCCACCTCTCACCTTCATTCTCTCTGTGGTGGGCGTTAGTTTGTTGTTTCTCTGATGCTGCTTTAACCTCTGACTGCAGCCTCTTCATTACTAGTGTTTATGCCTCTCCTTTCCTCCCTTTTCCCCTCTATTCATCGGCTGGCCAGCCGGTCAGTCAAATCCCTGTAGTCCGGCTGGTCAAACATAGATATTACACTCTGTAATAACACTGGCCACCCGCTCTGACCCCAGCCTGCTATCCTGGCCATAGCTTCTCTTCATAAGGATAGGCACCAAGCAGTGTGGTGTGGGATTTACGACAGAAAGACAAAGGATGGACTGTGCCACTCATTTATTATTGTTCTTTTATTTGTTTCTCAGCTTGTTTGTACTGCAAATTGCTTTGCTGTGCCAGGCCCAGCACAAATAAAATATAATTTCTTTGCGAGATTTATAACTTAGATAGAATATTTACTGTTGCCTTGATGAAGGGATGAATTCAGATTTAAATATAATTATTTCTGCAGGCAGCCCACAGTGTGTTTGTGCTCTCAGACACCCACACAAGATGCAAAGTGTAGTAATATTAGAGTGTTAAGGTGAAAGCGTCCAGTCAAAGTCTTCCCCCACAGTCTTCTTAGCTCAGTGTTTTGCAGCTGCTTTCCTGCTTTGCCTGACATTGGCTTTGACTTTGTGTTTGTAGCGTATTTAAGTTTCCACCTCCGTGACCAGCAGCCCTGCATATGCCCAAGGATCCATCTCTCTTCAGTACTTTTTACAAAGACAGGATTTGACCCGTGTGTGGAGGGATCTTTGCTCCACAATTGACAGTTTTCTCAGCATCAGTGTCCAGCCCTGCGGCCCTGAGGGGCAGAATTCTGCTGAACAAATGCAGTAGAATCCACGGCCGCCAGCGCTCAGACGCCGACGCGGCTTTGATCACCTTCGGCTGGCGCACATCAGGCTGGCGTTAGGGCTTTAAACCAACAACCCACTGGACGGTGTAACACGGCGCTCGGTGGGACAGGCGCTGCTGGCTGCTAACTGTTTAAAAGCACGGAATGTTATTAAGTGATGCAGATACAGCGTCCGCGCATGAATGGGAAAAGAGAAATACTGTTCATTTCAGAGCGTGGGGCTGTTGTTGCTGGGCATTAGCTGTGGCATCTGAAGAATGCTGATAACACTGGCTGTCTTTTTTATTTTTTTCTTCTCCTCTCCTTTTGACTCATCTCCTCCTTCATTCTCTGCCTCCATCCTACTTTTTCCCTGTCGCTGAATAGAGGATACTTTGATGTAGTGGCTATAATTTATAACATTGTATTTACTGTTAAATTAGTCACGGAAATAGATTCCACTTACGATTTTAATGTAGTTTAATATTTGCAGGATGTCAAATGTAAAAAAAATCTTTGTGGAGATTATAGTTGTGTGTCTGATTTTTGTCCTTTGAAAATACACTTATCACTTCATCTTTCATTTATGCTTGCAGGTAAAGAGGAACATTTCAGACTTGACCAACATCCCAGTCCGGCATCAACAGTGGGAGGGATGGCCTGCGTCAGCGTCTGATGATTCTGTAAGAAGCACATAATAACACCATCCAATAATTGACCCTTGCTTCCCAGACTTACCAAAACAGTTTTACAGGAAATATTTCAATGTCTATCTCCAGTATAATGTGTGCTGTAAATACTGCCTATATGTTGCCCTTATGGATATTTGGACCCAAGACAGCCTTCTCAAAGATAATTAAAAGTCAAGCCCAGAAAGCAATAACACTGGGCTGGCTTAAAAAGATCTCCAACCTATGACACATGGCAGTTAGTAGTTAAATAATTTACACAATGTGTAAATTAACCTTAATGCTAAGACTGCAAAATGTACAATTCACAGACCAATGCTCTCCTTGGTTAGAAGCGATGGGGAGGCATGGACCCAGGCATGCTTGGGAAACTTCTGCGTTTTAACAATTGATTTTGTAAGTAGCTTTTTGGAGATGTGCGGGGGAATTGCGGCTGCCAAGGTTGGGGTTATGGTTTTAATATTATTTCTGGAATGTGTGTTTCTCATATTTGGTTTGTTAAGCTTTTTATTGGGTAGCTAATGGGTTTATAAACACACTTTCTGGATGGTTCTGTCCTATATATAGCAGTGATGAGTTGATGAGGGGGTGGAGAGCAGTGTAGGAGGGTAGGGATGAAGATGTGCACGAGTCGGGGTGTGTGTTTCAGTATAGGTGTGGATTAAAGTAGTGTTGAAGTTGGTATGCACTTGGGGGAGAGGGATGGGGACATGTCAGAAATCTATACAGACTACAAGTCAAAAAGTGTGTTTAACTTTGCCCAAAAAACATAAAGTAAAAAAAAAATGTCAAGCCCAAATTAAAGCCCATGTTTCACAGATTATAGATTTACATTATTTTAATACTAATAGTGGAAACTGTCCCTGTAATCCATGACGAAACCATCTGTCAGAAGCATGAGAGTAAGATGTTGAAGCTAATTAAGATGTCAAAGACGGTTCCCGTCCCGTGTCCTCTATCTGTGGACATTAAAGCTCACATCATTGAGTCCCGCTGACCTCTCCCGTCCCAGGGTCGCTCTTCCCAGCCATTCACCCTGCACACAGTCAAGCTGATCAGAAGCGGCCCTCATACAGAACCTTGAGGAACCTCTGACCCCTTTTGTCTCACCCCTTCTTTGACAGCCCATGTGTTCCCATGCTAATTGTATGGGATGGTTTATCATGCTACATTGAGGAGCTGTTGTACACACATTCTTGTGTTAACCCCTGGCTAACGTTTTCCTTTTAGATCTCGCTGATTGTTGTTTGGTTTGGAGTATTGAGTGTTGACTTTGTTTCTTTTTTTTCCTAGTGTTATCATATGTGTCCTCTGACAGAACTGGCTCTACTGTAGCAACTAAATGTTTTATTCATTTGTAGTAGAGCACATTTGTGATTAATAAGGAAACATGTTTTCTCTACACATTGTTATGGTAGACAGTCTTTTCTGTATGTCACCCATTATTCATGTTTCAAAAACTCAAAGTGAACAATGACGGCACCTGTTTTTGTGGCCCAAAGTAAAGCTTTTTTAAGATTAACAGTGAAAGCAAATACATTACGCCATTAATGTGCCTAAAAGGGCAAAGGACAATAGGTTGTGCATCCTTTCACCACAGGAGATTGTTTGCCTTATTTTGTTCCATTACAGCTCAGAGCAGGCAATTGTAAAGCCGTTAACCACCAAACAAACCATACCGCTACAATGCAGATTTATCGCTGTTGGCATTATCTTTGCCGACATCCAGCTATGTGATCAGTAAACAGCCTGGGATTGCAACAGAAATACAAATCTTCTCAAATCTGAAAGCACATTGTGGGCATGTGGCGCGATGGCTGACCTCGGTGTTGTTCTCGTGTATCATGGCACCAAATGACTGACGTTTGCAACCACAGCATTTAGCTGGTGCTTTATGATTTTTGTGTTTACATGAGGAACAGAGCTGACCACAGACATCCAGACAAAAGCTGTGTTGAGGATGTTGGTGTGTCCAGCTGCAGCAAATTTAACTAGGGATTTGTGATGTGAAAACTGAAGGGAATGGGAACAACTCTGTAATTTGTTTTCAGTGATTAATTTACTTTTTTGTACATTTGGAACTCACATAAATATACTTTATTGTACATTTTTAAGTGGTTTAAACCACTTAAGACAGTAAGGCACTTAAGTCTGTGAATTTCATCACCTTACCAATTTCTAAGTAATTTTCAGTAAGTATAAAGCAAAATAATACTTTTTTTTTTTTACCATTCTATATTGGTGATCTGCGCTCTGGTTATCATCGAACCTCAGCTCGGCCCCTAGGTAGCTGCGGATATGATCGCCAGGGATCATGAATAGATTGCAGCTCATTGTGGCATTATAGGCCCGGTTGGCACCTGGCTAACACACATCTGCAGTGTCTGTGTTTCCTGGATGAGGAGATATTAAAAAGCACAGAGACAGAAGTGTAATAATGGCCTCTGCTCTATCCACAGCCCTCTTATTGAAACGTCTGAAGGTATTAACAGAGAAAGCCCAAGGCTTGGCTGGCCTAGCAGGCGGGTAGGGAGCCAGTGTTAGTGTCTAGCTCATTAGCCCAGTCTCATCTCCCGGGGTTTGGGCCAATAAACATGGCAGCCAGAGGCCCCAGATTACGTTTAGCTTTGCACACTAGCCCGCTTTCAGAGGAATTGATTACTACTTAACTGTGCTTTGCCTTTAAGTATATGATAAAACTGTGTCTGCCTGCCTGCATCTGTGCGTGTTTAGGGGCATCTATTGGCAGAAATGGTACATAATATTCATGACTAATGTTTTTATTAGTGTTCTGTCACCTGTAATAAGAGTTGTGTTTTTTTAGAATGAGCATGAGTTTATTTACATATGGAGCGGGTCCTCTCTCATGGAGTCTGCCATGTTGCTTTACAGTATCCCAGAATGGGCAACCCAAACACTGGCTCTGTCGTTCTCCTACATGCTTGGCACATGGGGAAGTTTCAGTTCTGCAGCCTCACCGCTAGATACCACTAAATCCCACACACTGGACTTTTAAGATGAGATAAGAAACTTTATTGTCATTATACTGCTCTGCAATACAACAACATTACAAAATAACGATGGCACTAAAAATTAAAACAGTATTAAAGAAAGTTAAAATGAGAGTTTTACTCAGATTTGTGTGTTCGCAAATGTGTGTCAATACTTACTGAGTACTGGTATGGTATTGAATTAGCAACAGTATCTGAACATGTTTCAAAACAGTGGTTCCCAACTGGTGGGTCCTGGTCCAAAAGTGGGTCGTGAGTCCTTCTGAATGGACTGTAAGTGAATCGCAAACGTGTCAACTTGTAAAAAAAAAAAAAAAAAAAACCACACTTTATTTTACAGTGAATTCCCGGCACAGAGTGTTTATTCTGAAGTGCCGTTTCCTGCTGTAGAGAAAGTGACTAACAGACAGCAACTTAACAGAGACAGCAAACTAACTTGATGACCTGACCAAACGCAAGTACGACCTTGAATTAATGACTAAGGAGAAATCTGGACCAGTTGGGAACCACTGCTTTAAATGATACCTAGGACTAGCTGATAATACCAATGTAGTTGCTGTTAGCATGGATGCTGTAACAGTAGAAGTAACAGTATTCCTTGTACTTCATTTCTCAGCCAGGTTGTTTGCTGCATCATACAGTCAAAGTGAAGTTGTAAAAAGTGATTTTGCATTCACAAGAAGCACAAATGTTTTCTTATTATCTAATTGATCCATTGTTCAGAGTATCTATTTCAACTGTCGGTTGTTGTGTTCTGAGAAAGACATTTGAGTGGTGGCATTGTTTGTTTATGTATTGTTGGAGCATAGGAAATTATTTTGTCAGAAAGAAATTCTCACCTTTCAGGGAAACTAGTAGTTACGTGTTACGTCACCCTCCCTGATACTGTCCACTACTCAATGTGTTTCATTGTTTATTGTGCTCTGAATTATTCAAGGCCTTATGGAGAGTTGAAATAGGATCGGGATGGATAATGCTCAAGTAGCACTGGACAACAGATCAGTTCATTCAGTGCACTGTGTTATTGTATGTCATGTTAGACCAAGGAAGTTGAATGTAAAAGGAAATGGCACAAAGTGTAGTTGAAGCAGTAGCAAGGTGAGGTGATGCTCATTTCGAGCAGGTAGATGGTGTTGTACTGGGTCAGGTACTGGTCTGAAGTATTTGTCAGTGTTAAGGTAGAGTATATAAATCACAACAGTGTAACTGTCATAATTAGTGCAACCCTCAAATGTGGTTGCAAACACCTTTTTCTTGTTAAGCTATCAAAGCTAACAAAAGTAATGTCGTTGCCACAGTATCTGATTTGACACCCAGAGCACATGTGTCTCATTTTTTTGTTAAATCATTCATCATTTCATTCTCATAGCCCTATGTTTCCAGGCCTTGTGTAGGACACCATTACTTCAGAAAAAAGGTGTGTTTCATTATGTAATACGGAGGCCAAAATGGACCGATAGAGTTTACGTAAACATAAGTATAAACCTAAAAAAAGGGAAAACTGAACTCCACATATGAACCAAAACTTTTGGGTGTGTCTTCATGATACTCTTTTAAATTTAAAGAGAAGCATGTAAAAAAGGATCCATTTAAAATAAAATGAAAACCTCAGAAGGATATAAATACACCTTAAACAATCGAAGGATGAACAGATTTAATGTACACCATCCAATTTTCCCATCTTTTCAAAAACTAAATGGAAAAAGTAATCCTTTCCATCTTAAAGACGTCATATATAATGTCAATTCAATCATCCACTGTTGGTATTGCTGGCTTTAGTCATTTTCTGCTAATGCCTTTCCTACTGGCAGCAGTCAGGATCTGAAATAGGTCTGTAATTATTAGATAGGTTTTTTTTTTAAGGTGTGTTAATTCCAATGTTCCTCGTAGGTTCATTAGACAGTTTGTAGTATTTGCGTGAGTAGCCAAGTAGTCAAAAATATCAGTTGATCAATACATATCAGTTCTGAATATATGAAACTGGTCTCAATACTCATTTTCTGTAGTATTGACACACACAGGTACCAGCTGCACTTTCTCATTTTCTCCGTCATTGTAAATGTTGACGACAGTCATTCTGCTGTTCTCTGCGACTTACTAAGAAAAGAGAAGTAATTGTTGTCATATTGTAGCCTTGTTACAAGTGTCTTCTAGTAATAGCATTTAAATTGTATGCCCTCAGTGCTAATTTTCCCTCTGAATATAGATATTTTTCATGGTATTGTACCGTAGTTACAGTATAACACTATGATCATATGGAGAGGCACATTGTTAGTCTTTTCTTTGTGTATGTTTGTTTTTAGCATCTCTGTTAATTGTCATCGGGTTTACAGCGTGACAACAATGCTGGTAGTACTTGAAAAGTCCTCCATCAGAAAAAACTTGTTGGACTTTGCTGTAGTCAAAACTTGATGGAATTCAGGAGATTAAAACAAATACTCCAGCATTATTTGCGAATATCATGATCTGGCTCTGCCTTCAAATTCCCCCTGATTCTCGGGGCTTTGGCAAAGCTCTGTCTGAACATTGCTGACGATGATGACAGAGGTTTTGGCAACAGTTGATCTGAGAGGCTAACAGGACATTAACTTCCTGTGCTGTTGGAAATACGCTGATTGAGCCTCTTTTCCCCTGCTTCCTCCGTCTCCTTCTCTCCTATTCCTTCGCCTAAACAATACAGCGTGGAGAGTTTCCAGACAGGCCTCATCTCATTGGAGCTGTTTTGATTGGCAGTCTTTCCTCCACACCTGTTGGAGTGATTGACAGCCAGTGGGACATCCTTATTACATCCCCTCATCTCTCCTACCCCCCACCCCCCACCCACCCTTCCTTCTAGCCAGTAATTGCTGACATTTATGCAGTGTTTCATGGTGTTTGCTAATGTATTAATGCTGCGGAGCCTTGGAGGTGCCTTGCCTTGTAGGCCAGCACCTCCCTCCAGTTCCCAGCTGGCATTAATGGAATCCTCCTCTACCTGATAGGGGCCTATTAAACTGAGGATTTATTGAAGGGGGGCCTGGTGGTTTCCGTAGCAACAGGGCTCAGCAGTAAGCTCAGACAGAGCCCCCCCTCCCTTGTGCGATTGGCTGCCTTCAGGTGACATTCAGCACCAAGTTAGTCTCATTTTCTATCTCCTCCGACTGTTTTTATGCGTTCTGTGAAGCTCACATTTCACAGATTTGGTTGTGTCTATTAAATATCCCACTGATCCAGCAGTCATTTATTTATGCCTACCTTAGCCTCTAGCGCTGTATTTGCATTTGTTTGCGTTTGTGTGTACATTACACACACTGTGCAGGACCCCAGATACTAATCAGGAGGGGCATACCTTCAGCGAGGCTCAAAGGAGCCTGAAACAAGGACACCAACAGGTGTTTTAAAGGGTGGGGTGCACCTGGCCTCTTCTTTTTTGACTTCCTTTTTCCATTTATATATTAATTTTTGTAATTTTCTCCATAATTGCTCCCCTGTCCATTTCCTTTCTCTTTACTGCCTTCTCTTTCCCACTTTGTCACTTGTCCTTCCCCTCGCTCCATCAAAGAGAACGTGGAGTAAGGTGGTACTGTGGTTGTGGTTGCCGTCAGTGCAGCTGTCAGCAGTAATTATCTCACACTCACAGCCAGACACCTAATCCAAACACTGCCTACACTAGAAAAGAAAAAATGAAACACAGAAAGAATGAAGGGAGAGAAAGAAGGGTAGAGAAGGGAAGAAAGGGTTGAAGGGAAGAGGGAAAGGAGGGAGGGGGTAAGGGAGAGAAAATTCTTTCCCTGTATCGGCCCCTGAATGCTTCGAGCCTCAATGCAAGTGTTAATTAAAAGAATCCAAAAAAGAGGAGCCAGTTCCTTTGTGTGGAGATGTGGGAGAGGGTCATTTGGGGGGGTTAACCTCACCCCCCCACACCCCCCGTGCCCTGCGGCGCTTCAGCCTTGTTTCCACGTTTCACCACTGAGCCGCCAAGCTGCACTTGTGTACCTCAACATCAGGAGAAGCCATCGGGTCAAAGCGAGGAAGAGGATTGAGAGGCACTCAACTCATTTTTTTTTCCCTTTTCACCTCCCCTCCTTGCATCCATGTCAGCCCAAACCCTCCAGGCTGTCTTTGACAGGGGAAGTGATCAACTTTATTTATACACTTATTAGGCCCTCAGACGAAAGCCTCTCATTGTGAGTAGTGGGGGTAAAGGGTTTATGGGGATCCTCTCGGCAGCCGCTGTTAAGATTCTCACGTTTGATTGCCACTCGATTGGGGAATAGGCAGAATAGACTTGGGGCCATGCCTTCACATCCTTAAGACTCACACCCTGTATGTCTTTGTCCGGCTCAATACATACAACTCTCTCTCAGAGCTAATTCAGCCCTCAGGCCCGAGACCCATCATTCCTCAAATGGCCACAGCTTTTCTTTAAGTCACTGTTGTTTTTTTCTTTAGTTCCCCAAAAAGTATTGCTATCTTACTTTACCTCTGCTGTGGGAGGAATGATGTTTTTGTTCCATTACTTTGTAAAGTTCTCTGGTAAAATATGAATAACACAGTGATCTAATAAACAGGACCAGGCTAAATCAGTTAGAGTTAAGTTACGTGAGCAAAGACGAGGCAATTCAGTTAAGTGTTCTCCGTTGGTGTTCCAGGGATACTCAGCTGTCCTTGCTGTGACATTTACACATTTCTAATTGTCAAGAGTACACTCGCTACTAATTGGTAGTACACAAGAAATACAATCTGTTTCTTCTATTATTCATGAGTACACCTTTGTCACTGTTTCTGTGGTGACTGACTGTTTGAGGTCTCATAGTGAAGGTTTTAATTCACGGAGAAACACAAGTCCTTTTTTTTTAATATATATATTTGTTATGTGCTTCACCGTTGGCCTGTCCCTTTAGCAGTGATGTCATTCTTTGTTTGTGTAGTTTCAACATTGCATGGCAGTCTAGCCACTGCTTTTTTTGAGCAGTTTTCTTTGCTTAAGACAACACGGAGGAGGAACACTCATCAGGATATTATTCATTCTCAAACTGTCAGGGGAGATACTGCGTTTCTCATATCTCCGTCTTGGTTACTGAGCTGGTGGGAATTTAAGACAGTGGTTAATATTGCAATCAGTATAGTTAACCTTTTTTCTTATGCTGCGATTAATTGTAAAATGGTTCCTCTGCTGGGGATCAGTGAGATAGAGTTCATTATCTTAGTTTAGGAAAAAATCTTTAAACAATTGATATGACTCTAATGTGTTAATGTCAATAATGTGGAATCGGCCATTCAGTCTATCTCTATTATACTTTGCCGACTTTTGCTGTTTGCTTATTACATTGCTCTTTGTTTTGTTTACTTTACGTATCACACCAACCTGTGTTTGTCTTTTTACTTATATATTGCTTTCTATCTTATCTTATCTTATCTTATCTTATCTTATCTTATCTTATCTTATCTTATCTTATCTTATCTTATCTTATCTTATCTTATCTTATCTTATCTTATCTTAAAGTGTAAGTGTGAACAACAACATCGAAGGGACAAAGAATATGGTTGCATCTTGAGGTGGGCAATATAAACAAGATCATGATATTTGTCATTCTATATCACGATAACGACATACAGTAAATTATATTTTCTGAAAAATCATTTAAAGGCCCAGTGTGTAGGATTTAGGGGGATATACTGGCAAAAATGGAATTTAATATGCTAAGTCTTTTTTCTGCATAAAAATAATAATCATTGTGTTTTCATTACCTTAGAGTGAGATTTACATGTATGAAGTGGGTCCTCTTTCACTGAGTTCTCAATTGCTTCGGTAGCTTAGAACAGACAAATGAATCACTTGCTCTTGATAGGGCCATTTGCCTTTTCGTGTCAGCTACTATTCTTTTCCTACATGTTTGGCACACGGGAGAAGTTTGAGTTGGTTGCAATCTATATACTAGATACTAGACCTTTAAGAAACTGTTTATAGATACAAAAACCATTCAGGAATGTCTGTTTTTTTGTTAACCCGGTCAGTGAAACAGCTGACAAATCAAAGTGCTTCATCACATTGATGCAAAAATCATATGAAACGTAATTATTACCGTAAAGCAGTGCTGCTTCTTAGTTTAGTTTAGTGTATTAGTTTATTTAACTGGGGCCATGCAGTTATATAGCTATATTAGCTATATTAGCTGTGTAGCTAAAATGCACCTCTGGTCCTTGAGCAGGAAAATGTTAAGGATAACACAGTTCAATACAGACAATACAAAAGCCAAACAATTGGCACCCAAAACAGTTCGCAAATTTAGAAACACTACATCGCACAATAAACATCACACAAAATATATATAATACAGTCTCTGTTAGTTCCATACAAAAGTTTGGATTAGTGATCACATGATTGGTTTATAGTGGTGTAACAGTACATCGATCTAGATTGATGTATCAGGCAGATAATTGTAAGCAGCCAAGAAGAAGACAATGAGGATATTTACTGTACTGTGTCACACTGATTGCAGGCCCCTGAATTAATCGAATCAAAATCGTAGTGGGGCCGACTTTGTGATATCAGCAGATATTGTACTGTTGTCTAAAGAACTGATATAAAATCTTATTGTGATGAAACTTGTAGTTTACCCCCCTGTTAGTTTTTCTTGAGCCATGTTTTGAGAGTTGTTTTAAAAATACTGAAATGTTCTCTGATATATGTTGGAGTGGGAATTGAGTTCAGTCTATCTGCTGCTCCGACTGACAATGCTGATCGATTTTTTTTTTTTTTTTTTAACATTGGGGGATAGATACCGTGATATAAACTGAGCGGTCAAAATCTCTGACAGCAGACACATGTATGATATTGGGTGATATAGCCTATAGGGTAATATTTCTTAACACTAGCTGCACCTCGTCGCACATGTAGCTCAGTCGTGACTGTCCAGATGTTTTTTAAGCAAATGTTTTAGTCCTTTCACTGCAGCAAACTCACTGTCTAACATTGAAAAGATAAGGTAGTGTGAAAAGATAGAAAATAATACACCGTGTGGCAGGTTGTCAGATATGTTGTCTCTTATCAGTGCCAGGTACATAGACGGACTCACAAGTAAGTCCATGTTGCTGACAAGGTCTAGTGGTTACACTGTTCTCTTCTGCTATAGAGGCTGAGGCCAGCATGAGGAACCACGCTATTTTAGGAGAAACTCCCTGCGGTCTGTGTAGCCCTTTTCAGACTCAATTGGCGTTGCATGTAATCGTCTCCTGATTCAACCATGTCCAGCTGCTCTTTGTGCGTCTTAGCACCTGACAATGGAGCAGATCACAGGACCTCAGCAGGGGACGAGCAGCTTCTCTGCCTCTTATCGCACCCAGCCCGCCTGCCCTGCCTCAGCCCTGTTGTTTAGAAGTTCACTCTCCCAGAAAAGTATTTGCATCTGGGCTTTCTGCTCTGCTCTTAACAAACAGCACATCAGTGAATATATTGTTGTATAGTTGTGACAAGTATCAGCACATTCAGGCAATAAGTCACGGTTTGATTGTTACCAGTCGTGCTCTTAGTGGTTACTGTTCACAGGAATAAACAAATGTGTCTCTATGTTGTGAAAATGTTTTTTATTGTATGAAGTCGGTTCCACATTGTTACATGATGGGAATCAATCTAAATTCGGACACACCTTTTTTTTTTTAAAGCAAGTATCTTTAGATATACACCCACATCCTGCAACTGCCTTGCCTGTATTGTTGATGTCCCTCGGGGTGTAAGCCAGGAGACACCAGCTGTAATGAGTCCCTGCTGAACGCTGACATTTAAAGTCTTGGCTTTGGATTTGGGAGCTCATTAGTCAGGTGTTCTCTTACTACAAACCACCATCACACCATCAACGGCCTCTGCAGGTGTACAGAAACCTCATCAAGCTTCTCACCTGATTAGAAAGATGAGCAAGTCTGTGTTTGAAAGCCACTGAGTATCTCATGATATGGGCTATGCATCTACAGCCTGGAGAATAACCTAGTCTTAAATAGGCAAACCAAGGTATTTGACAAGGCACTGCGATGCACAACTTGAGAGTCAGGTGTAAGGTTTGTTCTGATTATAGTTCAGTCTTCAGTCAGGAGTAGAAATGAGTGACATTTACAATCACTCACTCTCCCGATACACAGACAGGGCTCAGTTAGATTTAATGGTCACTTTAAAGATTTCACACAACTGATTGGCCTTGCTTGTTAGAGTAGATTTAATCACTCTTTCATTATGTTCCCTGTTTTCAGATGACGCTAGCTGTCTCTGGGATCACCTATCCTTGCCATCACCTCAGTGTTTGTCGAAGGTCCTCACCAGCCAATTCCCAGGAACCCACAGAAGAGGTATAAACACACACTCTCTCTCTTGTAGATTTCTTTTCCCGGGGCATTGTGTATACATACTTACTAATGAAGTGCTTTGGTTAAAGAAAAAGTAACCATTTTGTATATCAGTTCCTTACCATGTGTCACGTTGAATTCATGGAGAAAACTTTTTTTCTCGTATGCCTCTGGTGAACGAAGAATTCAAAAACAGAGAAAACTGCTGATCAATTGAGGTCATAGGGGTCTGTGTTTAACAACAGCAAAACTGTATCACAACATCCATTTACAAACTCTCACATAACTTATGAAGTACAATCCAAGTCTCATTTATCCAGTCGTATGCCCAGTACTTTCCAAACAGACAGCCTTTTTTTTTGATAGGGAACTTGACTACAAGTAAAACTTATTTCCACACCCTTTAAAACCAGACCCTGTTGACAAAAACAGCAATTTTACTTCACTGAACTGAACAAGTACTGAGCATACGACTAGATAAATGAGACTTGAATTATACTGCAGGAGTTGTGTGAGAGTTTGTAAATGGATGTTTTGATGAAATTTTGCTGTTGTTAAACGTGGACCTATTTTACTTAAGCTCATCAAGAATTTTTGTAGTTTTCTGATTCCTCATTCTCCAGAGGCATGCGAGAAAAACACAGTTTTCTTCATGAATTACATGTGTCACGGGGTGAGTAATTCAAATATAAATGGTCATTTGGGGAATGACGTATACCTTCAGTTACTTCCTTTGAAAAAAGTCTGCAAACAAATGAATTGCTTGTGTTTGCAGTGTGCAGATGTCCATATGGTCAGTGACAGTGAGGGGGATGATTTTGAGGATGCGTCAGAGTTTGGTGTGGACGACTCAGAGATGTTTGGAATGGGCTCCTCTACCTGTCGGAAATCACCTATGAGTAAGTACAGTGGAGCAGCTTAATAATGTTTGATTAGAGTTTTTAATTTTAGCTCCAGGTCTTACATGCCAGTGACACTCCATATAATAATTTTTGTCCCCCTCACAGTGCCAGAGAATAGTGAGAACGAAGCTGATGCCTTACTGCACTTTACTGCCGAATTTTCTTCAAGGTGAGCTAACATCAGGTGCTATTTGTATTAATTCAAAGGGCTTTGAAACAAAGACAGCTGACATGTTACAGTGTGTTTATGTACTGTTTGTTTGTTCAATGTGTCCTTTAGGTATGGAGAGACCCACCCAATGTTCTTCATCGGGTCTTTGGAGGCAGCATCTCAAGAGGCCTTCTATGGCAAAGCCAGAGATGTAAGTAAGCTGATTAACTGTTTGGTGCCTCATAGGAAGGTTTCTAATTTATGGAGATACTATAATGGGTAACAAAAAACTTGTAATTTTAACTGTGTACGAGGCCCTGATGGCTTGTCTTTTAGCTCTGATGTCATCGCTGCTCGGTGTAGAGACCAGTAACTGCCTTTTTTGAGCAGTTTTCTTTGCTTAAGACAACACAGTGGAGAAACACAGACTGAGCAGGATATTATTCATTCTCTATCTGTCAAGGGAGATACTGCGTTTCTCATATCTTCTCCTTCATTACTGAGCTGGTGGGAATTTAAGACACAGTGGTCAGTGTTATAACCAATTTCAGTATATGCCTAGTCTACTTTTTTCCAGGCTGCTGTAAAGTGTAAAATGGATCTTCCTGTCCTGAGGACTATTATATCAGTTTAGCAAATGCTCTATGTAAACACACATACAATGTAAAGAGAGTATAATATAAAAAAGAGAGTGGGGTACTTTGCTTGGGATTTTGGTCATTGTGTGTTGCTGACGAGGTCTGGTGGTGGTTACATTATTCTCTCTTGCTATAGAGGATGAGACCATGAAGAATTCTCACTGAGATCTGAGCAGCAGGGGATTGAAAGTAGCACTCTGTTTAAAAAAAAAAGAAGGGGCTGCATTGGTGTGTTATGTTGCTGCAGGTACCAGTGAGAAAATAGATTTTGCTTCATCAAGTTTAGCTTCAAAAGCACATCTACGAGTTTAGCTTAGTTTATTTGGTTTAGAAGAGGACAGCGTGCAATGGCATTAATCATTTACAAGAAATAAAAACATGGTCACACCAGATTTAACGAAATGCTAATTTCCATCTGTAGTCCTACACATAACGAGTAGATGCAAATAATAAAAGTAGAATTCAAGGTGCAATTTACCTGCAGTAAATCCATGTGCCTAACATAATGGAAGCAGTATGTACACAATGCACAGTATAAAATATAATGTAAAAACACAGTAGCTACCTTGTAAAGTGACCAGGTTACCAGTGCAGGTGCCTGACATAATAAAAACAGGAAGTACAAACTGCACGGTACAGAATACAATATGAAATGCACAATAATTACCAAGTCAAGTCAAAACAGATGCCAGAACACTACATTGTGGTATGAAGCCGAATTCTTCAACTGAAGGATGTGTCCTCCATCTTAATTATTGTTTAAAGGTATATTATGCAGGAATTATCTGCTACTTTTTGTGAACAGCATCACCAGCAAAAGTAAAAGAGAAAGCCATCCCCAGCTTTGTCCGCTCAGTGTTGTGCTCACTATTTTTGCGTTTTTCTGTGCTGTGTTCACTTATTTTGTAGCTTTCTCTTGAATATAGGCTGCTTATGTTCTGGCACCTGGTGGCTACCTTTTTGTGAAGTACAGACCTCACCTGCGTGCTGTGCTCAGGAGTGTCCTGAACATAGCAAAATAAGGACAAAATAGGAAGATACAGGCAGAAGGCAGTCTCTGCAGATAAATACACAGACACACATAAGTGATGATTGAGAGGGACTGCTTTTGTATATGAGTCTTAACATTGTTTTTTTAGATAAACCCTGCATAGTATACCTTTAACAATCCTGTTTGCACATTGATATACTGTTCATGCAGCAGGGTATTCTTCGTGCAGTGTGTGTTTGCACATTTTTAACTGACCGCTCGCTACACAGTAGAATGTTTCTGGTTTATGTTGACATTGCATTGTGGTAAACTTTAAACCAGGTTAAATAATTTTATTCCAAACCTCTTCACGTTGACACCCCTGTCTTTCCATGGGAGGCTGTGTTTTTTTTTTTTTTGTGCTACCAAATTTTTGTTGGTCTGAACGCAGCCTCATGTTTCAAAGCCAAAGACGCATACTGACATACATGTACCAGGAAGTAGACAGACAATATACACACTAAGAGGAAAAGAACTCAAGTTTGAGGTAATCATTGATGACATCAAATGCTAACTAAACTGCAGGACATAGTGGGCTAAACGCCAGTTGGCAGTGTTTATAACATCATCATTGCATATCATAACAGAGTTCATAGAGTCCAAATAATCTCTGCCAAACTTGCAAAAATAAATATACTAATTAATCTGAACAATCCTAGCAGCATATGCCGATCACAAACTGAACTGACGAAGACAAACAAAATAAATGTAACCAACAGGCATACTGACATCGACAGTAAAAACTGCTTCATCTTGTGCAACCCTAAATGACCTTCTTTGTAGTAAGTTTGCATCAATAGTTTATTTAATTGAAAGTTGAGGTCCTTTACGGCACTGTGTTTACTGTTATTTGTCTGCCCTCTGTGTCATGCTGTGTGGAGAAGGCTTTATAGCCACATTGATATAATTTCATCAAACCCCTCATCAAATTTTCACCCTGACAGCTGAGGCTTTATTTTTAGCTGTCCACTTTCCCCGCTTATTTTTTGGCTTTTGTCCTTTTAAGGATGCTTGTATCAACTGACAGCTTGTGTGGATTACAGCCTTATTAGACTGTGAGGACACAGCAAGATGTTAGGGGGGTTCAGATCACCAGGCTCACAGAGAGGGAGGGAGGGTGGAAGAGATGATAGCGGGGGCACGGAACAGAGAACGTGGTCTAAAAGGAGAGGAGGGTGCATGAAGTGATAGTCAGAGGAAAAGACTGAGTGAGAAGAAAGAGAGGAATAAAAGCAGGAGAGGTTGAAGGATAAGGGTAAGTGATGGAGAGAGTGTGAAATAAACAGAGATGGAAAAAACCTAAAGAGAAGCTTGGCGTCTCGCCTGCTTCCCAGCTGATCTCCTCTCCTAAGCCAGCACAATATGGCCGATGTCTCCCTGGTGTTCACACACTCTGTACTGTACTGTACCACTGTGCTCTACACAGCGCAGGGGCGAAATAGTATTCATTTTCACTGTATTTTGTTTTATTCTGGGTGAGCTTGACTTAGTCTGCCAACTGTGCCGTGGTTAGAATGGCTTTAGGGAAGCTGGATATGTGCAAAGAATTTTGCATGAAAACAGAAGCTATTTGATCTGTTCTGTGTTTGTCCTGTTTTGTCACAAGCGTCCTAGACGACAGGCCGAAACATGCTGCTTTTGACGGTTTCATTACACAGTAGCATATGTGCGCAACTACGCTGTCCCCTCTCCCGTCTCTCCCTTTGCTCTTTGCTTCCATTTGAAAAGGAATCTAGTTTTTGTGTCCTCATCGTAGAAAAAGCCTACTTCATTAAGGGGATATTGGAATAAGGCAGATTTGACTGAAGGGGGACTTCTCAGTGGGTTTATAAACAGAGGAATCAGTCTCACTCTCTCAAAGCCTGGGAGAGGCTAATCACTAAGCAAAACACTACATTTGATGAAGTGTTTCTGAAGGTGTGTGTTGGGGGACTGTTGAGATAGACTCAATCCATCCTTAATGAAAATGCTTTGGGCTGCAGAGCTGAGCTGAGCTGAGCTGAACCCTCTTGGGGATCAGCGGTTAGTCAGAGCGTACAGAGAGATAGGCCACCCATCACTAACCACGATCCTCACTAAATCCCCATCAACGCAGTGGTTAATCACTCTAACCCCACTCTCCTCCGCTCTCCACTCCTCTCTCCTGTCTGCCACACACAAAGACACATCAAAATTCATAGCCTTGCTGGAGAGGGGAGTTCAGGGATTTATCACTGCCAAGTATCCGCTTTAAAACCCGGCAATAGCCTCGCAGAGTCAAGAGGAAAGAGCACTGGTAATTCAGAATGGCATTTGTAGGTATATCTATCAGATCTAGGGCTGTAAATCACAAGCAACGTTCAGTTGTGGTTTATTGATTGCACCTGAAATGATTACTCTCATGCATAAATAGATGGACTGAGGGTTAAATCAATGAGGAGTGATAGTAAATAGGGCTCCCTAAAAACTTGGTATTTCCCCCTGGGGGAGGTGCCTTGCATCCTGAGTCATGTGCGTTCTCTTCTGCTTCTTTTGGTCGTCCCAGCACTTTTTCGAGAAGCTAGCAAAAACCATCACTAAAACATTGTTTATTAGCCTCATCTTTGGCACAACCCCCAACTCTAAACCTTCAAACAGAGATTATTTTTCATGTTTTGTGATCACTGATTTACGAAGATATACTCTACTGACACAGCAGCAACTGTGACTGACGCCTCCTGATAAATTCTTAAATTGACCATCATAATGTTATACTAAAAAATACGCACAACTAAGCAGTGCTCAAATATTTTGACATTTAGTCTGACCAAATTTTGTCCAAGAACAAAAATCTACTCAAATGGAGGGGTCTCATTTAAAGTCTAAAACTGCACTCGGGCTATGACGATCACAGTGCTTGCTGAAGTGTGCCCTGCTACGTCCTGCAAAACCAAGTTTTAGAAATTCCCATAGATTCCCCATATGTAAATGTATCTAACCTACATTTTATCCTCCTAACCATCAGTAGATGATCAGGAGCTTGCAAAGCCAGCTACGTTTTAAGCATCTAACTCACAGCTGACAATAAATGTGATTACTTTAATGGCACCCTGGAAAGAGTTCAGAATTTGCAGCCGTTTCTGTCATAAAGAAGTAACGTGTTTTCAGCAGAGTGTGGAGAGCCTCCTGTGTGGCTGGTCATCGATCTGAATGTGTTTTCCCACTGTGTGTTCAAGGTCATTAGATCAGTCATTTGAGCTCTTCATTTTGAAGTGTTTGCTTTTCCAGACTGAGCCTGCCATCTGTAGAACAATCACTATCTGGACTTTCTCTGTCCCTTCCTTCCCTCTGTACCTATCTGTGCATGTCTGTATCTCACTCACTGGTCTCATCTGAACGCTGTGAAACACACTGCAGCTGTGATTAAAAGCCTCTCCTTGATGTGGTACAAGTATCATCCACAGAAGACAGACCTTTGATTATAACATAAGCTGTCTGTCAGGGAAAAGAAGATACTATTTGAGCCTCAGAGTTTCCTTTCAGGTTCTCAGAAAGAGGCTTCAAATTCAAAGAATAAAACACTTTATGTCAGTGTCATATATATTGTTTATCTGTTTGTATCAGCACTTTAAATTTCTGCTGGGTGAGAGTGACAGGAAGGATGAAATAAAGATAAGAAACTCTCAGAAAAGGTTATACAGAGCCTGGATGTATCAGTTAACAGTATATACTGAGATATGAGACGAGATATTGGATGACGAGGGTTTTGTCACATTAATATTAGCTTTCCTTTAAATGCAGAGAGCCTTCCACAGCTGTGAGTGTGGCTTCATGTAGAGTGACACTTTGTAGTTCGGGGCTAGTGGGGAGGGGGATTAGTTTGGTTGCATCACGGGGGTTTGAGTAATAAGTATTGTTCATGCTATGGTCAGTGTGTTTTCACTACACACTCTAATAAAATGCTGGAAGTAAATACAGAGATGTTATTTCAGACGCAGCCTAATACAGCAAGCCTATATGAAAAATTTAACTTCTCTAATTACCATCAGAAAGTCCCATGTTTAGGTTGCATCATTTGATCAGCAGTGGACAGAAAGATAATTGTAGTTTTCCTCCATGTCTGTAGTGAATACCTGATTATGATTGGTTGGTGTCAAGTAAATACTCACAGCTTGACCACATTAACTGCTTCGCTGTAAAGTAAAATATAGTATAAAAACAAAGCTTCTATTGAAAGAATGCATTTCCATAAAATGTCACAACAACTCTGATAAATGCTCTGATTCGTTAAGTTAAAATTCCATACGGTTAGTAGCCCGTGTGTCCTGCTGTATTTTTAATAATTCAATGGCTCATCAAGGATTATCCCTCAAAACATGTTTAAGAATGTTGTGACATTGTGCATGCTTTAATTCCTGCACCAAGGAGGTTATATTTTTGGTTTGGTTTGTTTGAATATTTGTCAGCAGGACAATGTAAATTGAAACCTCTTGAAAGGGTGTAGCATGGGCTAAGGAAGAATCCATACATTTTGGAGCAGATCGAATCACTGGGCAGATACACACATTCATTTTCACTTTTGTTAACATTGTGTGACAGGACATTTGGCCCTGGCAGAGGTCTGCGCTCTCTAGTCTGTTAATGTTGCTTTTCTCATTCATACTTGAAGTGTTGTGAAATGTTGCGTTGTTTTAAATGTTGTTTTAGCAGGAAATGTTACTGAAGTAATTTCTGATGTGTCTCTTTTGGACAAGGGAGTTAAACGGCAGTTAATATCATAAATTATATTAGCATTTTTATTAAAGTATTGCAGCCCACACTGTTGCTGTAAGTGTTTGAATAAGCTGCACTCAGACCTTTGGTGTTTTTCACAACATATAGTCAATAATGGGAGCAGACCAAGAGAATTAAGTGTTGTGATGCCTGGACAACAGGTCACTTAAATCAAAGAACAGGAATGATCTGAAGCAAATGGATATTAATAAGTTCAAACATCAGTATTAAGGATGAAGTTCTTCTGTGTTTTTTAGCAGACAAATAGCAACTATTATAGTTTTGACAAAGGCAAACGTTATATGATGGTTGCCTCTGTCCAGATCAGCTTGGCTTTACTGCTTAGTTGAATTCACAGGGAAATAAAGCTAAAACCGGAGATGGTAGCTACAGGGGATGAGCATTTTTAATAATTTTTGTATTTATCGAATACTCACAAAAAAAAAATTTAATGTTAGAGTAAGGTCCAATATGAACACCCGAGCATAAATGTGGCAAGAGGTTAGGTTTAACTGTCCTTTCTGCAATCAACAGACTATAGACATCAGCTTTGACATGCAGATTTAACATTAAATAGCTTGCACTGCACATTCATTTTGTTTGTTTTATGAAACTACGTCCAAACTTCACTCTTATGCGTAGTCGCTATTCTGCCTGTAATTGTTAGATTGATGTCTGACTGAAAATGAACATATTGTGCTGCTGTGCAGACGTCACTGTCCAGAAAACATAGACTTTTAATACAGAACGGGTTCAATTTATGTTTCTGTTTATAATACGTATGTTTTCTTTTACAAAGAAAAAAATAATAATGTGATCATGTTATATGTCGAACAAATACTGATGTCCAAATCGAGGACTCGTGCACGACCCTAGTAGCTACAGTACACTGCAATAAATAGCAATTTGTTTTATTGATCACAGATGCGCATCTTTCCAGAGGCCCCATAATGGGGACAGCACAACACAATACAGAATATTCAGTTCAAGCAAATAAGGTTTTGTTTCAATAGAAAAATATTGGCATTTTAAAAATATTTTTTTTCTTAAATGTAGTGATGACTCCAGCTCTCTATTGATTTATCTTCAGAGTAAGAGGAGCCTTCATTACATAAGCGGACTCAATGCGAACACTGTTTATTGCTTGAACTCTCTCACACTTACACACACACACACACACACACACACACACACACACGCACACAAAGCAAGCTTAGATTTAGGCGAACAGGTGTGAGGAAGGGTTATGGGGTCACTATCTCGCTCAGGTTGGACCTAGTAATTTAGCTGAACGGAGGGATTTGCTCCTCCCTTCTCAGACAGGCAATACAAAAGATCTGACTTGAAAGCGGAGAGGGAACAGAGGGGTACGGACAGTTTAACTAAGATGAAGGAGTTCAGTTGGCGAAAAATGCCCACTTTGATTAGTCTTTACACTTGCTCTAATTGAGCATGCATGTGTGTGAGTGTGAGTCCTTCACTTTGTGGGTACCACACAGTTAAGTTTGTGCCTCTGCGCATGTGTGTTGGGACGTCAGTGTTTGAGCGTGTATCAGGTTTTTTTTTTTTTTTTTCGTGTTGTAAAACTCTCCCTCCCCTCACACTCATTCCTCTCTCAAGACTGAATTTGCTTGTCTTCTCAGCATGAGTGTTTAATCTTTTCAGGCCGTTGAATCGGCCCAATGAATGAGTCCCCAGCTCCTTCTCTCTAGGAGCCCTGGAGATTATTCTAAAGCACTAATCGTTGAGCAAACACAGCAGTGCTCTCCCATTCCTATTCTACACAGGCCACAGTATAGCACAACTTCTCCTTTCACTTCCCTTCACGTTTTACGCCCTGTGTAGATTTTTTGCTTTTTGGCGTACGTAGCCTAGATTACTGCTCCTGAGAAACAGACCTCTTGACTCCCCCTCCGCAGCCATGGTTAAAAATGAACTAAGCGGAGACTGAGAGAGTTTTTCTTATTTGTTCTTATATAGCAAGAGAAGTGACATGTAATTTAGAGAGCATTATTTCCAACATTGTCCCCTGGAACCTTTTATGTTTGTGGGTGTGTTTGTTTTTTAATTAGATTGTCAGTAGGGAGAATCTGCCAGGCTTATATGATGGTGTCAATATCCTTGGATTTGGAGCTTCGTCAATATTGTCTGGCCCTGCCGCTACTAACCTGAACAGGCTGCTGGCATTTGGTGTAAAATAAATAGAGTGATTTGTCTGTTTTGTTTTCTCCATATCTTCGTCGCCTCCAAGAGAAGTTTTATTTACACCGCTCTCCATTTGATTTTGCGTGGTATTTGCTTTTTTGCCAGTTGTGGCCTTGCTGTGGTCTGCAGGAGTCATGCTGGCTCTGCACCCAGAGGTCCCTCGTGTCATTTTATGGTCATGTAATGTGGAAATGTCTCTGCAGTGATGAGACACCTACACGTGGCTGACAGATCTCACGCTCCTGATCAGCACACATCTGACAGCAATGGATTTTTCGGAATTGCATTCTTATCATTTCAGAGACAAATGATAGATTTGACGGTTCTTTTTTTTTGTGTTTTCTTTATAGTTGGACATCAAACTTGTAATCTGTACTCTTTTCCTTCCTTTCTATTAACAGCCAACAATGCAATTTGTTGTTTTGTTTGCCCCTGGCACACATAAAAAAAAACTTCAGCAAATATTTGGAGGGAATCAGTGTCATATTTTGCTGATATCCTTTTTTCTTTACCTCTGACTCTCTTTTCCTCTCTTCGTCTCTGCTCCTCTCCACAGAGAAAGCTGCTGGCCATCTACCTCCACAATGATGACAGTGTTCTCAGCAACGTCTTCTGCTCCCAAATGATGTGCGCTGACTCCATTGTCTCTTACCTGAGCCAGAACTTCATCACATGGGCCTGGGATGTCACTAAAGAAGCTAACAAAGCCAGGTACCCACAATTAATTTCAAGGGACTCGCTGGACATGGAGCCGTGGGATTTATCAGATATGTTCGTTTATCTCTGAATATCTTGCTGCCTTTACTCAATAATGCAATTGTGGTATGAGTAAAGACACAACTAGGGTTCAATGTTAATGGTTTTTTTTTTTACACACAGGCAAATTGATTAAAAATGTATTTGTCTAAAGTCATTTTTTTTACATGCCTCTCTACAAATGTTCTTTTTAGTGGTTATCAAATAAGAACTTGATGTACCATCGAAAAACGACCAGTTTTGTCCACCTTGCTTTCAAACTTTTAGCGAACTGTGCAGTACATAGTTTGAGTTTCGCCCCCATCTTCTAACAACGCCCAACTAAACTCCTGTTTCTGGGATAATTGAAATGCTTGCTCATGCTTCAGCTCATAAACTTTATCTTTAGCCACCACCATTTAATCACGAGTGCCGAAACGTTACTGTAACTCAACAGCAATGAAAGGGAAGCTCAGAAAAAAACACAACACTGTTTTTTAATTTTTACCAGTTGCCCAAACGAGTGGTCAAGTTGCCAGATTTACGTGTAGCAATTTACTTTCCCCAGACAATCAGGCAACCCTTACTGTTGAGCCCTGACAACTTTAGTTCAATACATTATTTTGTTTACTAATTGTATGATATGACTCAAGTAAATTTAAGTTAATTAATCTAAACCTAAACACATTGGACTGAAATATTAAAAACCTATGCTTACAGTTTGTTCAATTTTGGCTGTAATAAAAACAAACAGCACTCAACACATGTGAACCTGTTTTTCACACAAACACACACTGTGTTAATTTTAGTTGGTAAACAAGGGTGGACACAATAATAGGGACATCTGTACAATATATTGTAAATAAGAATCATAGTTCAGCCTTAAAATAGTACTTTTGTGACACTTTTCGGTTTAACTTTCGTTGAGACTGTGCCAGACGAATATGACTTCAATGTGAGTAATACTTGAAACATTGCTACATGAGTGCTCAAGAGGGTTTCGACAAGTCTTGTTTATATTAGTAATATATTTATATTTAATTATATAAATGATAACCTACATCTCAAATTGCAATAACATTCTGTTATAATACTGTGTCCAATGTTGCTCCCTGGTCTCTAAGTCTTGTCATCAGGAATCTAGTGAGCATAGAGTTTTTAGAATTAATCAGAATGATGACCCCAAACCAGGTTGTTTTAAAAAATTTAAATTGCCCTTTAATTATTTAATTCTGTGGACCTCTCAGAGATCCTGACACCTATGGGAATTATATAGTGTTTAGTTTTGCATTTTTCTCCCACTGTAAAGTTAAATAAGAGCAATAACTCAACCTCTAAGCCCCGACTGCATTCTTAATCCTTATGTTTTATTTATATGTGACTTACTGTCTGGAGGAGTGGACTGTTTGCATACTGAGTTGTATCTAATAAAGAGGATATTGAACGTATTTCAGGAGAGCAGCTTGCTTGTGTGCAGAAGGCTCTGCAAACTGTCAAAATACCCCGTTCTGGAAGCTGTTGCCTTTTTCTAGTATTGTTGTTTTTGATACTTCTATCGGAGGAGGTTAATGTGTTTTAGTTAGTGCTCTGCCCCATCGTGTTACTTTTACGTTACATTATACAGTCATTTTAAGTCCTCAAAGACCAAAGACGAGATCTGTGTTTTGTCGTTTCAGTGTGGACAGCGAGCTTGTAGAAAATGATCTAAAATGTTAGTGTGGATGGAGCCTCATTTGACACATAAACAGCGTTTTTCAAATCTATTCGCATTAGTGTGGACATGTCCTTAATTGCTGGCATTCAGCTCTCACTCCATTGCTCACACCCTGCATCTCTGTCTCCTCATTCTCTCTTCTACTTCATTCTCTTTTTGAAGCGCTGAGGTTGCATGCTAACAAAAGGCGTTGTGTTTGCATGGTGAGGCCCCTGATTGGGCAATCTTGACTAAGCTGTCTGAATAGAGGGTCAGTGGGAGACGAAGGACTCCCTTGGAGTCCAAACATCTCTATCTCTCCATTTACGCTCAAAGTTTTGGTGCAGCTCCAGCAGTCTGTGTTGGTAACTGGCAGGTCTGTGCGACACCTGTTTATTACACAGCTCCTGCTACTAGGAGGGATATTTATCTCTGGATAGCACATTCTGTAGAAAAATATTGTACATTTATTGAAAATAAATTAAGTCTGCGCGTGTGATAGACGGTAGACGTGGTGAAGGTAAAGGTAGACTGGCTGAGGCTTTGATTGGGTTTGCTCAACACGATTGTACCCAGTGTTCTCTCCTACTTCCACCCATCTTCCTGTTACATCTTTTCCTTCACATCTCTCTTTATTTCCCCTCTCTTTATCCCACTACCTCAACCCTCTCCCCAGAACCTCCAGAGTTAAGCCTGCCCTCTGGTAGCAGCCATTTAAGAAAGACTCGCACCCTGACCTCACCCCTCCATTATTTCTTTTAAGGAAATTCCCTCCTTCCTTCATTCCACTCTCCTTTCTCTCGCATTGGCCTCCTTTGCTTTTTGCCCCAGCTGAGCCTTTTTATTGCACATTAAAAGGCAGGCAACATCTGGAGCTTTTCATCACACACAGCTAGTCACAGCTTTGCTGCTAACGCATGCATGCACATGTGCACACTCGCTCACTCACACATACACTGCTTCTCTGGATTCTCACGCTCTCTGGTTGATCCAAAGTGACTGGTGATTGGCATCAATCACACAGGCTGTTAGAAAGGTATCTTGATTTTGTGTGTGTGCATGTGTGCATGTGTTGAACCTGCTGATATTGGAATGTGCCTGTTGCTGAGCTCTCTGTATTCTCACAGGCCTCCCAGTTAAATGATTAATTATGCATAAATGTAGTTCTGCTGATTGGATGCCAGTGTAATTGTCACCCATGGGAAATGAATCTGATATATCGTACAGGTGCTGTACTGTCATTGCACATGGCAAATATTGAAACTATAGGTAGATAAACACACTGAAAGTAGATTATTTCATCAGAGTGGGTCACGCTTCCTCAAATCTATTACACACTTTATTCTATGCTTACATATCTGTACAAGCACCTCTAAAAAGTAAACGAAAGACCATCTTTACACCTTGCCTTAATATGTGTTTTATATTCAGATTTTTTCAATAGATATGATTTAACCTGATTACATTAATCCTGGTGTTAATGTGTCTCCAGCGTCCACATTGAGCTCACATGTCCAGTTCACAATTTATACTTTTGTCCGACAAAACTGAAAGCAGACAATTGGTCTTGTCTTGCCTGTGGCCCATGAAGAATACGTCACAGGCCCCGCCTCTGCCTGTCAACAACTATTATGATTACAATAAAAATAAATGTATTGTTATGACATGTGATTACAAATTTCCACCCACAAAGTTGCTGTAGGTGAGTTGAAAACTAAATTACATTTACACTTGTGTTCAGTGTGGTGACAATAGCCCTGTTTCCACTGTGAAAAGTACCAGTGGAACTGTTCTGTACCGTCCCCATTTTTGGTCCCCCCACTGTTGGGGTACCTAGCACACAGATCTGGCACTAAAAGGTGGAGCTGTGAACACTGCAGTCTGTTGCCTGGTCAATAGTGGACGGTCACTCTGCTCAGGGCTGAGTTGTGTCTGGTTTTATTAGTAGACTGTAACATAAAATGAAAGGATCTTTTGCTGCCTCTCGCAGCAGCTGTAGTCGGAGAAAAAATAACTTAATTCACTGGACTAACTGCCGGTTACTTTTAAGGTGAAACGTTAACTTGTACCGTCACTCACTTGTACCTGTTTTATTTTGTTCTGAAAATGTTGTTGTCGAAATCCATTCTGTGGATGATCAAGGAGGTGCAGACTTCCCTCTGTGTCACCAATAATGAGGAAATACAGTGAGTGTTGGACGGAGCAGTGAGTGACAACAACCCTGCCCACATTTAAGGGTACTGTTTGCGGTGGAAACGCTAGGGTCTTGGTACCATGTCTGAAGGCTTACTTTTGGTTCTGAAGGTACCATACCAAAAGTGCTTGGTGGAAATGGGGCTAATGTGTCCCTGACTACCTCCAGAGGTGGTTTGGCCAATCACATGTTAGTCTGTCCCCAGTGTGTTTCAGGTGCATTTACACCTGTACTTTCATGTGGTCAAGCACTATCTGCGTGCAATATGAACAAACCCATGTTAATGCAAGCTGTAAAGGTGTCAAAGTGACTTTATTGTGTTGCTAATTCTTTTGTAGAGATTTGGACCGTCAACAGCATTCAGGGGCCTGTCACAATAGTGTGACAGTGACCAAGAAACACAGGTGTTCGTGTTATTGTTAATGACCTTTGAGTGTAAGTTGGTGTCTCAACTGCTAAGAGCACAAACCAACACGCAAACCTGTTCTGCACACTTGACTTCACCTCTTGACATCCTCCTACCTGAAAACTTAACTGGTTTAGAGGGAGAACAAAATGTCATTTTCAAATCAAAACATGTCCATGTTCTCTCTGAAACAAAGTGTGTATGACACAGTGAGCAATCGGAGCATCCGGTTCCCATACATAACTCCCTGTACAGGTGGCTGGCAAAAATATTCCCTGCAGTGCTACTGTACTAGCCTGACTCATCAACTGCTCAGTGGAGCAAATGTCAGGTCTAACCAGTCTACTCACATCTTCACGCACAACTTTGATATGAAGAAATGTGATGTGACAGTCCGGGGTAACATTAACTATTTTAGCTGTCTGGATGTGCAGTGGAGAGGTGGAAATGGGAATGGTGACAAATTAGAAGCTGTCAATCACTTTAACCATTGGAGCAGAGACCTTAAACTCACGTTAGCTGCATGTTCCATGCAGGTGTTTCCTCTACATGTAGATACCCCTGAAGGACTTTAAAGGCCACAGGTCTGGTACAGACGAGGCTACATTCTTTACCATGTTATGTTATGGCTGGATGAGACTGTGCTGAACTGTTCACCTTAGCTCCTGCAGTAGCTTGACTTCCTCCTGCCCTCAGTGTTGTGTCCGTACTTGTTCTATAGGTGGATTCATATCCTGGTTACAGCATTTCTGTCATTCTTACAGTTAATACATCTACATGTTTAGGTTGTGTTTACAGGTCGAGCTGTTTGAATGTTGTGATGATGTTTTTGTTTTTTTTTTACTGTGGTGGACTGACTTCCTCAGTTTTGAGATAGAAACCAAAGCAGGTTGGTTTGTGTTTGATGAGAGATTTAAGATTGGGTTACCCTTCAAGTTAGTGTCCATTGTTCCCTGGTCTTTCATTACAGGTTAGAGTTTCCCTGTGGGCCATTGTTACGGTCCGCCCGGGTCGAGGTCTGAACAGGGACAAATGTCAAGGCAAAATGATCACTAGGATTTAGGGTACCCAGCTTCTTCATTGCAAGACGTGGGTCAGTCAAAGTTCAGCATTTTGAAAAGTATTTGAATCATATTCCCAAAAAATCTTAACAGTCCAGTGTTTAGGATTTAGGGGGATTTATTGGCAGAAATAGAAAATAATATAATGAGTATGTTTGCTTTTGTGTATTATTAATTGAAAATAAGGGTCTTCATGTTTTTGATACTTTATGTCTACATAGGTATTGGGTCCTCGTAAACAGAGATTGCCATGTTTCACTGCTATGTTTCTACATTAGCCCAGAATGGACAAACGAAACACTGGCTCTAGATAGGGCTATTCATGTTTTCGCATTTGCCACCTCTGCGACAAGCTGAACAGTGCCGGAAAAACACAGATTTTTAATGTGAAACTGATTTATTCAGTGTTTTTACCGGTTTAAATCACTGGGTCCATTTGTTTTGGAGAGGATGAGACTTCTGCGGCTATTTCAGCTTCCAGTAAAAACCTCCAGAACATCTGGTTGATAAGTAATGAGAGAAAAAAAGGTGAGCACACATTTGCTGGTCTAATGGCCCATTTTCAGCGAGCTGATTAGTGTAGGAGAAACACTGATTTGTAACGTGAAACTGTTTTATTCAGTGTTTTTACCGGTTTAAATCACCTGGTCTGATCGTTTTGGATAGTAAGAGACCTCTGCAGATAATTGAGCTTCCAGTAAAAACCTTTCTGAACAATGGGCACTGATGGAATCCTAACTGTAAGTTCACGCTTATACAGGAGAAGTTTCAGCTGGTTGCGATCTGCAGTTCTCACCACTAGATGCCACTAAATCCTACAAACTGCTCCTTCAAATTCAGTTCTGCTTTGAGCTCAGGTGCCGTAGCTTTCATATTTTTGGCACTTCTTTTAGTTCATCATCCATATTTTCAGCAAGTATTGGTACGATTTTTACTCTAAAAATACACCACAGTGAACTCAAGCACTGTATTTCACAGTTTGAGAAGTCTGCAAGTAGCTCCCACAGCTTTGGCTTCATGTTTTAATGAGTCGTCACCCCCCCCTCTCGGACAGCCTTCCATCTATCTTCTTCTTCTGACCCGCTGTCCCTCCACCCATTCCATTACTTCTCTATTTTACCAGCCAGTTATTAAAGTAGATCTTATTAAAAGGCAGGAGAAAAAGCTAATCTATATTTGCATTCAGTCTATAGCAATTCATTAATATTATGACATTTACAGGGAGCTTGGCGGGGCCCCGGCTGCCTGCTACCCTTTTCCCTCTCTGAAATGTTAATTTAAAAAGTTCTGTCTTTGTAATGGAATAAGAAATCCTCTCTTGCCCTATCAATTCTGGGTGTCTGGTGAGGAATACTAATTCATCTACAGCTCCAATTGAGATAGCATGTCACTCTGATGGAATAAGAAAATGCAGAATTGGTTTTAAAGTCCTTAATGCCACGAGTAGTGTGTATTTCTCTTTTCTGCTGCAGTTGAAAAATAAGGAGTATACACCTCCTTTTCCATATGTTGTAAAAGTGCTTGTGCTGTATATGCATGTGTATGTATATGTCTGCTTTACAGGCTTTAAAGTATGTGTTCAGCTCCAAGAGAAACGATCAAGTGAATAAAAAAAAAAAGAAAACTATATTTAAGTTGGCATATTTCTTTCTCTTCCAGACTACTCACCATGTGTACGAGGCACTTTGGCAGTGTGGTGACACAGACTATACGGACATACAAGACAGACCAGTTCCCCCTGCTCCTTATAGTCATGGGCAAACGCACATCCAATGAAGTTCTAAATGTTATTCAAGGTAACTATGACTTAATTTGTAGTATGATAACATCTAAAGATATGAATGTCTCTGACTCATGCAAAATACAAAGATTAAATGACACCCTGTTTTATCTTCAGGCAATACGACAGTGGACGAGCTGATGATGAGGTTAATGGGGGCAATGGAGATCTTCACAGCACAACAGCAAGAGGACATCAAAGATGAGGTAAAGATTGAGTACAATGAGGCGCCTGCAACTGCAGTGAACACAAATGTCAGACTCTGATTGAATGTAGTGCTTGTAGTGCTATTTATCAGTCTAGATTGTTTTGGTGTGAGTTGCCGAGTGTTGGAGATATTGGTCGTAGAGATGTCTGCCTTCTCTTAAATTTAATGAAACCAGATGGCACTCGGCTTGTGGTGCGCAAAGTGCCAGGAAAAAGAAATACATTTGAAAAACTCAACAGCAATATCTCTTTCCAGAAATCATGACAAGGTTACTCAGTGTAATACACAGACCTTGTTGTGAGCAGTTCCAAGTAGGAACTATTTTCTTTCTACCAAACTACACCCACCGACCCTATCACTGTGCAGAGGGAAGCGTGCATCTACTCATGGACGAGAGCCTTGTGGTCTTGACAGCACAAGATGTTAACATTAATGGTGCATCAATCACCGCATAGAAGATAAGCATGCATCCATGCTGCACTGTAATGCTGTTTGCAGGTGTAGTTTGGTAGAAAGAAAATTCTTCCTACATGCAACTACTCACAACAAGGTCTGTGGATTACCTTGAGGAACAGGATCATGATTTCTGGAAAGAGACATTGCTGTTGATTTTTTCAAATGTATTTTTTTGGCACTTTGAGCACCGCAAGCCGAGTGCCATCTAGTTCCATTATATTAAACAGAAGGAAGACACCTTTACGGCTGATATTTCCAACACTCAACATCTCATATACCAAAACAATCTAGACTGATAAATAGCTTAACTTCTCCCCTTTTAAAAGAAATAATCTGTTTTTCTGTATATTAGTGACTTTATATTAGTATTTTAGATCTCATGTAAAAGTTCCAACTGTCTTTACCTTAATTTCCTTGATTTAGGCTTTGTTCATAGCCACATTCAAAGGCCCGGGTGGGACAGTTCAGCGGCCTTTTACGTCTTGCTTAAGAGATAAATCACAACATGCAGGGACAGCTCAGACAGCAGTGTTAAACTGTGGCATTCTTGTAATGACAAGCAGAGAGAATAGTTAACCACTTCACCTCATTCCCCTTTGGTTCTAGTGTAATGTGCCAGCTACAGTCTTTGGTTTTTGAATAGGTGTACGACTCAGACTCACTGTGCTGATCTGTGTCTGTCGACTACCTCTTTTACTCCAGTAGAAAGTGGACAAACACCATTGAGGGATACACTCCATACAAGAAAGAGAGGGAACAGTGGTTGGAGTCTTTTCATGTCATAGACAGGAATGTGGGACAGTATGACGGGGAGGTCCCCTCACTGTCAAAGACTTTCACCTCTTAACCACTTACTAATGTGTTGACTCAGTGACATCAAACAAGAGAATGACACAATATATGTTTGTCCAGACAGGTTTTCAGTCAGCTGAGTTATTTCTAAATTCTATATAGCAGTAATATAGTAAGTAATATAGAGATCTATGTAACTCAGGTAGATTTGCAATCAATAACAAGACTCTGTTTTTCTTCCTATGTATCACACCTACAGATGTTTTGTTCTGCGTCAAGCTGTGAAATCGTCTCTCTTATTCCCACACTCCTCTGTCAGCCTCTCACTAACATTGTTGTGCCTCTTTTTAACTACTGTATCTATAGATGACAGATGTCACAGCTTATTAGGATTTAACAATTAGACAGTCAGTCAACCAAACCGCCACTCCAACAATGCTAATGTGATCGTCATAGCATTTCAGTCATGGGAACAGTGGTTGTCACACACACACCCCGAGGCTTAGACTACCTCAGGTGGGTTACTGAGTATTGAGTGACAGCTATTCACTTTGTGCTGTTATTATTGCTACAATGCTTTTGCTTCATTTTGGATTTGTCACACTTCAAATAATCATCAATGACAAGGAGTGACAAGAGGTATTCAGAGTATGTTCATGTGTCACATCAGACTATCAATCATGAGGTGTTTTAAAGGTTCACACTTAAGGCTGGGTATCATTTGAATTTTTTCAATATATGTGCCAATGCATTCCCTGAGTACAGATAACAAAAGGATACTTTTTCAATACCTTATTGTTATATTAGCATGTTTTTCCTCTCGTGTTGTTCAGTGAACATATAAGCCAAAGTTCACAAACGTTAAATATTGTCTAAACACAAGCTGCCGTACAAGAACTTTGCAGAAATTAAACAGTCTAAAACTTACATTTAAATGAGAACTCGGCTGATCACAGAATGAGTAAACAAGAATATGAGCAGACTGTCTATGCCAGCTTTCACTACTTGACAGTTTCTGATACTCTGTGCTACAGACACATTTTGCTTGGTATCAAAAAAGTATAGAGCTTCAGTACCCAGCCCTATTCACAGTGGAGTACTGATTGGTTCACCACATCACATTGTACCTTATTAAGTAATATTGCAACTATATTTAGTAGCTTTTGTAATACAGTGACACACATGCTTCTTCTGTCAGACACAAAATTAAAACTGTGGACGGCAGAAATCTGGAAACATCAAAAAAAGGAAAATACCTTCCTCCCGCAGCTCTCCAAAGTCCCTCGTGCTAGATAACCACAGGCAGTTGTGCAAACTTAATACAGTAAACCAGTGTTTCCCCAGTGTCGGGATCAATAAAGTTTTATCTTATCTTATCTTATCTTATTTGATCTTATTTCATTGTAGAGTTGTACGTAGTGCACTGCTCAGCCCCTCCTGTCTCGCTCTCTCTGTGTTTATCAACCAAAAAATGAGACAAAAATTAGCAAGCTAATGTTAGCCACTCCACTGTCCCTTTGCCTCGCTTTCCACTGCTGTGGATTGCTCCCCTCAGGAGGAGAGAGATGGACCCTTTGGTCAGGTGGCTCTAGTGGCTCAAATTTGGCCAGTGCAAATCTCCCCAGTGCTGAGTGTCACAGCGGGCTTGTGGCCAGCGGCAGTGCCAGGTCTAATCTTTGTAACAGCAGCAACAGAAAGTTTAGTGATCTGGCAAGGAATTTGAGCTATGTGGTTCCCTGGAGCTGGAGTTTGCGCTAGCTGAATTCGGCTGCTGCGGCCGCTGTCTTCCTGGTGAGACAGTCTGTAAGGTGGAGGACACACAATGATTCAAGGCTCTACCTAACCTTGGCTACATCAGCGTGAACTTGGATCTGCAGCCATGAGGTTTTGGCTCCAGTTAGCATTTTTCTCAATCTCTGAAACTTGTTTCGTCTCGTTAGTTGTCAGGTTCTCTTTCAGACTCTCTTGTTGATAAGGCTATTTTACTTTTTTGGTTTCTTTTGCCCTGTAGACAGTTGTTGCCTAAGCTTGATAAGCAATTTCTGCTGTAGGATTCCCCACCAGGCTCTCACCCAAAGGACCTGCACATGCATCTGCAGATTTATACAACAGCCAACAGGAATTACCTTTTTCTGAAATAACCTCTGATCGGCCACAGTCTCCCATCAACGTATTCTAAAGCCTGAAAACAGATCTAAGAGGAGGTGCAAAAGTCAAGTTTCTCTCAGTCTGCTTGAGTTACAATATGCTCAAAGGTTTACATGGGATTTTTGCCTGTTGACACCATAATTTAACTGCCTACTCCAACTTTTAGTCTACCATAGCTGGCTAACTGCTACATAAAATAGTTTTGCTTGGAAAATGATTGCGCATGTTTCTTTTCTTACAAGCTGATTTGATTTTAGTATTTCTTTTTTTTAAGCTATCTGCACAAAATACTTGTATTATATTACTGTGTTATCATCACTTCTTTTATAATCGTTGCAACAACTGGCTCGAGATCAGTCAGAGAAATAAGAAATTAGATTTGCTATGGCACAAGAGTTTAGTAAAGCTGTTCTTAAAGGTATTAAAGTGTGATAATTACCCAGGCATGGCCTGACAGGAGGAAATAGCTTGTGAAAATGTCAAAAAAAAAAAAAAAGACAGCATAGAGTGTAAGTGGTGATGAAAGCATAATGTTCCAGTGTGATTATTCATGATTAGTACTAATAACCACAGGATTTTGATATATCCTGTATCTGACAGGACCTATCCCATCTCTGAGGTGAAGTCAGCCTTGATACTGGACTAATCCCATCTTCACTGTAGCAGCTCCGAGGCATTGGTGGATTTCCCTCTCTGCCTCGCTCCCTTCCCTCTTTCCTCTGTCCGTTTTTCTCCTGTTTTCCACCTCAGTTCTCCAAAGACAGACTCAGACAAGAACACAGACATCCACCCAAACCAGACATTCCACTTTGACAGTGACTTTTGTGTCTGTCTGGAAACGAAGCAGCTGGACAGCCACATTGTGCCTTCAACCAACCTTACTGACTCGCCAGTCATTCCTATGGTTGTCTGTGTTTTAGCTTAGTCGTTACGAACAGACTGACGACTCACTGCAGGTTTTGTGGTCTGCGTCTGTCAGCATCACAGGCTATTTTCAGCTTGGGTCATTTCACATGCATGTCGTGTGAAGTGCAGCCAAAACTAACCAAAGTTTAGTTTTGGTCAGGAGCGCCAAATGTACATATCTTTTGATATTGGAGGAAATTGAAGCACCCAGGGGATCTATAACCCAGCATCAGGGGTTCATGCAGGGTCCACAAAAAGGACCTGAGCTGAGATTTAATTCCATCTTGCTGTGAAGTGACAGAGCCAAGGTGTTATCCAAAAGCAAAAAGCCACTTCTTTCAAACATTAAAACAGCTAAATACAAAAACTGCTTTTTGCAACACTTACTTGTTGTTTGAGCAAACATTAAATGTGTGACAGCTTGCGTTTCTGACTTCTGACCACTAAGATAGTTTATTAGCACCACTATAAGACAGCACATGTCTCGCCAATTGACGAGTAGCCAAAATATAGATGTGGAAAATCTGTTTCTTTTTTCCTCCAAAGATAAGGTCTTTAAAATCACATTGTGTTTGAGCAGATACACGGCAGATTAATGTTTCATGTCATGCTTCTCATTCGCATCAGGTCATTCAAGACAGATGGTGCATTTGAAAACACATTACAACAGTTCATAATGAGTATCAAACATGAACTACTGTGTGACTTGTTTGCGTGACTCAGTGCCAGTCTATTGAAGGTGGCCACTTTTGATGCTTTTGTCCCCCTCTACCATTCTTTTACAGTTTCCTTTCAGTGTTCGTCTATTATGCGGGCCAAAAGCACAAATGTATCCTTTGCATTTTCTGATTGAATACAACAATACACACTGTCCTTTTGCTTAGCTGCACAGTAGCCCTCTGATCATCACAATAAGCTTACTTTGCCATATCCGGGCTCGCACACAGCGTGGGCCTTCAGAAAATGAAAAACTAATGGCTGTGCACTGTTAACACAATGGACACTCGTATTTAGTCCCAGTCTTTATAAAACACTTTGTAGCCACAGCAGGTAGAAAGAGAAGGGCCGCCTGTCCCCTTCCCTCTGTACAAACAGGAAGAGAGAGGCAGAGTGAATGAAAGAGAAAGGGACGGTGAAACTGAGATGAGGAAACATAAAAGAGGCTCAGGGTATGGTAAATGACAGCCCGGTCACAATGAATCCCCTCTGGTGCTACTCTTTCATACCTGGTGTTTGTATGTAACCACACTTGACATGCTGCATTTTCCTTTGCTTGCTTCTCTGGGGCTCCCACACCCGCCACCTCAGCTTAGATGTTTTGTCCTTGTGTTTCCTTTTATTATGTTGTTAGTTAATGGGCCCCATTTTCTTTCTCCCTCTCTCTACCCAGGACGAGCGTGAAGCAAGAGAGACTGTGAAGAGAGAACAGGACGAGGCCTACCGTGTATCTTTAGAGGCGGACCGTAAAAAGGTATTTTCAGAATAAAACAGCTTGTCTGCTTGAATCACTTAGACAGTACATGTTCACCATATACAACCAAATAAGCATACAGCACCACTGCTACAATGACTCCACCTTATTTTTTATTAAACAGGCAGCACCTCTGTTTTCTTATTGTAAGCTTTAACTTGTGTTTCTAGTTAAACAGTTATTGTGGGCTTGCTGCTGTTGTTTTCAGGGTTTATTGCTATTAAGCACAGAAGTATGGTGGCTGAGACTTTTTGAACAAACTGCATATCCAAAACGCTTTGCAAATTCTTAAAAAAAAACAAGTGGAGTGACAGAAAACACAAAAGCAAAAGCCACAATGAAAGTGAACATCAATGGATGTTGACCATAGACTGTATATAAAGATGGACCACGTGTCTCCACTTCCTCCCACTTTACAAAAATGAAGCCAAAATACGTGTGCTGCCATCTTGTGCTAGTGACATCATTTGGAGCCAAAGTGTGCCTAGTAGGGGTCAGGAAGTGGTGCTGCGGTATTGAGTTCCCGCTCATACACCTGTCTTACCCTATTGCAAGCAGTGCTACTGATTGTGAGCACACTGATTGACACACACAGCTCAATCATGATGCCACAGCACCCATTTAAAGCATCATAAAAAACAAATTCAGAACAGACAAATGAACACTTGAACGTGATAAGAACTTCCTAAAATAACAGGAAGCATCGTTGGGAATATTTTACTTGACGTGTACTTGGATATTTTTACTTTGGCTCATGTCCTGTCTGCTAACATGGAGGGGATACAGCAGCCAGCCACAAGGGGGGCAATCTAGATGTTTTGGCTTCAGTGATGGGGAGCTGTCATGCCCTCCATATATATACCTTCATTGATGTTTACAATGAAGCTTACCTTTTTGAGCAGTAAATGAAATGTTCTTCATAAGCTAACCATAATTACTATTGCTGTGTGATTGTCACAAATTATTTATGTACCCTGCCATCTAACGTTAGGCTATCATGAAGCTTGCGTTAGCTATGCAGTAACATTAGCATTATATCATTTAGCTAATGCTAGTTAATCAGATGAATGTAACCTAAGCTGTACCCGTCTGTGAAGACATAGCTGTATTAAGGCTGATTTATGGTAAGTTGCTCAACAGAAATAAACAGTCAGGCATCGTTTTCAATTTATGGCTTTTGCATTTGTGTTATGCGAAAGGTTTAAAATAAAATACAGTGACCTAGAGCTGAAGCCAAATTAATCGATTAGTCAGTCGATTTAAAATTAATTAGCAACTATCTTGACAGTTGCTAAATCCTTGAAGTCCTTTATAAAGTAAAAAAATGTGAGGATTTCCTACTTCTCTCTGATTTTGTATCATGTCATTAGCCTGTATTTTATTTAGATACTTAAGTGTGTAAAAAACTAAGTTACTTGGATCTCTCTTGGGATATCAGCAACAATTATTCAAATGAAACTTGACAACCAGGGGGAAACATACTAGTAACAGTCTTCATCATTGCATGTCACATTTTGCTTTTGTTTGTGTTGTTGCGTCCCATTTGATTAAATTTATTTCTGTCCTTTTCAGAGAGAAGCCCAGGAGAGAGAAGAGGCCGAGCAGTTTCGTCTGGAACAGATGAGAAAGGAGCAGGAGGAGGAGAAGGAGGTGAGAAGAACAGCCATACACACATCATACTCACATTATGCAAATTACCTAAATTAATATTCCAACTTGATCAGTGTGAGGCTGAACAGTGATATGTTTTGCCAGCGCACAGTGATTGTGCCATTGTGCTGTCGTTTTTTATCTGTCTTGCTCTCACTTCACAATAATGAGTCAATTAGATTGTGGTTTTGGTGAAGCCTGCCAGTCAGTGAAGCGTGTGTAGCGTGGGCGAACAGGCATACAGCCATTTCAGAAGGGAAAAAAAAAAAATCCTAATTACAGTGAGGCACGTCCCTGTTAATGTCACCTTACATGCACACAGTTATTGTTCTATTTGAATGCTTTACATTGGTATAGCACACAGCCTCATATTGAAACCCAAGTGAACAAAAGACTGAGGCAATTCATGTACAGGAGCTTGTGCACAAACACACACACAACCTAAGCAAACACACATATTCACTTGAAAACAATTATTGTATGTGAAGAGGGGGGGCAAACACACACTCACAGGCAGACACGCAAACTGTCACGCATGCTGGAGGAACAATAATTGTCTGTGAGGATGGCACCAATGTTGTAATACAGTCTATAGTAATACAGTGTAGTCCTCGCTGATTGTTGTTTACTCAACAGCAGAGAGCCTCGGGGCACTGAGAGGTATTGGGTGACTCGGCTCGCTCAGGTGATTTGTCACTTAAGTTAAACAGAAAACAACAAAAGAGCCCTGGGTCGGGCCTTCTTAATTATATCACTGTAGTCCACTAACCAAACTGCGTGTGTGCGCTTGTGTATTTTAAACAACAATAGCCACTATGGCCTCGTGTTTCCTACTTTTGTCGGTTTTCTCTGTCCTAGCTCAGTGGTTTCCATGGTGTGTCCTGTGCTAACATACTAGTGTTGTGCTTGTGCTACAGTCTAGATATTCAGGAATATGAGAGCCAGCAACAGCTGTTGGAACTGGACAATGGCAACTAGCAGGTCCTAAAATGGATCTAAGATGGGAAATAATGGGAAATGGGTGCTCTTTTGTTTTATCACAACATAATAATGCATGTTGATGTGGGTATTTGTAGCTCTAATGAACTGAGCTCTGCAAAAGTACTGACAGACAAACAGCAAAAGACTGTTGGGAACTGACACTGACAGATGTTGAAAATTCTCAGTTTCATTAGTTATTCTAATCGTTGATTTAATTCTTGAGCGATTCCTTTATTGCATCATTTCTGATTAGGTTTTCGATGAAAAAAAGAATTCAAACATGTTCTTCAGCATACACAGGAAACCACAAAAGCTTAAATACCAGTAATGTAAGAAGTTAACAAGAATTAACGAGCTGCTTGCAGCAGCTTGAATCAGACATTACATTTTATACAGTTTATAAAGAAGAGAAATTTACATTTAATAAAAAAAAGATGTCTTTATTTACATATTCCTGTTGAAATTAACACTGGATTTTAGCATTTACGTCACAGATGATGCTCGTTGTGTAACCAGTTCACAGTGGCAACCGCCTATTTTATTTTCCTGACTTACTATAGTGTCAGTTACCAAAAAACAGTCGTTGAACATCCTTAAAAAAAGACCAGTAGATCCGAAGACTGTGCCAGGATTTGTTGTCTTTCTGCAACATGAACAGCTATTTATACATCATAAAACTGCAGTGTTGTTGCACACTAACTCTTTTAGCTGAGAGGGTCGAGCTGTTTTTACCTCTGAACTCAAGATATTTTTTTGTTTTTGTTGTTTACCACTTTCAGTTGAGTCTTGCAAGGTAGTAACCTGTATGTGACAGAAACTGCATACACAACAAAAACATGAGTTGCCACCAGAGAGCGGACAATGCTGGTGGGAATGCTTTCTCTGTGATTCTGTGCCTTTGTGCAAAGAAGAGTGAGATGAGAGTAGGAGCTGGTGAATTGAAGGGAGTGGTGCATGTGCAGTGTGTAGGTTGACATTACTATTTACCTCCTTCAGGGGGTCTTAGCATACAGTTGTGCGGCTGTCAGGTGCACCTCCACCCCCCCCACTATACACCCGTCATCTGTTTGCTTTCTGTGGTTAGCCGAGCGGAGCTGGAGAGGCAGATAAATGGACGGATAGATGCTTGTGATTATTTGTGTGGAGCAGCCTGGGCCCGAGGCTCGACCAGACGTGTGTCCTGTGGTTTCTTTAGGGACGCTACCTCTCACTTGTGCGGGTGTTTATGCTTGTGTCTGTGGTTGACTGCCTGTCTGCATTTGTATGTCCACCACCACCACACACACTCCTGTCTATTCTTTGTGTACTCGTGTGTCTGTGTGTAAGGTTGTCCTCGGGGGCCCCTTTAACTCAGTCAGCATCAGCTCTTATACCTGAGGGAGCTGATGGTGGAGCGGCACGCGCGCTACCCTGCCCACCCAACACCAGAAGCTGCTAATGAGCTACTGTTGTACACTCTTATGAAATATAATTGCATTATGGTGTGTAAATAAAGCCGGGGCATGTTGTCACAGCATATGCTCCCCGGCTGGCCAAACAGGAACAACAAGCCGGGGGAGGAGGGAGGTGAGGGGCAGGAGCAGAAAGAAGAGGAGGCTCCAGGGAGCGGCTGAAGCGCGGTTTTTGGAGCACAGGAGAGCTGATTAGCTTTGCTGTGGAAGATGACAGTTGATAGTTGCCTTTGTGATATAAGACACTCTATTGTAGACAGTATTACAAAATTATTTTTTGTTTTTATTGCTATTCACGTCTGTAAGCTCTCATGAAACAGTACTTAACACAATCTGAGGTAGACACTGAGATATTCAACAGGCTCAGTCTTAGATTTCCATAAGAGACTGAGCAACAGTAAGAAAGCACAAAGTACCATAAAAAAACATTTGGCTGTTTTTAACACACTGAAATTCTACTTGGCAACCTGCTGAGCTCCACCAGGCTATAGGGAACAGGGTGAGACGCAGGGCAACTAATTCAATAACATTCTCAGGACAAGACGATCCTTTAATTAATGTGAAGCAACGGTTCTGCAGTCAGACTCTGGGAGCAACTTCTTGGCTTGTCTTTCATACTTGTTTGGATAGTGTGTCGTCATCGTCATGACTGCCAGTGTTACTGTTGAATCTGTGGTTTAAATTTACTATAAACAGAGAGCCAGTGCTGATTTTTTATAGTTACACTTTAATTGAATCTAAATTTTTACTTGTATTCCAGGGGACTTTGTATAAGCTTCCTGGCTTCCTTCCTTTCCTGCACTTAATCAGTTAGTCTTATTATTATGTGTCTCTTGCCATGATGTTTTAAATGTGAAGTAGAAGATGTTTTAATCAGGAAGGTATTCATTCACATTTTAATAAAATATCACTTATTTTATATTTTTAGGACATCACTTTATTCATCTAATAACTATTTTTATTTGTGCTCTCTGTCATAATATCACTCCTGCTGACTCCGCTGCCAACAAATCGGTGTTGTTATGATACTGGAATTCTTAATTTTGGTATAATATCTTATAAAATATTGATATTTGATACCAGTTTCGACTTTACCTACAGCAAAAAATTGAAGCTGGGGGCATACAAGTTGAATTTTTATTCAAAGATAAATATTATGAGGCTGTAACACATGCCAACTTTTCCTTTGACTGAATAACCGTAGTGAACATTCACAGTGAGAGAAAGTAAGAAAGCATGTATCGATATTGTGGATCAATAAATCCATATTTTTGAGAACATTACAACAAACTGAATGAAAATGAAAACAAGAGACCATCTTGCGATCACTTCAGCTGTGATACAGTTATCTGAGACTAAAGCAAATGCGGGCCAGGGGCGTAAAGTGGAGCCGCCAATGGTCCTTTTAGTTTTTTTCTCCCCCCTACGCCTGCCTCCCCTTCGCTCAGACCACACTTACCTTCAAACTCGGCCTTTATTGTCATCTCAGCTACACACCTGTAGAGTTTTGTGACTGCATCTTGCACGGTTGTGACGCTGTTGCGGTGACAAAATCTGTCCATAGACAAACAGACAAACAGAGTCAGATATATAAACACCTGGCAATGTACCCACAACAGTTTCTGTGGTAGTTGCTGCTACAATAGGTGTCTCTGGGACCACATTTTGCCATGATGACACACGTATGCAAGTTGAAAACAAGTACCAGCCGCTGCGATGTGGTGATAAAAATACAGACATTTTGTGATGCTAATAGGCCTGAAAAAAAGAATCAGTCATGCAGTATCAGTAATGACAGCTGCATCCCACCAGCACCTGTATGTAAACATCTCTGCCTTCACTTAACACACTGACTAGTTTATTCAGAAAAAAATTATCATACTTTATATTGGTCCTTTCATTTCCTTGAGTAATTTTTATTTATTAGTTAGTATTCAGTGATTAGAGTAGGCATTTTTTTGTTAAGTGAGGAAAAACTGTCTTATCTCTTAAAGATGGAGGAGTCCTCGGCTTGTAATTGCAGCTTCTTCACCTACACTTGTCCAGTGTGATCACGAAATAAGTTATGATCCCTGTGTTACCTCTGTCCTCTACAAACAAAGAAGTCCACCCTTAAACAATTAGACCATTTGCCTAATAGAAATATAGAGTTTTCTCTAGTGATTATGAGGAGTAATCAGTTGTCAATGTGCTGTACTGACCAAAACACTGGATTTTCTCCACCCCTTCTTGCAGGCAATCCGCTTATCATTGGAGCAGGCCCTACCGCCAGAGCCCGACGAGGATTCAGGAGAGCAAATCAGCAAACTGCGAATCCGCACACCAAGTGGCGAGTTTCTGGAAAGGCGTTTCCTGGGCAGCTGTAAGCTTCAGGTCCTCTTCGACTTTGTGGCCTCCAAGGGATACCCCTTTGAAGAGTTCAAGCTCCTCACCACCTTCCCTCGTAGAAATGTGAGTTGTATATCTTAGTTAGAAAGCCAGCACAATGTATTACAGTGAAAGGGCTTTAAAGAAGTATTTCACTGCTGGAAAGATGGTATTTTTATGAAACTGGGCTGTCTATGCTGTAGAAGGACGCAAATACGTTTGAAATTGGTGCTACATGACCAGAGAAAACACCGGAAAAGAACTGTGGCATTTGCTTTAACTTAAGAGGTAGAAATCATACAGCTGCCAGAATGCACTGCACCGCACCAGGACCAATAAAAGTTTCCTGCTGGTGGGTGACATAATGCAAGCTTTTGACACAGGAAACAATATGGCGGCTGGCTGGTAACAAAAGATCTCAAATAACAGTTAAACAGTAAACTTAAATATGTTTCTGAAAACATTTCAGGTGAGAAATAGGCAACGCTGTAACAGAATCTTGGTTCTTACCTTGATAATTTTACCATTTGATACAGTAGAGGAAACAGTATGGCGCCCACTTCCATTTCACAAAGTCTCGTATTACAGCTAAACAGTACACTAAAATATTTCTGAAGACATTTTAGGTGAGAAATGGGCAATGCAGTAACATAATATTGGTTTATATGTGATCAGCACTGTCTAGTTTTACAGTTTGATTTGAGTTTGGTCTGTGTTAGAGAGAGAGAGACAGAGGACGGGGCTCTATCTCTCAGTCTGCTTCTATACGTATGTACGTAGTGGCGGGCATACAAAGATCGGAAGTACAGTACAATCTGTAGTTCGAGTGACATCTCTAGAGCCAGCAAAAATTGGCCTGATGATGCAAAATGCATTGTCTGGTCGATTTGAGCTGAGGGATGAGCAGGGAGACTGGCCTCCGTTAAGATGGAGGGCGGTTTACCACAGTTCATTTACACATATTACCCACATTATTATGATGCAAAGCTGGTTGAACATCGACAAAGTATCCGATTAGAAGACCAAGCTGTTAAATTCACAAGTGGAGAGGGAAAGATGTCTTACTTGGAAGGAAGTTGAATCATCCTATTTTCCAATCTCTGTCTTTGTGCAGTCTTTCATAACAGTTCTCTGCCCACACAAACAAGTACTAAATTCATCCTCACTGCAGAAGAGTAGCAGCAGGTTACGAAGTGTTCTCGGCCACAGCTAACATCTCTGCTGGGGAGATCCACAGCTGTAATTGGCTTTTCCGTTTGGGCCTGGGCTGAACCTCAGGCGATGGCTGTGCGTGGAGAAGCAGCAGGGACAATACTAAAGACAATCTGTTGTGGCTGATTGATGATTTAGTTTTTTCTTGCTTTTTATCATCATTGTTTAATTGTTTGTGTGCTGCAGCAGCACTGATGTGTCGCTGTTTTTGTTTACTCGTACCTGCGATGAAGCAAGTTAAGCCTGCTGTTTATCCGTCCACCTGCACACACGTATTATTCAGTGAATATTAATTAGTATCGGCCCATTGTGAATACAGTACACTATGACTGTGTTAGGATACAGTTGTCAGCACTAACAGTAGTATTCTCTATGGTTCTTCTGCTGACGCCCGGCAGCACTCAGCCATCTTCATCCAGTCATTAGGGGGCTCGGTCGCCGCGCTCTGTGGTAGAGAGCTAATGAGCGCTGTTTTAACTACCAGTTTAATTAGCCATGCTGCTGGAAACAAAAATGGGATTTCCATTAATCAAGAGAGGAGTGCATGTGGAGGGGTGGGTGGTGGTGGTTGTATAGAGGTGTGTGTGTATGTGTGTGTGTAGGCTTGCCCAGGCAGTGTGCCATCGTAGTCTGTAGAGACCGCCGGGGCACAAACACCTCAAACTAACACACACATTAACGCGTAGCTCACACTCTTCATTTCGTCACAATCACACACTTCAACACATGCACAAATATTTTCAAGCAAACACATGCCCCGCTCACAACTTTGTCACTTAAAGGATTCACAGTTGTCTCTTTATAATCAAGAGTAAACATGTGTTTGAGACAGAGATAAAGATGTGTCTGCATCGCAGATGAAATTCCGGCAAAAACAGGATGGGAGGATTAGAGGGGTAGAGAAGCGAGGAGAGGATGGTGACTGCAGAACTAGTCGAAAAAGAGAACAGAGAAGACAAAAGCTTAAACAAAGAAAAGATTTAATCAGAGAAACAGTCTGAAAGAGAAAAGGATAGAGAAGACAAGTGGGGAAGATATTAAAAAGAAGAAGATGGGAGATAATTCCAGAAAACAGAAAGGCGAGAGATTTGGGGAAAGAGAGGAGAGAAGCAGCTCAGTGGTAGTGCCAGTATGAGGCTGTGAACACAGGCCCCTGTCTAATCCTGCAGCTCTGTGTTGTAATTAAATGAGAGGGAGCATAGAAAGCCTCCATCCCGTCCAGACGCTCTCACTGTTGCTCTGCCAGGATCAGAGGATAGAGGATAGACCACTATTGCATTTGTAATACTGCACAACTGTTGAAACCTTCTTTCTCTTTTCTAGTTTTCAGCAGCTTTGTGCAGTGTCACTCTTTCTTTTGCTATTTCCCTCCTCGTCAGCCTGCTTTATTTCATTTACATACATTCAGCTGCAACCCAACTCCTCTGGAGTTGTGTCGAATATTTTCTGGCCAAACTAAACAGCATCACTGACCAGGAAAAATGGCTGCGTTGTTAATTAGTAATCTGATAACAGTTTTATTCCCATTTATAAATAAACTTTTGACAATTTGAGATAAAACACCAGAGACAGATGATGTCTTTGATTCAGGATTTCTTCGCCGATAAGTGTCTATTAGTCTCCAATTTTTGGACTCAGTCTCTTCCCCAACATTTGGTATCAGTGGCTTATCTCTTCAGCACTACAGCAGGCCTTACACTGGCATCATTTGTACTAGGCTTAGCCGTGCTCAGGGAACTAACCCTTTCTCCGTTTCTATGACTGTCAGCGAGTTTGAGGAAGGAGGGGGAGACTTTTAGTGTTTCAGTTTTCAGCTTTCCATTCAAGAATTTCCTCCTTTTTCTTTGATACTTGTTGAGCACAAACCACTGTTGAAAGGCCTGAGGTCTTCTTCCTTCAGCTTGCGGTGAACATGTTTAGACTGCCGGTATAATAATCGGCAGTGGGCTCTTCCTGCCTGGCTGCGCATAGACACCCAAACACTGTCAAACCAGGGTATTATTTTTCTCACTGTGATACTGTACTCTATTTCACCTTCTCTTAATCCTTCTTCCAGCTCTGTCGGTGAATTCGCCCCAGTGATTCTCAGAAAAAAACCTGAGATTCAGGACAAATAAACAGCGGCACAGAAGAAGCTGTGCGTTTTACTGAAATAGATTTTACATCTGTTATACTGGTGTGTTTTGTTTTTCTTGTCCTGCTATCACCAAAGAATCGTATTCACAGGAAGAGCTACGGCGGTTTATTTTAAAAGCAGTTTCACTCAAAGTTGCTTCCGCGGGACTGTTCTTATAATATTCTCTCTCCACATAACACAAACCCACAGCTTCATAGAGCTGCGTGGCACTCTGCTTCATCTCTGAGCTTGAATATGAAATGTGGCTCTATCTTAGGCCACGTATACAGGCTAGTATCTCCCTGATCTCTTAAAGCCCCTCTGCTCAAAAATGTGTTTTGCTTAATGTTGCTTCACTTGGATGTTTGAGCTTCACTGTGCAGAAAGAGTTTGACTCCAGACGGCTGTGTAAGATGTGTTCGTACAAGATGAATTTGTGACATCACAACCAGTTGAAAGCCAGTAATGGTCTGGTGTGAAACTCTAAAAAAAATGAGATGTGGAAACTTGAGCCTCCACTGCACATGTGCTGATAATGAACTTTTTTGTGAAGTCAGAGACATCTTGTGTCCAGCTGTTGAACTTAAGAAATGAACAATATTTGCATATTCATAGATTCTGGATTTTTTTGAGGAGGGTAAAGGAGTTGATTTTAAGAATTTGTAATATGGTAATTGAACTAATTTGTGGAAAAACCATTTGAAACTCAATTTATTTTTCAAAGCAGAGTATTTTTACGTGTTTTAAAACATGTCCAGAGGGATAGTGTCAAAAGTTGAGTCTTACCCTAAGGAGCTAAGCCCCCTCCTCACTTTCAGCCCTCTCATTCTCCTTTTCCTTCCAGCTTTCCCTCCCTCTGTCTCCCTTTTCCCTCCTCTTTCCTTCTATCCCTGCCTCTCTACCTCCCTGCTCAATTATACTTTTGTTTTGCCCCCCCCAGCCTTTGTATCCTTCCCCATGTGCCCTCTCACACATCCCCAATCCCTTTTTTTACCCTTTAAAAAATACCCTTTAAAATATATTTTTATGCGTAGACTATTTACTCTTATATCTTAATTTTCTCTCATTTTGCTTACGCTCTTCTTTTCTCTTCTTCCCCAGTCCCAGTTTTTCTGTTTCCCCCCCCCCTCAGTCCTACCCCCCGTCCAGCCTGCGCGGTGCATTTCTCCCTTTGAAGTACCGTATTCTGGTCTGTTCTTTTCTGTTCACGCCCCGGCGCTACGTGCTGTCAACGCTCCTGGCAGCAGATAATGATCTCCCACTGCTTTTGTAATTGGCCAAATAAACACTTGACAACACTAGTTTAAAACAGACAAGTTATTTGGTTTTAATTAACATAGTAGGGCCTGTAATGGCTTCATTAAAAATGCGTTATTTCAGCTGCACGTTTGATTATGTTGGAAACGGACATCTTGAGGGCCTGTGTTTATTTTCCCTTTCTTTTCTTTCACGACGGAGCGTTGCTTAGTGTCGCCTCCTCTGTTATCAGTGTGTTTTATTCATTTGAATCAAGTGACTTACAATTGTGGTATTTATTTTAAACTTCACGTTAAGTGCTAATTATGTGGTTTTGACCGTTGAAATCTGCTGCTTGATAATGCCAAATACATGGGGTTGATATTAGCTGATTATTTTATGTCATACAATTTTTCATAGGAAAATGAAGACAAAATATCAAAGATTGCCGAGAAGCACCATCTGTCTTTTTAATTGGTTCCAGTTTTAGAATTAGGCTTTTTAATGCTGAGCCTCCAGATATTGTATTATCTCTTTAGATTTTGCTTCGTTCAATTTAATTTTTTTGTTCAGTTTTTATTCTGTTCTTTTGTGTATTTTTAATTAACAACTGGAAAACCTTTTTTCCACAAATGCTATTTAGTGAAATGAAAATCTTTGGAAATTAATTTCCTCTTTAAAAATAGTCTGTCCCGAATTTAGCTGATTGATTTGATCTAAATTGGCTGATGAAAATTATATTGACTCAAGGTTAAAAACAAACTGCAAAGCAGAGAGCTAGATTGTGTCTGTCTTATGTATGTATGTTATGTATGTATGTATGTATGCATGGCTGTGTAGGCACAGGAGGAGAGAAAATGGCTTAGGCAGAGCAGAGGAAAAACAACAGCTTTGTTTGTTGACAGATGCCTCCATGCTTATGGTCTGTTAATTGGATAACAATGTAAACAATCACCGATGGCGCCCGTCTCCTGTGTCAGTGTGGCATCTTGTTTCCCTACTTTCTTTTTCAGACTCAGATGCTGCTCTCCCCCCATCGTCTCTCCCTGGTGCACTACGAGCACAAACTCTCATCCCGAATTCACTAAGAGCACACGCACACACCGCTTATATGTAGACCACAGACACACGTCTGCACAAACACACACACGCACACACCTGCTCCACCCCAAAGCCTCATTTACTCCTACCTGATGCTGTGGTGTCATAACAGCCTGTCGGGTTCATTAGCATGGCAGCCATTTGCGACGCGCTGCTCCTGAGGTGGGAAAAAGAACGCAGCAGCCCTGTTGGTCGTTTTCCCCACCGTTGGGATGGAATATGTTTGCAGCAAACACACACATACGCACACACTCAAGAAGACACACACACCATTTTACCTCTCTTCATGGCATCTCGCTCCCCGCTGTGCCACGAGGCAGCTGACTAGGTGAGGGGCATAAGGTTGATGTGGCAGCCCCTCCCTGCCCACACCAGGCTTCCAGGGACCCCGCTGAAAAGTCAAGAGTCTTAATGATATGTTGAAATGAGGACAAGGAGATGAAAGACGTGGAGTCAAAGACTGCCGACGTGCACATGGTGTGACATTTCCAAACACCCATGGGTGATGGATAGGTTGTCTGATGCTGATATGTCCTACTCACCTTCCCCCCATTGTACTTGCATTTTTTTTCTCTTCTCTCACCTTTTTCTTTGAGTCCTTGAACGCCCTCTAGTTATGTGGAATTTTTAGTTAACACAAGTTTAAATGTGTAGATTGCTAGACTGTAATTATAATATATAGTGGGGTGGCATATGGTCCCCATATGCTCAAAATGTCCCCCCTAAATATATTGATAAAATATCCTTTAAAATAATCATTAGCAAATGTTGTTATAATCATAAATAAACATTAAAAAATTGCCATTATCATTACCACTGGTTGTAGTATTACGGTGTAATGCAGTTCTCTGTGTGGTTTGTCCAAGTGGTGTGGCGGTACCCCAGCAGAAGCTATTGCTTGCCTGCTGTGGGTAGGTATGGTACCACAGTCAGTGTTTCTTGACATAATAATTACTGCCGTTCAGACGAGAAATTATTAGTAATCCATTTCCTAAGTGTGACATGCCACTTGTTTACTGATAATCTTTCTGTTGTGTTCACTCTGGTGCGTTTGGAGTAAGGACAAGAGAGGGAGAGAAAGCGTGAGGATACTGACAGGGCAAGGACAGCAGGTGACATAGAGGTAAACAAGAAAAGGAACAAATATTGCAGATTAAGACCCAATGATGACATCGCAACAATCTAATCCTGATACTGAAATCTGAGATTTACATCTTAACACATTATACATGTTAGAAACACACGTGAAAAGACTGGGAACTATACATTGCACTGAATTGTGGAGTTAGACTGTTTCACCATTTCTGTGTCCAGGATTTTTGGGCGGGACTAAAAGCCTGCTTGATGACACAATGAAACAAACCATAGCATAAGCCCCGCCCCTACCCTACATGAAAACTAGTGCCAGTGATTTTTGCCTGTTGTCTGAAAGAATAAATAAAAAATGACTTTTCTGTTGCAGACTGAGGAAAAGTAGATTGATTTTCGGGCAGGTCAGTGTCCTCTGGTTTCGATTCTGGATGTGGTGGCTCCAACATGTATGGCCGTATAAGTCCAATAAAGCAGCTAGATGGAGTATCCATGGTAGTGCTACACTTAAGAGTGGGCTTGCATTCAGTGGGGCATGCCCCCAGCCTCACAAAGCAGACAATACTGCCTAGTTTTTATTGACTTTGAATTGTAATTTTAAATACTTGCCAGCTTTTTATCATCATTCAAATTTGGCTGGGTGCTTAACAACACATTTTTCTATGGTGTGACAAACTCATTACACATATTTATTTTTGCTTTATCTGGAATTTAAACATTTGTTCAGTTAGTTGATATTAGACATTACTGTAAAAAAACGAAAAACAAAAAGGTCATCCCATGTCCGAGAGACTTTTTAAACATTTTACAATAGCAGGGAATAAGTTTTCAAATTTGGAATTTTTCTGGGTGAGAACAGACGGCCCAGTCAGATTTGGTCCCTCCCATGTTTACACAGCCTTAGTAGGTTGTTTTAACTATTGAATATTTATTCACATCAGTGCTTTCAGTCTCAAATAATGAGCAAACATGAGCTCAATTTTTCAAAATGTTTTGAGATTGTTCAAAGTATAGACGAGGGTAGGGTCTCTGTAATTCTTTTATGGAAGTTAAAAAATGAACAAAATCAAGATAGATTTGTGTTGCATTTGACTTTTTAAAGTCCTGGTTTGTTTGGACACTAAGGAGACTAATGAGAAACTTGTCATATAGGCTGCGGGAGGTGATAGTAAGTGAAGTTGTGGTTCAATTCATTATTACTACTGGCTCTAGTATCACCACGTGCTGCAGTTCTGTGTGTGGTTTGTCCAAGTGGTGTAGCCGTACCCCAGGCAGACGCTTTTGCTTGCCTCCTGTGGGTAGGTGTGGTATGCTATTCAATTTTCCTTAGTGTAATAATTATTGCCATTCAGATCAGAAAGGGTTAGTAATCCATCCCTAAACATCATAGCAAGAAAACACCACTTGTTCACTGAATAATATTTCTTTTATGTTCATCTGGTGCGTTTAGGGTAAAGTGAGAGAGGGTGAGAGAGCACGAGGATGCAGACAGGGCAGGGACAGCAGGTGACATGGTGGTAAGTGAGACTGGGAACAAATAGTGATGGTCAAGACCAATTAATAACATCACAACAGTCTAATCCTAATGCACAGACTCCTGCTGGCCTCCATATTAAACAGGGTTCCCTGCACGTCATCCAGCAGCATGTGGCCAAATCAGGTGCCTGTCAGCTCAAGTACAGAGCATTTCAAAGGGAGAAGAAAAGACTGGAGCACTATCGATTTACAACCTTTAATAGAGCAAACAGACTAACCCTTCTACACCACTGTGTCTTCGTCAGAGTCAAAGAGAGCAGATATTAATAGGCACACACACATGTATAGTCAACCTCCAGCAGGTGAGCAGTTGTCACTGGATAATTTGTTTTACAGAATTTCAAATTCAGTGGATGGTGAATCTTGTCAATGCTACACCCCACGCACCACAATCACATCAGGAACAAAGAAGCACAAATATCTTTTAAAATTATAGATATAAAAAGTACAAAATAGAGAAAGTACAGGCACTGCATCCATCATGTGTAACAAATACCAGAGCACATGATAAATTCAGTTATTCTTTTCTCCATATGTGTACAGATATTCTTTCTAGTCACTAGTTTAGTTTAAAAAAAGATCATAAATAGGGCGTCCTGTATCTTAGTGAATATTTAAACATTTTAGAATGGCCGGAAACTTCATTTCAAAATTAGAATTTTTCTTGGAAGACCTCCAGACCTCTCAGAAAATTTGGTCCCCCGCCCAGTGTTGACTCTGTGGCTACAACCTTCGTAGATTGTCTCAAATAATAAGTGAACACAGACTCAATGATTACATTTACATGCACAAAATATTCCAGTTTTACATTTATTCCGAAAAAGGTAGTAGTCCTACTAAACTGTTTTCATATTTGCGTTTAGATGCAGCTGTGTATACTCCGATGACATGGCGATAATCACGTCATAATAGGAAAAAGAGGAGTGGCTGTCACTTGGGTTTCATGGTTTTTCACCAGTGCTGGTGCGAAGCTTTGTTTCAGTGTGTCCCTCTAAAGTTTCTTTAACCACCTTCTTGAAAAAGTTAGTGCGATATTTGCACATATCAAAAAGCGTTTTGATATCCAAGTCTTTCATAATGTTTAAAAGTAGGTGTGTTTTTTCCTCTGACCAGAAATATGGGATTTTCTTTTGGGCATGCATCTCTACCCCAGCCTTGAAAACTGTTGGTGAGTTGGATTGTGTACAATTTATCTATGACAACGCACAGAGCTGACTGTAAGGAGGCAAGAGGTCATGTGTCCCTAGCTGCGGTAAAAACCCAAGCAGAGATGCATATTACGAATGTGCTGTATACATGTCCAAACAATGCTCCTAACACTTAAATAATATCGGCATATCCCACATGTCTTAATCTGAAAAAGGCCTGATTCAAAATCTCTAAACAGAATATGCTGTTTGAGATGTTTTGAGATTGTACGTCTTTAGAATTTAAAAGTGATATGATCAGAGTCAAGTTAGCTTTATATTTGATTTGTGTACAGAGCTGGAACGTTTTAAAAATACTGCAGTGTTTGGGCACTCATAAGACTAATGAGACACTTGTCATATCATCTGCAGGAGGGGATAGTTCATGGTCAGAGTTCACATTTCATCCCCTACAATAGTCTGTCTCAGCCCGATCACTCTGCTTGTTGTGAGGTCGACCTTTACCATGCTAACTTGCCCCCTCCCCTCCCCGACCTTCTGCAGCAGGTACAGGGAGCTGGTTAATTATCCCGCTGTGAGGTTAGAATAGGAGCCCTAATCAGAGGGGCTGACGCAGCAGTCATCAGATAAGCCCCGGACACATCTCGGTGTCACACCACCTCGCCCATTCAGCCCAGGTGTTAGATTGGCCCGATGTAACACAACCCCTCCAGTGATTAGCTCACATAAGCTAAGAGAAAAACATAGGTCAGACCCCCTTCATGTCAGCTAACTCAATCAGCTCCGTTGTGGGTGGCACTGCATTATTCCTCTGCTGTTAGACAATAGCTGTCGTGCTGAGTCCTGAACGCAGATAAATGTTTCTCTCCTCTACACCATCAGCTATGTTCCTGTGTGACCTTTGCCCCAGCTGAAATTAGTCATTATTAGCCATCAATAACACACAATCCCTGCTACTCTCTCTCTCTCTCTCACACACACACACACACACACACCACAAAGCTTTTACAACACACACTGTCTCCTGTCTTCTAACCTTCGTCAGTTTGCTCTGGATTGGAGCCTTTTTAAGAAAACAAACCTGATGGTCCTCTCAGGGAAACGAAGCTGGAGCTGCTCAGATTACTGCCCAGACTTTTTTAAAACACGATGTTAGAATAATACACACTCTCTTAGAATCACACACACACGTTCAATGAACTCAGCAGTAAAGCTACACTGTTCTCCAGTCTGGATCGCAGGGCATATATGGTGAGACAATCATCAAGGGACTTTGATAGTGCAGAGTGACTGAGGCCTTGTTCACACTCAGGGTTCCCGTGGAGGCTTAAAAAGACTTACAAGGCATTAAATTCAGTAATATAAAAATAAAACCTTGGCATTAGATATCTTCACTCTTTCTGAGTTTTTTTAAAACCAAAGACATGAGATGTAGGGATTTTTAAATTATTTTATTTCTGACGTTGCATTGTAAAATCTCTGTGAAATCTTTGTTTTTGTTTTTTTTTCCAATTTCTCGCATTTATACCGCAGTTTAGTGAAACCAGCAACCACGTATTTTGTTTCTGGCTGCGATGCTCAGAGCAAAGAATCCACTGTCTACTATGGGAAATGCAGATTTAACAATAACCAAGATTTTGCAGCATAGCTGAAACTAATACGAGGCTCAGTGTACTTATGCAAAAAGTTTTCTCTGTTGTTTTTTGAATCTTTTTATTAGGGATAGATAACAACAATAAAGATTTACAAGTACCATTCCCTTTTTTTGTTAACAGAACAGGAACGATTAAAATTATCCCTGCATTGAAAAGAATAGACGTAAATTATGTAAACATTATTAAGTTTTTTATTAATTTAATTCATTGGTAAGCTTGGTTAGGTAATTAATAAATTCAAAACAAAGTAATAAATTCTATTTATATATATGTAATATATATATGAATAAATAATATAACAAATTAAAATAAGAGGGGGGTACATTCAAGGACAGGGTTGTTAAGGAATTAAAGTATTTTTCTTTTATTAAGTATAATTCTTTATTAAATAATTCAATTTCTGAGTAAACTTATCAGAAGATTCTTTCACTGTTAAAGTAATTTTTTCAAACTTAAGGCAGAACGTAACATCTTAAGCCACAGCGATATAGCTCAGGGCTGAGGAGATTTCCACAGTAGTAAAATGCAACATCTCATCAAAAGGGAAGTAAAGGCTAATACTTCTGACTGTGAGGAGTTAATTTGGAGTTGTTCAAATGATACCCCAAATATGGCTATAAAAAAGGATCCATTTTTATCTTGATTCCTAAAACCTTTGTTATAATCACAAAAAAGTCAGTCTGGAATTTCTGTAGTCTGGGGCAGAAGAACAACATATGGCTGAAATTACCAGAAGAAGCATGGCATCTGTCACATTGGTCCACAATATTAAGTAGACTCTGTGTAATACCTTGAATTGTACAAGCTGCAGCCTGGCACAGGGAGGAGTTAAGTGTATATTATGGACAGCTTTGTCCCACCATTGATCCGTCAACTTTGCCCTAAGCTCATGCTCCCAAGCAGTTTTGGTTTTGACAACCGAATGATTATTAAGAGCCATGAGTGTGCAGAAAGTACTATTTCCAAACTCATCACCAAGGGAGTCAAGGCAGTGGAAACCTACATGCAGAGTGAGAAAGGTTTTTTTCCAGTTCTGTTCCACCCTTGTCTCCTGCCACAAGACAAAAAAAGTCATGCTTTATGATACAGTAAACAACAGTAACTGATGTCAGTTCTTTTTTTTTTCTTGAATTTGGACTGTTGTAAAATTGGTCTTGCATGCCATTCCTGGTGACATTAAAAACAGTCTTTAAAAGTCTTAAATCTTACTTGCCTCGAGCTGAAGGAACCCTGCACACTGATACGGATAAATCTTAAGACAACATTTAAGTAGTTTGGATACTGGAGTTGAATTAGAGATCTTAAAGCCTAACTGTCTGTGTGGCGCAGTCCTGTGGACTGTAAAGGTTTGTCTGACAGTATTGTTGTTAAGACCAGTCCAGTTTGCTGAGCACTTTGGTTAAAATCTCTCCCTGTTTTCGAAAATAGCGGCTCACTGTGGAACGGCCAAAACAGAAGAAAAAAGTAAGGCATTAAGCAGTGAGGAAACAGTTAGTCAATTGATGGATTAGTCCATTGGCAGAAAATTTAGGCCAACAAATTTGATGATTGTTTTTCTTTTTTTTAAATACTAAACATTTGCTGGTTCCAGATTCGCTGTTTTTATTTCCTCAAATGTGAGGATTTACTGCCATTTCCTGTTTTAGATTATTGTAAATTTAATATCTTCTGGTTCCAGGGTGTTGGTTGGACTAAACAATCAATGTAAAGATGACGTTTTGGGAAGCTGTGACGGACATTCTCTGACATTTTGTTGACTGATGATTATCGGCCCCGATCAAGAGTCGTTTGTTGCAGCCCTACTATTAAGCCATTTAATCAGCAGTGGTCTAATATATTTTTCCCTCTTCTTCCCACCACTTTGTCTCTTTCCAGATCACCCAGTTGGATCCAGGGTCGACTCTGCTGGAGGCCAAGTTGTTTCCGCAGGAGACGCTCTTCCTGGAGGCTAAAGAATAGGAAGTGGTCCTCTGATAGCTGAGAGGACCGACTGACTGACTGATGAACTGGCTGGACACACACTAGTCACCGAGCATGGGCCCCACCAGTCAGGGCCTACAGTATACACACACACACGCACACACACACACACACTTACACCCAAAACCAATCCTCTCAGACGTACATAAACACACTGGCATGCACGTCCAGTGACACACAAGTGCAAGTAAGCTTCTCTGCCCTCGGCCTGGTCGTGGCACATGAATGCCTAGTGTACACGTGTTGCACAGAGGAGCAAAGACAGTATCACAAGCACACAGCCAAACATTCACCTCCCCCAAACTCTCTCTCTCTCTCTCTCTCTCTCTACTCTCACACACACACTTCACGACTTCACGTTCCCAACTGCTGTGTCATGGTTTTCTCTCACAACACAAACACAACACAGTATGATAACAGCATCGAGAGACTGAGAAGACAAATCTTTGTCACAGGAAAAAAAAAAACAAACATGGACTTGTGCCCCCTCGATTCCACATTCAACACACAAAGGCTGCTTTTTTAGAACATGTTTTTTGTGTTTGAAATCAAAAAAATGCTAAAAATGAAATAAAATAAACAGCAAGAAGAGATGTTGCCTGGCAGAAGTCTGGGCTGTTTCATCTCCACCTGTATTTCCTCCCTTAACTTTCCCAAACTCCACTTTCCACTCCCCGTCCCCTCCCTCCCTTGTCCCCTCATCTTCCACCCCTGCACCCCTCCGTCCGCTGTCTGCCGCGGGGGAAAAGACGTGACGGGACACCTGCAGCATCTGCAGTGCCCCCCTCAGTCTCCGCTCCCCCTGGTTTTAACATCCACTGCTCACCAAGCCAACAGATTGCTCAGTTTTCAGTTCTTTTTTTTTTCTTTTTCTTTTTTTCTCTTGATCCTTTTTAAGTTTGATGCTGTATTAGTTTTAGTTTGATATACATTATATAAAATATATGAATATGAACATCAATTGGTCTCGCCCGGAAATCTGTTGAAACACGTCCTGACACACACAGACACAAACACAGCGGGTGTTTTTTAATTCAGATTAATTACTGACACAAATTGTTTTTCTTTAGATTCCCTCAAGTTATTCAAAGATTTGTTATCAAGGGCACATAAATCTTAATTTAGAGGCCAAGAGGAGACAGAAAATCATCTGATTTTATACCAAATCTTTGAAATCAGTATCAGTTTAAGGAGATATAACAAACCTAAGTTAGAGATTTCAGTACTATCTGAGCTGGCGAGACACCAGAAACCGAAGTCTGAATCAAAAGAAGTAAATCACAAAGGCAGTGCTGAGATTTTAATGTGCGCTGTTCCTGTTAACGTTCAGTTTCTTATGAACGTCTTAGCTGCACTTTAACATAAGATTGATGACGATAGAGATAACCTGAACACGATGCCACTCTCACTCTCTTGTCCAATCTCAGTTTATACAGACACCAAAGTTTAGATATGCATCTCCACTTCTCTGTTACCACCGGCAGACCTTTTGCATACTTCTCTTAACAAATGTTTTAATATTCTCACTCACACACCACCTGGTAATATCAGCCACACCGCAGCTAATTTCCTGCCTTCGTTGACGAGAGATCACGCAGGCTTAGCCCTCCATCTGTAGCAGGGCTCCTCTGTCAGCTAAAGGCAAAGTTTGAGAACCCCAGCAGAGCGAGCGTCACAAACAAACTGCTTTTGGGAAGAAAAAAACGCAACAACAATATTAGGGCTGGGTATCGTTTAAAAATGTCGATGCCAGTACTATTCCCCCTAAAGAGTAACTTCTGTACTTTTCAACCTGGAACCTTTTTTACCATGCTTTTGTGTTTAAGTGACGAATGGGAACAACAAATTTGGTCAAAACTGGTCCAGTACTGGGAGACAACGCTGCAGCTGGCTGCCACAATATGGCTGTAATGTAACCACATGGGGCACTGTCAATGTACATCCACTAATTTTGCTTGATTTTGCAACTGACTGACTCAGATTATTACTATAAGTGTCTGACAACATTATGGACAGGATCCCTACAGAGATAGACCTTTTTGTTTACCCAGAAACTGCTCTGAAATCACAACCGCCAAAGTCACCAGACTCCATGTAAATAAACAGTCATTTTAGCTCATATAGAGCCAACATATTTTCACATCTAACTGGGTGAATTAAGGGTGTTTTTCAACCTATACCAAAGTTAGTGATTGGTGTAACAGTGGAAGATGAACCAAGACAGTTTTTGTGAGTTTTATTTAGTTTCTTTCAGCTTTGAATGAAGTGTGTTTTATGATGATAAAATTACCATTTATTTAAATGGAGTCTGGTGGCTTTTGTGGTAACAATTTTGGGGCTGTTTCTGGTTAAACTAAAAGGATCTTACTCTTTAACAAATAGGTCACACTCTGTAGTGATCCTTTCCATAATGTTGTCACACACTTGTAAAAACGATCTCAGCCTGTCAGTGACAAAATCAAGCACTTTTAGTGGACATAAAGTGACACAGTGCCCCGAGTGGTTACATTGCAGCCTGTTTTGTGGCTGCTGGCTACAGCCCCCTCTCTCAATACTGGACCAGTTTAAATAAATTGTTGTTTCCATTTGTCACTCAGGGTGCTTTCAGACCTAGAGTTCTTGAGAAAGCTGCTCTTGACTGGTCAGAATTTCCATGTGGGAAAAATCCAGGAAGTAAACACAACGTTGAAGAAGAGTACACTTGCAAGATAAATGTGACACTTTCTAATGTCACAATGGAGGGACAACTACGCAGGTTGATTTTAGCGCTGCTCATCGTGGACTATATTGCTGTCATTGTTCATTTGAGTCAAAGCATACAGTTTGAAAACGAGGCGCGGCTCCAACTAGAAAACAATGTTTTGATGCACTGTAACTGTAACATGCTCATGTTTAACCCAAACAATGTGTCATGTGACTGACCAGAGTTCGTTTGCAACCAGACCAAGACCACCTCTTCAAGAAGGCCTCGGTCTGGTTGTTTCGGTGCGCACCCGAGTGTGATTGCTGCGTTCACACCTGCCCAAACAAACCACACTTTAAGGCAAATGAACTTGAGTTTGATTGAAACAAACCAAACAGGGCAGGTGTGAAAGCACCCATTGACAAAAACATGGGAAAATAGGGTCCAGGTTGAAAAACATCGAAGGTACCCTTTGAAGGTATACTGACACCAACAGAGTACTAATTTAAGAGTACTAATTTGACACCCATTAATTAATGCACCTCTCCTATATCAGGCAGCTATAATCTCTAAAACAGTAGTCTTCAGTGGTTGTAGACTCTGACGCCTTTTAGAACAGACTTCACTTGACCGCAAAACTGAACTCTGTCTCTTTAGGGGAACAGTGTAAGACTCTGTTGAGTCCCAGAGTAGTTTAAATCTTTATGAACCAGCTTAAATGAATCTAGACTAAATGAGGAGAGGAAACCAAGCCTGTTCAAGCTGTTTTGAGTTCATCTAGTTTCAAATGGGAGTTGTGCGAGCTCTACCTTAATCCTTGTGGGTGACACAGACAATTATCTCATGAACCTCTCTGTGAATACTGCCGTCAAACTCTTACGGTGTTTATTGTGGAGTCTCAAAGTGTTTATAAGGTCATTGTCAGCCATGTCGTCGTCTTTGGTAACGCCAGTTATACTTGAACAAAAAAAAAAAACGGGGCTACTTGTGTAATACACACAGTGAGTATATCACACAAGCATCCTGGAGCGTGAGCGTGTGTTGTGTGTTCGTCTTGTTTCTCACGCGAGGAATGAGTCGACCTGATGTGCTCAGCCAGCCGCACTTCCCCGGGTTTGACCAGACAAGAGACGTCGCTCGAGGCGCTGACAGAGAGAATGAGACAGAAACACTGCAGGACAAATTCTTATGACTTTCTCACCCTTTCGCTGTCAACTGAAAAAAAAATGTTTAGCAAGTAACGCTTAACTATCATTGTGAAACAACGTATGACTAAAGATTTACAACAGAATATCCTTATTTTCAACTACTGATATCTGTTACTGGAGAAACTTAAGTGGCTATATAAACCTAAAACTCTGTTAGTAGTAAAACATACCCCAAAAAAACCCTTGAAAAACTTGAAAACAAGGCCTTTAAAGTTTTGAAAATACTTCAGTCAAGTACACCACAAGTAAGCATAATACAGAGTTTTATTTTAAACAACCGTAAACTTCCTTGGCATTGACTCGGTTCATGAAATCCATGTATTATGGCAAACTTTGCAGCCTTTTCAGAGAGCTGGGAGCTGTAGACGTGGCCTTGACTCTGGCTGGCTGTGGTAATGATGGAGGGATGAAGCAGCGTTCACTGCAGCAGGAGCAAGAAGACTAACAGGTAACATAGTTCACACACACCTCAGTGATCTTTCAGCCACAGAAAATCTTTCAGACAGGAGGTCAACCAGTAAATCAGTTTCTAATTTCATAAGGGAGTTACATTAATGGTCCTGCCTGAACTTTTAGACAAAGCTTCATATGGTTGAAGAAAGCACCAGTCAAATCTGTGTGAATGTTTCTTTATCCGAACTTTAATCCTGACGAAGAACCAAGGACAGAAATTTGTGTTTTAACTGAGCTGCTTCAGTTTAAAATTGATTTGACCATGACGTCTTTACACCTCTTATCAGCAGCTCATCTTTTCCCTAAAATATGGCAATGTAGAGTCCTTATTCTACCAAAAAAAGACCTTGAAAGTCAGTGGGAAGTCCTTGAATTTCACCAGTGAGAGTTGGAGCCCAGTTTGGTCCAAGGGAAATGTTGAACTTTGTTAAAGCTCTAAGAGCAAATGTTAAATGTCTGTGCATGACATTTGTAGACGTACAGTACAGATAGATCACTGAGTTGGCTGCAGAGTTGTGCATGTGTGTGTGTGCGTGTGTGTCTGTTGGCCTTGCGACACGTGCAGCTCGGGGCGAGGGCGAGGTCACAGCAGTGCAGAGCAGGGCAGGGAGCTCAGTGAGCATGAAGCCCGGTGCGTTTATGCAAGAGACAGACAGGTGCACCTCTGCTCGTCTGTCTGTCAGAGTGCGTCTTCCTCGGGGAACAGTCTGCATAGTGCAGCTCCTCTCAAGTGTGAGATTACAGTTTCTATCACGCAGCTTTTTGGATGCAATGTGCACAGGCATGTTCCTCTGTGCCGCTGCAGCCGATGATGGTGATAGGGTCGGAAATGCCAGTGAGACATAATGATATTTCTCTCTCATACCTGACCAAACTTGTCATCGGTTGTTTTTGTTTCACTGGGGAGAAGTTGCCAGGTTTTTAACTGTGTTAGGGAGAGATGTATGACGACAGGTGTGTGACAGGGATTGTCAACATATTAGATAAATTATTTATTTGGAATTGAAAGATTGAATTCAGCTCAGAATTATGAACACAGATATTAAATATATGTCATTTCCTTTCACACAATAAAGACAGTGATCAGTATTTAGATGGATAAGAGCCTGGGGAACTCTTAACTCTTAAAAAAAAGACCCATTCAGTGTTTTCATGAGAATTAAACTAATATTTAATGCCACTGACTCTCCTCTTGGGGTTTGGCAGTTCTCAGCCAGAAAATTTTGAGCATCAAACACTTAATTTCCTGCATCCTGGTGTTTTTAATGCACCAATTTGTGCTTTTTCTGCATTAATTTATGTCCTAAATATCCGTAATTTTGTCAAAATAAATGTCCTCCACTTCATTCATGTTCTTACTGATAAGGACGAATGCAAGTTCTAAGTAATGAGGGGGACGTGTCCTCTGTGTCCCCCTGAAATCTACACCTATGCACGAATAGTTTCCTTTTTTGGAGAAGCTAAAGCAGCCTATAAATTCCTCTGAATTTTACACCATTGTTGCCTAAGTAAGTATTCACTTTAAAAACCTTTAACTTTCTTTTTTAAAGGAGAAGGCCTCAATATTTTTTCTTTGACATGTTAGTCAACTTTTGGCTGGATGTCTTAATCAGTGCCTTCTGAGCAGCACCCCTTAAATGTGACACAGGGAGGGGGGGATGAGAAAGTGTCTGTGTGGTAATGAGCTTACTCTGCCGGCTCCCCTGCCACAGATTCAGTGGTGGCAACATCAGGTTGCTGTCTTGATTCCCCCGGCGACAAAAGAGGAAAGCGTCCATGATGTTTAACCAGCTCCGCCGGGGTCAAGAATGCAGCCCACTGGCGAGGGAACAAAATTCCTGACACAAGTGATCTCTCCTCCCTCCTTTTGAAGTGGGACCCACTGAGATCTCAGAGCACGGCGGCTCCTTGAATCACAGGATCCTCGCTCGTATCCCAGACTGGCCTAACCTGGAGGGTCACCCCAAGTTTACTTTCTCAGAGACGCCGGCCCTGCCCAAAGAAACAGAATCTATGCAGCTTAAACTGTTGGGTGGGCACAAAGGGAGGGTCATCTCTGCCTCTCTGTCTCTCTCTGTTCACAGCCCTGTTTGTTAATGACACAATAGACATGGAAAGACTTTGGTTTTATCTTGAAAAAACAAAACACATTTTCCTTGCAGCCTTGTAACCAATCTGATTAAAAATCTGGCTTTTAGATGGGCCTGAATTCTTAAAGGGCTCAAATGTGCAGGCTTGGATCCTTTCTCAGCTTTAACATGTACACTTATCTCCAGACAACTCTGGCTGCGGTGCCAAATTAAATTCCTTTTACACCATGATGCTGCTCGGCCTGTGAAGTGAAACTGAGAAAATATATTAACCTCATTTAATCAATCAATCAACCAACAGAAAAAAATACTAGTTAACATAAACTGATTTTCTTCCTTCCTCTAATATAAACCCAGAAGAAAAACTCAGTGTGTCAGAGCAGCTGAATCTCCCCTCCTGACTCTGTGCTGTCTGACTCTGGAGGTCAATACAGTTTTATTGGGTTAACATGTTTTAATGAGACACGCGTGCAGCTCTTAACTGAAGGTCTATAAGCTTTTTATCGGCCATGAAACAGACCTGTGGATTCTCCCTCTGCTGCCTGCTGCTAGTCTTATTGCTCATTTAAAAGACAAACAAACAATTAATAAACAAATTTAAGTTAAAAAAAATGTGCAGCAACATTCTGCTGAATCCATCAAAGATTTTAGTGAAGACGCTAATTTTTGTTTTCCTTTTTTGTGCTGTTTTTCAGCGGAAATCACGTTTTCATAGATTTATAGGAAGATAATCTCCCGATATAGTTGTATTGATCAGCCAATATTAAACTTTATTTATGAGTCTAATTAGAATTTATTTTTGGTTTAGTTTGTTTTGTGTCTAAGATCATATTTTTTTGATGTACTTTTTATTTATGAACTTTCGGAAAAAGAAAAAAGGAAAGCAGTACAGAGGAAAAAAAAGACAAATATGAGGTCATGGGATGTTAAAAAAGATAACAAATTTTCCTGTTTAAGATCATCTTAAAAAGTCGTGCTTAAGATTTGTTTTTGGCATTTCTTACTCCTCCTTTTCGTGCGTAATAGACCAAAGATATGGCTTTTATAAGTAATAATTTAAGTCTGAAGTGAAGAAAAACAACCAGAGACTATAGGTTTGGCTCATGTCGAGTATTTTTAGTGTGCAGTATCATAATAGTGTCATTAATTTTATATTTAAAACCATCTGGCAATCAATTAGCGTTGTTCATATGTGACGCAATAGGAGATATTCCTCAGAAAGAATAATCCATTTGCTATATTCACTTGTGTCCGTTAATACACTATATTAACCGGACTTCCAAAATAACAAAGATGGGTTTTATTTTTTATTCATTTTATTCTGTTTTCATGACGCGTCTTTTAACGTGAGCTCCACCCGCAGCTGGTGGTGCTGGTGCGCACTGAACCAGGGGGCGCTGATGAGGAGAAAGTGCGTCTCTGCTGTGTCACCTGGTCTCATTGAAGAGTTGTGTAAATGTGGCTCCAGCTGGCATAGCTGTAGAAAATAAAGTTTCAGGTAAAAAGCGAAAAACAAACATTAATTAAGTGTAAAAACTCCTAAAGAATATTTAACAAAACAAAATAAGATCTCAGTTATTTTATTATTTTATTTTTTCACGTCCAAATGGGAAAATATCGAATACTAATTTTGTTAAAATATAGGTGTGATATAGTATAAATTAATGTATTAATAAAGGGTTTTTTGTCATAATTTATTCAACAAAGCTGGTATAAAATCACACTAACACCCACACAGCTGTGAGCCGTTAGGTTTATTACTAAATATCAATGCGCTAATAAAGTCTGGAACTATCAATAAGTGAGTAAATAAATAGGACTAAAAATAATTCGTAATTTATTATGAAACTGGTGTGTTAACTTTGCTATGGAGGTATCATCTCTGCAGCCCTCGGCCTCTGTCGGCTTGTTGCTCAGTTCATTTATAGTAGTAATGTTCCTGACGCGCACCTCCAGATCCAGATCCAGATCCAGATCTGTCTCCTTAACGCTGCAGAGGTTTTATAAAAACCTGTGGTATTCGGATTATCAGCCGCATGGGATAAAGCAATAAATGGGCCAGTGGGGTCCTGAATGGGTGCAGTGGCGTGAAGGGGAGTAATTACAGCTTCATATTAATTGTGTTTTTTTTTTCTTTTTTTCTGAGCGCACACACACACACACACACACACACACACTGAAGCGAAGCGGTGGTGACATCTAGGAGGGCCAAGTCTTTGTGCTGAACACTTCAAGTTTCAAAAACAAGGCCAATTGAAGCGGCGGAGCTCAAAGCCGGCACCATTGTAGGCGAACACATTGAGTTTTGATTGGGGACAATGGTGTTTCTCAAATTTCTAGCAAAAAGAAAGCCATACTCCATCTGTGATCTCAATGAGCGCCTATTCATGAGCTTCCTTCTTTTCTGCGCCATTCGTTGGTGGAGAAAAGGAGGCAGATGTGGAGGGATAGAGCAGGGGAGAGTGCATTTTAATTGGCTGCAGTGTGTAGGTCTGTCTCTGTCTTTTTTTCTCCCCTCTCTCTCTCACACACACATAGACACGCAAACACACACACACTGGAGTTATATGCCACTATAGGGCTTGCAGAAGGGAGAGCGAGAGAGCCCAATAATCTCGCCGTGTTGATGAACACTTGTAGCCCATTCATTAAACAAAGATAATCCCTGCCAACCTACCTCGGGGGCACAAAAACGGTATTTTTTTCTGTGTGTGTGTGTGTGTGTGTGTGTGTGTGTGTGTGTGTGTGTGTGTGTGTGTCAGATAGAGGCAGAGAGATTGCCTGAGTGCTGGCCAACAGCTTTGGCAGAGAAGGACCCTTCAAATCTTTGAAATATTCATACGCCATGGCAGGGTTATCCCCCATTTACAAATAAGTGTTATTCTAGCGGGTGCAGAGTGATGCTTGAGAGACCTCTCTCTGCCTCTTCAGCTCAAGTGTTTGCAGCACATGGCCTTATTACCCGGCCAATCCTGCTGTAATTTAGCCTGTATGGCTGTTTGTCTTTGTGACTTCTGCAAGGCTGAACTGCAGACTGAAAGCAATCACACTTCCCACAGTCTTCTCAGTTTATTCTCCAGCAGTGGGAAGTACTCAAGTGCTCTAGTCAAGTGCGCATCCTTAACTCAGTATTTCCATTGTTATACTCCTCTTCCACCTCTTTATGTTTATAGCAGGTGTAGTTATGTTGCTGATTTAGTGTTATATTATAAAACATGATGGATTGTTATATTTCAGCGGCACGCAATGTGTGCATTTGTCACCTCCAAAATAAAAACAAAAGTAAGTAGCAAAAATCGCCATAAATTAATGCAGAAAATGCGCAAATTGGTCCAGGAAAAATTCACTGAAATGCAGGAAATTGATGCTCAAAATAAAGACCAATGTATAGCCAAGAGATATTAAGTGGTCAAAATTTAAAAATGTGTTCCACCTCATCCAAAAACTGCACAATCTAGTAATATTATAGAAATAAAACGCTCCTACAGGGGCCATTTTTACGCATGTGTCTTGTACATTTTGCTGGTAATCTTCACTTCGAATACTTCCTGGCATCACTTACACTAAGGGTCCTCATCTTCCATTAGTTGTTTTCATGCACAATTAGTTTAAATGCTGATAATGGCTAATTACAGACCTCAACTATTCTGCGGTGGAAAATAATAATACGCACATTATAGCACATTAAAGTCATCTCCTATCTCCCTGTATGATTACAAATTAACACTCGAGCTGTAATTTATGTTACTGTTTTATGTCAGAGGAAAGCAGGTTATAGACTCCCCCATCCCCGTGTCCGCTGCTCCCCTGACTCTGCCCTTACAGGAATGCATTTAGCTTGATCCATTTCCCCTGCGCAGTGGAGCTGCTGGTGTGAAGTGGCAGGTTAACAGCTTCTTGTCTATAAGCCCGGGCCCTACTCGGTGTGCCCGTCAAGCGTGTAAATACTTCTGTGAAAAACCCCGTGCGTTTCTTTTCTCCGCGGCCCCTTGTCTAACTGCTACTCTAACCTCTGCCTCTGTGTGACAGAGCCGGCTGCTGCAGCGGGAGAGCGCGGGAGGGGATCCGGGCCCAGCCGGGCTGCAGGCGGGGCAGCGGCAGTGGGAGAGGCCGCTGAGAAAGCCGCACCGGGGTGCAGGGGCAGCGGAAACATGCTGCTACATATGTTGGGTCAAGCATGGCCTTTGTTGTGATCTTAAAAGGGTGTTAAAAACCCACTCGGCTGTAGCCTTCCTGAAAGAAATGAAAGCATCGCATAGTTTTTTTGATGCATAGGCCTAATGAAGTGGTTAAAAGAATGTTGGATTTTCTAAGTGCTCACAGTCACTTTTAATTGCGCGGGGGGCATTTTTAATTGGGCCCGGAGAATAATAGTCAACATAATCCCTATCATAATGCATATTTCTTTAAAAAAAATGAACTTTCCGTTAGGCTGTGCCAAAGTAAAACGATGAATATAACCCTGGAGCTGCGCACTGTGCGCGCCTTGGATGAAATCAGTTTAACCAGAGGCTGCGTTAATTTCACTGGACACCCTTCTGAATTAATTAACTTATAATAATATTAAACACAGAGCCGTAATAGTTCTCTATGTGCAAATATGCCTCAATAAACACTTGTTAAGTCCGTGTAATTATCACTTAAAATCCACTCTTATCAACAGTGGAAATTGATGATAAGGGCGATGATAAGTTTTCCTGCAGGAACTTCCACTCTCTCGTCTTTAACTGTTCCCTTTTGTTTTGTCTCGGCCTGTACACACCGAGCAGCCACTCTAATGACAAGTACAGGCTGTTTTATTTTAAAATCATTCATCCTGAGGTGAGAGCAGACGCCTGTAATCTCTCCACTGAGCGCCGGGGCCTTCTCTGCAGTTTGCAACTATCACTTTACCACGCAGGACGGGCAATTTTCATCCGAGTGAGATCGTCGCCCATGCAGATAATTACTTTGAATGTCAAAAAGATGTAGTTTTAATATCGTCTCTATTAGCCTGTTGGCTAGGTAATTAAGGTGCAGATGACAGCGGCGAGGGAAACAGATGGCATTTGCTTACAGTGATTCAGAAAGTAAACAATGAGCCTGGGAGGGGAGAGAGGCAGGGCTGCACACACTGACTCACTGCTGCACACCGAGCAGCCATTTCTTTTTCTTCATCAGCTTTCAAGTTGTTGTTCCTCACTAAGACTGTTGTCACCGTCCTCCAAGGGACCGACAATTGTTGATTTTAAAAAAACATCTATAACTTTTTAATCTGAATTCAAATACCTGCGCGAATTATCTGCAGAGCGAACAGGTGAGGAAGCAGGTGGTTTGCGCGAGTTGCCCTTTTGTAGCTCTGCGCGTCGTGGACGTCTTAAATCTCCGGAAGCATTACAGTATTATCGTTAGTCACTTAATAGGAGGCGAAGGAGGATGACGCACCACCCGCCGCTACACCTTCATTTTATAGAAATTAATCATATGTGAAATAATGCGTATAAATCCCAATATTTCTCTTGCTGATGAAGAAAAAAAAATATGAATGAACAGAGGAACTAGGCGAGTATTTTATTCGCCATTTTAAGTCTGAATTGGTCGATTAATTCTAACCTGGAGGCGGCAAGAGACAACTTAATTTAATTAGACTTTAATTAGACTTTCGTACATTTGCTTCCGTTAATAATAATTGCAACAATAACAATAGTAAAAATAATATCATATATTCCAATTTGTTTTTTCTTTTTAAATTTATTTTATTACTGTGTAGGCTGTAGAATGTAAAGCCAATGTTTAAATTAGAATAATTAATGATAAAAGTTAAAATAAAAATAAATACACAGCAGCCTATTTTTAATCATACGCAATTATCGCACCAGTAATTAAAAAAAAATAATTAAAAATACATATATTTCGAATAATCTCCGTGTGCATTAAAAAATACAAAACAATAACTGTACAATTAAAATGCAATTTTTAAAAAAAAAATCAGTAATTAATAAAATAATTAAACGTGCGCAATCGTGCGTAAAAGCAGAGCCAACTAATTTCTTAAAAAAAAAACAACAACTTTTTTTTGTTGTGCGGCACGGCGTGTCAGACTGATGAAAGGAAAATCCCAAAATTGATCAGCTATTTATGTTTTTTATATTTTTAAAAGCATCGTTAAAAATACGTCAAAGCAAATAATCTTAATTATGGATCACTTTCATTTTAAATATCATCACATTGCATTTTAAAATCAAAATAAAGACACAGAAAACATGTGGTGTGGCATGCTCATTTAATCCATCACTCCATACAACGGAAATTATTTAATTTAGCATATATGCAAAATAATATTTCCAAATACTTTTGGCTGCAAATATTATAGGCAATAATATATTTCAAATCATATTTTTGATGTAGCTTTTATTAGCTCATACAAATCGTATTTTTTTTTTCTTCTTAAGACTTCATGAAACAATGTTTAAACTGCTATAAATTAAAATGTCCAACAGATTTCGTTACACGTCATGCAGCGACCACGAGACGAGGTTATAATTTGGACAGGGTTAAACACTCCGTATTTTCCTGAAGCCGAGTGAACCGTGCACGTTAACCATTTAGCATCATCGATAGCTTCTCTCTCTGCAGTCAATAACCCTCTGCAAATACTCACTCTTTTTCTGACAGATCAAATTTCGCCTCGTCTTGAATCAATAAAATAAATGATACTTACCTTCCAGAGGCTGATGAGATTACAGTCACGCATCATCTTTATTTTGGGGCAATATAAACTAGTCTGTAATTAGCAGCATAAACACACCTAGACGCCAGAATGGAGACTTCATGCCCCAACAATCATGTCGCCAAATGATACAGAATATTTCTTAAGGAAATATAAAGACAGTTCTTGGAAGGGATGAATATTTTCCCTTATTTTAGGGCTATTATTTAATGTTTTAGTGTCCTGCTTGGCAGCATGTCGCCCCCATGGTAAAGCTGAATCAAAGGAATAACACAGGCTATTGTTTTAAATCTATAAAATTCTTTTTTGGAAATACACAGCATCGATTTTAGCTTTCCGGGAACTCCCTTCAGATTCTTAACACTTGATATTTGGAATAAGAACTCAGGTGGACACAGTTGAAAAAAGAGGCAAGCCAATCAGATTGCTCCTTCCCCCTTTGGCCAATGACAGACGCCACATTGTTGTCAAATTTGTCTAATGAAAACGTAGGAGCAACAATAGAGAGGGGAGAGAGGGATCTGTATCCACTGACAATCTCTGGAGGAAGTTAGTGTCTCAGGCTGCGGCGAGTAACAACCTCGGCTCCTCCTGGACAGTTTTAACTTTCTATCGGGGAGGAATGATCGCTCCTGTAGCCTCCTGCTCTTTTCGGATTTAAACTCGACACTATCTTCATATTTTTGCCTCCTCTGCACACTCATTGAACAGTTTACTTTAGAGTTTCGATCATAGATTTTTGCACGGTAACCTCGTCAGTAGACAGACATCGTTGCCTTCACCTGTTGCCCAGAGATGTTGAGATCCACTGAGCAGATGTGAACGGCTCAATACTTGTTCAACTCAATCAGATCGTTCAGAAAAGCGCAGTTTCCTTGTTCAAAGTTCAGCTACATCAGTGAGGAAGGCGGGCATGGATCTGAGACCGGAGCTCCCCACAGTCTCCTCTGCCTCTCAAGTCCACCCGGGAGCGGCAGCGGCCGCCGCGGCAGCCTCCATCCCGGTGTCCATGGCCAGCAACCTTCTGCGCGGCCCTCCGCTCCTGCTGCGCGCCGCGGACAAGTACCCGCGCACCCCGAAGTGTGCCCGCTGCAGGAACCACGGCGTGGTGTCCGCGCTGAAGGGCCACAAGCGCTACTGCCGCTGGAAGGACTGTATGTGCGCCAAGTGCACCCTGATCGCCGAGAGGCAGCGGGTGATGGCGGCGCAAGTGGCGCTGCGGCGGCAGCAGGCGCAGGAGGAGAACGAAGCCCGGGAGCTGCAGCTGCTGTACGGCACGGCGGAGGGACTCGCCCTGGCCGCCGCCAACGGCATCATCCCACCGCGTCCAAACTACGAGGTGTTCACGTCTGTCAACAGCGAAAGTAACTCAGGTGAGTGGAGCACCTGAACGCACCATATAAAGATAAAGAAGTGCAGTTGATTGTTGTTTAATTAGAGCAGGTAGAGGAGTGTAAAAACCTACAGACTTCATGTTTAATATAGACTTTTAACAGAAGAGAAAGGCAGCATTTTAAAAATCAATATAGGCCTCAATATTTCTGATTATTCCCTCCTTTCATACAAAAATATTACGGCCTGTATGACGAGCTTTACGCAGAGACTCAACAGCTATAAATGTGGTTTTGGTTTGTCATATAAATATGAAGATGTGGTTGGTTTATCCTGTATTTGACATTGAGACACTGCAGTTTTAGGGTCCATAAATGTGTCAGTGCTGCCTCTATAAAGGCTTTTGTGATGTAATTTAATTTACTGCAGATTAATACTCTGGTTACTCAGCCCAGTAACATTCACATGTTGCCACATTTGCCCCATCTTACGCAATGTCATATTCTGATCAACAGATTCAAGTATCCAGAAGTATGAGCTGTTCCCAAAGAGCCAGCTGTCCGGATCCGCCACCCCCCAGCAGACTGTGGGCAAACCGGCGTCCACCGAGGGTGACTCGGCCCCTGGCATCTCGTCCCCAGACGGCCGACACGGAGGCTCGGGTTCAGAGAACGGAGACAGTGAGTCTTTCATCAACTCACCGGTGTCCAAGCCTTTAAAAGACGGAGGGGAAACCCCCGGGTCCGTCAGCTCCATCGGCTCCGACTCCGGCTCTGAGACCGACAAAGACGAGCAGGAGCCCTCCCCGTCCTCTGCGGCCTCCCGGCACATGAACGCCATCGACATCCTGACCCGAGTGTTCCCCAGCCACAAGCGCAGCGTCCTGGAGCTCGTCCTGCAGGGCTGCGGCAAAGACGTGGTGCAGGCCATCGAGCAGATCCTCAACAACAGCGGCGCCCAGGGCTCCAACAAGGCCGGGACGGATGAGACGTGGACGGCAGAGAGGGTGCTCCAGACCGCGCAGCAGCCTCCGCCGTCCTCCGCATCCACAACCGCCCCGACGAGGCCCATGTTACCCGGGGCCATGACGCTCAGTAACCGCTCTGCGTTTTCTCCTCTCCAGCCAAACTCCCCGCACTTCGGCGCCGACCCCAGCACCTATCCTCTGGGCACCCACCTGGGACTGAACCCGCTGCGGCTGGCCTACTCTGCGCACAGCCGGGGACTGGCTTTCATGACGCCCTACTCCACCACCGGGCTGATGCCCACCCTGGGCTTCAGACCCCCGATGGACTATGCCTTTAGCGACCTGATAAGGGACAGGACGATGTTACACAAGGAGCAGGGCTACGCCAGCGGCCTGTACGGGCCTTTGGTCAACAACACGCCGGAGAAACAGTGAGGCTGGCGGACTGACCATAGAGACACATTGCATTGTATTTGTAGCCACAAGTGTTGAATGTTCTGGCGAAAATCTGTGATGTGTTTTGGCTACAGGCTACTGTACATAATAGGATTATCTGGCTTGTAGTCAAATGGTCTGAGAGGAAAAAAAACTAAACTCACATATGTGTAATTTTCAGAAATAATTTTATATGTTTGACTAAGAAAGTTTGGATGACATTCCCCAGGTATGAACAAGATCAATAAAACAGCGAGAAGCTGAAAAGATATTTATACATTCCAAAATAAACCACAACGAGAAGATAAAAAAGTAAACCAAGCTGCACTAAATGTGCTTTTATTACTGATTTTTATGTCGATTCTGCAGGATTTAAAATAAAGTAACGAAGTAATGATTTATCAGAGTTATGACTTTTTAAAGCCCATCAAATTTTTCAGCTGGCTGGTGAAACTGAAGTGCATATGATGCTCAAAATCAAACTTTAAATATGCATTTCTCTCTCACACACACATGGAATATTAAATGAGGCAAATTAAGTTATTATAACATGTAGATTACGGATGTTAACCCTATTTCCTGATGTACAAGTTGAACTAATGACGTGTAAATGCCATCCCTCTTTTTGTTCTCTTATGTATTATTTCACTTCTCACCTGTTTGTTTTAGTTCATTTCCAACTGCCTGTATTATATATTGCATTTGGTAATATGAAACGCTATGCTATATTTGACTTTTCATTTATCCGTTAGTCAGCTCAGATATTTTTGTGACAAAGTGCTGGATCAAGTCAGTTCATCTTCAAATGTTACAAGCTGTGCTGTCACATTGTATGAATATGCTGGAAATAAATGTTATTTTAAAGAAAGTGGGAACAGTGTAATTACTTTGTGTTGAGACAGAGAAAACATCCGCGTGTTAACACGTTTTAATTTGGGAATGGAGCATCGAAAAGTGTGCCAGACGGTTTGGTCTCTGGTGGGTAAAACATTGTTTCTGCACCGGAACAGCGGCCTGCTGCAGGCACTCATAAATCATACCTGCGTGTTAGATAATAAAATAATAAGGCCAAAATACTAGATAGATAGATAGATAGATAGATAGATATTTTCTCTACATTTGCACATGCATTAACTCGTTGCGTTCAGGCTGTTTTTATGTCTGGTTTTTCTTAGGTAAATAAAACAGAAGGTGCACACACAGTCTCAATAAAGTGGACAAACACAAAACTTACTATTACATTTTTAAGTTTTTGTGACATGAATTACTTTAACCTGCCCCACGCATTTTATCAAGTGTGTTTGTTTTAGCGCAAAAAAACATTTCATAAAAGAACTGTTGGCTTAAAAAAAATTTTTAAATTGTGTTTCTTGCTTTTCAATAACACACACGATCTTGCAGTAAGCACACATATAATATACACACATATATATAATCCTAGCGGTTGTTGATACCAAGAGGCTGTGAAGGAGCAGTAAAATATTTATTTGGATTGCGTTCGTACTTTTAAAACCAACCAGCAGGCCACTTTCAGCTCACAGACATTTGAAGGCCCTGTTTTTAAATTTGTAGTCTTTATCCATTTTATTTATGTATTTATTTTTTTAATTAAATCAAATGATTAGATTAATTAATTCATATTAGTTTAGATAAACTTGCCTCCTTATGAAGTAGTTGTCTGTACGAATCAAATACAATAGCTAATAGAGGCGCAGTGACAGCCCAGAAATAAATAAATATCAAATACATAAAAAATAAAAATAAAGTAAAAGGTGTAAAGTGGGGTTATTTATTTCAGTGTAAGAATAAAAAAAGCCAATTTTCCGTTTGGCAGTCATGCTTTACTTATAACCAAACATTAATGTGGAAACCTGCATAACTGTGTATCATAAGAAAAATATTTGGACCATGCAATGTGATGGGAGGTACCTTGACATTTTTATTATTATTTTTATTACTTATTTATTTTTTGAGCAACGTTCATATCCTTTATTAATCCTTCGCCCAATATGTGTTTTAAATAACATTATTCTGTGAATAATGATGTCCGACTGGTCGCCACAGTTTTGCTGCCTGTTGTACTGGTAAAGAACTGAGAACACTCTCACCGCCCACTCCGGGATTTCACCGCCTCCAGAGAGAGCTCACCATTTTCAAAGAGCAGTGGCGCCACCTGCCGGTCATTTGACGTCAGCACCACGCAGTCCAACGACTACTACAGCGCCGATTAAATGTTTAACGCTGATTGGCTGAGCGGTAGAAACAGAAATGTCTGAACAAGGTGAGCGTGAAGCGCTAACAACCTTCGTTGTGATCATTTTTTTTAAATTTAGTTTCTTTGTTAAGTATTAATAATAAATCATATGTACACAGTCGCATCTTATATATATGTGTCCACAAATTTAGGGTTGTTGAAACAGGGTGACAAGAGAAGGACATGACTAACTAACTAACTAAATAAATAAATACAGGAATAAGTAAGACAAATAAATAATAATATCAAATTAAATTAAATTAAATTAAATATCCTCACATAATTATATGAAGCACAGACAGTTATATTAATATATGTATATGCACATATCACCACATTCAGCATAGTGACCCACAGACTAATGACCAACCAAATTTATATGGGCAGGTGTGTGAATATAGAACTGGAGCAAAAACCTGCAGCAGAGCCCACAGAGCACCTAACAGCATGTTAAAAGTTTACTGGCTGCTTAACTGGCATGAAATACAGATTTTTACAACAATAATTCCCATCCTGTCAATTTATTATTTAATAACCCGCACATACAGTAGGTCTATGTAGAGTGAACATACATTCATGCTGCCTACATTTTCTTAGTGGAACCAGTTCCAACACATGATATGAGTCTCCAAAATCATAAACATTACTCCCCTTAAACCCTGTGTTTCCCTCAGGTCCTGTCATATAAGATAAGATCATGCTTTATTTGACCCACAGCGGGGTACATAAAATAAGTAAACTGTACAAAAACAAGAGCAGTATAATAAGCAAACAGTATAAAAACACAAAGAAATATAATAAGGAAGCATCAAAAAGAGGCAGAATATAATATAGAGACAGACTGAATGGCTGATTTTACATTATCCACTGATGGAAGTATAGATATTGCATACCATATCAGTGATATAATGTTCTGATGTGCTCTGGAACACTAAAACATTTCCTTGTCCTAGAAGAAGCAAATGACAGTATAAATAAATGTGGAAAGACAATAAGGCTGGCTATCTGCAGCCATCACTTCAAACAGCCCACACTACTGTTAACGCTGCTTATGTGGAGGATACAGTCCCTACACATTGTGTGCAGCACAGACAGCACCACTAGATGACAGTCTTGTCTAACAAATGACATATGCAACACTGCTATAAAATATTACACATGCCAGACATCTGTAAGAGCCAATATATAGCTCACAGTGGGTCCTTATAGCTGTGAGCATTAATGTGACTGATTGCAGCAAGGTTTGGTGATTTAAGCATAATGTTAACTCCCAATTTGCACTATCATCTGTACAGGATGTACATTATGTCTGAAATATACCTCATGTTTTCATATATTTCATTTGTTTCAGTTGAACGTATTAACCTGATGAACAGGACCACATTTTATTTCTGTCTGTGTGGAAACAGGTGCTGGCTGTGGTTTTTCATTTGCCTGCCACACACTGTACAGTGTCCTCTGCTGGCCACTTGTGTGCAGAGCACCGGGTAAGAGCGTTGCAGCCACCATGCCAAACCTGAACAGGATTAGCCTTGATGCTGCCTCATTAAGCAGACTCAATGGTGTTCCTCTTTTCTGCTCAGTTACCGGTGACTTACGCTGATGTGTGGCCCAGAGAACAGCAGACAGCAGCACCTGAAGGTAAACACCATGGTTTGCACTACATGTGTTTTAGAAATCATGTTTGGAGACACTGTCTGAATGTATTTCATGGAGCTGTTAGTCATGTTATCACAGAACATCTGCCACATGTTGTGTTATGACAGACGTGAGATCGTTGACCCCTGTGACCCCACAATGTGAGAAAGAAGCAAAGGAGGAGCGTGAGTCTGTGGAATAATGCTGGTCTGCTACAGTGAATGCACAACTATGTTTTCCATTCTCTGTGTTCACTAATGAATAATTAGACAGTGGCAGATAAATGGCCACAGGCTCCCAGAGTGCCGCAGAGAGAGAGACAGAGAGAGAGAAATCCATTTAGGTTATTACTCCATACATAAAACCCATTTTCATTTTCGGAGCTGCTGTTTGGTTTACTGTCAGAATAACAAATAGATAACGGCAAAACAAACCAACATTGAGACAAAAACAATTGTGCACATTCTGTACTGAATTTAGAGTCTTGACTCTTACAGCCCAGTAAACTCACGGTGAAATAGATAAACGAATAAACAAAATAAACAAATAAAGTCTTGTTGGGCGACAGTATATGCACGCAGACATTTTACAGCTCTGCTGGCTCACCAGCAACAGCGTTGTCTCAATAATAAAACAACTGGTGTTAAAATAAGTAAAACTGTTGCTGTAAACAGGAGTTGAACTCGTCTCCACCAACATCCACTGTTTCGTTTCATAACGTAGCTGCTATTGTGAGGAAATGGTGCTTTCTTGTTATGTAGCACAAAGTTACAAATGACTCCGAGGCTTTTCGGGCCCCTGGGGGTCTGGGGTCCTGAGCAGTTTCTCACTTTGCACTGTGAGTATTTCGAGAGCTGTAGCTCCCACTGTTGAAAAAAATGTAAGAAGAAGTGTGACTATGGGAAGAAAGGGAGATGAAAGCACAGCAAAAGGGTGAATGTGTGTGTGTGTGTGTGTGTGTGTGTGTGTGTGTGTGTGTGTGTGTGTGTGAGGGGTCTTGTGCCTGAGCAGTCAGGTGAGGAGTATTGAACGTGGGCTCCTCGCTGTATGCGTTAATAACAAAACACCCTTGGATGGTATTGATTCAGGAATCTCATTCCCATCTGTCCTTCGAAGGGTCCTTTCATCATTCTGCCCCGGGAGCGCCCTTCACCAACCTCACCCCCCTCACACACTGCCCCGTGTCCCTCTGTCTCTCGAACCTTCCTTCCATCATATGTGGTATCCCCTTCACATCAAAGCATCTGCTCAGTAAAAACCTCTGTGTTCCTGTGGTGTGTCAACCCTGGGTACACGGTGCTGCTCATGATGTGGGTTTTGTTGAAGGTTTAGGAATCGTTAGTGTGGTAAAAAAAGAAAAACACTGATGTGGCTCATATCTCTAAATGTCCATCATTTGATTTGAATCTAATTTTGTCAGTAAGGCATTTTTATGTTTTGTCCTCAGAGCCTGGAGCTGATGTGATGCGATGGTCCTCTACTTGGTGTGATGTTTCAGAAACCCGCCTACCATGTTCAAGCTCACAAGGATGCAGGTGACAACTGTGAAGGAATTCCAGGTAGGCAAATATACTCAGCATGCGGCCTAAATCTGGATGAATAACACCCCAAAATACAGAGAGTCAACACAGGCACACACCTACCCTCAATGCTGCTAACTGGGTCAAGTCAGCAGCTCTAAATTTTGGCAAAACCAGGTGACCATATGTGGGCTACAACTGTGGCTGGATGAATCTGTTTAAGGGCCCCAGTGAAAGTGTGTTGTTGGGCTTCTTGTTGCCTCCAAGTTCCCATCACGTACAGTGCATATAGCACTATATTTTTCCCAGAGACACAGAAACCAACCAGTATTCCCACACTGGGATACTACTGGCCCCAGGCTGTCTGTATATCAGTTTTCATGGCTGATATATGAGAGAATGGAAACACAGACTTTGTGGTAGTTTAGCCTCTTTTTTGTTGTTTTGGGTCTCTTTGTGGCCATTTGATGTCTTCATTTAGTTAATTTGCATCTCTTTGTAGTCATTTTGTGTCTCTTTTTAATTGCTTTGCGTCTCTTTGTGGTCATTTTGTGTCTCTTTTTAGTTGCTTTGTGTCTTTTTGTGTTCATTTTGTGTCTCTTTTTAATTGCTTTGCGTCTCTTTGTGGTCATTTTGTGTCTCTTTTTAGTTGCTTTGTGTCTCTTTGTGGTCATTTTGTGTCTCTTTTTAATTGCTTTGTGTCTCTTTGTGGTCATTTTGTGTCTCTTTTTAATTGCTTTGTGTCTCTTTGTTGTCATTTTGTGTCTCTATTTAGTTTATTTGTGTCTCTTTGTTGTCATTTTGTGTCTCTATTTAGTTTATTTGTGTCTCTTTGTGGTCATTTTGTGTCTCTTTTTAGTTGTTTTGCGTCTCTTTGTGGTAATTTTGTGTCTCTATTTAGTTGCTTTGCATCTCATTGAGGTAATTTTTTGTCTCTAGTTTATTTGTGTCTCTTTGTGGTCATTTTGTGTCTGTTTTAGTTGCTTTGCATCTCTTTGTAGTCATTTGGTGTCTCTTTTTAGTTGTTTTGCATCTCTTTTTGGTCATTTTGTTTTTCTTCAGTTGCTTTATGTCTCTCTGTGGTCATTTTGTGTCTATTTGTAGTTGTTTTGTGTTTCTTTTCAGTCATTTTTGTTACTTTGCATCTCTCCGTGGTCACTTTGTTTCTCTTTTTAGTGTCTTTGTGCATCTTTTTAGTAATTTTGTGTCTTTTAGGTGCTTTGCATCTCTTTGTTGTGGGGATTGTGTTGCTTTCTTGAGTTGCTTGGCATCTCTTGACAACAGTCATTTTGTGTCTCTTATTTTGCCCTGTTCAGTAGTTGTTGTGAGTCTCCTTGTCATCATTTTATGGTTATTTTTGTTTATTTTGAGTCTCTTTCTGTTTGTTTTTTTGTCTCTTTGAGTGAAATTTTGCAGGTGAAAGCCAGGGAGGCCCCTGACACTTTGGGCTCCTGGGTCTGTGCCCAGCAGGCCCATTCAGTATCCATCCATGGTTAGTTTGTAGTAATTTTATTGAATATATCTTTATTTGATATCATTCCTCTTTTAAACAAAACATAAACAAAAAAAATATCTAAGGTTTTTATAACTAGATTTTGGCACAGGACCACTTTGGAAAATTAAATACTAATGTGGCACTTGACTGAAAAAACAAATGACACACAGTGAACCTGGTACAGATGTCCACTTTGCCTGGTTGGTAATTCAGCCTTTGCCAGAGCCAGCTCTTATTTGGTTTACCGATGCCAGGACACATCCAAGAGAGCAAACACACAGCTGCCACCGACCCAACTTGGCCGACTACCTGGGAGATTGCTTTTAAAACCAGAAACCAAATAGCACAAAAAAGGTTGTTATATCAAACCAAATTAGCCCCTCACTTGCTCAGCTTGTCCCATAAGAGCTCCTCATGTAGCCCACCTTGGCCCCATTATTAGCTCAGCAGACTGTAAAATGCTAAAAAAATTAATAATATACTAATGTTAACAGGCATAAAGAGAGACCAGCAGCAGTTGCCAGCGAGTTATCTGTACCCTGCAAGTACCCAGATGGCCTGTGTGTATTTATAGTGTGTTGGTTAAATCTGCTGCTGTTGGAACCACAAACGCCACAGGCTCCTTCTTTCTGTGTGGCAATTAAACAGCACACAGCTGATGTTGGAGGAAAAACACATACCTACAAAATGCCTTTAATAGCAAAGACAAGAAACCCAATTTATATGAAAATCGACAATTGGAGGTTTTTACCCACTTCCACAGTCGTTGGCGTCCCCAAAACAAGTCAGCACGCAAATGACCACGTAAACATCTGATTCAGGCGAGGAGGAAAGCAAAACTGCAGCGACTGGTGTTATTTTCTCCAGTGACAGCAGTGACAGTAAAGTAGCAGGTGTCTACAGGGAAATTGGGGAACGTGCACGTGGTGGGTGGTGTGTGCACGTGGTTGGCACGGCGCTCTCGGAGACGCTTCATATGAGTTTTAAGGATAAATGGACGTCAAGCTGTGCCGACACAGCATGAGCACACTTAATCTCCTCAAGTGGAGAGTGTCAGTCAACACTGCTGGGGCAGATAAGGTGTGCTGGAATGTTAAAGTGTGTGTGTGTGCATGTGTCTGTGTGTGTGTGTGTGTGTGTGTGTGTGTGTGTGTGTTGGGTTGTGTAAGATTTCAGTTTGTGCACATGAGTTTGTCATATGTGTACGGTATGTGCTTGTGTGCATGAAATCCTACAGGAGATGTAGCATACCTTTCCTGTGAGCATGATGAGCTCCCTACCTTCAACACACACACACACACACACACACACACACACACACACACACACACACACACACACACACACACACACACACACACACACACACACACACAAACTGTCATGCTGTACATCATTGTTAAAGTGTAAAATGCTAAATTTAGCACCCCTCCCCAGGAACTGTTTGATCACCACTCCTGCGCGCAGTTTGCACGATTTTTAATGTTTGTCTTTCTTCTTATAGTTGTTGTTTATTGTGAAGTATTAGTGGAGCACGTGTGTGTGCGTGTCTCAGCAGCCTCTCACTAAATGTTCAGCGACATTCGACTGACTGACAGAAGTAGGTCTATGTGAGAACAGCTCTTCCCTCTCTGGCTCTTTTCCTGGTGAGATCTCCTCCTCAACATCTTCCTCACTATGATGGAGAGGTTTTTGCACTCCTCTTCCTCTCCCTCTGTCTGTATTTCTCCTCACTCTGTCCTCCACAATGTTGTTTCCATCCACTCTTCTTTCCTTCTGTTTCTTTCTTTCTTTCTGCTCCTTTTTCTTTTTTACTTACAGTGTTTTCAGCCTCCCTGCTCTGAGTGAGAGTCATCAAATGAAGATTAAAGACGCTTCTGTTTCCACTGACAAGCACACACCCACACACTGACTCACACACGCACACACACACACACACACACACATGAATATGTGCATACACACACACAGATAAGAACACACACAGTCAGGCACCGGGCACACACAGAGAGACTCACATGCTGAAGTACACATGCAAAAAACTTTCATGCAATGCGCACACACATACACACACACACACACACACATACACACACACTCGCCCCCTCGGGAAACCTTACACAATTATGGCTAGAATGGGATTCATTCTCAGCCTTCAACAACTCATTAACTGCATATTGCAAATCGTACGTTTCAGCAGAAAGCATTGATGAGGAACAGCGAGAACGGGGGCTTTGGGAGAGGCCAGCATCATTTTAACGTGTGTTCGGAATTTATTAGCATATCACATATAGTACACTGTATGTATATTATATATGGAGGGGATAGGAAGGAATGGAAACAGTGATTTTTTTATAAGACCTGCAGGTCAAATATTTGCAAATGTTTAGCTTTTTTTCTAATGTGCATGAAATCCAAGGCAGGTAGAGTCCGTCATATTAGGGACAAGCTAGATAAGCTGTTAAATAATAATACATGCAGCATATAATACGCTGACATAAAGTATAAAATACATACATTCACACATCCTGGTGCTGATTTGCCAGCAAACCACAACGATCCCTGAACCAAGTAGGGTAATATAAACCATAAAAAGCTTTGTCTGATTCTGTGTGCTGAGTATACTGGCTTGTTGGCAATTTAAATATTTTCTAAAGTATATATTGTCATTCAGTTGTCCTTGGCTTTGCACAATAAATAACAGATCTCCTGAGAGCGGTTAGGAAGACAAGTGCAGAACCTGAAACAGAAAAGCTGAATTTATCCTTATCTTCGGATCTTCTGTGTGTTTCTCTCTGTGGTTTTGGTTTGAGAGGTTTACAGTTTCCTTATCGGTTTGATTAGGGGAGAGAAGTTTGTGGTTTGAGAGCAGAGAGCAGAGACAGAGAGCTGTGCAGAGGTGCAGCTGCAGCAGGCTTCAGCTGATACGTGACCAGCTCATTAAAGTTTCATTGGCTCTTTGTTTCCCCTTTGGGTTATCCTTCACAGACCAGGTACTCTCACTCACAGGAGCTCAGTCAGTGCCCACGCATCTGTGAGCGTGTGTGAGTGTGTGTGAGTGTGTGTGTGTGTGTGTGTGTGTGTGTGTGTGTGTGTGTGTGTGTGTGCAAGGGTTGAGAATATGTGTTTGCCCCTTATGACACACCCTTCTCGGTTGAGCTGTAACAAAGAACGGAAATGCTGTCTCTCAAACACACAGAAACAAACACTCACACGTTTATTTAGTCGCTGTATTTGTGTCGTGCACCAGTTTTAACTTTCACACACACACACACACACACACACACACACACGCTGAGCTGATGAGTCACTGAGTCTCAAATTAGCACATCCTTTCTTACTGGTGTTTTAATTGAAGATGGGAGATGGGATAGGTTAACAGCGTTGTTAGCGCAGCTTGGTGGAGCAGGAGGGGGGGAGGCTGTTCTCCACCAGGTGAAAGAATTAGTGTTGTACAGCTCAGAGGAGACCAAGAAGTGAAAGCATGCATTACCTTTAACTTGCACCACCCACTCAGAGTCAGACCTGTAGGACCTGGCCGAAGCTCGAAGATTATTTTAGATTTATGATGGAGATCACAGGCTTCGACACTTCAAGACAAATAGAAATGTGACACACACTCTGAATGCTTCATCTAAACTAGTACTAGTTTGCTATTTATCAGTGTAATGTAGTGACTGTAATGCTTTGGGTGCATTATGTGGGGAACACATCACTCAGGTGGGCAAAAAATGGGAACTACAGTAGAATCAAAAGACAGGCCATTCATTGCCTGGGTCCGGACCGTCGAATCTGCCCACTTTCTCAGTTGAAGAAATACAAAAACAAAAACAAACGATCCTATCAGCACCATGGTGAGACTAATGCTGTGGCTGCCCCCATGGAAATCGTTCACAGTGGATGCAGCGTCAGACTGAAGATGGAAACAAAGTGTAACGAGTTGAAAGTTCTGTCTGATATCAGGCAAGGCCATTCATTTAGAGCGACAAGATATAATTTCTACCCATATTAGCAGCATCTCAACAACTACTTGATGCACTGCCATGCAATTTTTGTAGACATTCATGATCCTCAGAACCCTGTTGCTCCAAAAATCCCATGTTTCGATATCCAGGATCAGCTAATCCATCTTACTTTTGTGCTGGTTTTTCAAAGCATCATTGGATTGGATCACCCTGATCCAGATACAAACTTTTTAAGATTGCCAAATCTGGATAACCAGTGCTCTAAGTAGGATTGTACATCACAGTGTGGGCAGTTTGTCAGCAATCACACTGCAGTTACTACTTATCGCCACAGGTGCCGCCAGAGAGAATGAGAGATCTTGGAGGTTGTAACTCAAAGCCTTTCAGTACAGTAGGGTATAAAAAAGAGGAAGTGTCAGTGAGCTGTCAGTATCAAATAAAAAGTATTTAATAGATACCCTAAAGTCAGCTTAAACTACGGCAAACTACAAATGATTGTGTACATATTTGATCAAGTTAAAAGTTTTGATTTTGTTCCTGAAATCTACCCTGAATCCATCCCTTTGCTGGGATCAGGATAATCTTGATTTTTTGGATCAAAGGTATCTCAATCCTTCGAAATTTGCGAGTTGCGAACAAAATATATATTGAAGCTTGGTTCCTGGTCAAAATCAAGACTGGATTATGTGATTTAATCAGATTTCAAATTCTTTTTTCTTTTGAACAACCCATAATCATAAATCATCACAAATCATTATTATTTGACAGACATTAACGTAATGTGATGTGATGTAATAATGTGCAGACATTATTTGATCCAATCTGTTGAAATGCGATCAGCTTACTTCGGAACAACTGTCCCCAAAGGATGTATCCCACTCATTTTGGTGATCCCCTGGCTTTTCCTCTAGCGCCGGCATGAGATTGACAGTTTCAGCAGTTTATCCATGGTACTATGATGATTCAGTTCTTCAGTTATCCTGTGAAATATCTGAGCCTGGTCTCACATCGAAGTCATGGAAATCTGTTGCTTAGGCAGTGACTTGCAGTGTCAGAAACCAACAAAAAAGGCGCTCTTTAACGTCAGCATGATACGCGGCCGGTTGCCGTTATAGTTTATCGGTGCCTGGCGGCGTCAGAAGGGAAACATGGCAGGACATGGACAAAAGTTAAAGCCAGAAAAGTCCAAATTGGGCGGGCAGTAGGGCTAGTGGATGGGTCCAACAAACACCGACTTTTACACAAGAAAGCAGTGTTTGCGTCTTATGGACATGGAAAGTCCATGACCAAATGTCAATATGTGACGAGGTCAGAGAGTGAGAATGTGTTGAATATCTACCAGATGTATTGACATTTTGTAGATATTCATGTTCCCCAGAGGATGTATCCTAATGACTCTGGTGATCCCTCTGACACTTCCTCCTGTGCCACCCAAAGGTTGATATTTATCAGAGAAAACCTGCATCTGAGTGGGTGAATATATCCTTAAGTTACAAATGAGGTAAGTTGTTTTCTGCCAAATTGGCAAAAATGAAACAAAATGTATAGATCTGTTTTCGTTATTACCTCAGGGATCAAAGAGAGGGAAAACAGTTTTACTGTGGGTTTAAACAAACATGATGAGCACACTGCTGGATGGGCTTCTTCCACAGCTGCCATCACGTGGCTTGTACTTGCTTAGGTAATAGTGTGATCTAATTAGGGCGTTGGAAAAATCTCCTTCGGGTCTTGGCAAGCTCTGTGCAACATTCTCAAGTGTATTTGACAATTCATTTATCGAGCCAAGAGTTATTTTTCCGAGGCAGGTGTTACTAGGTAGATCATTATCAAAGTAGCGACATCCTCCTCTGACGCATAAACGCTCAAACGGGTGTCAAGTGCAGCACAGACGCTGAGGGTAGGCGTTGTTGGTGCCGGTCCTTCAGGATTAGAGTGGAAAACAAACTTCATGCACACACACACACACACGCACCGCACAGAACTACACACACTAGCACAGAGTAGAAGAAGAAGTGTGATAAATTATGTTGTTTTGGTCTGTGGATCTTTGTAAATTGAATTGAGAAAAGTGAAGATAACAGGAGAAGTGAGAGGAAGACAGAGACAGAGAGGGAGAGATGAAGAGGAGAAAAAGAGGGAAACTGGGTCAGGCAGGAGAGTGAGGAGGTGGGGCAGAGGGGAGGACTGGACTGTAGAAACATTATTGACACCCCCCCTACTCCCTCCTCCTCCTCCTCATCCCCCCTCCAGCGTCCACCCCCAGTCTCTGACCAGCAATTACACCTCTCCAAATTATGATCTATACCGGCAGAGTGGACCTGACCACGGATGGAGATAGATGGAGATAGATTGATCTCTATCTCCTCCCTCTCCCCTCTCTTTCTCTCACGCTCTCTCTCTTTCTCCCAGGTTTGCCGATGGAGACAGATGGCGCGGGGCCCCTGGCCTCGGCCCCTGCAGATTGATTATTGATCAGGAGGACAGAGATGGATCGAGGGGTGGAGAGGACACCGAGGAGCGGGGAGAGGGCTGCGGAGAGGAGGCGGAGGTGGAGAAGTGGGAGGATTTCAAGGAATTTATGTTTTAAGAGTGGGGCTAAAGGATGGCAGGATGGGGAGAGGAGGAGGAGGAGGAGGAGGGTGAGGATGTGGGTACGGCAAAGGTTTTCTTTAGCTCGGCCATCACCTTGAGAGGGAGCTATTGACTAAGCTCCAGATTTATGGCCAAAATCTAAAGTGTTTTGGATTCTGTTCAGGATTTCTAACTTATAGCTCATACTTTGTCAATGAATGTCCCACGCTCTCTTTAAATAGACTTTAATCATTGCTATGGGTGCACATGCTGCATATCTAAAAGGCAAACCTCTTATGAATGAAGAAAAATAGCTTTATGTTGAGACTTGGCGTCGTGCAGGTTGAACTTAAAGGGTCACATGATTCATTTTGCAGATACAGAATCATCTAAACTTTCATTTATGTTGTATAAATGTATAAAAGTCACACTCAAAATGTCTTTTGTACATTGTCTACTTATCACCCGTGGGTGTAGGCTGGTTGTGTGTGAGTGGTTGGCCCTGTGTTTGTGGGATGAGTGTTTGTGAGCGTGCTGATGTGTTGGGAAGGTGAAGCTGTCTCCCCCTGCCAGACAGATGGCTATCAGCAAGGCTCCAGAGAGTGAGTGCTGCTTTACAGCAGAGCCAAGAGGTTAAGCTGCAATCTTCACTGTCTCTCTCTTATTTTTCCCTCAGTCGCTGTACCTTTCATCTTCTCTGTGAGCATGTGTGTGTGTGTGTGTTTGTGTGCTCATTTACTCCCTTTGCACTCCTACAGTATGTGTGAATATCAGTGTGCGTGATAAAGGAACAGAAGGAGCCTGTTGGCTGGTACGCGTGAGTGTGCTGGAGGCAGATACTGGAGGAAATAAACGACATGCAGGCAGCTGCCCAGCTCAAAGTTTACACTGGGTGCCATCACTGATGGCAATTCCTGACTGTGTGTCCTCCCAAAGTCATTATTTAACTTAAAACGATTCTATTCATCTTTCAGCATTTACCAAAGTGCACACAAGCAGCCGAGAAATTCATGATTTTATACAGACAAATCCTTATTTTGACTGCGTTCTTCTCTTTTCTTTTTTTCTTTTGATTTTCAAGGTGGTGCCAGCACATCCATATGTACTCCAGCCCCCAGGCAGAGTGGGAGTAGTGTCCCTGGAGGAAGCATCTTTGTGGGCTTCAGGGAGTGGGAGGACTGGATGGATACAGGATGGAGATCTGGGTGGCTCAATTTGCCCCTGCGGCTTTATTTAGCTGCTAACAGCCTGAAGGAAAGTTGCTAAATTAGGATTTGCCTGTGTACATGTCTATTTTTGTGTTTGAATTTTTGATTACAACACGTATGGTGTCAGCAGGAAGCGTTTTGTGGATAGTGAAAAGTTAAGTCCAGTGTGTAGGATTTAAGGGCATCTACTGACAAAAATGTATATGATGTTCATAACTATGTTTTCATTAGTGTATAATCACCTAAAAATTTGAATTGTTGTATTTTCATTACGTTAGAATGAGCTGTTTCTCTACATACAGCAGGCCCTCTCCCATAGAGTCTGTCATGTTGCTCTACAGTAGCCCAGCAAGGACAAACCAAACAGAACGTTTTCACGTCGGCCGCCGTAGTTCTACACGCTTGGCACATGGGTGAAGTTTCAGTTTTACAACCTCAACACTACATGCCACTAAAGCCTTTAAAGCTGTATTCAGTAATTTAGTTTTGACAGTGATTCAAATGACTATAATTTGATATTTTTTATTGCCGTAATGAGCCCACAGAGAATTTTCACCTAACACTGCAGTTTCCTTCAGCTCAGTGGCGCAGTAAGCATCTTTCATCTCACTGATTATGTTTTCTGGCCCACAAAGCACTGCTATCATAGGCCCCCTGATTTCCACCCACGCACACACAGACAGAGTAGCCTAGCTTACTTTGGAAGCTGAAAGCACAACAATAGCATCATGTCTGCCTGCCTGTCCTCTAAAGGCCCACTGTACTCTACCTGCCCTGCACCACACAAAACAAAGTTAGCCACTAGCTGGTGGACACAGTGGAACATTTAGCAGCTAAAGAGCAAAAAATTTCCCTCGGGAGTTGGTTGAGACCAAAACAGAGCTGAAAGTAGACGAAATATTGGGGTTACATTTATTAGGAAGCCAGAAACGCAACTCCAAAGAGATGCTAATGTTGCTCCGTGTCTGCCGGGTATGTAGAGAAGCACTCTGTGCTAACAAGTTCCACCATATCAACTTAAAAAGCAGCTAGTTTCTACTGCCCTCATGTGGGTAAACAAATCACTTACAGCAGGTTTAAAACAGATTTAGGCTACATCCACACTTATACGTTTTCACCTAGTGTCCACACTACTCTGACATTTTGAAACCCCTAAAGTAATGACCCATAAAACACTGCTGACCCCGTTTTAGTTTGAGAGTCCATGATTGTGTTTGAGCCTGGACAAGTGAATACACAGACTCCAGCACTGGCTTCCTAAGTTGGTGTTATCAGTCACAGCTTGCCAAGTCAAAATATCATTCCTAGCTAGGTCTTCATACCTTCTGTGATTTTATCCTTCTTGTGTAGGTACTCCTTTTCCACTGCCATGACTTCCTCCAGTAACTGGTAATGCTCCCCATACTGCTCTAATAAGTCGTTATATTTGCTGTGCATCAACCCCTAATCTGTTTTCTGCTGCATTGACCACCTTATACTCATGTTACCTTCACGAACAGTTCCACCTTGTCATTGGGCCCAAACAAAATTAAATCTGGTCTTACTTTTCGCCATCTCGAAGTGTTTTCTGTGTCATGATACAGGTTTTTTTTTTGTAGTTGTATCTCTAGAATTTGTTTGTTGGGTTTTTTGTTTGTATTCTTCCTTCTTTCATGTTCATTTATGTTTAAACTGTTTCCTGTCTAATTTTGTGGATTCACTCCCTATGTGTCATGCCTGCTTTTATTTCCTGTTTTGTGTGTCTTTGTCAGCCCCGCCCTGATTAGTTTCACTCACCTGTTCTTACTCCTCCAATCAGCCTTCCCTCATTTACCCAGGTACACACCTGCCCTACTGTACGTTAGCCTCGTTAGTCCTTCCCTGCTCCTGAGTTTTTCCCAGCCAATCAGCTCCCTGCCTGTTCTTCTACCTCACCACTTCATTCCCCTCACCTTAGCTTCTCCACCCATCTCTCCCACCTGCACGTCATCCCCTCATCAGACTAGTTTGTATTTGAGTCCTCGTTTTCAGCTAAGTCTTTGTTGGATCATTATTTGGTTGTGTGATACTTGGTTGCTGTTTCCTGGACTAAAAAGTGATCTTTTTGAGCTCCTGTGGTCTCCTGCGTTTGGCTCCACCTTCTCCACACCAGGTAACATTTCTGTAACAAGGCAAACAGCAGAGTAGACTTCCTGTTTACAGTGGTATGCGCATGCCCAGTGTACATGAATGGTCAAGTGATATGCAACTTCAGGTGCTAAAATGCTTGTGTGTACAGATATTTTCATTTTAAAATGTACCTGTGTGGATGTGGCTTGAGAGACTCCTCTGAACTGACAAAAGGAAGACAGTCTCAGGTTTGGCTTTGTTGCTGGATTGGTGGTTGAGGCATGTGTGCAAAATGTCATATCAACATAAATTTAACATACAACTGTTTCATGGGGCCGTGTAATGTGAGTGCATTGTTGCTGAAACTACATATCTGCATTCATATAATATTTATTACATAATTTTTGCACTTATCCACAGCCCATGAAACACAAGCTGGTGGACCAGCTCTCGAAGATTTAGCTGGAGTATGTAATACATCCTGACGTTTAGCAAGTTAGTGTTTACAGCGTTAAAAGGCTGCTTTCAGCCACATTACACATGCACATCTCCAGGATTGACTGTGTGGCAGTGGGGTTAATGAAGTTTCTCTCCGCTACGCCACAGAGGAGAATTATCTAGTGAAGCGGGAGATGGCTGGCTCTCTTTCTGAGTGTCAACAAACAGTGGGGGAGTCCTCCATAAACGACAAGACGTAGCTGGCCATATTTAGCTGCATTATGCTGCCGTCTCACCAGTATTTGGTGAAAATGTAATCAGTCTCACCACACAAGCAAATGAGTGCAGAAAATGAGAAAGAACTTGTGTGCCAGCTGACACACATTCGTACATCAACATCCATGGAGGAGTTTCACCAGGACACAGATACACACCAACAAACATGCGCAATCACACTCATAAATACATACAAATAACTTGTCTGGCCGGCTTTTAAAAAAGTTCCCCATTCCTCAGATCACAGTTGGGGGTGCGTTGATTCTCCTCGAGTCACTGCAGTCAGTGAAGGATGGAGGGAAATTGTGCAAATTAGGTGAAGAGAAGAAGAGGATGAGAAAGTGCGCTGCAGAATACAAGTATAAAAGAGGTGTGAAATATCCTCAAGGCCTCCTGGTGTATCAAAGAGCACGGCCAGCTGTGTGTTTACCAGCTTACCAGCGTAAACAACACACACACAAACTCTCACACACATGCAAAGGCCTTAGATAATCGCTGAGGAAATCTTTCTGCCATCTATCATTGAAAATAGATACAATTTCCATTGCTTTAAATGTATATGGAGATATCATTTCCATGGCAAGAAATGTAGGAATATGTGGAGAGGTGCTGCAAGAGGGAGGACGCTCTTCCAGGGATGTTTATATATGTGTGTGTGTGTATGGATATGTGCATGCTATCAAAAGAGTTTGTTGTGAAAGAAATGTTTTATTCACTTTTCCCCTCCTGATGTTCTTTTCTGAGAAACTGTTTTTTTTTTTTTCAGTTTACTGAGAGACAACAAGCCTGACCTGAATGAGACGAGCGGAGAGAGAAAGACAGAGAGGCATGGTAAACATTTGAAGCCAAGCACATAATGATAGACAACATGGAAGAACTGTGGCTGCAGGTTTGTTTGTGTGACTCCACTAGCCAGCAGATGAGTGTGTGTGTGTGTGTGTGTGTGTATAAAACTGTTGTTGTGGATCTGAAGTGACACATCCCTTTTAAGACCTTGCAGGAGGTGGAGAGTGTAGGTTGTAGGGTTATTATGTGTGTATGTGTGTGTGTAGGGGCAGAGGGGAGACAAATTTCTCCCCCATGTTTGATGTGAGTTGTGGTGTCACAGGTTATATATGACTCGCTGTTGTAACGGTCCCTCTGGAAGAGACAAATGCGTTTCTCTTTTCAGGAAAAACTGGGGGGAAACACATCGCACACACACTGTTAGGAATACAAATTCACAAATAAATTCTCTACAAGTGCAGAGTCCTAATGCAAAACATTCGTTTTGGGAAAAAAAAAAAATCTCATCTTGTAGTTCATCATTCAACATCTCTAAAAATACAGATGATCCCTTCGGTAAAAGTGATTTTGTTTTGTAAACCAAGGACTCAGGTTAATATTTCCGACCCTACTATCATTTATAAGAGTCAGCGGTAAACAACAAACATGGCCGGACTGTATTAAGATGTATTAGGTTGTAGGAGTAGATGTAAGAACGTATTTGTAAGAGTCTATTTTGTCTATCTGTTGAGAGTGTTTGACATTTTTCAGTAGAATAAAACCTGTCTGCTTCCTGCCCTTCACGCCAACAAATTGTCGGAGGAGTGTTTGCGATTCATCTGCCCCAAAGATACACCCAATGTCACAACAGTTAACGCTCACATCACCATGAAAGCAATTTACCTGTGTTGCACGATGTATTAGAGAATCCTTAGCCTCGGTAAACATGTGGGCGGAGGTGAAGTTCAGCTTACGCTATTCAAATCCTAATGTAAAATATGACTTTTTTTTTTTTACTCACCTGATTTTACAGTCACCTCTCCCTCAAACTCCTCTCTAAAAGGTTGACAGTGATGAATGTCCTTGATTGAAGTATGCATTGCCTTACACCATGAGTGGTGTCAATACTGAAACATGGGATGACAAGCCTACTCTCTCTGTCGGAGCATCTTTGTCTCCCTCCGTTTCTTTTTGCTGTATCTTTTTCCTTCGCTTTGACTCTTGCTCTTTTTCCTCTTTCTTTCTCCACACTGCTGCCGTGGAGGGAGAGAGGGGAGGAATGGGAGGTGCAGATGCTCCTCTGAATAAGAATTTAGGAGGAGCTCGATATTGTCTGTAAGCTCGATGAAAGGAGGGAGAAGAAAGACTGGGGGACTAAAGCAAAGGGTGAACAGAATAGAAGAAAAGGGGTAAAAATAAATTGTGAATAATGTATATTGCTGGCCTCCTAATGCTTTGCCGTTTAATACCGGCCTAAATCCCTCAACTTCTCGTAAAAACTTCAACAATTTCGCAGTCGAGTAATCTTCCGATTTAATAACCTTAAGCTTCCCTAGCTCCATAAATCTGACGTTCTTACGCCTTCCCTCCCCAACCTCGCCCTCCCCTCCTCGTCCTCCCTCCTTCCCTCCCTCATTCCAAGCCTCTGTGCATTTTATCTCCATAATAGCACAAAGCGGCGCGAGCAGCCTCGGTGGGAGAGATAAGGGAAATTCCTGCCCGTATTTTAATAGCTTCGCTCAGCTATCTCTTCCTACCAACTCCTCAGGAGCTGCCAGCCAGCGCACTCACCTTGGACGCAGCACCCAGAGGAGAATCCTACAGAAAGGCATGACTGCTGAACGCCTGGTGTGTGTGTGTGTGCGCGTGCGCATGTGTGATGGGTGTGTTTGTGTGTGTGACAAAGGGAGTGTAGGGTGCTCGTGTGGGAGTGTATGCCTGTAACTATGTTTGTGTGTGTGCATTTGTGTCAATAAAAGCATCTGAATGTGTCCCTATGTATACATTATGTGTGTTGTTTAGAGTACGAGTGACAAATGTAGCTGCTGTAAGCCTCTGTGGGCTGTAACCTACTGCACCTTTGACTGCTGGCACATTTCCACAAAGCTACTTAATGACATTTTTTTACTGCGTATATTTCTTCATTAGTCCTGAATGGGAAATCCCAAATCAGCTGTGCTAAATCCCAGATTACATTCATTATCAATATGTATTTAATTATTCTTAAAATATCCACAAAATGTCACTGTATGGTTGGGTATAGTCATGATTATGCAACTAAAACATTTGGTTACAGTTAGATTAACAGCATTGGCATTGGAAAATATTAAAAAAATGGCATTTATTTTAGTCATCCAAGGCTATAGTATCATATTTTAACACATTATTTGCATGTTATACTTTGCTTAGCTGCCATCTTTCTGCATTGGCACTGCATGTTGGCATTGAACCAGCCTAGTATCCCTATTTATGTTCATACTGGGCAAAGCTGCAGCCCCCACTTACCTCTGGTGCCAATATTCAGTGTCAGTGCAGGAAGAATTGTGCCCTTAAGATGCCTCTGCACTTTGCAAATTTGTTGATATTTGACAATAGTGAAGAACAGACTAGCTCGTATATGACTGTTAGCGGTTGCAGTTTTAAACACGTAGTGAAATGGTGGCAGCTGCACCAAAACTACGTGGTTAGGTTTAGAAAGTAGAACATTGTTTGGCTTAAATTAAGTACGCTTTTTACCATTGTAATGTGACATATCTTGTTATTTTACATTGTTAAAATAACTCACTGTTGACCTTTGGTCTCAAATGGGACATGAACACTTCTCTCCTGGATCGAAGTCCCACCTAAAGCTTGGGATACACTGTATGATTTGAACCCGTTTTATAAATTTTGTTGTTTAATCTCAACTCCCAAGGTATGAGTAAATAGTCTGGGATTTAAACTCACAATTTTCGTGCTTACACCTGTGTTCCAATCATCGAGCCACGACCTTAGTGCTTAAACCGTACATATAAAATAGACAATAAAGGATGTGTCAGTCCCTGTGGATCGTTCTGGCTATTGGCATCTATCAATAAAGATCTGTTTAAAAGCTTTGTGGTTGCAGGCAGGTAGAAGTTTGGAGGTACAGCCCACGACAATAATGCAGAGATAGACGATAGACAACAAACTACCTGGGTATAGGCTACTCTGTATCATTGACTGGGTGAAGAAAAAGGCTCTGACCTTGGGGAATTGACCCGTGCTCTGCTTCAACTGTGTGAGAGCCTGACGAAGGCTGAACAAAATTTCTGGCATGTCGGAAATTCATCCAAACGTCCGACAGCTGGTAGGGAGCAACTGATAGGGCTATGATTGATCCTCACTGTCCTCTGTGCACTGCACAACAAATGATGCCCGACGAAGCTGAGCTCAAAAATTGTGTCAGAAACAGGCCTAAATTGTACTGTGTATTTCCAGCTTAAGCGGACTTTGTCGCTCTTTATACTACGGCGACTAGAAGTTGCTGCCTAACAATAAATGTTAATATGGTTCTTGATTGCTGCTTGTACTAGCAACATATGTGGTTGTATTTTAGAGGACAGTCTTTCCAAATAGGGGGTCTTAGACGGTTAAACACATACACTGTCCGCAAATTTAGAGCTGTGACAAATAAAAAGAAGCATTGTCACAATTTAGGACTAAAATCCCAAAATGTGACTGCTACTATGACCCACTTGTCCAAAATTGCTCTAAATATAACGTGAGATAATGTGGAAACAAGAAAAAGCATCTCATGGTTGTATGCCGCTGTGCACCAGTCAAATTGCGCTTACACTTTAAATCTATGTCTGTAAAAACGTGTGCTACACACCCACTGTCCCCCCAACATTACAGATCTATACAGTCAGCACAGTTTCAAGGTGGGCACCAAAGTATCTGACCAAATATCTCCCCTTCTGTTCCTGTGATATGACGTTGAATAATGCCCACAAAAGTGTTTAATGCAGAATATTATGATGTCACAGTGAAGTTGACCTTTGACCTTTTGGATATAAAAAGTCATCACTTCATCATTATATCCTGTTAGACATTTGTGCGAAGGTCTGTCATAATTTATGTATGAATTCTTGAGTTATGGCCAAAACATGTCATGTGAGGTCACACTAACTTTGACCTTTGACCACCAAATTCCAATCACTTCATTCTTCAGTGTAAGTGGTTATTTGTGTCAAAGTTGAAAAAATTCCTTCATGGCATTTTGGAGATATCACGTCCAGAAGAATGAGACAGCTACAAGGTCACACTGACTTTGACGTTTGACCTTTGACCACTAAAATCTAACTAGTTCATTGTTGAGTCTAAGTCATTGTTTGTGCCAAATTTGAGGAAATTCCCTCGAGGCGTTCTTGAGACCCCATGTTAACAAGAATGGGATGGACAACACAAAAACATAATGCCTCTGGCTCCGGCTATGGCTCGTAAAAAAACTGGAGACCTGCTTAATGCTACCACTTGAAACATGGTTGGCATTGCAAATTCCACATTTCATGTTGACCTCTTTTCCGTTCTCCTCTTTTTTTTTTTTTTTAAATTTTATTTTCATTTTCATTTTTTGTTCATTTCAAAGAAACAAAGAAGGAAACCCTCCATCCCATCCCAAATACCACAACATTTTTGGTAAAAATAATACTTGACAAGCCTAATATTGACTGTAAAAGTACATAAAAAATAATATGGAACAAAAATAAAATATGGTTACAAGTAAAACATTTATTTAGACAACAAAAAAATAGAAGTATGAAAACAATCAGAAATTAAATCAGAGTTGTACAATCCAGTCATCATCCTATTCTCCCTCCCTCTTCACTATCATGTCACTCTATACAAGTTACAGGCTTCCTTCCAGTAACAGCAACAGCACCAGTCTTTGTCTGATCACAGGCATTTACAGTCAGTTCATTCATAAAATGTAAGAAAGGTGTCCACATTTTATAAAAATTCTCAACTTAGCTCTTAGTATGTCACCTTTTCTAATGCCAAACTCCCAAATCCATTGACCAGAAAATATTCTGCCATTTTAAAGCACATACACAAGGTTTTTTTCTCACTTGCCTTTTGGGGCTTCTGTAGAAAACCTTTAGGGTAAACTGTAGGTAATAAATACACTATATTCAAGCTTTAATGGGAACAACACCTTTGGTCAATTTAGAAATCAGTTCAAGAACCTCCTTTCTGACACACACTATCAAACAGGATACCAGCTGCTTCATTACATTTAATATTACTGTCAGGATATTGGGATGAAAAAGTGTATTTCAACAGGTATAATGTAAATCCTCCTCCTCCTCCTCCTTTTTCAGTGTTTTTTGGATAATGTGAGTTGGTGTAATGTCTCTACTTGCATTTGTTTATTTTTTTCATATGATATCATAATGCCACAGTTCACCAGACATTCATCGCACCATCTGACATGCCTCAAAACTGATATCGTACAGTCTAGCATAGATCGCGACCAAGACCATTAGAGCTATCTCGCGCAGTGTGACATTGTGTGAACTTGTAAGATTGTTGTTATCGCGCAGTCTGTAGGCGGGAAGTAATGGCATGGAGGTCAGGGTAGTGGAAGGCTTATAATGCATTCAGCTTTTGTGCGGGCAGGCTGAGTTCGCATCTCGTCTCAGACCTCCAACTGATATCACTGTCTCTCCCAAACCTAAAGTTTACAGGGACAGTTCACCCTAAATCAAACATACATATTTTTTCCTCTTACCTGTTGTGCTGTTTATCTGTCTAGATTGTTTTGGTGTGAGTTGCTGAGTGTTGGAGATAATAGCTGTAGAGATGTCTACCTTCTCTCAAATATGATGGAGCTAGATGGCACTCCGCTTGTGATGCTCAAAGAAATCATGATCCGGTTACTCAAGATAATCCACAGACCTTGTCGTGAGCAGTTTCACATGGGTATTTTTTTTCTACAGATTTACACCTGCAAACCATTGCTGAGAAGGAAGAGTGCCTCTACTAATGAACCAGAGGCTCGTGCTGGTGACAGTGTGAGATGTAAACATTAATTGCGTCCTCTTTGGCTGAGCTGTAACGTTAGCTAGCTCAGTGAGACCCTTGAAATCCTCTTTCCTTCAGTCAGGTGGATTGTAAAATACCAGCATGGCTGATATCTCTAAAGCTGAAAACACACCGGCACCGCCACAGTGTGGTGCGTCATGTGATGCGCATCAAGTGCCACCCCTAGTACACACTGGATGCGTTGCGCTGCAGCTCATTAATAGTCCATGTCCATGAGTGCAAACATGTGTCTAGCTGCCGCTAGTGTGTTTTGGCATTAACACTCTGCAACTCAAACTCAGTTAGTCTAGACTGATAAACAGCACTACAGGTAAGAGAAAAGATATGTATTTTTGATTTTGGGGTGAACTGTCCCTTTAATTTTTTGGTATAATCCTTAAGGTCTAGTGTGTAGGATTTAATGACATCTAGTGGTGAGACTGCAGATTGCAAGCAACTGAAACTTCCCCTGTGTGTAGGAGAACTATGATGGCCAACGCAAAAATACAAATGGCAAACACATTGTCACCTCTAACTCATCAGATACTGATGCTTAGTCAGTGGCCCCACATGTCAGAATGCTTGGCACCCTTCTGCTTCAGTTTTGGACATTCAGGGACGGCCTGTCAATACATGGTCATTACATGCACTGTCTCTTTTTAAAATAAACAGTCTTTCTCAAAATAAATTCAAAATGTAGGTAAAAGTGTTGTTTTCAGATCGACTTCCTCAGGTTTAGGCAACAAAAGAACGTGGGTAGGTTCAGAAAACAACACTATGGTTTAGCTTAAAAAAAGCATGTTTGTTACTTACATAATACAACATCACGTGACATACATCGTGTTTCATACACCACTAGCATAGCATGCTACATATACTAGCACACTACGTTGTTTCAGACGGGACACAAACAGCAGGCTTCTAGGTACAAGTCTGGAGTTTATTTGACCCATTGACCTCTCCTCCCAGCCGCCCATACAGACTTACTCGCTCTTTATACAACAGTAGTTGCCTAGAGTGTCAAATAAAGTGGCTAGGTGCATCTCATACCGCCACTGAAGGGTGCTTCTGTGCAGCTGTGTCTGTGTGCCACTGACCAAGCGTCGATATTTGAAAATTTGTGAGTGAGAATGGCCCTATCTAGAGCCAGTTCTTGGTTTGTCCATTCTGGGCTACTATAAAACAACATGGTGGACTCTGTGAAGGAGGACCCGCTCTATAAACAGCTCATTCTAAGGTAACAAAAACATGTCGATTTTTAGTTTCGGGTTATTTATACACTAGTGAAAACATGGTTGTGAATATATTATACCATTTCTGCAAATAAACCCCCCTTAATCCTACAGACTGGACCTTTAAGCATAGTGTATTTGCCATAACAACAAATGGCCCATAGGTGGTTTGAAGTATAAACAGTTCCATGTCTCAGCTGATACACCCAGCAGGGAGGGGCTACACTGAGGAGCTGCAGTATGACTGGAGACAGAATACGACCCCCAGCTCCCTCTGCACATGTGCCCCAGACCAACCAATAGGAGTCGCTAGTGCAATGACAAGAACAAGATCCCTCAGTGGCTTCACACCTACGCTGCTAATTGTCTGTGATGGAGCTCCGAGCCAAGCCGAAAGCGCCCGGGAATGATACATTTTAAGAGTCAAGGACACAGGCATCAGCCTTCCTTAATTTTTTTGGGGTCTTGTGGGCAGAGCTGGGATGGAGGTAAACAGTATATTGTCCCAACAGAATCAGCCGGTAATGGCATTGTTACCTTCAGGGACCACTTACAGTAAAACCAGCACCTGTTTTTGGAGTCCAGGAAACTTAATTCAATTTAATCTCTTGCACTGAGAAATTAATGAAATCATCAGAGACAAATTGTGTTTTACGTTTTGGGCACTGTAGCTGATGTTATTATCTAGAGTGCCTTACTGTAGCCGGGCTGTTAAATGACCTGCTGAAGGAGATTTAGGACAGGGGACACACAGCTGAGCTGCTGTGGGAATCAGCCCTGCAACCACCTGAGTTTTTGTGCCTGATGACTGATTCAGGGCTGAATGACAGAGCACGTCTGAATGTTTATAAGTGTTATAGCTTCATGTACTGTAGGTGATATGGATTCTATTTACCTATACTAATTAACACTTCAAAGGGAAAAGATTTAAAATTTGCATTTCACTGTCAGGAAATCCTATTACATTGTTTTGATGTGCGCCTGCCAGAAATGAGCTCAGCACACAAAAGCCCACATGTTCTAATGACTTTTAATCCATCTGAGTCAATAGCAGCTGAGGTGTTTAGGAATATTAGCATCTTCTGTCGGAAAAATTCCTGACACAACTATTCCTGACAACAACTGCGGGATCTTTTGGGAAAAAAAAGAGAAGAGAAACAGGCTCAATTCCATCACACCAGGAAGTGTGGGCTGCTGCGTTTTGATAGGCTGGTTGCCAGCGAGGCAGAGTGACAGAGTGTGGCGCTCACACACTGTGATGACACTGTAGCCCAGCCAGAGAGGCTGTGGGATCACTGAGTGTGTGTCGGTGTGTGTGTGTATATTCTTATGAGCATTTTTGTGTGTACGGCAGGGAAGTGTGTCTGCATGAATTTGTGTGAATATGCACTTGTGTATGATGTATATATGTTATTGTGTGTGTGTATGTGCAGTGTTTGTGTGGGCCTTACTGGCCTTGTTCTAAATGTATTTTCCCTGTGTAAGCAAGTGCGCGTGTTGTCATTAATATTTTCATCCCAGTGAACTTGTGTGTTCTTATTCCAGTATAACTCCACAGGAAACAAACACACACACACACACGCGCACACACACACGCATCTAATGCAGCTCAAACACAACTTCATACTTAAATGCGGCACTTTTAGCTGTTTGCCCAGAACTGGTGAGAACTGGAGGCAGATCCAGAGAAACACAGACGCCGAAGCAACAAACACAGATTTGGCGTCTGTTGGGAAGCCAGATTTTAAAGCAGGCCAGTCTCCACTACACACACGCACACTCTCTCTCTCTCTCTCTCACACACACACACACACACACATGCACACCTTTTACGACATGTTTACATCCTCACTTTGAGTGAAGGGATGAAGCACTTCTGACAAGCTGCTTTCTCCAGCATTGTGTAAAGCCTGAACCATGATGTGTGTTCATATTGCGTGAGGATACACGTTTGTGTGTGTGTTAGGGGAGTTGCTGTGGGTGGGGAGGGAGCTGAGGACTGAAGAGTGAAAAAGAAAGAAGTAAAAGGAAAAAATGGGGAGCTGGGGAGGGATTAAATGCTGACATTCTGCAGTTCTCAGCGCCCAAAAATACACCACCATCTCTCCCCCTCTCCCTCCTTCTCTCTCTCTCTGTGGTTTGGCAGTATGCTCTGGCAGTTTTGGGGTAGAGAGGATTTGCCTGTAAGTCACTCAGCTTTTATGTAATAGCCGTTTGCAGCGTTCCAGGGAGGCATCTGTGGAGATGCGACTGAATCGAGAAGCGAGCAGGGCTGCTCCGCCGACTGCAGCTGCCGGGGCTTGTGTCAGGAAGAAGGTCCCAGAGAGTGGGAGAAATGGGGAGGAAGAAGGAGGGTGAGAGAGAGAGGGAAAGAAAAGGCAAAAGACTGTGAAAAGCCAAAATTTCAAAGAGGAAGACTGGCTGGGAGATCATCCTGTGGCTGCAGGCCCAGTCTGTAGCCTTAGTATACACTAGATTGAGGTTTTCTAATCTTTCTTGCCTCCTGTCTAGTCAGCAGTGTTGCTCTAAGCTGATGTGGTAGGATATGAATAGGTGGATATATGCCTATCTCAGTCTTTGTGCAACCTATTGTAGATGGGATGTAATCCACGGCTCATTTCAACAGAATGGAGCATCTTTCCACTGGGGGCTGGGTGGAGTAAAGACTCAGCTGGTAGTGTTTTTAAAGCATACATTGTGTGCACCTTTTTCAATTAGTGTACTGGCTTTTCCCTGAATACAAATAATTACTGTTTCACTATTTTATAACTGTTAGTTTGCGAGACAATAATGTGAATCATCCAGTTTGTCTTTATGCCTGAAACTATATTTTCTTTTGGTTAGAAGACACAAAATGGGCAGTGACTGGAGCTGAGCGAGGGCGAGTGAAAGAGTCTAAGGCAGTGGTTCCCAACTGGTGGGTCGTGGTCCAAAAGTGAGTCTAGGGTCCATTCTGAATGGACTGCAAGTGACTCGCAAACATGTCAAGTTTGCAAAAAACAGCCTTTAATTTTGATGTACAGTGAATTTCCAGCAAAAGCTTTTATTTTGAAGTGCCGTTTCCTGTTGTAGAGTAGGTGAAAAATGGAAAGCTAACCCCTAACTCTAACCCCTTATGTTCTTTACACTCTGTTGATTCAAGAGGCTTCTACCTGACGACTAGTAACCTCTGTTTTTTGTTATTATTTCATTATTGACTAGAATTGCTAACAGTGATTCTGCCTGTGTGCGTTTGTGTATGTGAGAGCTCGTGTAGAACTATGTCTGATGTTTGTATTAAATCTGTGACGTGTACAGGGGCTCTTTTGGTGATAAAAATAAACCGGAGTTGAGCTGAAACGCAGTCTTCATTGTCATGTTTTATATACACAAACATTAGCATAGGCTCTCTGTACGTTCCAGTACCCATACTATCATACTATATAGTGTGCCAGAAAAAGATTAAGTATGTCCCAATACCTAGTATGTCAAATGCAGAATGCCAAAAATACCAGGATGTACTCCTACATCTGGTCCAATTTTGCAGTATGCAAGCCAGGAATATGAACTGATTAAATGAATGAAATAACCATAAATATTACAAACACAAATAGGACATAACTAAAAAAAATAACAACTGGGTTGATCTCTGGGTTGGTCTTCATCATGGTGAGTTGCATTTGTTTTATATCCGAGGTAACAGACATAAAAGCAAGAGGGTCAAAGTTCAGAGCATAATGTTACAGTATGCCTTGACTGTGTGCATACTGCATCCAACAGTACGTACTATTTAAGGGCAGCTGCAGTAGATACTAAAAGTAAAACATATGCGATTTGGTATGCACCCTTTGTCTCCCTCTTCCACCTCTTCATCCTCAAACTTTCCTCCCTGTCTTTGCCCAATGAGGAAGTTTCCAGTCCCTGTAATTCCTCTCCTCTCCACTAGTTGGCCTCACTGTTTTCCCTCCTCTGCTGTCACCTGATCAGTCACCTGCCTGCACTCAATTGAACATTAACCCACAGAGCATAAAGCTCCAGTTTCCTGTAGTCTGTGCTGAAATCTATACTGCCATGAGTACACTTACACACAGTACACATATTTCAGCAAGTAAGTGCTGTTCCGATTCATTACTCTATGGCGCACTTACCGGATGTTACGATCACGACTACGGCTGCACTTCTATACAATTTTACAAATCCCCTACAAATGACTCCCTTAACAATGGCGATGTGGAGAATGCGCCAACGTCGTCAGCGTCGTTATCTCCTCCTCCTCCTGACAGAGAATGCTGCAGTAGGTGTAATTTAATTATCATGCATGTTTGTTTTGTCTACCTGTGTAGACCTAATTGAAGTTGTAGTGGTCCCGCCTCTTCTGCTACGTAGCTAAGATGGCGGCCGTTGAGTGCGAAAAGTGTACAATGTTCCACACTCTCAATTTTGGCCGTTATGAGTACACATCCGGGTCTTTTAGGTACACTTATTTTTCGCCGCAGTCGTAATGTGAACGCCCTATGTACCCAAACTAGGTACGATAAGTACAGAAAGTATGGGTATTGGAACACACCGCTGGTTTAGCAGTGAGAGCAAAGTCCTTCTAACACTCCGACGCCATGTTTGATACGCACCAGGGCAGCTATTTGAAATTAACAAAACCAAGCCCTATCAAAATGAATGGGTGAAGGCCTGGTTCTCTACTTCCAGAGCTCGCTGGGACATAAAAACTATATGAATGGCATCAGCAAAAAAGACTGATCCAAATTGATGTGAAGACTTGCCAGTTATGTTCCTTAATAAGGTTTAAAACCACTTTTCTTCTCAGGTTATTCAACTGCGCATGCGCAAAGCTTCACGACACCGTTTCAATATACGGCTCCAACAACGTAAGACGTCACCGGTACGTGAGCTTTGTTTTGAGGGGTGGGGAACCCCGGAGCGCAGCTTATTTAATAATCATGAGGAAGCAAGCGAGCGCACACCTGACCAGATACCTGTGGCTCCTACAGGTGGTGCAAAGGATCTTTGCAGCGGTCGAGATGACATGTAAACAGAGGAAAATAACTTATATTTTCATCCCGACTATAACCAAGAACGTTTGATTGTCCGGAAATCATTTTCACTTCTTCCATAAGCCAAAGATTGTGGACAGGCTCTGATTGGAGGCATACTGTCCAGGTGGAGCGAGGCGGCGAGGCGTAGCTTTCCAACCACACTTTCCCCGTGACCCTCCCTACTACTGTCAATGGTCCCTCCCTCCGGAGTCCTCTATGCAGCAACTTGACCTGGTTACGCAGGCTTACGCCACCACAACAGGATTGACAAAAAAAAAATCGCCAAATAATTGGCTTTGTGAGAGGCGGAAGAGGCGGGACACGTGCGTATGACCGCCATTCTGAAATAATAAAGTCTCTGGTAAGAGTGTTTGTGCTGCTTCACTGCTGCAGTAGTCACCCTCAATCTGTTCCCAAACTTTTACCTCTTAAAAAAAAAAAAAAAAAAAACCTCTTGGATTTGTTTGGCTGTTCAGACTGATGTCCCACTGACGAACTGTAAGCCTCTTTATTGACTGACTAGTAAACTGTGACTTTCTCACCATACTCTAAGGGGATCAGGGGATTCATATGCAGACTTGTAAAACCTAATTTATAAGCCAAAGTAATTTTGGATTAAATGTGCTCATCATTTCTTTGTTTCCAAGAAGCCAAAAATCCTAACCAAACATTCTGGTTCTCTTATGGTGCATAAAGCTGGTAGCATGTGGACACATTAGGATATGGAAGAAACATTTTTAAATGCTGCAGTAAAAATATCACCATGAAACTTTTTTTTCTGTTCAGATTTGTCTACATGGTCATGTTTCAATCTGAGACCAAATGTGACTCCTCTTTGAAGTCGGCAGCAGGTAAGAATTTCATACTCAGAAGACTTTTATTATCGTCAGATAATGCAAAGTAGTATGCAAGTTCACTGCAGAGTTAGTAGATGATTTCAGTTTTTGCACTTTTGAGATGCTAGTTCACCTAACATAGCTGCATGCTGGGTACTGATGGATAATGTTCAGGTCATGGTTTTTACTTGGAAAGTACGGTAACTTGACAAAAATGCCCCCAAACTTGTGCTCTTCATCTTGTTTATCCTTGTGCACATACTGGAAAAACACTTGATACACAACATTGGAGGAGACATTTTCTCCCAAAGCACTCATAAGCCTTAGCTTCAAAGCCAACAGTCTCACATTGTGCTGCTCAGCTTGCTTTGTCAAAGAAACTGTGCTTCATGTTTCTGCTGTGTTGTTGCAGCGCTGATGTTTGATGGTCCAATTACAGAAAATGGCCAAGAGAGCTGTTTATCCAGTGTGTTTTCAGAGTAAAGCCAGTGATTAAACGGCCACAGATAATAGTGCATAAATTGTGAGGTTTAACACTTTCGAGTTGTGGTTCCTGCTGATATTTGTGTCCATTCTGTCTTAAGTCCAAAGAAGCTCAGAGGTTCGGAAGATCACAGAATATGAAGCCTATATTTCCATTCAGGAGGAAAGCTTTGGTATAATCCCTGTGCTGTCTTTGAGTCTCATGCACTTGACCAGTAGCGTCAAGGAAACTGGGGAATTTAAAGACATTTGTTTGAAAAAGATATCGCATTCTTTCATTTCTCTTCTGACCCCAAAAGTGAACGTAGTCGGGCTGAACTCCAGAATCCCTCTGACTTGTGTAAACTTAACGTGAACTCAATCATGAGGGATTCTGACTCTGGGCCCGGCTAATTGCTGGTTAATTACATCCTCAGACACAGGTCATAGTCAGAGCCTGGGCCAAGTATTTACATTAGCTCATCTTGGCTGACAGAAACTGAACCCAACCAAGAGTTTGGCTACTTTGCTGAAGTTCATGAAAGAGTCTGAGCTGAGCTGTGTTTGACTCGGTGCTATATGGCGTGTTTTTCATCACATGCATGCTTTTGTGTGTCAGAGGGTGCTTTTCACCTCGTAAAATATGCTCAAATAATCCCCTCTTTCACTATTTTGACATTTTCTCTATCTAGCCTGAAAGTGATGGCAAAGGCTGTTTCTATGCATCTTCACATTCTTACACAGATATTGATAGAAGCTTTACAGTTCTCTGATCCCCTCTCTTCTCCCATGCTATCAAAGCTGTAACAAAATCCATTCACGCATAGGTGTAGATTTCAGGGGGGGATGCAGAGGACAAGTCCCCCTTGATAACTATAACCTGCATTTGCTCCCGCTTCTTAATAAAACATGAGGCAGCAAAGGATGGTTATTTTGACACACTTACAGACATTTACTCCATAAATTGACGCAGACAAGGCACAAATTAATGTACATGAAAATGCAGGAAATTAAGTGTTTGATGCCAAAAATCTTCTGGCAGTGGACCCACAAACTCCCTGTTTTATATGTGCCCTCCTCTAGTGACAAAACAAAACCTAAGCCCTTGCATTCATGTGTGATGCTGCAGTTACACTGACCACTTCCTGCATCTGCTTAAAAAATTATACCAGCTGTGGAAGGCATTTATTCTGCAGAAACATGGACTGGCATTGAGAGGGAGCACTCACATGAGATATTGATATATTTTTTATTTGTTCAAATTTACACGATGGGATTGTGCACTGTTGCTGGACATCATTTATCTGAAAAGTCATGTCAGCCTAAATGCCTTTACCGCTGACTTTGTTGCTGAGTTGTTAGAATAATTAACTGGCTACCATAACAGCGTGACTTGCAGTATGGAGAGCTTTAAAGAGACTGCTAATGGAATTAGTTATATTTAATCCCAAGAGGATGGCATCTGTTGCTGTTTTTGTACTGGAGAGAAAGGTCAAACCTTTTTTACTGTTCTGCTTCTGTGTATAAACTTGCAAGAAAACCTATGATAAGAATCTACAGAGAGTCATGCTTACTCTGATTTTTAATTGCATTGAGGTTGATGATGTATGGAGGGCCATTACTGCCAGTGTGATGAAAAAAAGATCCTGTAAGTCATTATAATGAGGGACTGTCTCAAAATAATGGCCTAGTATTTCTAAATGAGTTAGTATCCCAAAATAATGACAAAGTTTCTCAAAATGATCGTTTCTTATTATTTTTAGATTCTCCTTACTTTGAGATAAGTCATTATTTAGATAAAGTTTGTCAATAATTTTGAGATAACAACTCGTTATTTGAGATACTGAATCATTATTTTGATAAAGTTTGTAATTCCTTTGATATATTAAGTTATGTTTTGAGATAACTCATTATTTTGGGGGATATTAACCCATTATATTGAGAAAGTTTGTCATTATTTGACTTAAAAACTCATTATTTTTAGATATTAAGTTATTGTTTTGAGATACTGACTCACTACTTTAAGAAAGTTTGTCATTTTTTGAAATAATAACCAATTATGTGGAAAAAGTGTGAGATACTACACATAATTTTCGACAATTTTCATGGTGTCAAACCACTTGGACCCATTCATTCGCGGCTTATTTTGTTTTCATGCCTATAAAATGTATTGATTTTTTTATCAGTTAAGAGTCTGCTGATGTGGACCATCTGTGAAATGTTAATATTGGTGAACCAATAAGATCTAACACTAATGCAAAGGTCTTTAATAGTAAATGAAGGCCTACATTAGAAGTATAAATAGAAATCTTTTTCCTGATTTGATTCCCTTTTTTATTTTAAATGCACTTCAGTACGTACAGCAATAACTGAACACATCACTGTTCATACTGCTGTGACGTTCAGCTGTGATTCTAACTTGAGTTCAGTCGAACACTCAGTCTGTTGCTGGCTCAGTTGAGTACAAAACTAGGCCCACACAAGTACTATTTACAAGATTAATAGCTCAGCAGCGACTTATTTGTGACAGTAATCACATTATGAATGTTTCTGTGGGTATGTTAATAGGCTTTTAACAAGGAAGTAACGTACTGTGTATCACACACAGCTGACAACGGTGCTCTCAGCCACCAGTGAGGGGAGCTCCACCTCTAGTGCTGCTGATTAGGTCAGTGATGATGGTGTGATTCAGCATAGTTAGTTCAGTTGGAAGATTATATGCTGAAGATTTATTCATTTGTGTACTGAAAGCCTCCAGCATGCATACTGTATATAACAAGAGAACTTTGTTTGCATTAAATGGCTTAACAACTTTGTTCTGTTTTACAAGACCTGCAAGATTGAAATGTAACCAGTCAGACTGTTTCATTTAAACCTGGTGTGTGGATGCAGCCAAACTGAAATAATGTATTTACCTACAGCTTTGTGCACCGCTGGTATGAGAGGAAATGGCCGACGTTTACAGAATAACATGAAGGACACGGTCCAGGCGTCATGACAGTCACGTTAGCATGGCCTGTGACCTGTCAGTGTAAATAAGATGGATGGCCCGAGGAGAAGCTGGGAAAGAATACATATGAAAGCTTATTGTGCACATATGGTCCATTAAGCACTTTCCTGCTTGTTTTTATGGCTGGTTTAATCTTTTTTAATCTGTCAGAAAATCAATTTGTTCACGTCGCTGCCAGGTTGCTGAGCGGAGCACTCCATCACGCATCCATAGACCTTGCCTGCCTGAACAAGGCATTGTGCTGGATGCTAGTCATCAGAAACTGCTATACAGAGATAAATGAATGCATTGATGGATAGATAGGGCAGGAAAAGATAGAAAGGGACTGAAAAGGAGCCAGCAAGTTTATGTGAAAGTGAGGGGAAAGATATATGGACAAACAGCAGACAGACAGACAGATAGATTGCCTGATTTACAGTTTCTAGACAACCATGAGAATCTAATATAAAGTAAATAAAATTCCAACATAATGTAAACAAAAGTTGTAAAGTTTTATTCAGAAAATGTTCATGTAAAAAAAACCAAAAACAATATAATTAAACAAGGCCAAGTGTTACACATAATTGAAGTAATTATAGTAGTTCTGAATAACATTTTATTTTAGTGAGATTTATGCTTGTCAGGTTAAATCAATGTCTGTATATAAAGATGGACAACATGTCTCTTCTTCCTCTCACTGTACAAAACAAAACCCAAAATATCCCAGATACGACTGCTGCCATCTTGCTCTGGTGACATTATTTGCGATCTCTGCGGTATCACTTTACCATCCATATACCGGTCCAACCAATCCTGAGCAGCACCATTGACCCTAGGCACTTGATTTGCACACACAGCTGTCAATCATGATGTCAAACCCTGTTTTTATGGCATCAAAATAACTAATTGCTAAATGTTGTGCCTGGGGCACGTCGTGTATTAATGATACTCGTTACCTGGAGAGGATGGAAAAAGATATACGTTTCTTCCCTGTTCCAGAACCAAAATCAAACCCTGAAAAGTGTAGGGTTAGCTAGCTAGCTACTGAAGATATAGCCTACTGAATGTATACACATGCTGCTTCCCCCAAAGACCCCTGCCCCTCTGCTGCCCAGCAGCACAGGGGCGAAGCCAAACACCGTTCATCTGCACACACTGCGATGTCACACAGCTGGTTCAATATCAGCAAAGTTTCCCTTTATATTCATTGTCTTCTGTGTCGATCAGCAGTGATGTGGTGGTTCACTTTTACACTGTGATCTGTAGCCTATAGTTGGGCTTTAGCTTCTAACTATCTTTGTCTTTTTAACCTGTTGTTGCTGCTGAGTCAGTTTGACATCCTGGATATATCCTTCAAACACAGACTGTAGACCCCTCTGTCTGCTTCTCTCTGGAATCACTCTTTCATTTTCCCAATAATTTGATAATATTTCTTCAGGGAGTGCAGTTAGTGACAGTGTGGGCTCCATGCTTACTCCGACAGCTTGCCAGACCATCGCAAAGGGGCGGGGCTTAGTAAAAGGTCAATTGTAAACAAACTTATCAGTAAAACGAACACTTGAGCATGAATCAGAGTGATAAGAACTTCTTAAAATGACAGAAACCATCTTTGCGAAAAGTTTATTTAATGTGTACTTTGATCTTTTAGTTTGGCTCTTGCCCCATCCGCTGACATAAAGGGGTGGGGTTTTTGAAATATACTGTAGCCATGTTTTGGTTTCGCTGTTGGGTAGCTGTTTTGTTGTCTATCTTCATATACAGTCTATGGTTTTAATATGTTGAACATCTGTTGAAATCCAATTTGAATTGTTTCATACAAAAAATGTCGCTGTGCAACATGAATAGTCAAACTTTTAATTTCCTCCTCTCTGTATTCCAGACATAATATATCCTACTGTAATATAATGCCCAACCCTAATGCCAGCAGTAAAGTTCCTCACTAAATGACTTAAACAGAATAGATCAAAACAGTAAAAGCCCCCTTTTCAACCATATGAAGCTGAACAATTTAACTATCTGTTATAGCCTATAGTCACTGCATCCATCTGTAAAAATGGAAGACTTTAAGCTCAGTGAGATAGACAGAGAAAGAAAAGAGGGGAGATAGATTGAGCTTCGTTTCTAAAACCCCACAGTGAACCGGTGATTATCCTGCATTCAGCAAAAACCAAATAAGTCCTGTAATTCCTCCAAAGGGCCGGGATGCTAAAAGAGCTAATTTGACAGAACAAGTATAAGAGAGAAAAAGTATTTTCAGTAATAATCTGTGGATTTAGCTGGAGAAAGGGAGGATACCTGGGATAAAGCAGGGGTTTGGCTGAATCCATTACACCAGTGCTATGGGATTATTAACACAGCCAGGAGTCACTGGGGCTGATAAATACCCATATGAAGACATTGCAGGGGCAGTGAAATGTGTCATTTCCACTCCCGACAGCACGGAAAGGAAGAAAAACCATTAAAATTGCATGCAATTTATTTGTCAGCTTAGAAGAAAAAAAGAGAAAAGTCTGTATCTCGTAAAAGTAGTTTTTTTTTCAAAGCAGGAAGGCTATTTTCTCCTTGAGCTGCTCGGAAAGGGAATACGCCTTATTAGCCTCTGCGACACACAGAGCGTTATTTGGTTATGCAGTGAAGCCTAAAACAGAGTCGGCGTTTAAAGCTGCTTCGTCCCTCCATCTCACTGAGTGATTACCTCTGTCAGGCCTTCAACAGACCACGCAAGACGCACACAAACAGGCACACACACACACACGCACTCTTCGGCGAACCGGTGCGCGTGCACATGCACACACAGAGCATAAAACACCTGTCCCCTAAAACGCCCGAGAGCTCTCATCCTGCCTCTGCCACACCTCAATGTGCAGTAATTCTGGAAAAGGGCCTCTTTAAGTTTCGTGGCCATAAAAGCCAGACGCAGACTGAGCCATTAAATGGCTGCTGTGGGTGCTGGGATGCATCCGCAGCTCAGAGCAAGGAAACATTCCTAGACCATTAGTCTAACACTCAGATCTGTAGACAACAGGAAAAGAGCCGCCTATGAAAATGTGTTTTATTCTTTGTGATGCAAATGCGGTAAATGAAAGGGCGTGGGTGAGAGATACTCAACAAAAGCCATTTCCGGGATGAATGGAAAAAGGAGGAAACTGAAATAACTAACACAGCATCGTTAATGAGTTTTGTTCAAAAGTAGGAAGCAGTTGGCTCACAGTCCCTCTCCAGCCGGTCTCCTCCTCGCTCTCTCCTTGAACACGGCAAAACTCAGGAGGAGGACAAGGAAATGCAAGCCAGCACTGGTGGACGCTGATGTTCTGTTAAGCCCTGTCTTAATTAAAAAACATGAAAAGACAACAAAAAAGCAGAGAACCCGAGGATATGCTAGTTTACTGTTCTCCCTGAGCCCTTTCCAAGGACTCTCGCTAAATGTTTAATTTCACTGCAGACAGTGACATTTATCAGTGGGTTTCTAGTGGGGATGCTTATAAACAGCCTGTTCCCTGGACGGGGGCATCTTGGCCTGAGGGGGGGGAGACAGACGGAAACTGACATGGAGGGAGATGGAGAGAGGAGAGACACAGCATCAGTGACTTTCTGATTGAAAGAGAAGAGCAACAAACAGAGGGACAGGAAAAAAGACAATGTGATTATACAGGATTTCCAATTTGGTGCTGACTATCTTCCCCACATCTATCCATCGTCAAAGTGTTTGCTGGGATTAAATGAGCAAGAGAAGCAGCAGTAGCCTTTCATAGAAACATTTCTCAGAAGCAGAGCTGCCTCTCGAGGCTGAAATAAATTCATTGGTTGAGACTTCATGGTTGAAGCAAAGAACCACAGTTTTTTTTTTTTAGGCCATGTAACGAGGCGCTGTAGCCCAGTGATTAAGGTAAACTTGGGTACGGACAGGCACTTTAAGAAGGTGCTGACTTGTTGCCAGCCAAGTTTCAAAGCTTGTCCTCTTTGCTTTTCCCTTGAGTTCCAATCATGTTACAGATCAGCCATTTTATTCCATGGTCTGAGTTCATACTGCATTCCGATTGGCTGCAGGGTGCTGATAATGGACACTTAGTCTTTCAGGTAAAAATGTCTGTTCACTGTTCTAAATCAATGCGCAATAGCAACAGGGGCACAGTCAAAGCATCCGTTAACAATATCCAACCCTGAGTGTCGTCCTCAGTGCCTCATCCTCTGAACACCACAGGATGGAGACTGTCACACACAAGTTGCAAGAAGTACGTTGCTCCTTTGAACGTCCTGATACTCTATAGTGCATCAGCGATCATCTCACATCCTGCTAGCTATTCTTGCTAACTCGCTACTTCAGGCTGTGGTCCACAGTGATGTATTTTTTGTTCTTGAAAATCCTGATACTGATTTGGGAATAATGACATGGCAGGATAGCTAGTTAGTGTTGTTGTTAAACATACTGGATCCATGCATCCATTATCCAGGGCCGGGTCATGGGGGCAGCAGGCCAAGCAAAGCATGCCAGACGTCCCTCTCCCCAGCAACGCTTTCCAGCTCCTTCTGGGTGACCTCAAGGCGTTCCCAAGCCAGATGAGATATGCAATCCCTCCAGCGTGTCCTGGGTCTAGATGCCCAGAATTAGATGCCCACCTCAACTGACCCCTTTCAACATGAAGGAGCAGTGGCTCTACTCTGAACTCCCTCCGTGCGCCCCTCACCCTATCTCTGTAGATAGGAAGATAGGTTGTTAAACATACTATGAAATTGTATTTACTGTTTGCCGCTATTGACTTTGAATCTTGCTAGCATAGTGTTAGCTTTCTGGGTAATTGCTGAGCTAAAGGGTTCTATGAGCTGAGACTAGAAATATCTCCTGTTACCAGATTGTACTGGTCTATCCTATTTATTGGAACAGCACCTTTGTTGCATAAGAACCTTTTGGAATGGTAATTATTATTCCAGGTATTAGCCAAACCATCCGATGTTACCAGGGTTACTGAGTTATGGTTTGCAAAAGACTTTAGATTTTGGTTGCAAAATGCATGAAAATATAAAAAAATGTTATGAATTCTTTTTCTTTGGTAAGTGACCATGGTATAGATCAGGGGTCAGCGACCTTTACTGTCAAAAGAGCCATTTTTGGCCAAAAAAAAGTTTAAAAAATCAACAGATTAGCTACTCTGCAGTGGGCTATTTATGATTATTTGGTACTTAAACTGCAGCGTTAGTGATGAAAGCAAACAAATCTGTCCATTCACTATGAAATTCTCTATTGTCCTCGGAGATGTTTTCTTTTTTGAATGAATGTCAGGGTAATCGCTGGTAAGTGTGACTAAGACGACATACCCTTTTTTATATCCGAGGGTGTTCAGTTGCCTGTGACACAACATATCCATCTACAAGCTTCATCTCTTCTTTGTAGCTGCAGCTGTCCATGATTAAAATTCAGCTTTGGTTGTTTAGCCAGTGCAGCACTACAGCCGACCTCCGTGGCCGAAGATGGTTGTCCTTTGGTGGGGTGTATTTCCTGGAGCTTTACGTTGTTGTGTTGTCAGCCATAGTAGCAGAGGTGTGTCAGACCGGAGGTTTGAGGATGTGTTTTTTGCAGTGTTGTCATCTTTTCTCCCAACCAAATCAAAGTGATGGGAATATTTCCAGCTGCTGAGCGAAGTGTTTCCAACCAGCTTGCTGCTTTGTGACGTGCCTACACAGCATGATGATGACAAAAATGAATGCTGATGTGATTGTTGTATTTCAAGTCAGTAGTGATGTGATAACAAAAGTAATGTTGTAATGAGTTGTTTGGTTTTAGGGCAACTGTAATATTATTACTGAAATTGTATTAGTACACTACCTGTTACTGGAAAAAATAACATTATTACTACGGCCCAACACTCTGAATAATATCTCCTCCTCATGTTGATTTAAAAAACGTGTTTTCTGTTGCAGATTATCAGTATATGAAGATAATTTTCTAAGAGACAGAGTTGATAGAGTAGATTATGGGTATTTTTTTTTCATTAATTTATATTTTGAGAACAGTTAGCTCTCTGTTTGTGGACTTTGCTGGTAAGGTAACCCAAAAGTTCCCTTCCTTCCCTCATTTAGTAGCTATTTGTTGTTTGACTTCACACAAAAGCTTTGTAGGTTTCCATTGTAGTGAACCCTTGTTAGACACAGAAAAGAAGTGGAAAGTAAGGGTGTTTCTGGTGAGAGGGAACTATCATTACCTGTCAGATAGAAGAGCTTGTTCCTTTGAAGCAGGGAAGGCTACTCCAAATGACGTATGCTTATTTATGCCCCCCCCCCCCGCCGTCCCCTCTCTCTCCACAGTCTACTTCCTCGAGGCATACATTTTCTCCTCTCCATTCATATGTCAGTTCCTCCCTCCACAATCCTTCCCCTCCAGATTTATTCAGGAATACGAAATGAAATCCTCTCGCACTTTTGACTTGTATTAAACGCCTTCATTCAAAATGAGTCTTGTGAAAACGACTTCCACTGAGGAGGTGCCAGGGCACGGAGTGTGTTAACATGCAGACTGTACACTCGACTTAGCCCCTCTTCAACACATGTGATGTGACCCGACCTGTCAGACGGCGGGGTAAACAAAATGAAGGGGGCACGGGAGGTTACAGACTAAAGAGGCTGATATTAATCCTCGAGGCCTCTTCAAGATGACAAAAAGAGACTTGTAGTGAAAAAAGCACCAGCTCCTCTATGTCTCTTATATTCCTCTATTATGGGTCACATGAACCCTCTCCACCTCTACTCTCAGCATCACTGCGAACTTTGAGCAAGTTCTAAGTTTGACGAGTGTTGAGGCATTAAAATGAAATGTCTGCCCTCATGGGGAAATTTGCATCAGGCTGAGTGTCCTTCAGAGTAGTCATAGACTGGCGCCCTGCTTCAGAGCCAAGTCATGATTAAAGGTACAGTCATCAATCGAGCAGCATGAGAGCAACCAGATCCTTTCCCCCCTGTCATTTACCATCATGCCTTCACTGTTATTTATGATTATTTCTGATTGAATTAGCCATTAGTGCCAGTGTTTATGCCGTTTGATTGACATTGTATGAAACTTACCCCTCAGTGCATTTCTGAAACAGCTGACTGTGACTTTAAGACGAGGTGTGTTTGTGAGACTGATGAATCAGCGTTGCATTCAGCAGCCAAACAGATGTTGTTCCCCTCCTGTTAGCAGAGAAATGCCTACGGTGTCCTGCACGGGACATTTGGCACCCTGATGTCTGTCATTATTCATCGTGAGAGGGTTTCCAATAACAAGGGCAGGCAGGGGGCATTTTTTGAGCACATTATCCACAGAGAGATGCGTACATAATGCATGGCGCTGCCATGGGGCACGCGAGGCAGAAAGTGGCCCCTGCTCAGCGTGATCTTGCCTGGATAGCTGAACTGAAGCTTGAGGAAAAGATTGAGAGATGGAGCAAGAGTCCTTGGAAAGAATCTGGTCATCAAGTGTTGGGATGTTGATGTATAAGTTTGAGCCAGGCCTGTGGGCTGTGGGTGTTATGTTGATATATGCTCTTTGTGGCCTCAGAGACAGATGAAGAAGGATGTAAAGGAAAGTCTTTTGCAAAAAAACTTTAAATCTGCTGTTTTTTAGGTGGTTGTTCAGGAAGATCCGACTGCTGCCTGTGCTGCACGCTGCAGCAGAAGCAGCAGGCACTCACTGCAAAGTGCGCAGGAAAATTTGACTTCACACTTTCTTTCATACGATATTGAGAGTAGCCGTATTAATGCGGGGAAAATGGAGCAATGGACGAAAAAGGAGAGACGGATAGACAGAATGAAAGCATCAGCTCTTTAACAGAGGAGTCCTCCCATGGGAATATGTAAATAGTTTCACTTAAGTGCTTGAACTAAAAGAGACGAGAGTGAGTGAGAGCACTATTAGCAGGGAATAGATGCATGCCGGTAGAAACTGTGCTCCCATAAGCAAAGACTTTCTCCATCAACTTCACCTGTCATTTAATGATAGGAAAAAGCCATCTGTTATCAAAAGTGGACTGAATAAATATGACTTCATAAAATGAAGTTGGCTGTGACTATTTAAAATGTAGCCCTATGGATGATGCACTTTAAAGTCACAATAACAACTGTGGTCCTGTGAGTCCTGAGAGCCTCTTACATTAAAGATATTTAAAATCTGTGTGGGGAAGAGGACTTGGGAAAGACTTTTTATCATTTTTGGTGGTGGATTGAAGATGGGGCAAGTTTTTTCTTTGTGCTCATCCTCCTTCCTTGTCAGGGTTGTGATGATTCTGCTAAGAATTTGTGGCTTCCTGGCATTGTCCAATAAAAACTAGGGATGCACTGATATGGATTTTTTCAACCGATACTGATAACCGATAATTACCTGCTTCTCATGGCCGTTAAACGGTACAATGACCAATATTTTTACATTTTTGTATTTTAAAAAGAAGTGTTTAACCTGTAGTTTATGTTCACCTGAGGGTAAGAAAGGCTACGATGTAGTGAGAAAATATGGATGATTTAATATTCCATACTCCTGACCCAACCAAATCAACCTGACATTGCTATTGCTAACAGAACAAAAACAAACAGCAGTTCTGATTCTTCATACCTGCTGACATTAGGCTGTGAAAAAGAGAAAGATTTTCTGGGGTATTGTCAAATGGCCTACCCTCAACGCCCCTGCCTCCATATAACCCTACACTACAGATGAACATAATAAATACAAGGATATGAAAGTAAAATGACTTTTAATCAGTATTAAATGTATAGTTAATGGTAAGAGAGAGGGAAATTATGAAGCCCAGTGTTACTGTGTAATTCTCTGGTGCATCAGTGAAGTGTATAAACTACACTGCGGAGTGAAGACAAACAGTGGCAGCTGACTCATGAACACATTGAATGCACATCAGCAGGTCCACGTTACATCTGGTGTATGAAATGTTTATGTCGTCACGCTGCATTTTTATCACCCAGGCGCCGTCTCACAGATCCACGATAAACTAGTCTACAGCTACCAAGTAGAATAGGGATGTACTGTTGATTCACCTCACACATTAACACTCAACTAAGACAAACAAGTGGCTGTGTCTCACACGCAGCCAAAGAGAGAGACACACTCCAGACTGGGTTGCCAGGTAATGATATAATAATTGCTGACTGTAGCATCACATGGCTAGCGATTATTAATAAGTTTAACAGAGTCTAGGCTTTTAAAAGCTTGGTGCTGGATGTAAGACGCTGCTGCTAATTAGCTCGTGCTAACACTCTGGAGACGGTACTTCAGCGCTGCGTCCAACCTGTTAAACAGCTGCAGGAAGTTTGTTGACCTGGTGGGGTGTTGGGTGGTCAGAGATCAGACCCTCAGCGCAATTCTGTTGTCTTCCTCTGGAACTGTAAAAGACATCCACACCGCAACATGTTTTGCCCTCTAAAAAGTGTGTTGCAGTTGTTGTTGTTGTTGTTGTTGTTGTTCCTCTCTGTGTTTATTGGCGGCTCACGAACCAAGTTTGAGGGTACATGTACCGCCACCCACTGGGTCAGGTGTGTAGATGCTGCCCTTGTTGTGTTGACGAAGCAGTCTGGCTTCTGGCTATTTATTGGCTGTAATTTTAATTATCGGAATAATGCATGATTATAAAAATGTCCCATTTTTGGCAGGTCATTTATTGGCCTGATATGTATCATGGATCCCTAATAAGAACATCTAAAAAAAAAAAAGGAACTTTCAGGCGTTTTATTAGGAAAACTGTGACTGTTTACCTTTTTTAATCTGTCAGCTTGTCTCTATTTGTTTATCTGTCTCTGTTTTGCCTGCACCTCTGAAATAAGTCTTATTTCCATTTCTACATCAGTAAATCTGAACCTAATTGTGTCTGTTTTGTTCTGTTATCCAATGACTCCTGACCACTGGCTTTGCAGAGCTTCCCCTTCTCTCTTGCTTCTCAGTTTGACCTGCTAGAGGTGCTGGCGGTCCAGAAACAAGACCCTACGTATCAGTTATGGCCCTAAAGAGAAAGGGCCTCTCCTGGTAGTACTGTGGAAGGTCTTTTTGCTCATCTGCTCTTCAGTGTGACTCAGGACAGCCTTGATCCTGCTCTTTTCAGCAATCTACCCTTCTGCTGAGACATCTGGGGAAATTTCCCACAGTTACCTTTTGGGACTTAAGAGTTTTCCAAGAGGATTAAGAGTTTTTCCAACTCCTCTGCCTTGAGCAGAACCTTCATCTCAAGGCTCTTCTTCTCTCAGAGCAGAGAAAGTTTCTCTTCCTTCCCGGCTCATTCCTGGGCTCTGTATAGTCTATACTATGAATCATATGTATGTTATACCATTAGAAAATAGATGTAGGAGGATCCATTAACACAGTATCAGGTAGGTAGAGGTCTGGTTTGCACTTAATTTTGGGTGGGGGATTACAAATGTGTGCTATAAGTGTTAAAATGCCGACCTCCCTGATCTTCAGCAGTCTGTGGGTCCTTCTGGAATAATGTTGTAGTGAATGTTTGCAGCCTCAGCTGAGAGAGTCTGCTGGTAGAGTAGATGACCTCTGACTGGAATCAGCCTTCCTCTGAACACCACAGGCTGTTCTCATTTACTGTTCCGACTTATACCTACAAAAAAGTAATGCACTGTAAAACGTAGGCTGTCATACATAATATGACAAGATTAAAAATAGGGGGAAGTCAGGTGATGTAGTATAAAGAGCAACAAAGTCTGTGTGGGAAGAAGGTTGGGGTGGTGGATTGGTTAAACAAACCCAGGACTTTCACCCATAAGACTAGGGTGAAACCAAAAGTCAGTGTGTGTGTATTTTTAATACTTTATTTTTATGTTTTTATAAGAAAAGAACAGACAAAACCAAAGACAACAGGCAGGGACATCATAGGTGAAGGTGAAATACTTAACATCGTGTAAAACAAAAAATAAAAAAGAAGCAGGGTTATATTGCAGCACCAAGGACAGGGGGTCCTTTATGCTCATGATTGTCCTTTAAGATCGCAAAGGCCCTTATGATCCACCACTTTGATTCGTGGAAAGCCAGGGTATTTTTAAGACGGGGAGGATTTTCCACTCAGTCATAAGCTAAAGTCCATTCTGTATGTCAAGGTACTGAGGGGAGTAAAACCAAATTCTCCAAAGAAAATGAATATATAAATAAAAGATCACTTCAAATTTACATTTCACATTCACATTTTTAGTTACATGTCTCAAAGAAAAAGTCAGTCGTTCCCTAACATAAATTTCCTTAACTATTTCTGTCCATCTATTGAGACTCTTTACTTTACTAGTAATTTCCTGGTTATTACTTTTTTCCTACCTGCTAGTAGTATTTGTAATAAATATCTGTCCTGCTTTAACAATAGTCAGTGTTGAGTTATTTTAAGTTACATTCGTCTCTTCACGTGACCCAACAATGGTTCTTTTCCTTAACTTAACTGGTAGGGGCGCTAATTTGTAAGATATCATACAAACAGGCTCAAAGTGGGGAAAAAATACAGCGCCTGACTTCCTGTATTCACATGTTGGAATGCGTATTTGGGGTGGGAGGTTTGCACCTCTGCATTGAATCAACGCTGTACCTACAGCATAGGCTCTGTGTCAATATTTATTTCACAGATAAGAAACAATAATGTGAAGATAATGCAAAATAGCATTTTAAGTCTTGTGTGTGGTTTATCCTGGCTTCATAAGGCTAGAGGAAATCTCTGCTATAGTCACTAGGCTAGTTTATAAAATGTATAATGCCATAGGCTTTTGCTAATAACGTTAGCATGTTGCATTTGTTTGGAAAACGTGTTTAGTATAAGACAGTTGTTTTGTCAGTGAACCTTGTGAGCTGTAACTAAGTGGAATTTTTTAATATTACCTTTGTTAAATGTTGCTGTTGTCCCTGGCTTTATATGAATAGAGGAAATGTCCGATAGCTGCTAGGCTAATGTATACAATGTAAAATGCCATAGGCTTGTGCTAAAAACATTAGCATGTTGTTTTTGTGAGAAAAATGTGTCCAGCAAAGACACGTGCTTTGTCTGTGAATACTGCGAGTTATAGTGAAGCTGATTTGTGTACTTGTGTTTGAAATAGTTGCTATTAAGCCATGTTTAATGTTTGTTTTGGCTTTTGAATCAACTCACAACAGACTAGTGTTTTGGAGGTGTAACTGCAGAGTGACACAGACACACCATGCACAAGTATAAATTCTCACAACGTCGTAGGCTACAGCGTAGCCTGACGCACATTTCAAATCGGCCCTAACGTTACAGCAACAGGCTGTGCCATCTTGTGACCCTTTTCTGTCTGTTGCCCTTTTTGAGGCGGGCCAACGCTATTGTAATGTAATATTATCTGGAGAAGCAGGCAGGTGGGAACAGGAACAGGTGAGCTTCACTTAGTGCCCTCCCTGGGTAGCCTACATAGTACCCCCAGTGCCTCTTAGGTAATTGAATTTATTTAGAGCCATTATGAGTCACCCAGAGACCCTGATTTGGAGAGGGCACACAAGAGCACCAGCCGTTTGAGAGAAGTGCTGGTGCACCAGAAGAAGTCGTGGTACACTAAAGAGTAGAGGAAGAATGTGGTACTGGCCTACTTTGAGCAGTGCATACTAACCATTGTATCAGGACATGTCGGAATACTGAAATAACTCTTAAGTGCTCCTTGGCCTCCTTCATCGTGTTTCAAGACCTTAAACTGACATTTTTCTGCTCTCATTGCTCTTCATGCTGGATTCCCATACATCTGACATCACATGATTTATTAGCCAACACACCGTACCGAGGTATGAGAAATTAAACACACACTTGAGTTTTTTATGCACATGTATACTCTCAGCATATCAACATTAAATTGCAACCATTTAGTGCACACTGGGGTAATAATATTTTGTCCAGGCTAATACTTGTTTCAGTCTTTGGGCTACGTTCTATCCCAGTTCACCACATCAACACAAACACACATTCTCCAAAGTCTACTTCACCTATAATTGAAGTAATTATTGGGACCCAGGAAGGTCAACAGAATAGCTTATTAGCTTTCACTCCAACTCTGAGGCTTTCTGTCCAGCTGCCTTTTAATGTTGTGCATGCAAAGCTAAATGTAGCATTAGTGGAGCCCTGGAGAGCAGGGTTTGACATTGATGACTTTGTTAAGGGGAACATATGTTTGAACAGATCGCCCCCCTCTATAAATATAGGCTGTATTCAATCCCCATGGCCTGAAGGCTGGCGGCAATGTATGTCTGCATGACATTATACAGAAAGAGAGCAAGGAAGGTGGAAAGTGTGTGTGAGAGAGAGAAGGGCACAATGAGGGGAGAGAGGGCAAACATTTTTTTAACATTGCAGCTCAAGTGGAAAACTATTGTTTGTGGTACATTTACATTATTCTAAATGGAGCTGATACCAAAAAGGTATAATGTACGCACTTGACCTTCCTCCAATAATACTCCAGGCAGAATGACTTCGACCGTCTCACGGGTTCTTGTCAACTCGAACATTTTCTAATTAAAAACCTCACATTGACATGAAATCACTGCATTAAAGGACTATTGATTATTGATTGCAACAGGGATATTTGGGACCACAGGCACAGATTGGCTGTTGAGCCAACCTTGGCACATTTACAAAGAAGTTTTCAGAGTGTCAGTGTTGATTAATGCACTGTTGACAATGAATAAACAAATTATCGATTAGCACAGGGATATAAGACAGTATCAGAGGTCTGTATTTAAGAAACAGTTTTTAAGGGACTGTTCTTTACTTGTCAGAGGAGAGTGATGGCTGGGGTGTTTCTTCCCCCAAAAGCTACATTTATTTTTCCTCAAGCTTCCCTGAGTGTCTGGGGGAAAATGCTGGACCTTCCCTCCACCATAAATAGGCCCTAGCTAGCCATACATTTTTTATATTCAAACCAAATGTAGGTATTGGAGCCAATACAATGAGCAAACAGCAAGGGTTTGAGATATCACAAAAGGAAACAGCAAATTTCTTAAGCAAAATGCAGATCGCACAGAACAGTCGGAGCTGTTACACTGTCTTCCATCCCCTTTATTGTTTTATTAATTATTCAGTTAGGTGAACCCAAAATGCTCGGCTACACTATTGTCATGCATGCAGGAGTGCAGATTTTAATGTTTTACAGAAGATGGATTACTGCAGATTAGGCCTGCCCCTGACTAAGAATTTTCCTAGTCGACCAATAGTCATCATTTAGGGCCATTAATTAATAAAAGAATAGTATCAGTAACATTGTTAACACTGTGCTACGTTACAGAGAAATACAAAACCGTACTAATGAACCGTTATTAATATAGGCCTATATTTTATCTACAACTGCACGTCACACACTGAGCGAGCCGCATGTTAATGATGCTGTCAGCTAATGGGCATGTAGCTACTTCCATGTTTCAGATGATACGTCATGTTTGTAGTCGATGAATGATGGGCAAATGTTTGCCTGCAGAGTTTACATATCACCTTGGGTTGGTCCTTCACCTTCTCAAAATGATCCCACACTTTGGATTTCCTGCCCAACATGCTATTAACTAGCCTGTGTAATAACTGCAGGTACCAGCCCTGTAAATTAATGTGGCTCCTGTCTGACTGCTGAGCGTGGCCACTTCCTGTATCTGTCCTTTCAAATTAAATTCCCATATGGTCCAGTATTATAGGTTTTGATTTTTTTGACAAGGCACACCTCCTAATAGAGGTTCATGTTTTTTTTTTTTTTTTTTAGTTGCCGTGCCTCCCCCATTTTGCACCACTCCCTCCCCCCTCATAAGTAACGCACAGACCCTTAGCAGCACACACAGATGCAGTACTCAGACAATAACATAGAAGAAACAAGTATGAAACATTCAAACACACGCATTTGCACATGCATGCACACAAACACACACTGCCTCCTCCCCTCCGACACCCACTCAGTATATGGTCGGTCTTACAAAAGATTCTTCCTGACTGCAGTGGGTATCACCAGTGATCAGCACCAGGCTCATCCCCCTCCTTCCTTCTCCTGTATGGTAGTGTTGGTTTGTGAGTGGTGGGTAAATGAAGACCATTTTCCAGTGCGAGCAGATGGTGAGCATTGAAGTGCCTGTTGACAGGTAGCCTATAGCTTGTTGTCTGAGCTGGCGTTATCACACACGCAGCGAGGCACATGCAAAAACACACACCTATGCACACACACTGCAGCAGCTTTGAGCCCTAATTGGTACCCAGAAGGGTTTGATGGAGAGAGTGGGAGAGAGAGAGACTGGTATGAAAGAGGAAATGAACATCAAAAAACGCAGACCAGCTGGTCAACTATTTACCTCCAAAGCACTAAAGGAAAGAATTCACATTTAATGTTGAATTTTATTGAATGAAAAATTGACAAAATAAAAATTAATGAAGTAGCCATAAGCAAACATGTGAACTGCTGTGTGAAGTATTAGTTTGTGCCCCTGAGATATTAAGACAACACCAACAACAGAAGTCTTTTTGTTGAAGACAGCTGTCATGGAATCACAGGATATCCGTCTGTCTGTTAGTCTGTTGAAACTTCTTTTGTAAATGTCTCAGTCAAAGCGATAACTCACACATTCATTGTTAATTTAATTTTGTGACATCCTTGGTGATAATTGGGTATTACTGTGGTGTTCCTGCAATGTGTTCCCGTGAAAGCGCTTGTCAGTCAAACAGTAAGGCCGGTGTCCCTCATGTTTCAGTGGGGGTCGCTCTTTCTTGTGCCTCTTTATGGTGGCTTTTGCTGCTCAAACTAACAATGCCATGTCTTGCAAACAAGCCAGTCTCACTGCTGCTAGGAACATAAAAATGTACCAGTTGGTGTGTGGCAGAGGATTTTTCCAGGGAAAGAAAGTGTATGGCAGTTAACAAAAGACTCTTACCATAATCTTACCGCCAATACTGATGTGTGCATCTACACAGCTATGATACGGTCCCAATCCAGGCTGATCTCATTCACTGTTTGTACTTATACCTATTCAAAGTAATGCACTATAATTCATATATAACCCATGTCACTGTAAGCCATTAGGCTGTGATTATGTGACCTATGTGCTGCAGCCTATCTGCTGTCATATGACAGGGGCAAAGACAATCCGCCAGGAACTGTGTCGGCCTGAAGCCAATTTGACATAATAGCCAAACTGTGGAATTACAACTCCCAAGTCCGTCATGTGATGCCACAGGATCTGAAAAGACTTTTTCCCATAGACTCCCATTGTGAAAGACACGTCTGTAAATCAGTGGATTAACTTTTTTGAGCATCACAACCCCCCCCCGAAATGACTCATTTACTATCATAATTTGATACGTGCAGTCTGATAACACTTTGTAATCTAGTAGAGTGGCAGTATTAAATAATTTTATCCCTACTGAAGTTGGCGAAGGGCTACAGCGTAAGTTAAGGTTTCTTTATACTCCCTTTATATACAACGTTGTAAACATCACTGTCCTATACGTCCACGGTCCTTTATGATGGTACAGATAGAGCTAAAAGATGACACTAGAAGGCGGAGTCAAAAGTTTCACACAACAATAAACAAGGTGATCGTGGAGGAGGCTGTAATATTGTACCTTTAAAAGGAGGCAGCATTATAGACAGCAGTGGTCTGTGTTGCCATTATATACATCCTGATATGTGGATGGAGAATTCTTTTCACTATTTTTACTATGAATTGTTATATATTACGATTTGTTCCGATCCACCAGTGTTTAAATTTCTTCTCATCTCCTGTGTTCATATCTTGCTTGAACTAGCCACACTGCCATGAAAACATGCACAAATACAGATGAAATGAATGATTACAGACAGAAGGTTCGGTCCATCTCTATCTCTGTATCTAACATTAAGCACAAATGAGCCCTTAGCTGGCTCAACCAGCACAAGTCCCTGGTGCGCTTGCAAGCAGATTTGATAGGAATGATTGGGGCCTTACCTCCAGTACCATATTCAGTTCTCTTTATGCATCTATGAGCGGAGGAGGTCAGGTCACATAGTATAAAGAGTAACAAAGCCCACATAATGGCTGCAAACAGAGCGGAGGTACAGAGAGTTGTTGCATAGAGATGACACACCGTCTCATCTTGTTGCATTGGTGTGAACCGGCAGGTTTTTAGAACGTTGCAAGCAGTAGTCTGGTTCCGCTTGTCTCGTTGTGAATCTTTGGTCTGAACTGGGCTTTAGATACCATACAAACCATTGTATGAGGATACATTGCCCAAGTCCATACTACATTTAGCATGGTTCATACTATATTGCCATCATATACTCTTTTTGCAGTTGCTATACAAAAAGTCAAAACGCTTCAGGTGGTGAGTTGTTCATGTTTCAGTGTTTTCCCAGGTGACCTTTCAGCCAAGATAATTCATGCTGATATCAGCTTTGTGGAAAGTTCCTACAACAGAACTTATTCTGATGGTGTGCAGGTGAATTCAATTAAACTCAGTAACACTGAAGTACAGTCCAAGATGGCTCATAATTACTTTCTCACTTAGTTACATTGCTGTCAGTGGTGCGAGGGCATAGACTGTTGTAGGAGTCTAGACCGTTTGCAGTGTAATAATGGCTGAGATTCATGTGATACATTGAAAAAAAATCATTTTATGATGGCAGGAAGATTGAGGTGCTCACATTTTATGCAGTAATAGATGATTGATATCCATTTCGCTTCAAGTTGAGAAAAAGAAGTCATCTTAACTCCATGTACAAGCTTTTTCTGGGGCTGGAATTTAATAAGAAAAGAAATTTGGCTCCGCAAGTGGCCCTTAGGTTAAGTTTTTTTTTTGTTGTTTGTTTCCAAGGTCAAGAGCGAACCTTCATGCTCTTCATAGGAACATTTTCAGCTTTTCAGAAAGGCAATAAAAGAAACACTCCATGAAAAAAATAGCTGAGATAGTAGCTACAGTAGTTTGACAGATGATACGAGGCAGGACAACAGAGCTGAATGATTCACATTAGTCTACAGCTGACTTAAAATTCCTCTGAAAGGGAACCAGCAATTGCACTCCACAGGAATACACCAGTACCCTTTCTAGAGCCACAGGTTGTGGCATTACTCTGACGCTGATTTATATTATTGTTTCATGTGACTTCTGTATTTTTAGTCTGATAGGTTAAAAGAAGAAACTTGAGTGAACACACTACAGACACACAGTCACGTGCTACATATAGATAACCTTTATATGATCAAGTTGTATCATTGTGATCAAGATCTTTTCTGCAGAAGAGACCCGAATACTGCAGATAGAAAAAAAGCCAGAAAAAAAGTGAAGGACGAATACATACAACACACATAACCAGGCAAACAAAAGCACATACAGCACCAGGGCCAGTCACAGATGTCACTGAATAGAGAAAGTGAGACTTCTTTTAATTAAACTGATCAATGAAGGGCAAATAAAGTTTCTTAACATGTGCTTGACTCATCAGTAACAACAGCATGAGGTGTTAGCGGCAGGTTGACCTCTGCCTCTGTGTTTACAGCTCAGAATGACTCGTCTGACAAGCGCTAACATCTTCACAGCTGACGGTTTCTGTTTTCTGCTGACCGAGGCCCCACAGGTTTTTTAGCATGCGGGAAGGATCTATTTTACTTTGACCCCTGCCTGTTTGCCCTTTATTAGACTTTACAACTCTGTGTGTGTGTGTGTGTTTTCTGCAAGGATACTATGTATGAGTGCATGGACAAAATGACCAGCAAGAAGCTTTGTGCAAAATTATGTGTGTTTGTGAGTGTGTGTGTGTGTGTGTGGATGCGGGTGTGTGTGTGTGTGTGTGGAGAGCTTTGCAATCCAAGCAGTGGTCGCAGGCCAAATGGCGCATGGAGAAGCTTCATCTGTGTAAGTGGCCACTGGGGGCAGTGTTAAGTGTCCTGGAGGGTCTCCAAGGTCATTACACACAGACACACACACACAGACACACAGACACACACACACACACACACACACACACACACACACACACACACACACACACACACACAGAAATTTAGAAATGAGTGTGTGTGTGTGTGTCCTGGAGGGACTGAGGGGTCGTTACCCTACTAATGGGGCCATATGGTCACAAAACAAACACAAACTGTTCCTCCTCTCTGCCTGTAATAAGGTCATGAAGATGCTGATCTCATTCAGATGGAGAAACCAGCAGAAGAGAACGTGCCAGAGGATGTGGACTGAACTCACAGGGAGGCAGGTCAATAACCTGCAGTATCTCCTGTTCTCAGCAGCCTGCAGACGGGGACTTCTGTTGTATTAGAGATATCTGCCGTACGGTGCTGATCAATACATGATGGTTTAGTGGTTACATGTTCCTGGTCATGCATAGTATACAGTCTGCTTCAAGTAGTCTGTGGTATTTAGATATACATTATAACCCAGGGTTTAGCTTCCTATAGAAATAATGCAGTTCTATCTGCATCAACAACTCTCAGCTCCCCTGCTGTCTGCACAGACTGTAAATGGTAAAGGATATAATTTGCATAACATTACTTGTTCAGAAAAAAAGTCTACAGCTGTGTCTCAGATCCATACAACAACTTCATTCTGAGCAGGTCGTAAGATGTAATGCATTCATGTGAGAAAATGACCGAAGTCAGTATACTTAAATAAATAAATGAAACTTAACAAACACTATTGCTATCCCATAATACTATGCCTAGTATCTACACCTGGAAAAAAACTTGGGAAAACAAAACATAAATATTAAAGGGATACTTTGCCGATTTTCAACCAGCTTTGTATCATAATAATGTGGGCAGTATGTGTAAATGAATTGTGGTAAACTTCTCTCTGGTCTCTCTGATCATCTCTCAGTTCAAATTCTTGCTGGCTCTTAAGCTGTTTCTCAAACTACAGATTGTACTTCAGTATTTTTGTGTGCCTGCCACCACGAACACAGAGAGTACAGAAGTGGATTGAGAGACAGACCCCACCCCCACCATCAAACTCAGATCAAATCAGATCAAAACTAGGCAGTGCTGATCAATAAACCATGATTCTGTAAATTTTATTGGCTATTTCTTACCCAAATGTCTTCAGAAACATATTTTAGTGCACTGTTTGACTGTAATACGAGAATTTATGAGCAGGGAGTGGGCGCCATACTGTTTCCTGTATTTTAAAAACGGAGACTGAAAAAAACTGAAATCAAATGGCAAAACTAAGCAGTGCTGATAAAATATGAAACAAGATTCTGTTACTGTATTGCCTATTTCTCACCTAAAATGTTTCCAGAAACACATTTTAGCTCACTGTTTGATTACAACTCGAGATAATTTGTTACCAGTCAGCTGCCATACTGTTTTCTGTTGCAAAATGGCTAAGCCTGCATTACGTCAATCACCAGTGGGAGTGTTTATTGGTCCGGTGTGGCGCAGTGCATTTTGGTAGTTGTAGGTTTTCTACCTCTTAAACAAAAGCAAATGCCACAGCCCTTCTCCTCTGTTTTCTCCAGTCGTGGGGTGAATAATTGATATACAAATGGTCAGTTGGGATGGAGGTTAGGGTGAGGATTAAAAATAAAAGTGGAACTGTATGACATCGGAATTGGTAGTGGCATTCAAAAGTTGCTTTTTAAATAAAATCTGTCAGGGCACATATTGCAGCAGTTTGCTTGAACAAAACTAACATTTATGTAGCAGCAGTGGAAGAAACCAGGGAGGGACTTGGCCAGAAGCAGCTCCATGCACTCGAAATAGCAAGAGTTTGGATGGAAGCTGGAGGAATAAAGTTGGTTTCAACCTGGTCATCAGAAGCAGGATTACAACCTTTCTGTAGATACTAAACCATAAGGAATTATTTGAGAGAGTCAGGAAAGCAACTTCTCATCATGGCAGTGCTGGGTTAAAGAAATGTGTGGGACCAAGGTCTGATAGCAAAATGAATTCTCTTACTGGTTGTTACTCTGTGCCTCCTTAATCTAATTATAGCAAGAGTGTATTTACTCACCATCAGTGGCTTCATATTGTTTTGATGACAGCATAATATGAGGACATCCCGCGAGTGTTATGACCCAGGATTTGCACCTGATCAGTTGACAGATTTCGAGGTCAACAAAGGAACTACTCTCAGGGTAAAACCTGTATTTCATTACTGCAGATCTGTGCTGTGATTGGATGTTTGTTCATGGTGGTAGTGTTTTCTGTTTGGCCTGTTTTCACAGCTTGTGACGCTTATTATGAACATAATTTCTGTGATGCATTCATCTCCTCTGTGATACTCTTTTCATAAACTGCAGTTTACACTGTCGCATCTTGTTGTATTCTGGAGCTCAGTGGTTGGTATGATTGCTCTTTGACAGTCTGTTACGTGTGTTGAGATGCTGAGTGGAGCGACTCTGTTCAAGGTGCTGAAGCAGTGGTGGGCTGCGATAGATAAGAACTTATATCTGTCATAACAGCTCTGCAGCAGCTTCACATTAGTCCTAACACCTGGCCATGGTGTGTGACTAATGTGCCATTTGACAAACAATATCTTACCACTGTGTGGACAGTGGGATTAGACGGTGGCAGTTAACGTGGGCTTAAAGCTGTGGTGTGTAAACCATTGTACCTCACTAATGCACACAGTAAGTCTACTGTTGAAGTAAACTATTATTTTGCGTACATTTAACACAGTAAATCAGTGGAGTAAAGGAATAAACCACAAAGGTTTATCACTGTGTACTGCAAATCTATGCACGGTAAATATATGGCATCTTATAGAAACATGTAAAGCCACAGTACTGTGGTACTTGATGTCGTCAGTTGTTGTAGGCCTTTTATTTATTTATTTAAAATGTTGTGCATTTTTTTAAAGATATTTTTGGGGGGCTTTATGCCTTTATTTGATAGGATGGCTATAGCATGAAAGGGGGAGAAACAGAGGGGGAGTAACATGTGGGTTGGAGTTGAGCCTGCAGCCGCTGCGACTGCTCTGGCAAGGATGGAGCCTTTGTACATGGGGTGCCTGCTCTACCAGATGAGCCAGTGGGCGTCCCAGAATTTGTTTACGCATGTTTGTGTGTGGCCTATAGGGGAGGGGGTCTTCTGTCTGTAAAACCATGTTGAGTACCATAATATGGAAATCCAGGCCTGTCAGCTTCTGTTAAAATAAGAACAAACCATATACTGTTAAGAAAATTAAATAAAATATTGTGTTCAAAAAAATAAAATTAAAGGAGGTGTGGAGTTTTAAAGATGTGAATATTTACAACCCAATCACTGAATTTTTTTTCCTGCAAACTACGGATATGTGACATTTATTATATAGCATGATAGTTAATGTGTGGATAGGTTTAGGCACAACACCCACTTGGTCATGCTCAGGAAAAGATCTTTTTTTTTGGCTTAAAATATTTGATATTGGGGGCACAGTCCCCCTTTGTAAAACCAGTGATGTCTTGGTAAAAAAACAACCTCTTTTCATGCCACTGTCTCAGCTGGAAACACAGCAATGGGGCGCTATAAAACACCTAAAAAGCCACAGGAAACACAGTAATAATTAGCTTAATCACAATCAGTTTTGTAGTTTGTTGGTCTTAAACAGTTGTCTGCAGGTTGGCATGCATCTCAGCGAGGTGACACACCATCCACCATTAATTTAATTATTAAATTCTATATTTTGGGCGGGGCAACACAGTGGTTTGAGTTCAAGGTGTGAGAAAGAATAGTATCAGTAACATTGTTAACACTGTGCTACATTACAGAGAAATACAAAACCGTACTAATGAACCTTCATTAATATAGGCCTATATTTAATCTACAAGTGCACGCCTGTTAATGACACTGTGGGCTAATGGGCATGTAGCTACTTCCATGTTTCAGATGATACGTCATGTTTGTAGTCGATGAATGAAGATGAGTTTACATATCACCTTTGGTTTGTCCTTCACCTTCTCAAAATGATCCCACACTTTGGATTTCCTGCCCGACATGTTGTTAACTAGCCTGTGTGATAACCGCAGGTACCAGCCCTGTAAATTAGGGGATGCACTCATGCTGCATCTTTAACTGCTTGGAAAACGCGAGGTCGAGACTAGGCACTACTCTGTTGCCTTTTTCTGCTGAGCGTGGCCTCTTCCTGTGTCTGTCCTTTCAAATTAAATTCCCACATGGTCCAGTCATATAGGTTTAGATTTATTTTGACAAGGTGCAACTCCTAATAGAGTTTTATGTTGTTTGTTTTGTTCTGTTTTTTTTTCTGTGACTAAGCGACCAATGAAATCTTGCCGACTAAAGACCTTTCTGGTCGACTTATGTTTGGTCGACTATTAGGGGCCAGCCCTAGTTTGCAGATACGTACAACGACAAAATTTTTTCTGATGGCTGTGCTGACATGTTCAGTACTAGTCAGGGATGGTTTAATGAAAATATGCAGTTAGTTGTATTAAGAAGAATGTAGGATCCAGCATTTGTGGAGCTTGACCTTTACTAGGAATTAAAAGTCAGGACATCTCGGCCCTTTGCTGCATCGATTTCAACCATTCTGTTTTTAATGCGTCTTGTGAGTCCCCCAACTTTATGGAAGTGCAATACTACTTTTTAAGAGCACCTGTGTGCCAGCTCATAAACAGTTATGTGTTAAGGTGCTTGGGGGAGTCTTGACGAGGCCTCTGGTTTGGTGTGAATGGCTCAATGTACAGTTGATGAGGTTAATGTCAGCCTGATCTTGTGTTGAATTCACAAGATGGCACCTGCATGGTTTCACAGATTTAATTAAGACTTCTTTTGCTGATTTTGCTGCCAAAACACAAGTTTCCTGTTTGTGTTGCTGTAAAACCTGAGGTTAACATCTTAAATTCCCCTTGTTTAAAGCATTTTTTGTCATAGAAATTCTGGATAATGTTACATACACTGTTTCTACACACATATGAACACATTGCTCTTCATATGTGGGCAACATGTCCTTAAATACACTCTGATGTAGGACAGCCAATAATTCAATACTTTTGCGTTCATGATGGCACAGAGAGATCCTTCAGTTTTGTGATGGTAAATCACCTGTATGCTTCCACAGTGAGGCAGTGCTTCAGTCTGCAGGGAGTGCAGGTTCCTTGTAAGATGAGCATCCAAAGTAAATGACAAAATATAAGTGAACAGAATAACCATCTGAATGAATAATTCATGAGAACGCTTCAAACTCTATTACTCTTTGTAGGAGAAGATGTGAGAGATTAAAATGGGAATGTGATACTGGTGAAAATGTTCCTCCTCTCCCGGAGGACTGGAAATATGGTGTCACTGTCATACATATTGTAGTTTTAATACCTTTAGGCTAGTTCACAAACTTTGGGAGATATCTGTCAGGTGTGAAGTAAGTTCTAGTTTGTAACTTAACCGTAGTGAACAGTAGAGACAACTTTTTGAAGGTCTCGATCTCAGACAAAGAGGACTCTGGATTATATTTCAAGACCTGACAAAACCATTAATGCAGGGATATGCAGGAAGTGTTTAATAGAGTGGTTAAGTTAATTACAGGTCCTTAGTGTTTGTGTTTGTTTGCTCATTAAGAAAAACGAAGGCAAATTCCCACTCAGAAAAATCACCTCTGCAATGCTTTTTGATTATTTCATCAAAACATTTATCATGTTACACTATTACATTCACACATGTATACAGTATGGTAAAAAAAAGAGGTGAATAAGGAGAAATAATTTAATTTCTGTGGTTGTTTTTATGCAAATTTGGATCTTTATGATCAGTTTGAGGAGTGCCTATGGTTCACATTTTATCCCTGTGTGGTATGGGACTCACACTGGTTTGGTCTTGACTCGGCCTAGACCGCTGAAAGTCTCGGTCTTGTTTCTGTCTTTATACCCTCTGGTTTTGGTCATGACTTAATTTCAGTTTCAGGGGTCTTGACTACAACAATAGTGCACAGTGTGCATTTTTATTAGTAGTTTGTTGCTAAAAACATTAGTAAAGTAAATTTCAAAAACCTGAGATAAAAGGATATGACTGTACGCATAATTTCAGCTTAGATGGCATCAATACTAAAACCTTCCTGTGGTTAGCTCCATCAATAGACTGCTTAATTCTGCTTCCACTTGCCTGCAGTTTATCCACATTATTAATCACTAATAAATAAAAAATGTTGCCTATTTATGTGGAGAGTAAATGAGGCCTGAGAAGATGTCCGGATATGGACATGACACACCTGACCACTTGGTGGGGTTGTTAGTCCAGCTATTCTCTGGCAGGTGAAAGGGCAATATAGGATTTTTGGATGCACCTCTCATATAGTTGTCCAGTGTATGGATATAAAATGGTTGTAGTTAAAAAGGCTAAACGTGTACTAAACTGAGAATATGAAACTTAATGTTATCACACACCCTGTCCTCCGGCACTGGGTGAAGTCTTCAGCGGTGGGCCGCAGCCAACACATTGGATTGTTTTGTTACAGCAAAGCCAAATGACATCAGTTCATGTATATTAGGCTCCCGCATCAAAGAAACAACAGTGACATCCTCTCAGGAATAATTATTTAACAGTGCTTGATACCATCTGTTTCTCAAAAACAAGGTGAGAACGTCCAAAAAGGACACATGAATACATTTAATATCACAGTAATGGAGATTAGCTGTGATTAATGTGTGGTGACAGTAGATAATCATGTCACTATTTCTTTATTCATATTCAGATTTTGTACTGTTCCAGCCCAGGAACAACAAAGTGACTAATCATAATAATGTCATAGGCAGACTTTAATAGATGCATTAGGATTGATATACCCCTGGGGTGAATGGGTTATTGCTCATAAAGCAGAATCATCTGCACTGGCAATTAAATCAGATAGCATTAGAGGTTCATTTAAGAGACTTCTAGATAATGCAGGCATAGAGAAAATGGTCAAATACATGGTAATTGCAACAAATTTAAGAGTTTGAGCAAGAATACGTTAAAGAGATTATCAAAGTGTGTCTGGGGCAGCGGTGGGATAGAGCCCTGCAACTATTACAACATTTCATCCATTTCAATTAGATGGTCTTTGAGATGAGTGAGGAGATTCACCCTGTCCAACATGCTTTGCTCTACACCAAAACACGCAGTGTGCCGCTGCACACTTAAACAGTAAAGCTGGTGTTACTTTTGTTTTTTATTGTCAACAAAGCCCTTGAAAAGACCAAACCAACAACATTTTAGTCGACTATTAATACACTTTATGACTTCCCTACCCTGTCTGTGGCTCTCAGCCCTAAACCCATTTGTTCCTACTGAAAACATGTGTCATTAAAAACAGATCACAATATATACTTTTACCTTTTGCCTAAAAAAGCTGGGCACTGTAGCTTTTTTCTGAAAACACTAGTTTAACAGTTGTAAATGGTACATTTTTAGGGACTATTTTCTGTTGCGTATTAATACAAATGTGGTGCTCTAGTGAGTATTTACAGCAGTAGGATAGTGTATATGGAACTGACTCAAAATCAGCTACATTGCCTGTGTTCTTTACAGCGAAGGAACATGTAATTAAAGGCAACAATGTGCCTCATTGATTTGATTTAATACTCATGGGACAACAATGGAGGTCTATGTCTGTCAGGCTTAGGTTACATAGGCTGTTACTTACACCAGTTATTGTTTGTTCCATCTTTCCATGGCATCGGTTGACAATAAAAAAAATAGAGAAAACTGCCAGCCTTATTCTTTAATAAGAGGAAAACAAAGCCACCAACGAGGTGTCCATATTTGTCTGTTCTCTAATAGACGTGTGTTAGAGGAGATGGCAGAGATGGAAGTTCAACATGCAGACTTTATTATCTTCACCAGGTGTAAGCCTAGAGGGATCATGTATTTGGTCATGATTGAGTGTGTCTGAGTGTGTGTATCTGTCTGTCTGTAGCTATTCTTGCGAACTATGGGACCAATCAGCCTCACATTTTTTTTAAAATTTATTTATTGACTTTATTCTCACCAACACCTCTTGAATGTGTATATTTATTCAACATACAATGCACATAACTGCACATAACATCTTATGTTTACTCTTATTCTATTGTATGGATGTTTATATTGTAGTTAAAATTTTCGCACTTACAGCCTCAGCACAGTGACTATATATATTTTATTTTTTAATATTTTTAATTTCTAAAGTACTAGTGTTAAACACTGTAGCATAATGCACATTATATTTTTATTTTAATGCACATTTTCATTTCTTTTGTATTTAATTTATTGCGTTACATTTATATTCTTCTATTTCATTCTTACTTCTTATAATTCTTTATTCTTTACATTGGAACGACTGTAACAAATCACAATTTCCTCTTGGGGATCAATTAAGTATTTCTGATTCAATTCTGATATTTTGTGCGCACATTCTCGACTATATGCTCTAGAACAGTGATTACCAATTGGTCTAGCCATAGGGTTCAGATTTCTGCTTCACCATTTGTTCACAGTCAGTATATTCAGCGTCATTCTTGTTGTCGGCAATGTCGTCGAGCTAGTTTGCTGTCTCAGTCAAGTAGCTGTGTGTTTGTTATTCACTCTACAGCAGGAAACAGCACTTCAGAATGAAAGCTGAATGCTGGAAATTCACTTAACTTTTTACAAACTTGACACATTTGCACATCACCTGGACCGTGGCTCACCAGTTGGAAAGCACTGCTCTAGAACCTCTCATGGTTGCGGTAATTCATGATTGTTGAAAAACCTGTTTTTTTTTGACTGTTGTATACCGTCATTGGCTGCTAACACCTCATTCCTCTTAAGTGGCTGGTGGGGGCAGCATGTGTCGCGAAAACCATCTTGACTAAAAACAAGTCTTGCCATCAGCTGCAGGCCACATTTTAGCCTTTGTCGTGGGTCAAACTGTCATCCATAGAAAAGTTTGGTCTTGCTAAGGCATGATACGAGATGAAAAAAAATCCTTTTTTCTTTTTTCAATCTTTGCTGCCATCTTGACTCTAAGGGAGTCGTGAGTCACTGTTCCACTGGGTGCAGCTCTCTGCATTCTAGCTGCTATAGCTGTCACCCATTTGTCCTGTCCACTTCATGACGTCACACCACACTAGGAGCGTTTTTAGAAGTGGAACGTTTTGCTTGCCTGATTTTGTAGACTTGCAGATTTTTTTGATTTGCTAATTTTTCCCTGATATTTGTGCTTCCACCAAAAGTAGGCAAGCAGGTGATGTAGTTAAATGGTTTCTTTTTGTCTGTTTTAACCTTGTTTATTGTCGTTATTTCCTACTTTGTTGTGCTGTTGCTTACAGACGTTGACACTATTAAAAGTTTAGTTCTGCTGGAAGTACAAGAACTGTCTAGAATGGCTGCAGTCAGGTCTTGCAGTGGCTTGTCGGCTATCTGAACTCTACTGGGTACACTTCTCTAGTTTTAAAAGGTTTTACTGAATTGTTTGGTCAAAATCTTGTGCATGCTGGCAGGTACACACACCAGACTCATATTCACCCTCACACACATGAAAACACACTAACATGGTAAAACTCTGTTGTTCCAAGAGACTCTTCCTTCTTGTGTCCAGGGAAAATGGTGTGTCCCACGGTCTGGCTACTGACCCAAAGAGGACGCTGCACAGGACATCTGTGTGAGGGGGGGGGGAATAGAAAGGTGGAGATGGACAAGCATAAAGAAAGGGTCATATGTAATATATGTAGTTATGTGTGTTTATCACAGAAGTAAATGTTGAATTACAGCACTATTGGCACGTGTGTGTGTGTGTGAGCTCCAGCTGCTGTTTCACGGCAGATTAAAGCCTCCTGTGGTCAATTTGCTCTCCCTAATGTCAGGTCCCCTCCAAAGACTGGAATCACCCGTAGCCTAGCAACCGTGGCCACAGCTAAGGGAAGCGCAGCCATGCATGCAAAATTCCACCTGCTTAGGTGTGTGTGCGTGTGTGTGTGCGCCTATATATTCTGTAGGAGGGTATGTCTGTGCGCTTCTAATCAGTGCTTTGTATTTATGTGTGCACAAAGGCATGTGTGTCTTTGTGTGCACTTTCTCGACCATGTGGATGCTTGAGTGTGTTTGAGAGATAACTGATCATATTTTGCCAAACAAAAATATGCCCTTTTCCCCCCAAATCGTTATTTTCCTCCCCTTCTTGCAGTGAAACCCCCATCCCCTATCCCCTGATCCTGTTATTTTGACTCCATTCACTCTCCTCCTTCATTCCTACAATATCCACATCCAGCATGGCTCTCCAGGGAAGCTAGCCAGAGCTCCTGAGAGGCTGGGCTCGGTGCTTTGTGGCTGGACAGCAGCAAATGATCTCTGGCCTCCATGGTTTGGATCTCTCCTTTTGGGATCGAGTATGTACCTTTGCCTGATTTTATAGATTGGACTGTTGGATAGCTTGAGGCAAAAATGTTGATACATATTCCCGGATAGTGCAATGAATCAGGAATGAGAGAAAAAGAGAGAGAAAGAGGAGGGGAGTGAGAGATTCAGCTTCACAAACCAGCTGGTCACCCACTTAAATATAAAGCAGATGGGATATCTTATTTCAAGCAGGATTTGCTCAAACACTGAAGACCTCTTTTTTTTTTTTTTTTTTTTTTTTTTAAATCTCTTGTTTATCATTAAGGAACACAGAAAGGAAACTAAGCAGGTTAGTGTGCTTTTATGCAAATTATAATAACCTAATTTGTATAGCTTTTTTGTTACAGGTCCAGTGTGAAGCATTGTTGTCTTTAGTGTAAAATCACCTGACAATAAGAATTGTTGTGTTTTCATTACCTTAAAATAAACCATTTATATTTACATAGGTAGCGGGTCCTCATCTACAGAGATGCCATGTTGCATTGTCATGTAGCCCAGAATAGGCAAACCAAACACTAGCTCTAGATAGGGCCACTCATATTTTCCTGTCAGCCACCATAGTTGCCCTCCACGACGATATTGATATTTCTTTCTTACTTGAAACTTCTTTCTTTAGTTTTTTTCCTGGTTTAAATCACAGGGTCTGTTTGTTTTTGAGAGGAAGAGACCTCTGTGGATATCCTGGTAAAAAGCTCCTGAACGTTTGGATCTTAAGTTATCAGAGAAAGAAGGTTAGTAGGTGTAGCAGCCCAGCTCTGACAAGCCAAACAGTGTAGGAGAAACACTGATTTGTAACATAAAACTACTTTATTCAGTGTTTTCACCAGTTTTAATGACCTGGGGTCTCATTTTTAAAACACTGCATAGGATCCATACTAAAAATGTCCATACAGACAAAAGCCATAAATGGCGTGCGCCAAAAATATTTGCCAATTTGTACAATCAGGCTTCCACCTTCACCATCTGCATCAGCAATATCCCATCTCCAAAATGTGCACGAGCATGGGTCAAAGTTTCTCCGATCAAGGCTGTTTTTATTGATCACAACTTTTGTGTGGGAAGTGGCGTACGCCGATTTCACGCCTTGTTTTGTGCGTACGCAGTGATTATTAATGAGACCCCTGGTCTATTTGTTTTTTAGAAAAAGAGACCTCTGCGTATAATTTTGGCTTCTAATAAAAACATCTTAAATAATAAATCCTGAAGAAACTCTAACTAGAAGAAGTTTCAGCTGCTTGCAATCTGCAATCCTCACTGCTATTACGTTCAGTTCAATTCAGTTTTATTTTTTAAAGGCCAGTATCACAAATCACAATTTGTTTCAGAGGGCTTTACAGATACGACACCCCTCTGTCCTTGGTTCCTCACAGTGGATTAGGAAGAACTCCCCAAAACAGCCCTTTAATGGAGAAAAAATGGTAGAAACCTCAAGAGGAGCAACCGAGGAGGGATCCCTCTTCTGGCACGGACAGACGCGCACCAGATGTCGTGTGTACAAACACATTGTTTTTAAACAAAAATATAACACTATGATTATAGAAACTTGAATAAGAATAGTAGTTTATGTATGTTGCATGTATATATATTTATGTGACAGTAATAATCAAATGTGTATAATGTGCAAGTATGGCTAATAATAATAGCAGTAGTAGTAGGCATCAGGCAAAACCACGGCAGCAGATAGATACCACTAAATCCCCCTCTTACACACTGAAAATGTTAACTGTTTTTGTTTACACTTCTCAAAGTAAGGCACTTTGGCATCTTTGCCAAAACTCAGGTATCATATCGGCACAAGTATAAAAAAACATCTAACGATAACTGGCACCAGTGGAGGAGAGGTTAAAGCAACAAACTACAAAAGCAGATACACAATCTGAGACCAACTGAACGTTTGTGTGAGAAGTGTGTGTGAGAAACTGTGTGCCTGACTGCTTACATGCCTGAGAAGAAAAGCAGGATGAGAGAGAGAGAGGGGGGCTGCCGGCAGAGAGACATGAGCCAGCAGCAGCAGCACTAGATTACATTAGCAAGGCATGAGGCAGCGAGAAGGTCAGTGAATCAGATACCGGTTCAATATAGCAGCACAACTCGGAGGGCAGGAGCTGAGCTGGTCTGCCATCCAGGCGGATTGCTGAGGAAGCCTTGTCTTTGCGAATGTGTTTAAGGAATTTGACCATGCTGAGAGCGGACAGAAGAGCTGACTCCTGAAAATGGCAGCACGTCCATTTCATCTGTGAGGGAGGAGGAACTTTGTTGCTGAGTAGATGTGTATTAACAATACACAAGTCTGCTGTTTTCTGCCCGGGTTTTTACATAAAACAAATGCACACAGTACGTATAGTAATGTTTGCAGCATTTTGCTGATGCTGTAGGATGCTTATAGCTTTCAAGAAAACCCGATGAACAGCTCAAATATGATAGATTACAATATCAAATGATACCTACAGTAAATCCTGCACATTTTTTGCTGCACTACAATTTGTAAAAATCAATTACCACTACATCTACCCAAGAGCTGTGCTGTGAATGAATCTAAATTTTGAGTGGCTATTAAGTCTCTCATAGATCATATTGACTTAGATATGGTCCCTCTAACTTTTAATGGCCGGCACTTACAGTCGATGAGTAGTTCAGCACTCTTAGCCCATTATACTGTTAGTGGACACACAGTGCAATCAGGAGGGTCAAAGATTTTAGTGTGCTCCATTAGTGAAGTGCACCACTCGGTTGGATTCTAATTGACCTGCTGTAAAAGGAGTGGACAAGCTAAACCTCTTCCAGTGAAAAGTAATAACCACTAACTGTCAAACCTGCCAGTGGGGGGAAACCATATTACATCTATGGTCATCTTTACTTACAAATGTCCAAATCAGTCATAACAAATACAGTAGATCTATTTGAGTACAAGAGGAGATCAGATGAAATGTAACATTTGCCTTGCTGGGATCACGGTGATGCTTAAAAGATATGAAAATGAAGAAAAAACATAAAGAAACTAATATAAACGTGTATATAATGGGTTAATTTAGATGTTATGTCCTTGCAGAGAGTAAAAGTGGCTCAAAGAAACTAATACAGGAAAAAATAAGGTGTGCTGGACTGGAGAGACTGGCTGAACGAGCTGGGTCTCCCTCTGAAGTCATTGAAATCTGGTGCTTGGGCAGTGAACTGCGGCGTCAGAAACCAACGAAAAAAGGCGTCCTTTAACAGCGGCGTTTTACTCGGCCGGTTGCCAGTATCGGGGGAGAAACGCAATGGGACAGGGACGAAAGTTAAGGCAGCGAAAGTCCGACTGGGGTGGGCGGGAAGGGTGCTGGATGGGTCCAACAGACACTGACTTTCACCCAAGAGAGTGGTGTTCACGCCGTAAGATTCTAAAGCCAAACCCTGTTCTTTTTTCCTTAACCTAACCACGTGTTTTTGTTGTTGAAGAAAAGAAAAGTCAATTTGCGGTGTTGTACCGACATGGTGCGCTTATTTTGAAACTGTATGTAATCGTTACATTTCCTGTGAGAACAGAAGTGTATTTTGAAAGAAGACAATGCATGTAACAGGCAGAACTTGACACAGTGTCCCAGAACGTCAACAACCAACACATCCAGGGTATCTTGCACGCCATATGTGGACATGGAAGGCCTGTGACCTAAAGTTGATACGTGACGAGGTCAGAATGAGAATGTGTTGGCTGAACACAAATGGAAGGGGTGGTGACAGTCTCAGACACCTCCTCCAACGGGAGACCTTTGGATTAACACTCTTAGGGCCACCACCTTTTACCTGATACGACATCAAACTGCTGGACATCTTCCTGTTTCTGTTGTACCATCATTATTATGTACTTCTGGCCTCTTATATTATTGCTTGTTTCTCATGTTTTTTGGACATGTATCATTGAGGGTGATTTACTATGGGCTTTCTTCCATTATACCTTACTCTTAGTATTGTTATGTTTTTGCATTAGTATTACTGAGGTTGAACCCTTGAGTGTTTTTATACACTCTCTTTTAAGTGTACAATAATACTGATGACATGTTTTTATATATACATCACTGGGGGTGATCCTTTATAAGCCCTATGAAGTTTTTCCTGCCTTAGAATATTTAGATTTAACTTTATCCTAACTGTCAAATCCTGTTTGTTAGTTAGCATGAGTTATACAATTTATAAATATTTCAGTTTTATACATGTTATGAGTTTGTTGTCTGTTCACACATTGTGTTTTTTGTCCACTATATGTGCAGGTTTGTCACAATATGTAACAATTCTTATTTTATTTCACTGTTGTTTCCTTTGTATTTATTTGGCATTAAACCTTTTGTCTTGTTACTGAATATGGTAATTATTTAAAGTATACATTTAGGTTATTTTCATTTGTAATTTCTGTCAGTGTGTATTTTATCTAGTAGGGCTATACCAATGTATCACATGACCTGTGTCACATGACCCTCACATGAATGAATGAATAATTTTTATTTCAGTTACATAAATCTAGAAAAACAAAGATTATTTCACACAGATATTCTCACTGTCAGTCACTGAAAAAGGAACAGGCTGAAGTCCCAGGCTTATTTTTTCCTAAAGTAAATACATCATACTCTAAATTATAATCCATAATTCTTTTACATTTAGATAATTTAACATTACAGTCCATAATCATTTTGCATTTTAAGGCTTTTTAAAAAGTCAACAGAGCTACACAGTTTCAAATCAGCACTGAGTCCCAAACTGGATGTTTGGAAATTTTAAGGTGTAGGATGTTTGTAGATTTCTGATAACTTGCTTTATGTATTATTCTGAGGGCTCTCTTCTGAAGTTTATTTTAGGATCTATATTTGTTTTGTATGCTTTTCACCACATTTCAGCACAGTAGGACATAATGTGGCATTACAAGTGAACAATACAATATATACAAACATTTCTCCCTTGTTTCCATCGCATTTTACACCCTGATGAAGACTCTTTAGTCGAAACGTGTCTGTTGTCCATGTCTTAATAAATGATTTTTAACTACAGTCAGAGTGCTTCGGATGCATTTTTGGACTGCCTGCCTGTACTGTGGACTTTTACACTGAGTGAGCTGGCCAGTCATTGTTTCTCATCTTGCAGAATAAAAGCAATAAGAAAATATACCAAAAACCTGACCACCGCCAATGAAAAACAGCTTTGAGAAAACCTTTCACAAAACAAAACTCATAGTGACTATTGCTAGAAAAATGCCTTTATTTAAAAAGTTAGGAATCTTTTTGTCATGTGTACTTTTTCTTTTTAAATCTACCTATCTGTTAACAACACATAATGATGTGCAATGACTTTTTCAGTTAAAGTCTAATTCTTAGAGGGGACAAAGTTTCTGTTTCTCTCTTTGAAATCTAACTTTTTTCAATATTTTAAGCACCACAAACGAAATTTCATCGCAGCAGAAATCTCAGAGATGAATCTCCAAACCTCAGCACATAAAATCAAAACTACTTTCTTTGCGAGATATCACAAGGGCCCTTTTTGTTATTTGGGCAAAGTGAACTTCCACCAGAGTTCACTCGATCAGCTTCAGTGTGCCTCTGCAGATTATAAAGTGTCTGGACCTTTAAATCTCTTGGGATGTTGATGCTCATCAAACTATTCAGAGAGCACTCATGCCCTGCAGATTGGAGCACTGTGACCACTCCAATTGGTTTTGTATTTAGTCACATCTTCTTTGTCCTTTAAGCAGAGCGGTGGGCCCAAACCATGCGAAGAAAATGCACCCTACCCCAATTTTCTGCTTGTTGAGAACAGAGTGAAGGATGACCATGGAAGTTTTTCCTCACTGCGCAGAAGGCCACAGTCTGCAGTATAGTACCACTTCACTTGAACACTGAAGTTTATAAAGGGGTTAGGGTTTTTTTTTTCTAACAGTGTGTGTCGTTTCCATATATTTGGTAATAATTCTTTCAGCTATGGTAACATTTTTCAGATCTTAAATTTAAAACCAAGTTAAGAACTATTAAGAAATGACTGTAGTTCTTGAAGCTGGCAGATAAGGTTGAGCTCTGATTACATTTTCACAGATAATAAAATCAGGTTGCATCACACACACATACACACACACACACACAAAGGAAAAATGTCACATATAAAGTCACATACAAACAATGGGATTCTTTTATTTTGTTTTTGGATAAGTATCCTTCTGCTTTTATTTTTTATTTAAAAATATTATAAAATAAGTTAATATTTTCAAATACACAGTAAGACCTGACACATTTTGGAATTGCACCTGCGCTGTAATTTGAGTATCTGTTAATAAAAACAAATCTTTGCAAAAAAAGAAGGGGGCATCCTCGAAAGACTCAGTTGTTTTATAAGCAAGGACGATCACTTTGTGGAAAAAACTGTGTGGGCAAACAGTCCAACAGTTTGACAACAACCTTTCTCAACGCAGAAATTACCAGGAATTTAGAGTTTACCATCTACGATCCATAATATTAAAGATTTAGAGAATCTGGAGAAATCTCTGCACGTCAGGGGCAAGGCTAAAAACCAGTATTGAATACGTGTGACCTTCAACCCCTCAGGCGGCACTGCATTAAAAACCCATTTGATTATATAAAGGATGTTACTGCATGGGCTCTGAACACTTTGGAAAGCCATTGTTGGTGAACGCAGTTTGTTGCTGCATCTACAGATTCATGTTAAGACTCTACAAACAGTGCCGACCTCTCTGGGCCTGAGCTCCTCTGAGATGGGCTGACACAAAGTAGAAAAGTGTGCTGTGGTCTGATGAGTCCACATTTCATGTTATGTTGTCTTGGCTAAAGAGGAGAAATGACCATCCAGATTGTTACCAGCACAGAGTTCGAAGCCAGCATCAGTGATGGTATGGAGGTGTGTCAGTGCCCATGGCATCATGGGTAACTTGCACATTTGTTAAGGCCCCATGAATAGTGAAGGGTACATAGAGGTTTTTGAGCAACATATGCTGCCACAGAGACAATGTCTTTTTCAGGGACATCCCTGTTTATTATAGCAACAGACAGAGTTTTGTGTGACAGTGAGCGCTCTGTATGTGTGAGGATCTCTGTCTCAGAACTACAGGTGTGTTGCACTGACTGGCTGGAGTTGGGGGTTTGGTCTGGGGGAGTGTGGACTGCTAATTGGCTCTGCAACCAGCGATTTGTAGTTCAAAATCCTGGGGTTTCCAACAGGCTGGTTGACAGCAGTCTAAGAGCAGCAGCTTTCTGTCCTCGGCCTCCAAAGCATTAGCATTGTCTCTGTGTTAAACCTGAAGGTGTTTTCCTTAGTGACTGTTTGTGCCTCTTGTGAGCTATATTAGTGAGTTTTCATATCAGTGCTTTTGTAACGTTGTGAGCATTTAGTAGCCTATTTGATGTCAGTAATTTACCTTTATTATTTTAAATTAACTTTGAATTTGTAGGGATGGGCTGCCATTTTGTTATTATTTTTTTATTCCGTTTCTGGTGTACCCTAGGGAGCCAGATTTAGTAAATGTCTTTTTGTTTTTAATTTCAAATAGGTGTCACCAGTACATTCAGGGTTAGGTAGTTGTTTTGTTTGTTGTTTTGGCCTTGGTTCACCCTAGATTATGTGTGCCTCTCTTTTCACAGTAATAAATAACTTAACTTTAAATGCAATCCTGTTGTGAACCATCTGGTTTGGGGACCGGGGAGGGACTTTTATGTTGCACTCCTGCCCTCCTAGACGGGGGCGTAACACAGACATCAAACTCAAAGTGAGTGTATATTCACAAAAACACCAAAGTTCATCAGTTTGAGCATTGAATATCTTGTCTTTGTACTGCATTCGATTGAATATAGGTCAAAAGGGATTTGCGAGTCATTGCATTCTATTTGTATTTACAGAATCAGGGTTGTGAGCTCAGTGCTGTTGCTCATTGTTATATTCATCATGCATTTTTATTTGTTTCCTGATTCAGAGCAATGCCAGACTTTCAGACGTACCGAAGCACTTAAATGGACAGAATACCTGCATTGAGTTATCTCAAGGAGGCATGCAGAGTGGCGGAGACGCAGGCCAAAAAAATCAATCTACTCCTGACCGTGGTCATTCTGTATATGCTACAAGGTCACCTTTCTTACTATGAGATACTGTCTCATAGAGGGAGATTCTTTAATTCCCTCAGAATGTGCACAAAATATTTGCAGATGCTACTAAAATGATAGCCTTGAATACACTTGACCTATAACTGGTAGAGAAATATGTTTTGAGTTTCTTCCTTAAAGGATTAGTGTGTAAGATTTAGGGAATTCACTGGCATCTAGCAATGAGGATTGCAGATTGCAACCAGCTGAAACTTCTCCCAGTTGGGATTCCTTTAGTTTTTAATGTTCAGGAGGTTTGTAGCTGGAGCCGAATTATTTACAGAGGAGTCTTTCTCTCTGAAACAAACAGACCAGGTGCTGAAAACAGGTAAAAACACTGAATAACAAACTCGTTATATTATATTCCATTTCTGCCAATACATTCCCCTTAAATCCTACACACTGGACCTTTAAGGACATCACTGTATGAAAGGACACACCAGCTACTCTACTGTGGGGATCAAATTTAGGATCTGTTAGAGTTACCTGGGTCGCGCTGTCATGTCTCCCCTATTCAGTATCCCATCCTGGACTACTCAGTGTCCTTTAAATAGAAACAGTGACAGGAGTGAATGGCCTGCTCTCCTTGGAACAAACACCAAGGGGAGTGGAGAGTGGACAGGCAGTTCTCCTTTAAAAGAAATATGCACACAGTGGAGGACTGCTTATTTCTGCTCAAAGGAAATACTGCAGGGAGTGGATTTTTTTGTCTACCTTTGTCCCAATGCTGTGGGGCAAAGTGATTCACTGTGGTGAACTTGCTGCTGTCACATTATTAGTTTTCTCCTTTGTGGTTTCGTTCCCCTTGGATGTGATCAGATGAGGCTGGAAGGATCCTTAATGTTATCCCTTTATAGTATATGTTGGCAGGTATCACTTTACAGACACAGATGTTGTCATGTGCATGTCATGTCGTTGTGGATACTTCAGACTGTCTTCTGCTGAGTTTTATTTGGAGCTTTATGGAGAGTACAGGTTCAAGAAACCTCTGATTTTCATCAGCTATAGATATAGTCGACTCTTTTTCTTTTTGCAGTAATTGTGTGGTTTTGTGAAGGAATAACATACTTGGACACAGTAACTGTTTGAGAATTTCAGGTTGTCTTCCTCTTAAAAATGTATTTCAGTTATGGACATATTCAGCTTTATGTTTCTTCAACACCTGGATGAAGACAGTGAGTGGATGTTGTGACAGCATGGACAGGTCTATCATTTAGAAATCAAATGACGGTTTTCAGAACCTTAGAGAAACAGCGTGTAATACACACATCTCTCTGTCAGGCCACGTTTTCCAAACAACTTAATGCTGGGGAGAGGGATAAATTATTCAACAGGTTGCTGTGGTTACTATGAGGGAAAATGATGAAGTATATGAAGTGAGGAATGAAAAATATCAAAGTTATAGGTTATAGAAGGTCAGCACCGCAGAGCCTGAGGAATAAAGCCAAGGCCATACAAGCCTGACCAGCTTTGATGCTGCAAACCAAATGACCGTACCGGTTTTCAAAGGTCCTGTATGTAACATTCGGAGCATTAAGGGTGCTTTCAGTTTGCTTGCTTTGGTCTGAATCAGGGACTAATTTTGTTACAAAGCTGAATAATTGCCTAGAGTTGGTTCGTGTTCTCACGGCAGCATTTACAAGCGGACCAGATAAAATGCCTTGTGCGAGAAAGCTGCTCTTGATTGGTCAGAATTTCCATGTGGGAAAAATCCAGGAAGTAAACAAAATGTTGAAGAAGAGTACACTTGCAAGATAAATGTGACACTTTCTAATGTCACAATGGAGGGACAACTACGCAGGTTGATTTTAGCGCTGCTCATCGTGGACTATATTGCTGTCATTGTTCATTTGAGTCAAAGCATACAGTTTGAAAACGAGGCGCGGCTCCAACTAGAAAACAATGTTTTGATGCATTGGATGTGCTGAATGTGCATATTAAGGCAGTACAGGAGGAGGCGCACATTAATAATCCTCCAGGACTGTAACATACTCATGTTTAACCCGAACATATTATATGGTTATTGTAAACCAGTCCGGCTGCATGCACGCGAGCATCCTAACGACTAGCTAATCAGTGCCACTTTGCCCTGCTGGAGACAGTGTTGTCAGTGCAGCGCCCACCCTCTGATTCCTGCCTGGTTAATACTGTTAGCTGTTTTAGGACTGTTGCCATTGTTTAGTGATGTTCATGGAGTTAGCACCGTTAGCTGCTAACAGCTGACTCAGTCACCTCCATGTTGAGAACCGTGCGCAGACAACTCATACGCTATGAATTTAGCATAGAGCCCCTTTAAGAGTGGGCTTGATTCTGAAATAAGATTTTTGAGAGGTTGATCTTTTTTCATTCATTTTTCGTAACCTCTTACCCTGTTATCCCAGCTGACCCTGGGGGAGAGGCCAGGTACACCCTGGACAGGTTGCCAGACTATCACAGGGCGGACACATAGAGACAGGATGTAAGTGTGAGTGTGTCAGTTTACAGTCACCAATTAGCCTAACTTGCATGTCTTTTGACTGTGGGAGGAAGCTGGAGTACCCAGAGAAAACCCACACTGACATGGGGAGGACATGCAAACTCTGCACCAGAATCCTCTTGCTATAAAGTGACAATGCTAACAACTGCACCACCGTGCCTGCCCTAAAACAAATCTCAGTTATTAAAACGCTGGCGTCTTTAAGAGTGCAGGACCAGAGAATATCTGTTGAAAACAGCCGTTTGCTGTTTGCCTCTTTCAAGAGTTTTGCTGAGACATTCAGTGGCATGTGAAATGGTGGCACAAGCATCTGAAAAACTGAGACTATTGTCTCTACTGTCCAAGACAAATAATCCCACGGTAAGAAATTGTTTAAGGACAGTGCCAATCCTTTCCCAAGTGATGATAACACTTGAGAAACCTTTCACAAATTATTCCAAACACGCCAACACATAATTTTCCCCAATGAGATATCAGCCAGGATGTTGACAAAATAATGTACCACCCGCACACTTCTGTCTTTGAAGTGAATTGTAAACACGGCCAACACTGCATGAACGGCAATAAAAATAGCTGGACAGAAAAGGTGTTGAGATAATATGAAATCTGTGTTGGATCTGAAGGCACTTGATTTTTTACTTTGTATGTGCTATATGTATACACGAGAGGCATTGTCGACATTTTATCGCTTTGAAGGTTGTAGGTGGTTTTGCTTCCTTTCCTCCAGCAGGTTTTGACAGCTGCTGCCATTTTTGGTCAACTCTATCCATATCACAAGCCGCTGTTGTTCTGTTCTGTGGCTCTGTGTTTTGACATACTGTATATATTGAAGTTCCTGTCAGTTCACACTTGAACTTTGGATGTTCTTGTCAAGTGAACCGTGAGAGAAAAATAAAATAAGGTGAACAGTTTTTGATCCTCATGGGTTATAAATTCAATAGAAACTGAAGTTAAGCTTGCTACTGGAATAGAGAAACAGGCTGCTGAGGTTCCACACATACAATCCAAAGACAATTTAGACAGATAGAGATACTATATAGGAGGATAATAAGGGTGTAAATGATTGTGGAGTATGAGGGGGTGCATTACTACCATTTAAATGACACCTATGATTAATTATTAAAATAATAATCTGTTTAACTCACCAAAGTAACTGCTAAGATTTCAGAACATAGTGGCATCACTAAGGGGGCAACAAGCACGAGCTGTAAGGCACTGATGCAAGTTGTGTATGTAGTTTCCCCATCGCTAATTGTCGCTAATAACCCGTGTTAGCGCAGGAAAATTATGAGTGTGCAGAAGTAAGATGAGTCAAAGTTTAACCAGTAAGTCGGTCTTGTCACGGGTTCACCATCTTTGTGACTATTTTTCATGCTATTCACCTCTCATTGAAGATCCTGCCACACCCATCTGCCCTGCACTCACCTCAGTCCCCTCACCTGAGTTTCCCCGCCCATCTCCTCACTTGGATCCCATTATACCCATCAGTCTCTCCTCATATACTGGCCCAGATTCTCATGCTCCTTGCCAGATTGTCTAGAGTGTTTGCCTAGCTTTCCAGCATTTCTTATCTCTCTCTCGGCTCTCCTGTTACCTGTTACCCTGCCTGTTTCCCAGTCTGGAGATTTTGCCTACTCCCTTGGATTTGCCCGCCTAAGTCTGCCTGCCAGCCTGGTTTGTGACCCCTGCTTGTTTTTCGGACTGATTAAAGAATATTGGACTCTGCTCCTGTCTCTGAGTTCGTGCTTTTGGTTTCCTCGGTTCTGAGTCATTACAGGACTGTAAGCTGTGATGGATGTTTACCACACACAGTTTGGATAGTAAGTTTTTGTTTTATCGTCCAATGAAAGGAATACTTCTCAAACAAAATGACCATTTATATATTAGTTACCCAAAGTGTTACCTGTAGAGAAAATGTTTTTCTCGCATGCCTCTGGTGAAGGAGGAATCCAAAAACAAACTCTCACAGAACTTGTGAAATATAATCCAAGTCTCATTTATCCAGTTGTATGCTCACTACTTTTCAAACACATGCATGTCGGCTAAAACCTTAATATATAACATTTCCACATATGAGTAGCGTGCACGGGCAAGCAGGTGCGTTATAACTCTGCTCACGCATTCTATTGCAACGGAGTTGCCAGAGGAAAATGTTGGTGTAAATGTTTCTGCAAACAACGAATACGTTACATTTGCATGCTTAATACATTGGCCTATCATATCAACATTATTGTATATGACCTGACTTTGTCATCAGGAGGTAGAGGGGATGGTTGATAGCATGACTCCTGCCAAGCTACAGATCAGTGCTCGAGACCCCACAAACAACAAATCTTGTTATTTTTAACAGGTAATTGCTGTGTTTCCTGTAGCTTTTTAGCACCACAAAAAGCAATTGTTTTTTTACAGAGACATTGCTGCTTTTCCAGCAGGGACTGTGCCCCTAAAAGCACAGAAGGACACAAAAGGCTGGCATACAGCTCCTATATATACTGTGGGCCTCACACGTATTTGGATAGGCACGTCCTGATTGGGCAGCCACATTTATGCAAATTTCAGTGGGCGAAAACAACTTACTATCGTGGGAAATACGCTTTTTTGCTTCGTAGCAGAGCGATACCACTCTCATATCTGTCTCATTAAATACGAGGCTGTAGTCGGGGAGCTTAGCCTAACAAAAAGATAAGAATTGGGAAATGGTTAGCCTGGCCCTGTCCAAAGGTAACTCGTTATTACACTTTTTGTTTTTAAACAAATGACCTCTCGCATGTTAATTAGATAGTTTTGAGTAGTGAGAATGTGCTGGTAGGCTGATTTTGTTACCTCTGGACAGAGCCAGGCTAGCTGTTTCCTCCTGTTTTCAGTTTTAATGTTTAACTGGCTGCTATCTGTAGCTTTATACTTAACGCACAGACATCAGAGTGATATCTGTCTTCTCATCTTATTCTCAGCATTAAGTGTATTTCCCGAAATATCAAACTAATCCAGAACTTGAAAGTGCTCACTTAAAAATTGACAATTACTGTATGGTTAACATGAAATACTAATTTATGTTAGCTCTACTGTAAAACTGTTCAGCTGATAGAAGCAACCAATCACAGCGACTCTGAACTACCAAACAAGCGACTACTTGGAACTGCGATTAAAGCCAGATTTTCTCCAATGAGGGAAAGGGCCTTAACAGTTTTCAAGGCGAGCGTCTGTGTGATTGTTAAGTTTGTGTGTGTGTGAGTGTGTGTGCCTGCTGATAGGAGCATGTGGCAGACGTTGTCATTGTTTGTGTGTGAATGTGTGTTTGGCGTGCCGGACCATTGTTGGAAAGCATAGCGAGGATCCTAGAAGCTGTTGGAAGGAGATGATTGGCTTCAGAACACGGTGGCCCCTTTGTGACAGATGGTTGGGTGCTGGGCTTGCAGAGCCGAAATCACCCACTCACACATATGTGGGCTCGCACAACCTTGCACGTACACACACACTATCAGGAAGGCACGCACATGCACTGACATACAGTATGCATTTGAAAACACATACGAAGAGAGTGTGTGGTCTTTATCTATATGCATATCTTTGGTAATAACAACAGAGGAGCCAATCAGGAACATTGTATATTTACAAAAGCCTTCAAATGCATAAGCACGAAATAATGACACTCAAACAGGCAGGCAAATAAATAGACACACAGCCTGACAGTAAGACAGATGCACAGACAAACACTCAGGCAGACGGGCATGAATTTGGAAAATGGCATGAAAACAATATGTGCTCTAACCAGTGCCAGTGTTTTGGTTTTACTGGGGGTTTGCAGCCTTGGGTTGAACACAGTAAAGCTTTGCTGTGTGTCTCTCTGAACAAACAGGAGGGGATCTGGTGCCTGCTGCTTCTGCTAGCCAATACTGCTCTCACTGTCACCGCCACCATCATCACAGCCATCAGCGTCGTAGCAATAAATAACACCACTGTGCTTGCCATAGAAGTGCACACCGTTACCAATGCCAAAAATCAAACATCCAGGCCGAGCTGGTGAAACAGTCAGACACCGACAGAGCAACCGCAGGCATGTGTATTCATGAGGGGCAATGCATATGTACTTATAATGTGGAGCTGTCACACACACAGACATTCTGAGGGGCAGTGGCTCAGTTAAAAACAGAGCAATCCTCAAGATTATGTTGATGCACATCACAAAGAATCAGCGACAAGGTGGAGCCACGGTAGAGCTCGGTATCCATGGAGAACATACTTGACTTAAAAGGGTGGACCAAGGAAATGTAATTGCTAACTCAGTTATGTCAAATGGCTGTTTTTTGTGGTAGGAAGTGCTTCGCTCCTGTGCCCCACAGAAGTCAGAAAGGAGATTCATGGGGTGATGTCAGCATATAAAATGCAGAGACAAGGGTTCACGTCCTGCCTGTGGTCAGGTGTAGGCTTCTAAAACATTTTGGTTAATCTGGTTACATATTGAAAAAGCTGACACATCTTGTCTTTTGTTTCAAGTAGAAGTAGAAGTGTTCACTGAATTAGGTGCGGGTCCAAGGAAACTAGCACTGGGGCCCAGTGCAACTGCACTACGCCACTGACTTGTTGTGCTGGGTCTAAAAGTTTGCTTTCATTCACAAACAGCTGCTTCTCGTATCCATCGATCTGATGTGATCAGCTCTGATTGGATCACCTGATCAATTATCCACTCCTCGAACGAAACCTCCCCCAAACTGCTGCTGAGGGGGAAAAAAAGAAGAGCTCTGCCTGCTCTGTGTTTTCAGACCTGCAAAAACCTCTGAATTTAGATAGGACACCGACTGATATACAAGGACACGCAGGCAAGAAAAAAAGGCAAAACCCCTCAAGAAGCTGATCATAACCAGGTTATTCATGTCCATGTAAATGCACTCTGTGTGTAAGCAGTATTTCACAGATGTAGCCTGGTTGACATAGAACTAGCTTTAATCTAGGTACCTTAATTCAAGGGTAGGGGCCAGGACATTTCACAGCGTCACAAAATAAATCAGAGAAATTGTGAGATGATTAATAGGAGAGGAAAAAAGAAAACACTTCAATAATTCTACCTCTTTGTGTCTTGAAGAGTTTCTTTGAGTTCATTTTATAGTATTTGACACGAAAAGTTAAGCGAGGAAATCACTCTGTGGTGGAACTGCCAGTGACTTATAGACCGCTCCAACCAGGCACTGCTCTTTTGAAAAGGGTCACAAGCCAAAAGGTTAGGGAACCTAATATATTCACCAAGAAACGCACTGGAGTCAAAGTACAATATGAAGTACCATAGATTTGAAATACTCAAATTACAACGACTTTATAATTGCCCTTAAGTATACTACTAGCATAAATGTACTTAGTTACATTGAGGGCTGGATGATATGATGACTATTGGTGCATTCACAAAATATTTGTGGATATAATGACCAAAAGGTAAATTACAGGACAGCTACAACAGTCTGATAAGTTCAGAAAATTGTAAGACAGCCTATAAAGGTAGAAACAACACTTACCATATTAAGATATACAAAAGCTAAGATGGTATTGACTCACATCACAATAGCGATATAATATCAAAATAATGCCCAGCCCTAGTTATATGCCCCAACTCGTCAAGCTACAGAGCATTTTGAGAGATTAATCCAATATTAAAGCTTTTATGAACCTTTGGTTAGAGTTAGTTAGACCATGACTCAGCCGGGGATGTTATACAGTCAGCTGAATTAATTGACTGATTAATGAGAGCCATTTAAGAACAAAACAGTCCTACAGTATCGCCTCATTTCAGGTAAATATGCAAACCACTTATGACTGCTGGGTAAATCACTTGCATAATGATGGAGTTCATCATGCACCATACTCATCTGAGCACAAAGACAGATGGATAGAGGAAGAAGTGCAGAGTTCCTGCTCAACTCAGTCACTGAAAATATTGCAAACCGACAATGAAGACGATGGAGTCATTTGTTTGTCTTTGCACTACAAGAAGTGTTGCAGTTGTGCTCTTCTGTCTGCTTTGCAGCCAGCAAGCGCGCTATCAAGTGTTACTCCAGCCTGTTTGCCAATCACCATCCCCGCTGAAGACAATATGGCTCCTCTTGCCTCAGAAAAGTGGCCAATGTGTCATCATCTAATCTTTGCAGCCACTGCCACCACCACCATTATCACAGCCATCATCGTTACGAAAAAACAACACTTGCATGTGCCAGAACAACCAGCAACTCCCCACAAACAATACCTTTGTATTTGCACACTGCCAGCAACTGCAATCATCATTACTGATCTGGAATCGGTTGTCATTTTTTTCCCCCACAACAGTCACAGGCATCTGAGCTGTGAAAGCTGCTTGTCATTGTCGCTGCTGAGGCTGTTGGAGGCATGCTGGGAATGCCGACATCGCAGTCGTCAACACTCACAGCCAAAACTAGCAGTAAAACACGAGAGCCCATCCAGTGCAGCTATGGTCTGTTGTGAGCCGGTAGTGTCTAGTTACTGGTAAAAACACAGGGAACATGAGCAGGAAAGAGTTGAGGATGTCATTACCTCTTCCAGTATCTGTCCTGGCAGTTTGCTTTATTGGGAAACCACGCTGAGACTGGAGAATGCCCTCGTGATGACAAGAATCTACCCCGATGAAGTGCCCTTGAGAAAGACATTGAATCCCCACCAGCTCCAGGCAGCAGAAGTGCTGCTCTGCAACTGAGTCTGTTCCCTGACTTCCCCTTGGAACTGAGTGAAAAGAGAGTTTCTCTACCAGGTGTTATCATGTAAATAAAACAACAAAAACAATGAATAATTGAAATAAAAAGTAAAAACATGGTTTTGTGGAAAACTAAGACTGGAATAAAACTGTTAGCTGCATGCAAATTAAGCCAAGAGATGTGCACAGGGTACGAGAACATTGGGCGGGGAACGTTCACTCTGTACTGAATACTTACTAGTTTGTAAATGGTGCTATCATATAGATCAGCATCTGTGCGTCCTTGGATCAAATGAGCACTGTGGTTTTGTCTTTTATCATTGCAAGGGTCACTCTGTGAGAGAGAGGGGCTGGTGCATCAAACCGAAATAAGACAGACTTAGATGTTCCCACGAGACAACGTACATTATTTACACACCATCTGCTGGTCCAGTCATCAGCGGATGAAGTGCTGTCCTGTTTGTCTCTGCTGCATAATGTACAGAACAGCTTAGTTAATTTGACGTTGCCATTTTGCGCATGCAAATGAGGAGGGGAGCGAGGCTGGTCTCAAATTTCAGTTTGTTGGTTTGTTACGTTGGTATTCAAATCATAGGTCAGGCTTTTAATCTTCAGTGAGCATACATTCTGGAACTTGATCTTTTAAATTATAATGATTATAATGCATATTTATAACTTTGTCTCGTTTCATCTGACAGACACAGCTGACTCTGACTGCAGCAGCCATCCTGCCTTAACATGCTGTAAATGCTCTCTTAAACCTGAATGATAAACATCACACGGAGTATAGGTCAGTGCAGATCACATTAAATCTTTAAGCTTATGTCAGGCTTTCTTCCAACTTTACAAGAGGATATGTAGACAAAAATACATAATGTGTATGCATTTTTCATAATGATGCAGCTGGTTGGTCGGTAGCTTCTTTAGAAAGTGGCTCCTTCTTTAGCTGCCTTCTTCCGCTCTCTCACCTACTTATCTGTAGAGTGCACCGCACTGTCAACAATGCAACAATCAGTGTACAGCTTAATTTATAAAGCTACGTTAAAGAGTACCTATGATGCTTTTCTTTATTTTCTGTCATACATATACTGTATATGGATATAATCTTCAAATATTAGATGTTCAAAAAATGTGAGCCAAGTCTCAGTAATAAGGTGAGCATATGTAAAAGTAGTCCCTGTGAGCAAACCCTCAGGTTTAGACCTCTCTGAATGCTCTGTTTCCAATGTTTTTTTCTGCTTTTGAGATAAGCTGACATCAGCTTGTGATGGATTTCTTTAGGTCATCTGCTCCAGGCCTGTTACTGCAAGTGTTTACATTACATACCCTGCTACATGTAGCTACATGCCAACATCAGATAAATATGTAAGCTTGGTCGCCACGGTGGTTAATTTCAGATCAGATTCGTGCTGAAACATGTCTGGTTGTGTTTAAGCTTTTATTGGTGATTTTTCGTGGTAGACATTGCTGCTATACTCAGTTAGTCATTCCCCTGGCTGCCATGATGGAGCAGCGACCACAGATGTATAAAGACCCAGATGGCAGTGTCGGCAGCTGGAGTTGGGCCAGCTGATTTTGCCCGATTCTGGGGCTTCATTCATACAGAGTCTCAGCCGAGTCAAGCGACTGGATGCAGCCCGGCTAGTTTCATCTGTCATGCCGAGTTTGGGCCGATGCTGGTTAACAGTTACAGTGCATTTCTGATAATGACCCAGTGATGGCAGTGTTGGCAGCCAGCTGATTTTGCCCAGTTCTTACCTTTTGGCTACCTAGGGAGAACTGGATACAGCGTAGGAGGCTTGGCTCAGTTAATTCCTGTTAAAGTTCCTAAGAGGCACATGCAGCTAAAAGAGTTTGACTTCCCCAAGAATGAAAAATGTTGGGCTCGTAGAGCGCACTAGAGACTTTCATAAGCTGTGTGGCTAATTTCAGTTTTAGCTCTCCACTTACTTGGATGGGGATAAAGTTGTTTAAATATTTAATGGAGTGGCTCCTCTAGACTGTCGCAATGTTCTTGTTCTAAATGGATGAATCCTGATAGTTAAATGAGTCATTTTGTGGTGCTCAAAAAACAACAACAGCGTATCCACTGATTTACAGACGTCTCTTTTACAGTGTGAGTCTATGGGGAAAAAATCTTTTCGGGGCCCTACTGGCATCGCGTAATGGACCTGAATGTTGTTATTCCATGGTTGGCCAATATGTGATATTGGCTTCAAAGCCAGGCCCTGTGACTGGGGGCCTGGCAGATGCGAAAGACCTGGAAATGCTTACCAGTCAGAGCTCAGGCTAGGCTCTTTTGGGAGGGGGGTCTAGAGAGACAGGTGCTAAAATGGAGCATTTCAAACAGAGGGTGAATACAGGTGTTCCAGCACAAACAGTACGAGGAAGTAAACACTAAAGCATGTAAAGATGTTCTAGTAGAAACCCAAAATACAAGTATCAACCTGGAAATGAGAATAATAAGTTCTCTTTAACGTCAGCTAACCACATGCAAGAATTGGAGGATACACTATCTTAAATTCAGTGTAATTAATTAAATCAGAAATAGTTTCTAAAGTCACAGCAGGGATGAATCCAAGCTATCTGTATAATCACATATAAAGTTTCTCCAAATGTTAATACACGTTGCAAGAGTTCAGTGCTAACAGTTACAGCACACTGACAACATAACCATGCTAATTAACTCATTAGTCAGAACCAATTAAGAACAAAGGTTCATACAGCATAGCCTTAGCGTCAGCCAAATATGCAGATAAACAATAACTGCTCAGTGAATCACCTACATAACAATAACTAACAGCTAACATAATGGCTGTTCACACATTCAGAATCTAATTTATTTGGGTCGGGATGGGCACCACTACAAGCCACTTCTTATAGAGCCCTCATGTTAAACATCACAACACATCGGACTGATTTAAAGTCAACGAGGATCACTGAATGTGTTTTAATACATCTTGAACTTTACCTCACCTATTTATGATTCTTTACATCACAACAGACCGCAGCATGGGTGCTTTCTCTGCACTGACACAAACACTATTACCCGCCTTTAAGTTTGGCAGGCCCCCCTGCTGCACCTCCTCCACGGTGCTCCAGTTGAGAGTGTGGCCGTGAACGAGTCACTCTTTTCAGCAAGAAGCTTGCATAGAGAAAAATTTACATGTGAATACTTCTTCAGAAGTTCGTCATCAGAAGCAGGGCGTTGATTGGGAGCCTTGAGTCCTGACTCTTCTCTCATATTGGTTTGCTCCAGTATATTCTACTTGTAGTTCCCACTCTGGTCAGTCATAGCTGAGTACCTCAATATAGCATCACACCGGTGAGTCGTGCGTCGCTGTGATGCCACGATGTACGTCACAACATGGCGACAGATTGTGTGTACAAGAAAATGCTGCCCCTGAGCAAGAACAGTGTGTTCCCATGGTGCTGGAGATATTGCATTGAAATTAAGAGACTTCACAGGGGAGCAGATTGCACTCAGAGCCCTCGGGGACTGAAACTTCCTGAATGGGATCCAGTGCTTTATTAGGCCCTCGTGAGTGTGTCTTGTTCTACAAGGAAGTTGCAGCACTGATGGTGCCATCTCTGGTCACATAACTCATGCTGAAAAAGCCTGTTAAACTGAGAGTTACAAATCTGTCAGTGCATTTGTTTAACATCTACACTTCAAGAGACCTCTAGAGTACAAACAACTTAAATGGGCAACAAATATTTGCTGCTGAAGTACGAAATCCTGAGTTCTGAGGCTGGGTTTGTATGGCTGGAAGTGCTCTCTTGATCTTGATCATCACCCATTTCTCTCACTAGAAACTAGTTGTTAGTTGAATGCTAGCTGGTCATTTGAGGACGATGATATCAGGACTGACAATCAAAAGTGTTCATGAGTTATTTCAGATAAATTCCCAATGGGTTGGGAAGGAAGGACGGCCTGAAAAACAAGAATGCTGTATGATATGTCAGCTTGTAATTATCAGTTCACAAAAACTATTCTTCTCTGTCACAGCAAACAAACAAGACTTGTGACAACGGGCACTTTAAATGTAATGTCATGAAGGAAAGATTAATTGTCCTCTGATCAACAACACTGTAAAATGCAAGAGAACCAAAAGCCATGAGATTCAAATCTAAGTACACCCGGCAACATTCAATAACTGAACAGTCTTATATTTTTATTTGGCTAAAGCAAGCTACTGTGACCTTTTAAAGAAAGAGATTTTCCCCACCTTTTTAGGAGAACTTACCAAACTCCTGTCTCACATTCACCAGGGTTTTCTGCAGTGTTTTATAGAGGAAGAGAGCCTATCCTAAAATAGACCTCCCATAATATAATAAAAAATACACTTCTGTGACAAATATCATTTCTCAGAGTGGAGAGAGTAGAGGCCATAAAAATAGAGTAAAACGAACAGTCAGATTCAAACATGAACAAATGGTCAGAGCGGTGAGTGTTTTTATTTCTACCACTGCCTGTAGCTTTGGATGCATCTAACTTCTGCATAAACTTCCTTATAAAGCAAGTTGCTGACTCACTGAGGTGAGGTTTTGCAGTAATGACCAAATGAGCAATGGAGTAGTACAAAGCTTGTAGAGGCCTCTTTTGTGCACTTGCTCCACTGCCTTGCTGCTGGAGAGGAATTTAGCATTGCTTGATTTAATTGCTTTATATTTCTATTAGTAAGTAATCAGATTCTATTGATTAATAGACTCTTTTAGGACCGACGTCACAACAACATCAGTTTATTGGCTGGAAGCAAAACACAACTCTCCACCACAGGGCTGTAGGCTACATAGGAGTCTTCAAATGTTGTCTTGCTGTGTTACTGGGAGCCAGAATAGAAGGAGTCATGACTCAAAAACTAATTTTATTGCATATGAGCTGCTACTGTCCGTTAACAAACACAAAGACAACTGCGGTTAAATGTGACAAGACGAAAGTACCGGACAGAGGTGATCTTCAAAAACGCTTGCATATGCAGCGCACACTTCATAATAGATGAGTGAAAAAGTACTTCCTGTTGTAAGGATGAATAATGCTATTAAGGGTTATCATGTCAGCTTCATCAGAAATTGGGGAGGTATTCAGAGGAATGTTGGATTTCTCCGTAATACTATTTCTTTTTAGCCCATTAGCTAACGTTAGCTTCGATAGCAAAACAAAACAGAGGAAACCGCTCAAGTGTCATCCGTCTTTGTAGGATTAGCATAGTAATCAACCACAAAGCTTCCTGTGACATCATCCATCTACTGAGTGAGAGCATACAGGTCGGCCAGTCTGGCCAGTGTTTACTTACTCAAGTAACACTCGCAGGTCCCAGAGAGTGAGTGACCTGACATGGTGCGTTCGTAAATTCATTCTGTCGCTATACACTAAAATGAGAGCCCTGTTGGTGGAAGAAACGGAGCGTTATATTTCGAAATGAATTAACAAACAGTTAAGTTAATCACACATTCACTCCGTTTGGCACTCTGCTGCTTCTTCTCCTGCTTCTTCTCCTCAGTGCCCAAAGTGCGCTTTGACACTTTGGATAACCAAATGCTACATTCTGATAGCGCTCGGAATTTATGAATGGTCCAGTTTGTGCACTGCAGCACTCAGAGTGAATATTTCTGAATGCACCACCCGCATGATCTTCCTCCACTGTCTAAAACAAGTCAACAGAACTTGCTAGCCAGCACTCGGTAATGTCTGTGGAGAACAGTTTTGCCTCCAGCCAAGCCCCTCCCACCAAAAAACATCATACTCTTTACTAACAGTAAAAGGGTCTGTTTTTCAGACTAGTGAGTGTGAAACACTTTACGGCCCCACTGACACCTGTTATCACCATGACAACTAACAACAATCACCATTTTCTGTTGAACTAGTCAAGTGACAATAGTCAGGTTTCCATCTGAATGTCTCGAAATTTTTGAGCGAATTTAGTGAAAATGCGCAAAAAGAAAATGCGACTTTATGCCCGTTTCCATTTGTTATTATTTTGTGATTATTGAGAGGAGAGTGCGCCATGAGATGACGTCATCAGAGAGCGTCTCTCTGCCACAAAACAAACAACACACTGGGCTGACAGTCAACAACTGATCATGGACAGATTCCTGATCGACCTGTCGGCGTTTGGAAGAACTCTGGTCACCATTTTGTCAGCATTCACCGCGTACCGAGCCATCCTGAAGAAGAGACGACAAGGAAGAATTTTAATGTTAAGAGTACTGTCGGAAATAGCTGGAAGGAGCACACCGCGTACCACCAACGTATACGTGTGACGTGATATCCGGTCCAGTCATCGTTTATCCGCAAAACCTGTTTCCGTAGCAAAAAGTCGTACTTTCCTTTTATCGATACGCAGACAAATCCACCCCCTCCAAGCCTAAAAACGTTTTTGCGAATTTTCGTACTTTTTTCGAATTTCTAGCGTTTCCATTAATGTTTATTTTCGCTATTTTTGAAAATTCGAATAAGAATAGGTGGATGGAAACCCTACTAATGGCAAATGGCTCAATGTCCATTCTACTCTCACTCTATTCCTGCAGTGGAGGCGGTGGAGCCTCCACAAACTTATCATCCTGGTGGTCAGAGGGGGCAACTGAAAATCTTTGGGGGCAGCAATTGTATCAGCATGGCCATGGCCCCCCTGGCTCCCTCTTTGGGGCACCACTGTGTGTAGGCACTATTCACGCAGCTACTGTATTTTTAATGTCTGGATATTGTTCAGGCACTTATTGCTAAATTGATCATAAGGCAAAGATATGTCAGTATCTGGTTGGTTTATCGGCTCTGCGAAACAATTTCATTGGGAAAAGGCTCCACAGCAACATTCAGTCAGTTAGTAGGTAGTGATTTTGAACAATGGCAGAACTAGGTTTCACTAAGGGCATTGTCCTAACACTATCACTTTCAAAGAGGATGTAAAATAAGAAGGCTGTAAGAGAGAAAGCTGTTGTAATCTCAATGTCTAAAAGTCTGCAGTAAGAAGATATAACACATTAAAACAAACTTTATAATCAAACAGACAGTCCAATCAGCCTGATCAGCATGTTAATGCCAAAACAGAAAATGAAGTGGACTGCGCACTCATCTGAGAGCGGCTCGGTTAATAAATAACATGAAGTGAAGCTGAGAGTCTTTTGATTAGGCGGTGTGAAATCTCTAAAGTGGACAAAGGGGTGAAGAGAGGTATCCCATTAATGTCAGAGTGTGTACCAAGGAGAGCTAGAGGGCAACAAGAGCTCCCCCACTGCAAAGATTTGACTGCGGAAGATTTGTCAAAGACAAGTAGCTCCTTATGAAATAATATGCTTCCGACTGTGAGGCTCATGCTTGTCATTTGGCAGAACCGCCGTCTACATCACAGCACGGCAGGATGCTGACATTCACACCATGGAGCGAGTGTGATCAGCTCTCACCCAGGCAGATGAAAAGTGGTTTATATAGAAACTGAGAGGCAGCATCATATGGTTGCACCTGGTGACAGAATATGGTGAGAAGTGAGCCATATTAAACCCAACAACTCTCCGTAACGAGAGCACTTTCACTTCCTTTGGAATTTAAATATCTTGTTTGCGTGAGGTATTTTTAGTGATTTATTTCTCACGCTGCATTTTGTTTTACCCACGTCTGAGTCACAGTGGAGTAAAACAGACGTCCTCTAAAACAACACCACATTAATGTTGAAATCAACAGTTGTTTATTGAACTAGCTATTGCTTTTACACCCCCGAGGAGTCAGTTCAAAGGGGACCTGAAAGCTCACGCTGACTCATGTCCTCCCCATCTACTTTCTCCTTGATGAGAGTGGAGGATCATTAAGTGGCTAACAACAGGAGAGGAAAGACAAGAGTGGCTGAACATATCACAGTCTAACAACCATCATCTCCTCTGCAACCGCTGTAATGCTCTCCAGTGTGATTTGGATTATAAAGGCGTGAAGCTGGGCTCACATCACTGGACATTACTGAGTACATTGAGAACACTGTTATTGATGAACAGATGTGGTCTGCAGCAGTGGCGATCTGCATGCAGTGGTATTTCTCTATCCTCTGGGGCCTTTTTCGTTGTCCCTTTGCTTCTGGTGCTTTCAGGGCTGACTGGTGAAGTTTGGTATTGTGAAGCAGAGAGATCAGAGACGAGATGAAAAGCACATATTGACCATAGATACTCCTACAGGGCGAGAGGCTGCATTGTGGCACAACGGTCTCGGATACTCTGGTGAAGATCCAGGGGGCAGTGTTATCTCACTGATTCCTCGCTCCTGTCCTACAGCAGCACCTTCGAGGGCTGACTGAGATCAGCACTGCGTTTTATGTCTGCAGTGTTACTGCCTCATAGTCGTGACTGTCCCTCAGAAGCTGAAAGGTCACAGTGAACGCAGATTAAATCTGTGATTTACTGTTGCAGTTAATTCTATTGTACTGTATTACTAATTTGAACTTGCCTCGCGTCAAGAGACAGAAGAAAATACTACAAATGCAACTATCATTGAGGATATTTTTGATCAATCTGTTCATAGTTTTTGGGATTAACTAATGGTTTAATTTATTAAATATCAGAAAATAATGAAAAACAACTTTCACAATTGCTCTTAGCCCAAAACAACTTTTTAAAAAGAATTGCTTGCTTTGTCTAAAAAAAAAAAAAAAAAAAATTCAGTTTTCGAGCATTAAGAAAAAAAAGAAAGCAAAAAATGGTAGATACTAACAGTGGAGGAGCTGGAACTAACAAATGTTTTTCCTTTTTTTTTATTAACTTTTTTTGTTTTGTTTTAACATAGGTAACAAACAGCTACAGGTTTACTTGTAATTAATAACATAAATGAGATGAAGTCACAATGGCTGTTATCAGGCCATTAAATGGTTATTATCAGCATCAGTGTTCTAAGCGTCTTAGATACAGTTTAGCAGGGGCTTGCCACACCTTCTATTAGGTAAAGAGGGCCTTCATCAGACCATGAAATGGCAAATTCTGATAGAGGGAGTTGGTGGATGAGTCAAACACGGGACTATCACCTACGAGACCTGGGCTGTGAGTCCAATGTGAAACCAATATTTACGCCCAATCTTGGTATTTTCTAGATCTACCCACATTGTTTTGGCACCTAATCCTACAGAAAGTGAAAGCTAACAGACTAGTAATGGCCGCTGGGCTGACAGTGGTCTTATAAACCTACCAGTAGGTGTACCAGGCCCCTACTGAGCCATATCTATGAGGTTCATAACCACAGATAACAGCGATTTAAAGGCCCAGTGTGTCATATTCAGGGCCATTTATTGGCAGAAATTGTATGTAATACTCATAACTATGTTTTCAGTAGTTTATAATTGCCTTAAAATAATAGTTGTTGTGTTTTCAGTCCCCTAAAATGAGCCGCTTATATCTACATACGGAGTGGGTTCTTGCCCACACTTGCACACTTGGCACATGGGGGAAGTTTCAGTTCTGTAACCTCACCGCATGATGCCACTAAATCCTACACACTAGACCACTGGTTCCCAACTGGTCCAGCCATGGGGTCCAGATATCTCCTTAGTCATTAGTTCAAGCTCCACACAGTTTAACACATTTAGTGCCATACTTGCATTTGGCCATGTCATTGAGCTACAGTAGTTTGCTGTCTGTATTAAGTAGTCATCTGTTAGCCACTCACTCTACAGCACTTCAAAAATAAAAGCACTGTGCCAGAAATTCAGTGTACTTAAAAATAAAGTATGTTTTTTACAAAATTAACATGTTGCAAAGTCACTTGCGGTCCATCCAGTATGGACACAGGACCCACTTTTGGACTGCGACCCACCATTTGGGAATCACTGTACTAGACCTTTAATGGGCTGATAAAATCCCCATCAGGTGACAAAAGAGGGGTAAATAAAGAGAAGCAAACAAGAGAAGGGAAATTATTTTTAAGTATATCAGGTAGACGTCCCCTTTTAGTATGCAGTGTGAAACATCTAAATGTTTCATTCATCACGACAAGAAACATCCAAGCTCTTAACACCTCATTTTATTGTCCCAACATTCAAAAGTACAAATAATTCAAACACAACAGTTTTATGAAAAAGAAAAAACAAACATTTACAGCAAGATTTTTATTTTGTTTCCAGTTTCAGAAATGACCTAAACTAGCAAGGATAACATGAAGTCATTCATCGCAGTAATTGGATTAATAATAAGAATAAGAATACTAAGAATAATAGCAATAATAATCATAATAATCATCATTGATAATTGTTAAGTAATAACATAAGCAGGAGAGAGTAGAGAGAGCCGCGGTCATGGGGCCCTGTGAACATTTTTTCGTCTTTTTTGTCTTTAAAGATTTCGTTTATAGATTTTTCAGATAGTAAACAAACACGTCTCAGGAGGAAAATGAAAACTGACAAGAAGAGCCTAGTTCCTCTGTTCACCTTCCCTCCTCCACTACTGGCTGCGTTGTTCCTACTGGCAGGCTGCCACTATAAGGCGCTACAGGGGATGGTGTGAGCCATAGGGGTTGGGCATAGAGCGAGGTGACGCAGCCCCATGTTTCAAACACCCTGACATGCACACACTTTCACACACACAAACGCACACACATTCTGAGCAACCGCACGTGCTATCTCTGTCACACGCGCGCGCACATGCACTCAGGGAGACACACACATATACGTCTGTATATATGTGCACTAAAGAGACCCAGATGCACACTCACACACGTAATCCACAAACACTTAACATATGTATATACTGTACATACGCACGTTTGGATGTACTCCACGCTAACAAACATATGAGGACAAACGCACAACACGCACACAATTACAGAAAGGAACATGCATACGAACATGCACACACGCGCGCGCACACACACACGTGCACACAGGGTCTAGGCGGAACACAGGCACGCATCGTAAGAGTTCAAAAGTCATACAGTGTAGGAAATTAGTTCACACATCAGAACAACATTCTACTGGGGTCGTTGCATAATTCAAGCTCCCGACGGCGGCGGGGAGCATGAAGGGGTCTGGTTGGTTGGTGTGTGGGTTGGTTGGTTTGTTGCCGTTATGACGTTAGAAAACTATGTGATTGGATGGCGCAGATGATGACTGGATATAAATGACGATATAGGATGACCCGGCCTGTCAGATGACTGAGGTGTGAGAGAGAAGGATGGAGTTATGCGAGCATGCGTCTGAGTGTTTGAAATGCTCTCCACACACCTCCTTCATGTTTTCAAGTCTTAACAACAAACAAAAAAATCCAATTCCGTATATTTATACTTCTGGAACCATTCCCTTACCTTTCACCTTTCAAAATATATAATATATATCATATTAGAGTATATAAAATATAGAATCGGTACAATCCCTTTTCATGCCTCCAGAGTACTTCTTAAGTATAGCAACAACTGCTGTAAATAACAGTTGGTGTGCAATGGTAACAATTTCTCGTTTTTAAAGATTTGTTGGTATGTCATTTGAAAACATGATGAATCTTTTTAAAAATAAGTCTTGACTCTTAAGTGATTTTGACCGATTTAGTCCAGTGCAATGAATGACCCTCAAACAACAATGGGCATTTGCTCCTTTTAAAATGTATCTGCCCAAGCCTCCAAGAGCTGAATGTTATATAAAATGTCTTACTGAAAACTGAAAACTATGCTTTCAGACCCACATTTTTGCATAAGGTTTCATCACAAAGCGGTAGTAAGTGGAGGGAGGGTGTGGACGGAGTGGCTTTTTAGAACTACACAAACTTATCACAGGTTATATTGAACCAGAACGACTGTTTATAACATTCTATTAAGACTAAACTTTATTGAAAAAGATCTAAAGATTTCATTTTAACAAGACAAGAAAAAAGCAATAGCAAATTTAACTATTAACTAGGTTATGCATAGCGAGTAACTGTTTCTAGTAATAAGGGAAGAGCGTCCCCCAACCCTCCAGACATTTTTTTCAGTTTTCTTGACTTTTAGATTTTTTTATATTGTAATTTTGATATATTGGTACAAAGCACAAACGTACTAAAAGTTCTCTCAGTGCAGTGGACTACTGGAAGAGCCTCTCCACTAGTCGCTTTGTTCCCTTTTGCTCAGAAACGCCCCCTCCCTGTACCAGAATCACGCAAATACACAGACAATGAAACAAATAAATACATAAATACACAGATAAATTAATCAATTAATAAATATATAATAAATACAAATAAATAGAAAAATAAATAGTTTAAAAAATAGAGAAGTAAATCAACTGATAAACAAATACAGTTATATTCTAAGCTTTTGTTCGGTTTCTTTTGCCGCGGTAGCTAACTGAAAGTTAATCCAAATCTTTTTTTTTTCTCCACAAGCAACATGACAACAATTGAACAGTTTCCTCACAAGTTTTTCTAAGTAACTGAACCACCACTTCATAATAAGTTGTCATATGAAAAAGACAAGCTCAAACAAAAGAACAGTGACAACTCATATAGTACAGTAGATATTGTAAAACAAATGTAGACTATATATGTATATATATATCATCTATTTGTACACAGCAAATAAAGACACAGTTGTCATAGATCCTTTTTAAGGAAACAAATATCTAGACTAACGGAACTAGCTAATCATCATTTAGTTTTGACAAACGTTTCACGCTCAGCAAGTAACCTAAAAGTCAGCAAGCCAAACAAAAAAATACAAAATAAAGATTTGTTCAGTGATTCTTACAAGGCCCAAATTTCGTTTATCTGGTTATTCAGCAAAGAAATAGTCTCACCAGATTTTTTGGGCCAACAATAAACAAATATTAAACAAAGAACAGCAGCTCAATTCAATGCCAACATCGAAGTATTTTTTTTCTTTAAACAACACATAGAACAACAAACTTGGATATTTAAGATATGTGAATAATGTAGTATAGCACCTACTGTTGATCGCTAAAAGGAAGTTCTTTTCAAATGTAAGTTCACAAACGCAGAGCGAAGAAAATGATATAGATAATGTATAGTATGCTCTCTAAATGGATAGATGTGTATATATCTATTTACTGATATCCCATATTGACTGATGACAAAAACAGGAAAACAAGTGGACAAAGGGTCTTCTTGCTTTGGGCTCTGGACTATAAGGATGGTTAGGCCTTGGAAAGACCCCTCTCCCTTCCCTTTTGGGTATCGCTGTTGAATAATTACGCACTAGTACATATGTGAAAAATTACCAAAATCACCTGCCTCAGTTTGCATCCCTTCCATCTACAAAACCTGCCAACTTGGAGTCCCCAAAAAACAAACAACCTTTGATCCTATAAAGTACCACGGCAGAACGACAAGACAAGGTGGTGCCCCCTCCCTCCCGCCCCGGCCCCCCCTAGTTAGCCAGTCAAAATATTTTTCTCTTTTTTCAAATCCAGATTCTTGTAAAAATTCTTCAATAATTATTATTTTAATTATCATTTATAAAAATAGATCTTCTTTCTCTTTATTTTTATCTTTTTCTAAACGCATTTTTTTCAAGCAAAGAGATCTTCTCTTTGGCAACAGTGTTATTTTTTTTTTTCTTAAATTACTGAACGTGTCATCAGGAAAGCTAACCCATCCCCTCCCTCGCCCCATCTCCCTGAACCCCTGTGAGGAAAGACATTATGTTTTGTTTGCGATACAAAACAAAAACAATGTTAGAAATTCTTTTTTTTTTCTACATCAGAGTTACTGGGACTGTGGAATCCCATCTATAATCGATAAGGGGAAGTTTTTGATACACACTAAAAATGAATGAATGGTTCACCAATTTAAAAAAGAGCCCCCTCCCTTTCACCGACAGGGAGGTATATATAATACTAACGACAGTGGATCCGGATTTACAAAAGAAAAACAAATCCTGAATCAAGACAGAGAAAAGGTTTCAATCTAAAAAGGACATTCTCTTCTCTGAAATAAGGGGATACAGGGATTTGCTACTGTTTACACAGAAGAGAAAAATCATTTTAACAACCACAACAAACAGAAAGAATATACAACAAAGAGAAGCCTGCATTATCACAGGAGCTTCCAAAACTCATGAACATTTTCATCATTTCATTTTTGTAATACTTAGGCAACATTGGCTTATAGGTCCAAAGTTATAATATAAGCCATTTCTAGTTCAATTTGTTTGATGGTTTGTCGGTTGCTTTGTGTTCCGGTTGGAGTTTGCTGTGTTGGATGGCTGTAGTAGGGTGGTAGTGGTAGTGACTGAAGGGGCTAAGGGACGGGTGGAGGTGGGGGGGAAAGGTTGGGGGCAATTTGGGAGCAGACAAAGTCGCGGGGCAACTGCTTCTACCTGTCAAAGTTCAGGACTTGTGTGTCTTGTTAGTCTTGAAGGAGACTTGCAAGACGCGGTCGCCCAACCTGTAGCCGTTGAGACTGGCGATGGCCATGGCCGCCTCGTCGTAATTCGTCATGGTGACGAAGCCGAAGCCTTTGCACTTGTTGGTGTTGAAGTCACGGATCACCTTGACATTGTTGACCGCACCGAAGGGCCCAAACAGCTGCCAGAGCACGCTCTCATCCGAATCTGGGGACAGGTTGTACACGAAGATGCACCAACCGGTGCCCGTGTGCCCGGGGATGTTCATGCCAACCAGGCTGGTCATGCTGTCAATGGTGATGGGGGAGAACCTGAGAGGAGAGGGAGAGCAGAGAGAAGGGGGGAGAGAGAAGAGCAAGTTTTAATTGAGCAGGTTGAGGCATACAGTGGAAGTCAATGTCTGCATCTACTGAACATGAAATGGCCGTATACCGGTGAATAACCTGTCTCCATCTTGGTTTTTGAGGGCCAGATTTTTAAACAGAATCCTTCCCAATCTAAAGCTTGCCATGACGCTCACCTGCATGATACGGTACTGTCTAAAGCCACATTAAATAACTTTAAAACCGCATCTCTTTGACGTTTACAGTTAACTGATCGAATCACAAAAACTGATCTCCAAGCCAAATCTATAACGTCAGATAAATAAAGATGCATACGCCTGGATGTTTATTGTATGTGCATGTATAACTGCATGAGTTTGTATGTGTGTCTGCATAGTTACTACTAAATGAGCTCCTTAATTCTGAGAGGCCTCCTGTCAGGAATGACGACAGTGCTGCGTGCTGAGCTGTATCTCTGCTGAAGGAGACGCAGACGAAGGTTCTCGCTTTGTGTCCTTGAGTGGCTCCTTTAGGAGCTAAATTGCAGGAAGTTGTTGAATTAAACCGTTGCTAGAAATCCATCAAAGATCATGCACCAGCCTGCTAAATCTGTTCTCATTCGGCTCATAATCTTCTCCTTTTTCTTGTGATGCAAGAGATTTGAATCCTCAGTTGACTTCACTTAATTGCCTTTCCGCTCAAAGGAAAGGGAAGGGAGGAAAAAAAATTCCCCACTTTTAAATAAAAGGTAAATGAGATAAAAAGGTTCATTTCTTATGCCACCTCTCTCCAAGAAACGACTATAGGCATTATTGGGTGTGCTTTAATTGAGATTTCCGCTTTGCTGCAGCTGTCTCAGAGAAGGCTGCTTTCTTAAGGAAAAGGAGGGAGGGAAGAGGGAGCAAACTAAATGGAAAATGGAGGCACTTTACAGCCCAGTGGCATTAAGGTACAAAGTGTATTCCTCCCACTCCTCCCGCAGTCTGCAGGGTGTTCTGTTCTGTTCTATTCCAGAGCTCGTGGCACTGATCGATAGCGCTGCTTGCTGCTCAGGGCCCCCACCCCTCTCTCTCCAGCGACTATATATGGCCGGCAATCACTACGACCTTCCTGCATGACTTTGGTCATGCAGAGTTTGCTCCTGGCCATTGTGGTTGCTGTGGACGCTAACACAAGCACCCAGGGTGGTTAGCTTATTGACGCTAAGGGCTCTTTGCACTGATTAAATAGCTAATAATACCAACTATATGTGTACATGTCTTTCTTTATGATTAAGACAAAATGAAATAGATTATAGTATCATAAATCTATATGACTGAGATACGAGGGACTTTAAGTATTCACCATAGGGTTGCTGCAGCAGCAATCTGCATTATAAAAGGTTCCAAATCCTTTGTCTCACATATCTCTACGTGGCCTCAATGTCTCGTTAATATTTTCTCCAGCATCAAGCAGGTGGAATCTTAACTGGCTTCATCACATTGAGGCCTTGTCTGACATGCTCGGCTGCGTTCAGGCCTCTCCTGCTGGGCTCGAAAAAACTTGGTGGTGATTTATATGCAAAAGCTGGAGTGTGTGAGGAGGTTTGTGAGAGTGTGACGGCTCAGAGGCTAGCTAACACTGCCACTGCAAGGATGTGGAGATGAGTGTGCCTGTATGTACATGTGTGTCTGTGTGTGCATGTGTGTAAACGTGCATGCGAGCGTACCCAACAGAGCGGGACCAAACACTAACCAATGTTACAGACGAGACCAGGGGTTGCATAGCAACAGTGTAGCTGACCAGATATCTATTCTGTCCTTTCTAAAGCCAACCATCTCCAGCTCTTAACACCTTTCTTCTCTTTCCTTTCAAATAATAACCTCAGATCACTGGAAAGCACTTCTGACTTGATGGCGTGCTTTGCAATCAGGGTGGCTGAATCGGACACTATTTTCACTTTTGAAAATTATGTAAAGACTCAGAGCGAGGCCACGGTGCTTATTGGGAATGGACAGCACTAAGGGTTAAAGCTGGGAATACCACACTGCATCACTATTGGTCTGTAACTAGATTCTGAATTCCTGCATTTGGCAAAATTACAGCTTTTCAGGGGAACTTGCTAAGGGAACATTTCTTGCGAGCTACAGTGAAACTTCATCTCTGTTTGAGTTGCTAAGCTGACTTCAGATGGTGTCCCCTGTGCTTGCAACATGCAAGATGCCACCGTCAGCACATGAAACATCTATCACCACAGTGGCTGCTGCTCTGGGTTATGTAAGACCCATGGTAGCGAGAAAAGCAAAATGAAACATGGAGGCGAAAAGGAAGGAATTCGAGCAGAGCAGTGCCGAGCAAAGCTGGAGCTGTCTGCAGTGAAACAGCATTTCCTGTTTCCAGCAGGGATCCAGGTTCATCCAGCCTCATCCCGTGTCCTCGCTGAACACTACCTCATCTCAGCTAGTACTGCCAAGAAATTAGGGCAATATATAATTTTGTCAGGGCTTCCACTGCACAGATGTACATTTACCACATAAAGGATTCTGTATATAGTTAAATATAGATGTACAAAGGTTTTACTCTGATGATGATGTGAGGAAATATCAATATAAAGAAAGTGACTGATTCAAATTTTGCTCCTAGAGAGTTGTTCCCAAGCTATAGCTGTAGAGTGACAAGGCAGGAGAACCTGAATCCGGTAGAAAAAAAACACACCTAGAAATAAGGAGTTTTACACCAGAGAACAAAATCCATTCAGTACACAGAAACAACCCAAAACAATCCAAACAACACCAGCACTTGTCATAATCAAAACAAAGCAAATTCATCACCACTGAAAACAAAGACTGATTGTTTTCTGATTTTTTTTTTTTTTTACACCTTAGGTGGTTGGTAGGGTTTTAAAACCAACTCAAGCTTACGTGGGAAAAAACAAACAAACAAATCAAAGAACCAAAAATGCAGTTGACCTTGAACAAATTGTCAAACCCAAAGTGACTGCAAAAATACAAGGAAACATAAACTAAAGGAAAAAAGGAACGGAAAAAAGGATATTGAAAAATCATTGAGTCAACATGGACATCTGGCATTGGGTGAAGTTTTTAATTACCTCTTTACGCCATAGGCCATATTAAGCAAATTGTCCAGCCTGTAAAGAGAAGGAGGGTTCTGGGGTTAATGGTGGGCAGATGGTCGACTCACTCAATGGAACTAATGTTAAGTCCCTGTAGGAACTGCATGGTCCTCCTCACTCAAGAACAAACAAACCCATCTATAGTTGGCCCATTACACTGAGGAGCCCCACCAGAAAATGCTATCATCGGTTAATGAAGCTACAGTACCATCAGTATGGTCGGCACTTGCTCGGCTGGCCACTGCGCCACTTCACAGGCTTCAGCATAGCCCTGTGCTAGCTAATGCCAGAGCAGAGTCTTACAGGCACATTACTGTAGGTGCGGCTATTATTGTTAAACAACACCACAGCAGTGGACTGGTCACAGTTCAGTATTACAGTCACATACAGAGCACTAGTGGCAGCAGGGCGTGAGCATAGCATGGCACACGGCTATACTAGGATGCTAGGCTAGCCATAGTGCTACGCAATGGCAAATCATCGGTTTATTTTACGTGCAGGAAATTGCATGTGGGTATCCATACAATTTATGCCGCCACATTGATGGTTTTATTAAGAGATGGAGGTTAATAAAAATTTCTTTTCACAAACTATGGTGTTTAATTTGTGTTAACTCAATTGAGAGAACACCTGAGATGACAGGAAATGATCCAGAGTTCTGTCAGTGTAATGGTTTGGCATTTGAATGATGGTGAGCGAGAGAGGTGATGATGATCGGTATGTTTTCTATGAGGTGGACCAACAACAACACAACTGAACATTAAACTAGCCATGAAATTGGGGATGTTTGTCTTTGTGGTCGGGGTCAACCTGTTAAGTGCTAACAGGGCAGGTGGAATGGCTGAGTGTTAGTCACGGGGTGTCTCCTGTCTGAAAAGGTTAGTTTTTGGGAAATGTTCTGGTTTCATAATAATTTCAGCCCCGTGAGCGACAGTAGCTGCAGTCAGCCAGAGTTTAGTTTGTGAGCAAGTGTGTGTGGTTTGAGAACCCAGTGGGCTGTGTGTGTGTGTGTGTCTGTTTGTGAGCGGGACTTCAGAAACCTGTGGGCTGTATGAAATGTTGGCCCTCTTGGATGGATGCAGTCTGCTTGGTGACTCAATGACCTTCATTCCTCACTTGGGTCCGGCCTGTCTCATGTCTTATTAACTCCTCTGGCCTAATGGACAGGGGCCACGGCTTATTGAGCAACAGCTGGCCAGTGACGCCTCGTTCCTCTTGAAAACACTACAAACTCTCTGACTTTGACTCGACTAGCAGGGTTGTTTCTCCTTGTCTCTTTCAGTCAACAAGCATTTGCTTTCTTGAACACAACTGCTGCACAGCATTAAAATCATGTTGAAAATTTGATGGCTTTCACCACGATGTAATCCAGGTTACTACAATTACACCATTTAAAAGCTGCATTATTATTATCTCACTTGATGTATACACAACTTCATTATTATTTGATTGCAATTAAGAAAGCAATTAGGTTTTGAAGGCTTTTATTAAATAACTTGCATAATAATAATCACAATACTATTTACATTGATCATTTTAAATTGAATTTACATTGCATGTTAGAGATAACAGATCAGTAGTCTTCTAATCGGGGACAATTAAACACCGGGTTGCCGAGTAATTGTAGTTAAGCACCTTATAAATTAAAAATCCTGCAGAACTCTGAGTACTGAGGATCAGGACTGAAGAGCACTGTAATAACCTGTGTTTTAAAATATTATTTTTATATTTGCTCACAAAGCACTCACATTGATGCTTGTAAAATTTAAATGTTTAAAATGACTAAATAAAATGATATCATGATAAGTATTTGCAATGAAATCCCCACGTTACAGACTGACGAGTTAATTTACATAATCTTTTTACATTTAACATAAACCTTTTGAGTACACTGCAGGTCTGTGCATTATCTGAAATCAAAATACACTGCACTGCAACACTATTCTCTTTTAAGGCCCTGACACAGCAAGCCAATGGTTGGCCATCGGATAATGGCAGGCCATTGGTCCGAGTCTGTCGCCCTAGTTTTTGTGGTGTGTTCCACACTGTTGGCAGTAATGGGCCTTGTGGCCTGTTTTTTTGGCTGATTCAGGATGTTGAATCGCCGTTGGAGCCCGTTGGTGAATTAAATCACTTTGATTGGCAGTTCAACTCAGTGCACGAGAAGAGGAACAGAAGTGAGGAAAGTAAACAAACAGCTAAACTCAAGAGGGTGTGAGATAGAAACAAGCTTGTTAAATGAGGTAGGAATATTTTTTATTCCTTGAGCTCTTTAGAAGAAATGGTTCATAACTGTTTGTGTTGTCTGCCAGGGCACGGTAAATATTGTTTGTCCTTCTAACATCTGGTTGTGTTGTTAATGTGCTAACAGGCTAACTAGCATTCTGAATCCATCCTGTCGTGAGGCAACACTACAGTCGGCCTCTGTCACCACTAGTTCTTTGATTTTGGTTTAGTGGTATTATTGTTGGCAGCACTGTCGCAAGGACACTGATCGCTTTCCATGTTTCCTCGGAGCCTAGCAACTGTGCTCTGTTTGTTTTACTGGGTAGAGTGTCCGCAGTTACATTGGTTGTTCTGACGTCCACCCTTTCCACTACTTGAGATAGTAAATGCAAAGAACTTGCATTAATGCTGTTTGGTAACTGGGGATAGCTAACTGTGAAAACAAGGGCGCTATCCTCTTCTTGTTTTGGTTATGCAATGGTTGACGCATTTCCTTTGTGTCGCAAATCGAGCCCTCATTTTCCCAGGAAATCGCACTCGGTGGTAGACCGCACATAGTGAAAATGAGGCTTATAGGGACCCAATCTAAACGTTAATGGTGTCATTATTCTATAGCCATTACACTGTGCAATCAGCGCTGTAACGTTACCAGATACTATGAGAGCAGCCCTAAAACAAAGGAAAAAAGTGTAGAAGGATATACGGAATCATTAAAGCAGTAATTAGCCCATTACGTGGGAAGGGAACAAGCAGGCTGCTTTGTGGGTAAATGAGTCAATTGGAGAGGATGCTCAGAGGAGAGGCGCTCCAGGCCCGGGAGCACGAAGACATCTGCTGGCCGCCGGGCCGTTGGGCCACAACAAAACAACCTGCTGCTCTCTCCCTCCTCTCTCTCTCCCTCTCGCACATGTACGAACGCACACTGATGCACGCTCACCACGCAAACACTCTGCCAGCTTTTCACACTGCCTCTCCAAGCTCGATATAAACAATAGGGCTTTTGTGCTTTCTCTCAATGCATGTTAATGGAGGAATGGGTGTTTTTGTCTTCTCTTTTTTGAAACAAAAATCTGTTCAATTAAAATTGGCTCCTGCCCTGGATATAATAAGGCTAATTCGCTAATTAGTACCATTAGTTAACGACAGAGGATCGGAAACGAGCCGGGATCTAGGGCTCGGTGTATTGTGCTTGAATCGGTTATGTTTGCCGTCTTGGAGAGAGACCATACAAGCACATTATACATTAACAGGCCCACGTGATTTAGTCACACAGGATAGATGCAATTATAGTCTTTTTTTTTTAACTTGGGTATTACCTATAAGCAGCAGCGCAAACTTGTTAAGTATGTAAAACAAGCAGGAGTATCATTTTACAGTCTGTGATGGATTTTATTTCCAGTGCTAATTTGCATTTCATTTTGTTTCAGGCATACATCAGTAGATAACTTTTACTTCATTATTCTTAATTTATTAATATTATCTTTTGCCTTTGAAACATACTAATATATCTTTCTTAAGATTTAATTTAGTCTCTTCAAGGGATAAACAGAACAAACAGCTCAGGTTTGACTGAATACTGTGTTGTGTTTGGAAGAAAAAAGTCCTTTTGCACTGTCCTCAAAAGATTTGGTTAAAAAATAAAAAGGGAAACTGTGCACATCGAGCACATTTCTAACTTCTAAAGTGTTGAGGTTTTAGTGGAGGGGCTCGGGAGCAGAGAGCAGGAGCACAGAGACACAGTGAGGAAGTGTCCTGTGGTTGTGAGTTGTGATGAGAAGCGACAGCTCTCCTGTGGAGCCTGTAAATTGGCTTGGCGTATCACAGACACACAGCCACGCTACATCGCTCAGGTGTCACACCAGGGAAGCCGCTCCAGAAGAAAAATACCTTCCAAGCTCTGACTTTGATAGAGAGTAAACAGCACGACCGGCTTAGTGTTATTGAAAGAGAGAGGAAATTGTATAAGCACATATTCTCTCTCCAATTCTGAAACCTTCTGGCTGGATCGGATGATAGAGCGTAATATCATACCATCACCTGTTTGTCTTGTTTTTTTTGTTGTCGAGGTGAAAGGTAATGTGACCTCAAGGAGGAGGCCCATCTGTAGGTGTCGTATGTAAATTAAAAAAAGGCTTGTTTGCGTCGTTAGTGAGTGACAGGAAATGACCAGGTAGGATGCCATATATACAGTATGTCAGCCAGATACTGTATATGATGTTAAGTGATAGCTAGCTGTAGAGATTACAGACCTGGGCAAAAAACTTTTTTAGAAATAAAGACAGCTTGAGGTACTTTAAATGTACTCAATTTAATTAAGTTAAAAAAGGTTAAAACCCAAATCCTTAAATTAATTTTGTCATTGTTTGTTTTAATTTGCCCTTTGTGCATCGGATTTAGTCTCTCTTATATAACTTCAGCTGCTAATGCTGGGGCTTGTGGAGCATTTAATGCAGTAGATTATGTTTATCTATACTGGCAATGTGTTTGAGTTGAGTCAAACTATAAAAATGCTCTGAAACAATATGGTTCATTGTATCACTGTGACCATGTCAAGCAAAGTTGGAGCTTTACAGTCAGACAAACAATTACTCTTTTGTTTGATAAACATTTACAATACTTTTGCTACAGCTACATGATTTTGCCCAGGCCTCAGAGGGAATATTCTGGGAAGTGTTGACACGATGGCAGCATGATGAAATGAGGGGAAATACGTAGTTGTGAACGACAGAACCCCACAGTCTCTTATGAACAGTTCCTCTCTGATCTGGGTGGACCCACACAGAGCGCTCACAGGGCCTGATTTATTGACACCTGCACCAGGTGCACAGCGCACACCTGTTGTTCAAAAGGGGGACGTGTTTTCTGAAATAAATGTTCACAGGAGAAAAAGTTGCATCACTGTTGATACAGAGACGTTGCTATGACTCATGCTCTCTATGTGTGGGTGTTAACATCCCCTGTTCGAACACTGTAAATTGCATTTGGTGCAAATGTTTTCCAAATCAGGCCTGTTGTTTAGAACAGACGTGTTTCCTTGATTAAACTCATTTATTGTTACATCAACCAAGAAAAATTGGTATCGTGTTTTTAACTGATGACATTAAATATCCACATATGAAATAGCAATCCTGTTTGTTATTTAATGATACCAAACACACTGGTGGTGCAGAACCTACATTTTTCAAGTGTTAATCACACCATCAGTCATACCACATTAGATGACATGCTTGCATCAGATCATCAGTTCAGTTCATGATATTTTACATAAGTTATGACTGTAAAGTTTGCTGATGAATACATACACATTACTTTCTTTCCATTATTCTTCCTGTCATTATTCTTGAACACTTGGCCCTGGAGATTCCCAACCTTTTGGGCGGATGGCCCTAGTGACCCCATTCTTTTTCTAAATCTTATGCCTACACCACTTTGTGTTTCATTTTGTTACATCATTACGACTCTGGAATAGAGCTGGGAAGTAGGAGGATCTGCTGGTGTGTATGTTATGGACATATTTTGACTGTATTTCTGAGAAATCAGGTTTTGTCACTTAGCTCATGGCTTTAAATACTACAGTGTCCATGAGCTTAAGTCGCCGTTGCTATGGAGAGGAAGCCAATCGGGGGCATGAATCAGAGTTGTGGCGAGTTCAAAAAGCTTCCTTGTTGCAGTTTTGGACAAGATGGCACCGTGGTTGTTCCAAAACTTACCAAGAATCTGACAGTGATTTCATCTGTCAATAGCGTAATCTTAAACTATGCTTTGCCGTTGTTGCCACACCTGATATTTTAAGCTCTGTGAACATTTCTTATCAAAATCCATTTTGGAAACCAGGGGCGCCCTAAATCAAACCCTCCAGGCTGTTGTGATTGCAACAATTAACACAAATTCAGCCAATCCCTGTGCATTCTGCGTGACCTTGCAATTTTGTCCAATTACTGCAACTTTACTTAAAATCTGATTATCTTCACAAGCCCCTCTTGTCTCGGATCTGTGAGCTCTGTGCCTGCATCAGAGTAACACACCCACAGTCACAGTGACAAGGCGCCTCACATGGCTAATGTTACCCAGTGGTTTCACGACAGAGTTGAAGTGTTTTGATGTCAGTATGAGACTGTTGGGACCATTTAAGAGCTCAGTGTTGGATGTTAGCCGCTGCTGCTGTGTTAGCTCGAGCTAACCAGGCAGGAAGAGCAGGAGAGAAACGGCTCAGTGAGGACGATCCTTCAGCGTCCATCTGCAGCAACAGCTGATTGTTGGGCACCCCCCCACTATCACAAGTCTGTGGGAATAATAGTCTCCAAATACAAAACAGCATTGCAACAATTTTTGCAATTTTCACTTGCTCCCACAGTTTCTTTGCAAAAACACCCATAAACATTGCAACATGCATTCCTTTTTTTTGTTAGAAAACCTGGCATCAAATAAGACATCCTCCCACTTTGCCACTCTATGTCAATGTTTAGCTGTTCATATTGGTTGTCAAGCAGGACTGCTTCAACGTAACTGAACAGTGGAGTCACTTATTTAGGAATTTAAGTGGGGTCATCAAATGAGTATCAGACCAGTTCCGTGCCCAAGGTTGGGAAACTCTACATTAACTACGCATCTTTATAAAATACCCTTTCCCACCCTATCCTGTCTCTTCTCTGCCCCACTTCCCTCTCCATGATTGTCTTCATGCCCCGCCCCAACACTCACCTGAACCTCTGAGCCTGGTGGTGGAGGGGGCCCGGGTATCGGCGATTGGGGGACTGGTAGAGTTGTGACAGAAGGGCTTGGCTGGTCTTCTGGCTGGGGTTGTTGGCGAACTTGACCGTGATGGGCTCGGCGGCACCTGATGGCTTCTGTCCATTCAGGCCCTTGATGGCCTCCTCAGCCTCTATCCTCTTATCAAAGCGGATGAAGCCCACACCTCGGGAGCCACCTGCGGGGCCAGCAGATCACAAACAAACACAGGCCCCTTTTACTTTACAGGGTTTAGATACAACAGCAGCAGTCCATACATCTGTATGTGTTTGGCACATTTTTGTGTTTTTCCAGTCTAACAATGTTAAAACTATTTTCCCAAGTCGTCTTCATAGCTTTGCACACTGCACTGAACCCATTCACCCAACCCCATGGGAAACTAAACCCAATGTGTTGCATTTACCACAAGGATTCACAGAAAGGATGGAGAAAGAGAGGAGACAGACATGAATAGTATAACAGCAACACATACACACAAACCCTCCAGCCGTAGACTGAGCATATGGGGCTGCATTGTGGCATTGGCCCTGAGTCTGTTTAACGCCACGCAGTCCATTCTTCCTTCGCGCTAGCTCCAGTCACAGTGAGCCATTCACACACTCTTCATCCATTGTTCTCAGTGACATTTGAGCCGTTTCCTTGGAGATATTTTTTGACTGCCACCAGAGAGGAACATTTAGAGACGTGCTTCAATGGGAGGTAGTTTATTGGTGTCTGTGAATGCTCTGTGTGCATTACTGACTGTACATACACTCAGGGACATTAAAAATAAAATTTTTCTATAAACAATTTAGTGGTTAATTTGTAAAAAATCTGGACATATCATGTTTTGCAGTCTTCACAACTTATTTTATATGATACAGTCAAGTGATTTTGGTACAGACAGTGAGCTGTTACATCCTATATTTTACTCATGGTCACACATTAATTTTTGTGACATTCCTGTCTGACCGTTGCCTAAACGCGCATGATTCTTGCCTATAAAAAGTAGAGTTGCTTCGATAATGATAGCAGTATGGGAAATGCCTCAGATACTGGCTAAAATGTTAAACCAATACTTGCAAGTATGCAATTCTATGCACTGATCTGATATGATGTAATTTATTAATAAAGTTTAAAGTAGTTTAAAACCCAGATTAAACAGCATTTTTCTTTGCTGCTGTAAAACAGAAGCTTACACAGCAAGTTGCTCTGGGCAGCCAGTGGCAACCACTGTTTTAAAGCGGCAAAGAATAACTGATTTCTGGTAAACGTTAGTTAAATTAAAATGTCAGCATTTTGGCAATATTTTACACTGGGAAGTCTCACCACTAAAACAGAGACCTGTATCCTTTGCAAGGCTTTAATTATGAGGGGTAGAACTAGTGTTGCCAGATCAACACCAGCAAAAAAATGAAATAGAATAAAATAAAATAAAATAAAAACTGTATACTGCTAGTTTAAAAAAAGTAAAAATAGGATCAGTACTCTGTATCGGCCAATACTCAAGTTCAGGTATCGAAATTGGTATCAGGAAGGAAAAAATGGCATCAAAAAATCTTTCATAAAAAAAGGCACCAAAATAAAATAATATAAAATAAAATTTACAGTTTTTCACCACAACTGACACAAGCACAGAGGGGTAGGGCCACTGGCATGCTCCAGGCTGGACAAAGCAGCCGGGCAGTATCCAGAACATTCGGTGTTAACCATCTCACCGTTAAACGTCTACATGAGCTTTATAATGTCGCTGGAGCTGCTGCTGACCATCCAAGACCAGGTCGACATCGTGTTACGACTGCGACGCAAATCAACAAATACCGTTAACACATCTCTGTAAGCAATCCCCCAAAATCAAATAAAACAGTACTGCTGTTCTCGCTGCACATGGAGGCCACACGAGATATTAACTTTAGGTGTGATCCATGTGATTTTGATATTAAGGATGCATATTTATTGTATTTTATATTTATTGTAGATAATTATTTCTGATATTTTGTTTTGACTTAAAACCCTCACTGAGGTGTATAAATATTGAATACATTCATTACAACTAATAAAATGATAATAGTTTGATGCTATTATCCAAAAACTGAGTGATGCGTTTTTAATTTCCCTGAGTGTATATATATGTATGTGTGTATGTGCGCACTGGTATCTATTAATGGATGCTGTGCCTTGTTTTAATGAGGCTGCCTAGATGGCCCAGAGGATGCTCGCTCAGTGACAGCAGCACTCTGCCGAAGAGACTATTTACATAATACTGTGTGTGCACACAGGCATGTCTGTGTGACTGAGACTGAATAAAAGAGAGGCAGAGAGAAAGAGGGGAATTTTGTGTTTGAGCATCATTGTGTGCAGTCTCTTTCTCACACATAAAAACCCTCCTTATTGTTATTCCACATTTTTGTACATGCCATCCCTCTCCCCATCTCTTTTTTATACTTCCTGCTGGATCGTCTCATGGCGCTCGCTCCCCTGAATTCTTATTCGGAGAAGCACCTTGACCATCTCACTCCCCCTTTTGTTCTCTTTTTCTCTCTAGGACACAGGCAGCACAAGGTTATTTACTTTCCAGCCAGGCTGCGAAATAAAAAGCCAGTCTTTGAAAGCCGATCATTGATGGAACATGCCTAATTTTTCCTTAGGAGTCTAGTGTTGGGCATAACACTAAAAAAATAAAAATAAAAGAATGAGTAATGAGAAATAAAATCTGTGAATTTGCTGATGTTATTTGAATTATTAAACAACGTTCAAATTGGTTTTAAAATGTTTTAATACACAAATCTGGCTGACAGTCAAGATTTTAGAAATACAATTTGAAGCACAAACACCTTTTATTTTTTTAATTAAAAGGACTAAGCAGCTCATTTGCACTTTCTCTGCAATTTTCAAAATACTGGAAGCTTTTCTTCGCTGTCAACATTGCTAAAAACTGTGGTGATCAGTGTCCTCCTGCAGCAGTAAACAACTTTTGGGTGCGTTAGGGACAAAAATGGCGATCGTTTAGTTTGTCATTTAGGTGTGTAATCAACAAGGCTCTTTCTTTGCAACACAAAGGAACAAACTGACCACACACTCTGCCATGCACAGACCTAAACCACAGCATCTCCCCTCCGCCTGTTGGATGATCTCATTAACTCCTATTCAGTGTAAATTATTCTGTTTTATTCGCTTTTTTTTTTCTTTTTTACTGGCTCTCTCTCCCCTGACAAGCTTTCACAATTTTCCCTTCCTTACTTCCTCATGTGCCAGCTCTGTACCTGTACATTTTAATTAGCTTGTCAGAAGCAGAAAAATAACAATTCTAATGGGATCTACACAGTGCAAACAATAACCATTGCTGTTCCTGTGGTTTTCTTCATTTATTACTGTAGTTGTCATGCATGTGCTGTGTGTGAGGTAAGACAGGGGTCACTGCTGTGTCTTTAGGGACAGCTGTTACTGAGCTACAGTCAGTCAGTGTGGTTGGTAATGGATATATGTGGTCATATAGCTAGGAGGCATTGAGGGTCCAGTGTGAAGGATTTAGGGGGATATATTGGCAGAAATGGAATATAATATAATAGGCATTTTTCTTTGGTGTATTATCACCTGAAAATAAGAATATTTGTGTTATCCTAGATCTTAGAATAAGGTGTTGTGGGTCTTTATCGACAGAGATCGCCATGTTGTAATAATAATGATAATGAACTTTATTTATATTGCAACTTTCATAAAAGAAATGCAGCACAAAGTGCTTTACAATAAGGGCAGTATAAGCACTGAGTGCTTAATATAGACATCAAATAGACATAATGAACATTGTAGTTGTAAAACTATAAATCATAAAGTGAGTTTCAGACCTGTATCAGGAAGTCAGAGCTAGTTAAAGGCTAAAGTGAAGAGATATTTTCCTTTAAAAACATTTAGTGAGCTAGCTTCCCTGATATCTATAGGTAGTGTGTTCCATAGCTTTGGGGCGTAACTGACAAAGGCAGCATCCCCGATCTTCTGGCTGTTACTTGCAATCTCCGATAAATAGCAGCAGATGATCGCAGTGTTCTTGGAGGCAAATAGTTGACAAGGGAGTTAGCAATGTAGCTCAGTCCTAGCCCATGCAGGGCTTTGTATACAAGGAGGAGGAGCTTAAAAGCAGTTCTAAATGTAACAGGAAGCCAGTGCAGAGGAGCTCAGACTGGCCTGATGTGCTCTCTCCTCTTGGTTCTGGTTAATAGCCGAGCTGCAGAGTTTTGAATGAGCTGTACTGCCATGTTTCTACAGAAGCCCAGAATGGACAAACCAGACACGGGCTCTAGACAGGGCTGTTTGCGTTTTTGCATTTTAATGTCAGCCACCATGGTTCGCATTCGATTTTTGGAGAGGAAGGGACCTCCGCAGATGATTTGGCTCTTGGTAAAAACCTGTCCGAATGTCTGGATCTTGAGTTATTAGATAAAAAGGTAAGGCACACAGTAGCAGGTGTTGGGCTAGCAGCCATTTCAGTGTTTCTCTGACACTGTTCAGCATGTGAAAATGCTTTATTCAATATTTTTATCAGTTTAAATCATCAGGTCTGTTTGTTTTGGAAAGAAGGACACCTGTGTGGATAGCTTGGCTCACACTAAAAACCTCCTGAATGTCTGAATCAGAAACAAGGTGAGGACATATTAAGTTATCAGACAAAATGGGTGAGCACACATTAGCAGGTGTTGGGCGAACGGCCCATCTGTGATGTGCGGAACAATGTTAGAGAAACACTGTAACATGAAACGGCTTCATTGAGTGTATTTACTGGTTTTAATCACCTGGTCCCTTTGTTTTGGAGAGGAAGGGACCTCTGATAAGATAATTCGGCTCCCAGTAAAAACCTTCTGAACAATGAACACTATGGGAAATTTAAACGGGGAGAAGATTCAGCTGGTTGCGATCTGCACTCCTCACAGTTAGATGCCAAGAAATCCCCCTAAATCTTACACACTGCTTCTTCAAACTCATCCAATGCCATGCTTCACCTTGATATTTGGAATGTGCCCAATTTCACAACACTTAACTGCTGTAAGGCACTTAGCAGCTCCAAGAGGCTTGCTCAAGGGCACCTCAGTGGTAGTTAAGGAAGAGGAGAGCGTTGCTCATTCACTTCCTCCACTGAGACGAGAGGGGGGAAGAGACGACTGTATTCGTCCTTTAATCCTCACACTTGTTTGGCATTGAGCTGCTCTTAAGCTGGTTCTGGCTGGAGGGCCTCTGGACAAATGCTTGGCATACTGATGAAGGCACGGCACAAACACACACATACATCCATATATACACACGCACATACTTAAAGTGAACTTGAAGAGGTGCAATTGAGGATGAAGTGTGAAAAGAGCAGTAGAGATGTCTGTGATCATTTGCAATCCTCTGTGACCAAGTGAAGAGCGTGTACATGTGAGAGACTGCACATTCTTATGTGTGTGCTTTTGTTTAAGTGTGCACCAGCTACTCTTGTCCTTGAGTTTGTACAATAGCATTGTAAAGAGGTGAGAGAGGTGAGGTGGCAGTTGACCCCGTCACCCGTAATTTCATATGTATGTGTTTATTTGAGCATGCACCTCATCTCCTATTTGTGTCTGGTGTATCCAGTGCAGACTAGAGTAGCCCGCGGACAAAACACAATTCACTCATTTAACAATTCAAATTTGGAATAAGAGTACGGCACTATCAAGACCAAGTTCATGTAGTGAGGAGAACGGATATTCTCTGGCTGTGAAGTCGGCCCTCAGTCACAGTTCAAGGTTGTGCTGAGAAACACTCCTGCTCTGCTTGGTTCAGTATCACAAGAGAAGAGGAACGGCTCAGTGTGAGAAAAAAAATATCTGATGGAGTGAAATGTGAACTACAGTGACACAGATGTAGGTGTACAACCTTTGTGAAAATGTACAAGCAACCAGCATCAATCAGCATTGATTTTTCTGCTGGTTTGATTTGACCATCCACTGTTTTCTTTTTACTATGATTCTTTGCTCTGCGTATTTGCTTCATTTTTCTTTACCATACTGTAAAAACTTGTCTTAAAGTGCTATACAAATTATGACTCTTTCAACCTCCAGGGCTGAAAAATGAAGCCAATGTGAAAGTGCCAAAAACCGCAGTCCCTCAAATGGCCACTTGAAGCTGGCTCTAAAAGTGAGTCAAATCCCATACCCCCATGTTAAAATGCCCAACTTTACAGCAGAGACAATCATGTTTACAGCCTGGTAAAAAACACTTTCTATGGCTAATTTCACAGTTTATGACAACTGTAAGTGGGGTGAATTGTTATATAACTTTGTATAAGTTTTGCATAATTAAGGGTGTGGCCACTTTGAGTAACTTTGAGGCGTCATCTCAGCAAATTCAAGTCACTGAGCCACCCTCACACCTCCCCAGCTCCACCATACTGTCCAAATACAGTCACCTTGGGCCACTCCTGGCTCCAAAAAACCAAGATGGGGACAGAAAACATGCTTAAGGCTTCAAAGTGGGAGTCCTCAAACCATTTGAGCTACGTCCATTATTTTTATACTGTCTATGAATACCACTCAAACAAATAAACAGTGCATTCGTTGGTGGCTAATTTCAGTCGCATATAAATACATGTTTGGTGAGTTTAGGAGAATTTAAAGCAGCAGGACGCTGTATGTGGGACTAACTCAAATTAACTACAATGCCCTCGCTCATGGTAATGAATGAATGAATAAATGAGTTCATTTCGAACCAAAAAACAAACAAAAAAAACAAACAAGACAAAGATAATAGTGTCCGAAAAGGAGTAGGTAGAAGTAAAACTTATATGTCCCTACCTCTTTCTTACATTTCTTCTTTTAACTCATATATTATTTTAATAAATTCCCTAATTTATTTACAACTAATATACAACTATCCCCAGTCTATTTACTACCTAATTAAATAAATAGGTAATAAACCCAGTTTCTTTACAGTCCAAGTACCACCCAGTGTAACAAAATAAATATGCATTCGCCTAACACAACCTTTCCCAAAAATATCTTTTTGTATAGTTTTTAAAATTGATTTCTATTTGTGCTTGTTTCAACTCATCATGCAGCCCATTACACTGAAATACATAATTAAATTCTCCTCTTACATTATTACCCCCCTTCCTGTCAGAACATTATTTGAATGTTGCCCAGAAGAGAATTATTTCCCAATTTCCTCATGATTATTGCAGTTTTAAACTTGACCAGATCTTAAAATTTCAATGCATGTGACTTTAAAAACAGTGTGTTCACTGTGTTCCCTGTACCCCACACTGTGTGCTGTCCTGATTGCTCTCTTTTAAAGGGTGTATAATGGTTGTAAGTTGCTTTTGTAACTTCCACACAGCTAGTCAAATATGGTAGTACAAGCGATGAATACAGAATGTGCAGTGATTTATGGTCCAGTATGTGTTTTGTTTTGCTCTTTGCCAGCTTTGTTCTTACATAATTGATGTGAGGTTTCCAGCAGATTCTGTCGTCTAAAATCGAACCCAGAGATTAAGTTTCATAGACTCTTTCCACATTAACATTATCAGGCTTTATCCGTACTTCTGTGTCTGTACTGTGGTCTCCAAACAACATAAATTTAGTTTTATTGAATTTATTTATGCTAAAGCATTGTTTTAATTTATTAATTTCCGTTGTGACTTCCTCCAAAAGCTGCCACAGATTTTCCTCAGAGCAAAGAGCATTGGTGTCGTCTGCCAATAAAACAAATTTTAATTTTCTATGCACCATGCATATATCATTTATGTACAACAGAAACAGTTTTGGACCTAAAACTAACCCTGTGGGACTTAACAGTTATGTCTAGGCATGATGATTGCTGCCTGTGTCCTGTAGTGCTTTTTACCCAGTCCAACCTAACCCCTCTTACACCATATCCTCCTAATGAATGGACATGTCACCCAGTGTGAGGGTGTGGCTCATTATGTTTTCAATAACTGGACCAGAATGGAGGTCTATGGCACAGAGGAAAAAGCTAATCGGGCTTTGGCCATATAGGCAACACTTGTCACTAGGATCAATTAATTGATGGCTTTGTTCTTTTCATGCTGTTTTTCCACAATGGGAAAATGTAAAATATCACCGGCCTCATCCTCAAACATCGTCCTGGTGTTTATCTCAGGAAAAAACTATGTGCAGATGAAATTAATGAACTAGTTTTAAATGAAAAATCTGCTCCAAGAATCCACACTACGCTTAAAGTGTATTCAGCTGGTTTTTTTTTTATTACCGCTCTGTCATGCCATATTAACGTAGTAAACCTTCAAGAGAGTTTATTTTTCTCCTGTTAAACATTATAACAAAAACAAACTTGCAATCTACGAAGCAAGCTGCCAGTCTAGGGAGTCCAACCTAATGACTGTCCTTTCAACCAGCCCCAGAAGCCTGGGCTACTTATCAACCGCCAGCCAGCCATACAGGCAACATTAGAGCACAATGTACTTACTAAGGTACAGCAATCTGTCTTTCTCCCTCTCTCCCTCTCTTCTTCTCACTCTCTTTTTCTGCTCTCCCTTTCCTCCACAGTAATCAACAGCGGCTTATGTAACTCTCTCTACCTGTGCTTATCTCTCCCTAACACACACCGACAGGCACATTGGCTGCCTTACTAATAACACGCTACTTCAATCTGGGGAGGGGGAAACAGAGGGAGAGAGGTTGGGGGGGGGGGGGGGGGGGGGGGGGGCGGCGGCGAGGAGCGAGCGCTGGGGGTGGGGACGGGTGCATGGCAGGAATGAAAAGGAGAAAAGGGAAAGAGTGGGAACGAGGAGTAAGGAAGGAAAGGACAAAAGGAGAGAAGGTGAGAGAGGAGAATGTTAGGAGGTGACAGTAAAAGGATGATGATGAAAGGAAACAGTGCTATTCTTGCTTGCTCCTGCCCAAACAAAGCCGCTCTTTCTCTAAAACCCACTATCATTTCCCCAAACACTGACTGACTGACAGAGAGAAATGACTGCTCCTCTGAGAGACCAGAGGAGAGGAGAGTGGTGAGAAACCTGGCTGCTGGGTAATGAAAGACACTCACTTTATTTCTCTCTTTCTCAAACACACGCAGTCTCGTGCATCAAGTGCATTGTATCCCTGTAAGCAGGCCCGTGCACTCACTGAGATAGACACATGCACTGATGCATGCATACATAAGCAAAATCTTATGATGTTTGCTCCGCCGCTCCATCTCCCGTCCTTTTATCTTTTACTTGAGAAGCTTTATTGTGCCAACTGTATCAACTGATAATACTTGGCTTTCTGAAAGACTTAATAATATGGCAGAGGCAGAAAGAAACACTTTTCATGCTATCTTCTAATTATGGGGAGAAACAAAAAATGCAATGTCCTTGTTTTAAGTAACATTAGTGTGCCTGGGTACAGATGGCGTTTGAAAAAGCAGCGAGAGGAGAGACGAAGAGACTTTGAAGAGTGGAGGTGCCCTGTGCTTTAGCCTCTGTCAGAGCAGAGCTTCAACCATCTGTCTAATGTGTGTGTGCTGCATGTATCGATGCGCATATCTGTATGTGGTTGTGTGTGCATGTGTGTTGGCTACCACAGAGACGGTATGCACTCTAAAGATTATCAGGAGGAGAAAAAAACGAAAGGCAGAGAGACGATGGTACGAGTCAAGGCTGCAGTCATCCCACCTAGAGGGTGCACCTCTCCGCTCGTATTACCTTGACCGTTCTGTTCTCGACTGCTGGACAGGCAGAGAACAGGGATTCGGTGCGGTGTCAGTCTGAAGGGGAACATCCATTATTCAAGTCAAGAGAGGAGAGAACATACCAAGCGTACAGAGGAAGGGTAATTTGTTCGAGAAAAAAAGGTGCAAACATGAACAGTCTTGAGTACAAGAAGAAACCAAACTGTAGAGCCATGCTGGTTTGTGAGGAGACTTGTAGGCCTCCATTTTCACGGCACCGAAAAGACTAACACAGGCAGCGCTGCGAAGTGGCATTTCCCTGACCTTGAAATGCACGTTGTTTTGGTATTTTTGTACCCAGCACAGCAGGCATGGCACAAAGGTGGAAGGAGAGGCAAAAGGAGATGGGAGTTCCATGCAGATGAGGCAGCACAGAGAGATGGTGGTGTTTTAGTGAAAATTGGCTTTGATGGCGCGCTGAGAGTAGAGGGCTTCATCTGTTTTCAGTGTCTCACACACACACACACACACACACACACACACACACACACACACACACGATAATTTTGCTGACTGCCACTGGTAGGGACAAACTGCTACAAAATGATACTGAATAAAATAAACAAATTTTAATTAACATATTCCAACTGAATGTCACATTTAAGTTCAATGCAACTATATATAGAGAGAATGCCAGTAAAATAGTCTGTTCTGCATATTACTGAATAACTTTTACCACTATTTACAACCAATATTACACAGTATAAAAGATTTCCCTTCAGTTGATGAAATCATTACAGCTCCTTTCCCACTGGACAAAAAAGTCCCCCAACATCTGGCTTTTGTCTTTAGTGAGAAAAGTTACAACCAGCATTATTTCCCAGGATAAATAACTTTGCTGTAGTTCCTGATATGTATCAGCTCCAGCTCAGAGTGACTGTGATGGAAACATGACATGTGGGTGGACACACTTAATTACGCCCTTTTTCCACTGCAACCTCCTGGTAACTTCTGCGACTCTTTCTCATCTTAGATACAAAGTCTGTTTGTCTCTGTCCACACATCGCTTAAACATCTTTGTCCGTTATTATCCTGTTTTTGGCAGAGCTTCTTTAATACTGTGTTAAAATTTCTTACTACACAAACTATAAATTAACTATAAATGTCTCTCCCCATATTGCTGTTTTTGGGGTTTCCCGATGACCATAACCGATGATAAGAAGTCCTAGCTTTTACTTCCTTACTGGCAAGACACCATCTTCTTCTCCATTAGAAATGTACTAAAACTCCCTCCAGCACTCACTGGCTCAGTGATATCATGTCCTTTCTAAGGCTAGAGAAGATTAAATACTCAATCAGAAGTAAATCAGATCAGTTGGTTGGTTGTTTGTCTGTTTGTTTGATTGTTATCCATTGAGATGTATAGTACTTTGTTTATATATTACTATTATTATCAATATCATGTTTCTAAAAAAAAAAAAAAACTGTGACTCTCGTTGTATTGATACTGCTTTGTTAGGCCCTTTATGCTACACTCCTTAATAAAAATACTTACCCCTATTCCCCCAAAAAAACCTCATCATTGCAAATTTATCGGCACCAAGTTTAAAAGAGAGACTAAATAAGTAACAGTTTACAAAAAGAAGCAACACAGTAACAGTCTCGCTGGCCTCCATGCTGATTTTTACCGTTTACTGTTTTCTGTCACTTTCCTGACACTGAACATGACACGCCAGCAAGACAAACAGAGGGCATACACATCTACTGGCAAAGGAAAAGGAGTCTACCACGTATTTTAAGTGTGTTTTCTGCATTAAAAAAAGGCATATACATGCTAATAGGCAGGACAAATATGGGTGTCCAATCTGCAGCCCATAACTTTAAAAAATTCAGCCAAAGTGCTGTCTTATTATGCACAGTAACATATACTATATAAGCATATGCATCCAACACCAGGCTGCTGCAGAATACTGAAACAAATGTCCACGAATCAACTCACATCAAACCCGTCAATTATAACTTCCTGGGGACACTTTTCACTCCAATCAGTTTCTCTTTCTCTCCTCATCTAAAAATACCAAATTATAAGGGACAACAGCTGTGTGTGCTTTCTGGCTTTCTTTCCAAGTTATCTGGCAAAAGTGGTGTCTCAGTTGCACTAAACTAAAATAGCTTTGGTTAAATTTTACAGGGGTGAGTCACAAAGCAAGTAATCTTCAGACAGTTTTGTCAGCAGTGCCGTTATTGTTGCATGTAAACATAATAACGTTTTTTATAGCCTCCAACAGAGTCAGTAACTGTCCCTGTGTTGATCACGGAGTCCAAATAAACATGTGCGATGTTGAGCACACCAAACACGATATGAGCCGACTTTCAATACCTCCATAAACATAAATTCAACCTTAAAAGGCACATCATGTGCTTCTGGCTGCTCATTTGGAATGCTGCATGTTTGCGCATTAAACTTCTGTGGAATATCATGTAGTGTTTCTTGTCTACAGGGAGGGAGTCTTGACCTTTTTTCTGAAAGCTCCAGTATACAGAATACAACTTGGCAATAAATAATACCAAAGTATCTTAAAAGCTCTCAAACATGTGCGCCTCATGCCAGCAAAATTTCAAGGTAACTGAACCTTAATTTAATGCTATTTTGATCAGGAACAACTTGCCTATCATACAACTGCTCAAAGCCAGATAATTATTTATTCAGTGTGCAAAACACACTTGTTATTAGTAACACTGGCAATCACCATCTTGAGTTGCATGATGCCATGAACGCTTGCGACTTGTTGCCATGGGAATCTTTCCCATTGCTACCTTCCATCCCACATGAAGGGAACTCGGCATCAGCCTTTTCACAGCCAATCCTTACACACACTGAGCAGCAATTTAGTTTCACATCAGAGACGAGAGCGTTTGTAGAAGCCAAGTATGTGGATCAATTGTATTTGCAGGCATTGATCAGGTAAGCATTGACCTCTGCTCGCATACAGGTCCGGGATGAAGAACTAGGAATAGCCAAGTATCGATCCAGAGCTGTCTCTGATATTATATCTGTTTCAAATGGAGGCTAGCCTAAACCAGCAGTCAGAGCACAAGATCACGGCCTGGCTGCCGTCCCTGAAGGCTAGGAAGAAAGTAAGGAGAGGGAATCGGGCCAGCGCTATTTGCACAGATAAAGAGACAAAATATGCTTATCCATTCAGAAGGAATCGATAGACAGAGGAAAGGGAGAGAGAAGGGCGAGGGAAAGAGGAAGGCATGGCGAGATATCCTTGTCAAGTCGATGCTGCGTTCGCTCTCTGAGTCTCTGGGGCAATTTGGCAGTTTTAGTGGATTTTGTTTCTGCTGCCTCTGACTGTGAATGATGCTAACAGTGATGTTTTTAAAGTTCCTTCTTTTCTTTATGAACAGAAGAGTGACTGCAGGGTGCATCCTGTTGATGAGGAGGTCATTTAGAGAACAGACTTCATGTTCCCAATTTAGCGGAGCAGGAGCTGGGGATCATCAGCCCATCTGCCGATGGTCACTGGAGAACATCAGTTACTTCACCAACTTTATGTAGCATTGCTGCGCTATATATTTTGGTATTTGCATCACTTGTCTCTGCAGCCTGCTGTATTTCTGCAGACAATGTAAGGGTGTGTCTCAAATCAGTCCCCTCTTCAGTAGAAGCAGTGAATCACTGGGTGAATTGGATTTCAGGCACTGATTAGGTCCCTAATTTAATAAATATGGGGACACTGGTGACTCACTGATGACCTGCGACAGGACTTCAAGGCACCACATGATAATGATGTCATATCAACAACACAGTATGTCCCTGAATTCAAGAAGATTTAGGTTTAAAAAGTCATAAACTGCACAAACTGTAGCTGTAAGGCTCGTTCAAGATGAGCCAACGAATGCTGGTTAGATTTGTGTCCAACTCAATCCCTACTTGCTCTTACATGATGCAGCCATCAGCAACAATACCCTCACGAGGTCGAGGCGGACACAGTTTTTAGAGCCAGGCACCGCAGTTGCTCTTCACCAACTGCAAGACCCAAGGCACAGTGGGAAACACCTAGCTGTCGCCTGATCAGAACGCTGATTGGCTCTCAGTTTTGACTACAAACAAATCAGTGAGGTTAAAACGTGGTCTGCAAACTACAGATGGATCTAACAGGATGTAAATATCTCTGTGACTTCCTGTATATTCGTAGAAGGCTGCTGGAAACTGTCTGACTTGACTGCAGCTTTTTGTCTGCGGCCTGATCTTGTCCACTTTCCAGGCAAGGCGCTGTTCATCTCAATGAGCCAAGTATCTTCTTCTCAGGGGACTTTTATCAGCGTTGTCACCAGAACAAAATTGACATTAAGACGTCCTCAGGCTGACTACCTGGACACTGCACCACTTCCTGGACCACAAACCAGTCTGACACAAATCTATTTGTGTCTCCCTTTTCCTCTGCCTCTCCTTTCTTGTTCTGTACTTACATTTTTGGCAGTCACAGGAGAGTTTTAATTTGCAGCCCATTTCTCTCCTAATGGCAGCGAGTGTGTGTATGTGTGTGGGTGTGTATGTCTTGTGCGCGTATGCCTGTACAGTAACTGAGAGAAGAAAAAGATGAGTCAATGATGTCGGCATACTACTCTCAGGGCCCTTCTAAAGTCCTCCATGTTTTTAATCACCAACAAGTCTAACATCTAATTGATCATTAACATTTCTCCTGCTGATCCTTAACCCTCTGGAGACACCTTGCAGAACATCTCTTATTATTATCATTGTTTCTGTGTGTGTGCGCGCATATATGTGTGAATCTTTGTGTATTTCTGTTTTAAAGCAGGTACAGTAGGTCGGGTGCTAGTGAGGACAGCAATTAATGCAGTCGAGGGTGTTAGCAGACTCACAGTGTTTAACACCTCCTGCTCTATGTATGTAACAGTGTATTGACCAGTGATAAATCTACTGTCTACATGCTACAGGAGAAAAACTGTGTGTCTTGTAATAATAGCTGTAATTAAATCCAGTATTTAGCCAACAGCTTTTCCCTTAGCTTGGAGCAAAGTAACATCACCAAGGCTCAATAACATTTCATATTTTTAACCCTACCCCTCATTTTTGAGTGCAACTTACAAGGCTTTGTGGTCACAAACTTCCCCTGTGTAATGGGACAACCCTTCAAGGCCCTGATACATCATGGGTATGCTGGAGTTCACATAGGTTAACAGACATGATGAGTATTACCAGAAATTGCAAATATGCATCACAATTTGTCCACAACTTATCTTTCACAATATTAACTGATCAACAAGTCATCAAGCAAAAGAAGAACGCTGCTTCATTAACAGGTCACAAGCTCTGTTGGCAAACGTTAACAACCTCTGCTCCTACCCTGCCAGTCTGCACTGACATTAGAGGAGCAGTAAGTACTGCAGCAACTTTGCTGCTGGACTCACGCTACATTTTGGGCGTCATATGCCATCAAAATGGAGGAACTGACAAAAATGTGGCAGTGCAATGAACAAATCAGCAGTAACAACATAACCTTAGCTAGCTAGTTAGCTACTGAGACATCTGAATACGAGCAATTTCTTTTGTTATGCTTGTTACAATGAAAAGGACCATAAAACACTGAAACAACATTAAACTGAGATAATGCCACAGTTATCGTAATATCATTGTATATCGTATTTTTTTTGTTGCTTTTACATCTTGCTGATGATTTCTCATAAAACTCTGAAGTGTGCCTCTAAAAATCCCTGTTTAGAGGGCCAACACTTTGCCCTGCCACTCTATCCCAACAAAATTTGGGACACCCTACTCCAGATATGAATGTGCAAAATAAAGGTTTATGACCTGAGTGGGAGGGGCAAAGGTTGTACTGGGACTAGGCCTGACATTTGTACACTATTAAAGGTGGTATGACATGGCACAAAGACAAGCCAATAGCACTTTTCACCAGGACCGTAACATGGTTGGTGTGTTAATTTATATTAGTTTAATTTAATTAGAAGCCATGTCATAATATTTGAAAGTTAAATGGCATTGTGCTGTACAGAAACCCTTTGAAAATGCTAATATTATTCCAAACGGTGGAAGTAGTGTTGTCAAACACACAGATACATGAATATTTAAAAAGCTATAAATACTCATTTTCCTCAATATTGATAGTATTGGTCCTACTTCTTTGAACATGTGACAGTCTGTTTTAAAAAGTTTTAATTATTATTATATTCACTGCAGTCATTCTGCTGTTCTCTGCTACTAACCTTTGTTGTACTGAATATCAATATTTTCAAGGTATTGTATAGAATTTAGAAATTCCAATATTGTGGCAACACTAGATAGAAGTGAACCGCTGCAGCACTCTGTCTGGACATGCTCGTGACAACGCTCCACTTTAAAACTGACCTCGTGCCAGTCAAGAATGAACGCAATGAATTATTCAGTCTCTCCTGAGCCCAACCTATGCATCAAAGTCTTGCCTTCCTGTGACCAGCACCACCTGTGTTGAATTCTTTCTTCATTCATGGCTTGTGTACTGAGAGGGGAATCTGAAAATCAGATGTGCATGTGGCTGTGGTTGAACACATATGTTTTGTGTGGCCTTGCTGTGTGTTGCGTGACTATGTTGGTTTGTAAGGAGTCCCCTGGGTCTAAGTAGCATGGTGGCATGACAGGCCCGTTAGTAAAGATCCGCAGGAGATGTGCCCACTTCATCTACACATGTGTTGATGAGGGTAGAAATAGCCCCATCTTTTTTACCCCCACCTTTCCCTTCCGCTGCCCCCCCTCCCTAGCTCTCCCTTCGCTTCCTCCCTCTTCTCATTTCCTCTCCTTCCCACGTCTGTGCTCATCTACGCCCTGTGCTGCTTGCTTTTCTTTCCATTTTCTCTGCCTCTGTCTCGTGCACTACACCCAGTCTCCTTTTCTCCTCTCCTTTGTTTTCCCTTCCTCTGCTTCCCCCTCTCCTCTCGCTCCCTCTCCTCCTCTGCTCAGTGTGTATAGACAGGCGTGCACTTCACCGCCAGCAGTGATTTATTCTGCTTAGGCAAATGAGTGTGGCTTACAGCATGCTGCTCCCTTTCTGCTTCATCAGTACACATTGCACATAACACTGGAGCAGGGTGCAGCCTGTAGGCACACACACAACCCCTGAAATGGATCTAAGAGACACGCTGGAGGGTTTCTTCTGCAACACAATGGACTGATGTGATTCATTCCTGTGTTTTGGATGTAGCAGAATGTGTAATTGAGCATGTATATTACGCGGCTTGTGTCTGTCATGTAATCACTGTTTTTACGACGGCGCCCTCGGCTGTGGCTGTGGTCAGAGAATTTGCCTATGAGGTCACCGACTCACTAGGTAATGCTTGTTGGACAATGTGGCTGAAATAGATTTTTTTTTGTAACGTTAGCATGAATATTTTTCCAATGCTGGTACGTATTAATTTCATATATTGGTTGACTCAGGTCTTTCCCTACACAGATATGGATATCCTTTGTTCCAGTACTTCTGCCTCTCTTGAATGTATCATTATATCTTAAGACACAGCGAGCAGTTGTTTTCAGTTTGTCATTTTTGGTCAAATTTCATGCTTTTCGTGCTCATTTACGTACACTACTTCATGTAAAGCAGAAAAATAGGAAGGTATAGGTCCAGTGCTATGTACTAAATCAACACATTTAGAGTGGATGTGACTGACACATGGTGCTACAGTAAACTGGAGACTTACTTACTGTTACACTTGAGTTTGCTATTTTACAGTTTCAGCAGAGACAAGCGCAGAGAAATATGTCACTTCCAGATGCCATCTTTGTTTGGCTGAAGGAAATATGTAGCTACTCCAGCAATAAGTAAAAAAAAATCTTCTGTACTGTGCAACACACTGGTTATTTATTTATTTAGATGTGTGTTTAAGTATTTAAGGATTCTGGAAACACTTTCAAAACTGCAGCAAGTGGTTTTATCTATCCTTCTGAAAAAGCAGTTAAAAATTTACCAGCAGACACACTGGGCTTAATATCATGGATGTGTCCATATATCAAATATTCACATGACCACATGCAAAAGACAGACATTTAACAAAGCATAGTCATTTTTAAAATGTATAAGATAATCAGTCTACTTGTGCTTATGAATGGCTACAGGAAATCAGGTGTATCGATGTATACATACATGTAGAGTACGTGTATGTGAGCCTAGTGTCTGTGTGAAAGTGTTAAGAGAGAGGAGGCGCTGCCCCATGGATACCTGTGACCTGGTCGACGAGGATGCGGGAGGTGATGATGCGTCCGTACTGGGAGAAGAGCTGCTCCAGCTCCTTCTGAGTCATAGTCTTGGGCAGGCCGCTCACATACAGGTTGGCGTCACGGATGGAGGCTGAGCTGGGTCGTGCATATGACACCTGTGGGAGAAGATACAGAGTCTTAGGGCTTGTATAAATAAATTAGGGCTCCGGTACTTTATTACTCATTAACATCCTGGGGGGTTTAAATCTAAACAAGATTAAAGAGCGAGAGCTACAAGGATTTTGTGTGTGTGTGTGCGTATGTGTGTGTGTTTTGGATGGGCAGGGGTGCGGGTCATTGGATCCACAGGGAGTAAAATGTGACTGTGTTTTCTTAGCACACCTTGCCGTGGGGATTATCGTTGTCAGGAAAAGATTTAGCTGCTTAGAACACTGGAGAGATAACACTTGAGTCGTTTGCCGGGGGAGGCAGAGGAAACTTTGTTCCCTTGAGTAGAAACCACAGGTGTTTTACTTTGAAAGGACGGCTCAGGTACCCGGGGGAACAGGATTAATAGTATTAGGACTCTGACCAAAAAGTTTCTTCATTCACTGCATCGATTGCACAATACTGAGTTAAATGTGAATGAATAAAGAAAGGTAAGAGTTAATATGTTTGCAGATGTCTTTTTTCAGCAGGCTTTTTAATTAACACACAAGCCTAATAATAAGTAACCAAAAGCCTTTAAGATTTTCACCAAGTGCCATTTATTCTTGCAAATCCTGCAGAGTGGATTTCACAGTTTAGTTTTATTAAGGTGCTGTGCAGTATGAGTAAAACCTTTAACATGCTCTCTAATGCAGAGCATCTGTCCTGTGTTTTCAAAGTTCAGTACATTGGAAAACACCGTCAGTGATCACATCTGTCCGTATCAAATTGAGCTCTGTAAGCAGATGATTATTATAACTGTCTATGTCCTTTTTCCTTAATTTCTCATACAGATTACAATCTAATTGACGTTTGTGTATCTATTACATGAATACAAAGTCATAAGCGTTGCTGTTTACTGAATTGTATTGACTGTTACTGTCAAAATACAGCACGCTGTTTCAAACAGTCATTACGTGGGCGGTCATTATCAGTCCGCTTGACGAGGGTGGCTTCAACCGCAAGTGTTTTTCCTGTGCGCATTCGTTTTCTGTCTCCATCACAAGCAGCCATGACTGTTTCTTGTTCTTTGAGCTGAGGAACACCAAGTTTTGCTGCTGCATCTCGTTGGCTTGTTTTTGCAGTTTGTCATAAGCTTAGAGGAGACAACATTTTTACTTTCTATTTCCTTCATGATTTCAGTATGTGCTCAGCACCAGTCTCAGAGAAGTTACTGGGAGGCAAAATATAATGGGAGTAAAATAAAAAAATAAAGAATTTCTGTAGCTTTAAATGTTTTTTTTTCCCATATGTTGGAAACACCCAAAACAAACACTGTGAGCAGACTACTTGATCACTACAAGCAAATACTTTAAAGGAGCAGTGTGTAACATTTAGAGAGATTTAGTGGTGTCTAGTGGTGAGGGTTGCAGATTTAAACCAGCTCAAACTTCTCCTGATTAAAATTCCCTCAGTGTTAATCGTTTGAGAAGTTTTTTCCAGGAGCCAAATTATCTGCAAAGGTCTCCTCCTCTCCAAAACACATGGGCCAGGTGATAATAAACTGGTAAAAATCCGTTACAAATCAGTCTACACTGTTTGGCACATCACAGACAGGCCTCGTCCAGTGCCTGCAATGTGTGCTAACCTTATTTCAGATCCAGAAATTCAGGAGATTTTTACCATGAGTCAAATTATCTACAGGTCTCCTCTCCAAAACAAACAGACCTGGTGATTTACGCAAATAAAAACACAGACTAAAGCAGTTTCATGTTACAAACAAGTGTTTCTTGGACGTTGTTTGGCATGTTAGAGACAGGCTGTTAGACTAGCACCTGCTAATGTGTGCTCACTTTTTTACTGATAACTTCAAATCTAAATATTCAAGTGGTTCGTACCAGGAGCCGAAATGATCCACAGTCTCTTCCAGTCCAAAACAAACTAGTAAAAACACTAAATAAAGCAATTTCATGTTTAAAAAATTCAGTGATTCAATGCTGCTTGTTGCTGAGGGGCTTCTAACTACAGTGGCCAATACAAAAAATGAAAAAATGCATAAACACAAAAATGCGAATGGACCTATCTAGAGCTTGTGTTTGATTTGTCCATTCTGGGCTACTGTAGGAACATAATGGTGCAACATGGCAATTTCCATAAGGACCTGCTCCATATGTAGATATAAACGGCTCATTCTAAGGTAACGAAAACCCAACAATTCTTATTTTCAGGTGATTACACACTGAAGAAAACACAGTACTGTATTATATTCCATTTCTGCCAATATATCCCTCTAAATCGTGCACACTGGACCTTTAAACAGCATTCGTATGGGGATGATTCTGTCCATTTTTGGATCCATGTGAGCAGATGATCTCTGTAACAGTGATCACTACGAGCGGTTTCCACTGTACTTGGAGTAGATCATTTGCCACTGTGTCCGTTCTGACTTTTCTTACCTAGTAAAACGACATGCAACCATAAACATACAAAAACACAAATGCACATAAATTCTATTTCACTCTTGCCCTTGCAGCCCTCTCCTGGACAGCAATTCCAGATAGAGAGCAAAAAGACTTCCTCATGTTACCACTCACCCACACAACTTCTCTCTCTGTCACACGCTGCTCCTCCCCCTCATTTCCACACACATACAGAAACACTTATCCTCATGCACATGTGTATAGTCATGCATACAGCTTTCAATACTCTTTTCCAGTCATTCACATTCTTCTACCTGGAGCATACTGTGTATGAATGTCATCTCTAATGATGCAAATGGTGAGGACTGGATAACTGGTTATAGTGTGCTGCGCTGTTCCCAGCAGCAGCTCTCTACCAGTGAACTTTCACTTGTCATACATTGTCCCCAACATCCTCATGTGCAGACCCGACTCTGCTCAAGCGAAAGTTGCGTAAATCCCGTTACTACTGCTGCTGACTGGAGCAGCTTTCCCTTGCAGTACTTTCATTACCTCTGACATGTGGAGACATAAGCCATCAAATAAGGTTAAAGTCAGGCAAATATGGTGGATATGCAGTCATATCCTTGAGCAACAGCATGGAAATCCTGCTGAACTCTAACGGTGGGAGAATGGGATTGGGAACAGCTGGCTTTCCCCATGTCTCACTTTTCTTTCACACATCTTCTCTCTTTGGCCTCTCTGCTCGGCTCCTCTGTCTTCCTCTTCCTCTCTGCATCTCTCTCCTTCGCTGCCTGGATCTTTTTCCTACTGCTTCCTTCCTGCACGCTGCCTCACTAAAGCTTTCTCTCTCTTCCAGATTCTGCCGCTTTTTGCTCCTCTTTTCTTCTCTGTGCAGCTCTCCCTCATTTTCTCTCCTTGTCAGCCAACTCCAGATGTCTAATCCATCAACACCTCCTCAAGCTGTGAGCGGTATTGTGTACAAGTGTGGTGTGGTGCGTGTGTGAAACAGGAGAGTGTGTGTGCCTGTGTGTATGTACGTGTGTGTGTGCAGGAAAGTTCGAAAAAGTGTGTGAGATTATGTGCATGCATGTCACTGTGAGCTCTTCTCACCTTTGGCATGCTGCTTCCCCTCACACCTCGGAAGGAAAGCAGCATCGCAGCCATCTCTGACAAAATCTGAGGTGTCATGGTGGAGGAAACCGCAGCAGCGAAACCAACTCAAAGACACTACAGAGACACACATCGCCCTGAGAGCATGTGAATCTCTGGGCCAAGCGTTTCCTCACAAGTGTAGTGGCAGAGAGTGGGAAGGGTGTGACATGAAAGAGCGCCAAACTTAATTTTAGAATTACCGTGCTGCCTTTTAATTTACCTTGTTACCTTTAGGGTATTTCAGTCTGTTGTGGAGAGAGAAAGCAAGGAAAGAGGGTAGTGGGAGGAAGGAAATGAAGTGTGAAAGAGCGATAGCGCCAGATGCAGAGTTGTCTTCTGTCATTACGAGGACCGCCTTTATGTCAGGAACAACTTGAGGCAACCTCTTGTGTCATGAGAGTGTGAGAGTGAAAATCTGTGAACTCAGACTACAACACTCAATAAAGACCTCATGAATTCCATGCTGCGTAAATGACCTTCAACTTCTTCCGGTCTGTACATGTAAAACCCCTACAGTGCTTTCACTTAAAGGGATAGTGTGGACATTTTTAAGTGGGGTTTTTTTGAGGCACTTAATCCATTGTCAGTGTATTACCTACAGTAGATGGCAGGTCGGCCCACCCACAGAGCCAAACTCCATTCACAAAAACAGGGATTTTACTTCGCAGAACACACAAACTGCTGGTCTACTGCTGTCTCAGCCAGTTGGTTAATATTTTATTATTTTGTAACTTCTGTGTTTTAAAGGGTTAGTTCATATTTACCAAAGTCACACAATAACATAAATAAACTATGCAAATAAGGCAGCAGTACACCTGCAGCTCCTTTGTTCTATGAGGTAAAATTAGTCTTTCTTTAAAAGGAGTCTGGTGGCTCGAAGAGAGCACAGATAAATATTAGTTCTCCATTGGAAAAGGGCTGCCTGATGGCAAGGTACAGCAGAAAAAATATTCTAAATATAGTGTACGCTTAAACTGATATTGACTTTTTTTTTCCAGTGGTCCTTATTTTAGCGAGCTAAAGTATGTTTTGCTGCTGCCTCCAGCCGCAGCAGTACATTGGTTAGCTTCTGTGACAGCACTCCTGCCTGCTTCTCTATAGTGGTGGGTGTGTTGACTGCTATGTAATGTATGTATTACACTGACTATGGATAAGTAACTCATATAACAGCACTTCAAAAAAATCTGAACTATCCCTTTAAGTTTCCATGTTCGTTGTCTTGCTTTGTACTGTTTTGCTCATATTTTTGAGAGCAGTGCATAGTGCAGTGCATACACAAGCAAGTGCACCTAGTGTTCTGGGTCATACTCATACATGTAATTGTTGCTCAGTCAGAGCCCTGCTTTGCTCAACTCATGCACACACACAAACACAAACAGACACACACACACTGATCCGCCTATCATAAACACATCACACCAGCCACAGCTCCCGCCTCAAACAAACCAAAATGTACACACATATTCACTTATACCAAACAGGCAGAAAACACACCCATCACACATATCATGTATTAAACTCTGTCCCTTTTTTCTGTGGCACAAGTTAGACTAGAGCCGGGATGCTGTTTTGAACCAAGCCCATACCAGGCAGCGCACATTGTCCGGGGGAATAGAGGGATTCTCCCAGGGATTCCCTATTCACAGCTACAGGATAATCCTATCCTATTAGATTAGATTAGATTAGATTAGATCAGATGACAGAAAGCGAGAATCCAGGGATTACTACAGAGCAACAGATTACTGCCCAGCTTAAAGCAACAACATATCGGCAGGCACAGAAGGGACGACAGTGAAGGATACGAGAGAAGAGAAAACAAGATCGCCGGGAAGACTGATATGTTGATGTTAAACAACTGCAAAAACAACTGCTTGTCAGGTTTAATTTTCAGTCTTCAAAACATGTTTGGAAGAGGGACGGCGCAATGTTGGCATTGATGTATCTGTTTTACCTGACAAATACCAACAAGCCTGCACATTAGTCATGCCATTAAGATGCAATAACAGAGCCCTCAATTATTTTTGAAAACATGTGATGATTGACGTGTTTCTTCCCTTTCACTCAGATATATATAATTTCACCTTTACATTTTGACATTTAGAGTAATTAGCATATCAGCCATAGTTGCAAGCTTTTTAATGTGTCTCTTTGATTTAGATGGTCTGTTTCTCTGAAGCTTGTGCATGTTAATCTCATCTGTACTAACAGCATCACCATCTAAAAGGGCTTTGAGAAAGAAGCAGGCTTATAAGTTAAGTTTAGCATGACACCCACAACTTTTTAAAATCGTTTGATTTAATCAATCTAGCAATTCGTGTTTATATTTTGCTGTAATCGTGTCAAATATTTAGTTGTTGAGAAATTCTGTGTGTTGTAATTAGACTTGTTTATCTGTACATGTGTCCGTTACCTTGATCGTTTTGGTCTGAAGTCTGAGTCCATTTAACGTGTTGATGGCTTTCTCTGCGTCCTTTGGATCGATGTAGTTGACAAAGCCGTAGCCCAGACTCTGTCCTGAAATACAAGAGAGAGAGAAAGATAAGCTTTTAAAATGTTTTCCCCGTTCAATTTGTTTGTTCTTCAATTTGCTCACTGTCGACAAGGAAAAATCTTAATTAATACTCATCATCCATACTTCAAGATTTGAAAGGAGACAGAGACAGCCCTCGTTAGAAGAGAAACACTTTCAAAATCTTTAGCATATTTCACACTGAGTCATATTTCCTCTCTAGCTTTAATACTTTTTCTATTTTGCTTTTGAAATTGTTGATAGTCTTAAGAAAAAACGGTTGAAAGTGACATTTAGACTGCTCAGTTATATGGCAATGTGATTCGTTGACCAGAGTGTGATCCATGATACCTTTGTGTTACCCAGGCCTTCTCCCATCCACACACACCCTCTTGGATATCATACATCTTTTCCTCGAAAAATCCTTTACAACATCTCTTCATCACTACTGACAAGATCACAGTGACTCCTGCCCGCAGCGCCAAGATTCTCGGTGTGACTTTTGTCAACTATGTGTCATGTGAAGCCCGCTCCGTTGCCATAGCCCTGCAGATTTGTACTTTACATCATGTGATGAATGAGACAGCCCCCTTCCAGCTCCATGTACTGTACACTTTAAGAGACCCCTTCTTACTACAACATTCAATTAATACTCAAAAAGATCAGCAAATGATCATTTGAGAGATAACCCAAACAAAAGAAAAGAAAATCTTAAAATGATCTCTTAACGTAACCTTGGAGATACAAGAAACGCCAAAGACAGACGTCAACCCACGGAGCTCAGCTGTTGTCACTTTGTAGTGTTTGTAGTTTTAGCTTTTAAGTTCTAAGTGCACACATTGTGAATTATTTGTGATTGATTGACTTATTATAGTTATTGCGGCTTCTGACAGCTGTCAGTGAGCTGTCATTTGTCTGTACCTCTGTTGATGTGACATATTTTCCGCTCTGCAGAGGATAGTGGGTCAGAATAGTCAGAAAAGCATGCTGGCTTGCATACCGCCAAATGTGACTGGATGCAGCAGAGCATCCTGGTATTTGTGGCCTAGCATTGGGCTGGTTCACTCTTATCTGTGTACATACATGTGAAAAAAAATCAATATGATTTGCTCTCTCACAATATTCAACAGATGTTGGTCCCCAAGGTCCGAACAGAACTAGGCAAAACTGTTTTTAAATACGCTGCTCTTTCCTCCTGGAATAATTTACAGGAGGGCCTAAAATTGTTGGAGCTGATTACAACGAGGGAATTTAAGTCAAGTTTGAAGGATAAAAAAACTAGCACTCTCGGTCAGTGTGATTGCTCCTTAAGTTTTCATTGAGATCATTTTTGAAAATTGTACATGTTTATGTATTATAACTGTTTTTTGTATTGTATTTTAACTGGATGTTGAACTTGCTCATTTGTGGTGAGTGGCAGTTATACTTGTCTACTTGTGTTAAGTGTTGAGGTGATGTTTTTTCTGCTGCCCTCTTGGCCAGGTCGCTCCTGAAAAAGTAAGTAAATATTTGATCGGAATGAGACTGAGAAAAAAACCAAACCATAACATAAAGGTTAGGAGCTGCACCTTGTCAAAATAAATCAAAGCCTATATGACTGGACCATGTGGGAATTTAAATTGAAAGGTAACACACAGGAAGTGGCCTCACTCAGCAGTCAGACAGGAGTCATGTTACAAACCAATTACAGCCGAAAGATATCTTTCCCTTCTTCTGTAAATATTCAGTTTGATAAATTCAAAAAATGTGATCATGTTAGTGCAGGGATACCCAGAGCTTTACATCTGTCCCACAGACAATAGGCGTACACACTTATAAACAGCTCCTGGAAGAAGATCAGCTCTGCACTCAGGATTTCAAGTAAATAGCTATGATATGATGCTTGTTAGGGTAACTTAGCAACCTCAGACACAACCTGCCACTGCGCTCTTGAAAGCTGGCACAAAAAAGGCACAAGAGTAGCATCCAGTGTGCGACATTGCGTTTTCCAGGCTATTAGAGACGCGGCATGTGTACGGCCCCTAATTTCCAGGGCTGGTACCTGCAGTTATTACACAGGCTAGTTAATAACATGTCGGGCAGGAAATCCAAAGTGTGGGATCATTTTGAGAAGGTGAAGGATGAACCCAAGGTGATATGTAAACTAATTTGTCGTCTACAAACATGACGTATCATCTGAAACATGTCAGTAGCTACATGCCCATTAGCCACTTAGCACAATCATTACTGCTTTGCCGACAGCATCATTAATAGGCGGCTCGCTCAGTGTGTGACGTGCACTTGTAGATAAAATATAGGCCTATATTAATGAAGGTTCATTAGTACGGTTTTGTATTTCTCTGTAATGTAGCACAGTGTTAACAATGTTACTGATACTATTCCTTTCTCAGACCTTGAGCTCAATCAGTGGTGTTGCCCCACCCAAAATGTATAATTTAATCATTAAATTAATATTGAAAACATGTGGGCAACTACTCGACTGATGGCCGTAAATGACGACTTTTGGTCCACTAGAAAAATTCTTAGTCAGGGGCAGCCCTAACTGGAACCCACCAACACCGTGTTGTTACGGCCCCTGATGGGTGGAGCCATCAACTTGATGTCTTGCACCTGAGAACGCCAGGCCTATGTTATTTAGGCTGACTCCTCTTTCTCTCACCATCATCATCCACCCTTTTTTTGGGTTTGTTTTTCCTCTTTGCTTTGCCTTCACTATGCCACACATACATCCAGCCCCACAAACAGCCTACAAACACACAGATTCATTTACTATGTATTTATCTTAGTGATAAAATATTGTTTAAATTACTTTAAATCTTGTGTGATCTCCCTCTTTGTCTAGCTCACTGAGCCTGGGCTGTGACAATGTACAAACAACATATTTGTTACTGTCTTTGCAGCTGTACAAAAAGAGAGAAAAAAAATACCACCCCCATTTCCCTCTAAGCTCAAAGTGTCTTAGATAGCAGACTCCCTTTGAGTGCGAAGCAGGCCTGACATCTCCCAGTGTTTCCCCGACAGATCAAGCCTTTCAACAGGCGTAGGACTTTAAGCGGACGCCTCCAGCCATCAGGGCCTTCAGTCGGCTAGTTTTCAACAAACAGCCCCTATCCACTAACGCCACACACAAGCACAAAGAGAATCCCAGTCAGTTTAAGAGGAGCGGCATGCACATATTCACGCTAATGGGAACAGACAGCGGTTAGTCAGAGACAAAGTGAATCACAAAATATGGAGCATGGCTGTTTCACAAAATAAATACATTTGGGCTATGGATATCACAGCGCAGAACAGCTCAGCAGCGAGCAGTGGAAGGGCCAGGAGGGACTTGTAGTCCTAACATCAAACAGCTGATGATTTTCTCTTCTTCTCTCCTCTCCTCCCTCTTCTCCTCTGGATTAACTGTGGATTATCAGACGCTCTCTATTGTTAATTAAAAACCTGCCATCCTGGAGAGACTACTGCTATTTTTAACTAACCCTCCTCTCCTCCCTCTCCTCCTCCTCCCTGACTCTCAGCTGACATCAGGTGTTAAGTCTGGCAGTTTAAATATAACTCACAAAATCATCCTTTTCGGCTTTTCTTCTTCATTAAATGGTGTACACACAAAAGAGACCACGAATAATGAAGAGAAAGAGAACATGTGACAAAAGTAATTAATTGAATGAGTTGAAGTGAAAAATGTGTGCAGCTTTATCTTGCCAATAAACTGAGATGGGCCATAAACCGTTTTCTAAATTACCCAGTAGTGTACAGTTTGCAGATGAATTAAATGTTTTTCCCCAAATAAATATGAGAAATAGCGAAAAATGTCAAACTGTAACTGTTCAGAGGTGCACGTATTCAATTTACACTGACAGTTGAAATTCCAGATGGGCGCAACAGCTGAGAGCCTGCTGCTTGTAACGCTCCTCTGCGGTGTTCGCCATCTCTCCCACCCTCGTCTCCCACTTTCCCATCACCTTCCTCACCCCCCTCCCTCATCTTCAACAAGAAATGTGAGGTTCGACAAGCGCAGCTACCAGAGGGTTAGCTGACAATGAAGTGTGCTGGTGAAGAGCACTCATGCAGGGCAATCGAGATGGGCTGGCTGGTGCTTAATGGTACCGAGACACTTAGCACTCATGGAGTAGTCCAGGCAGCCAAATGGGGCCAAACTGGCAGCCATGGACGCTGCTACTGTGCGACGAGGGTGGGGTCTCAGTGCAGGTTGTGTGTCTATATGTATGTGTGTGTGTGTGTGTGTGTACAAGTTAGTATGCAAGTGTGGGCACACACACATGTGAGTTAGCAACAACAAACGTAATAATGTATTTACTTTGATTTCAGGCCTGATGAACGTGGTGTTGAGCAGCTGCTAGATGTAAATGATTTGTTTGTGAGTGTGTATGTTGTATGCATGGGGAGCTTAGCCGGGTACTGGCATATCTGCCCGCCCCCACTCTCTTCTTCACTCCCTCTTTGGCAAGGCTGAGGGCCTCCAGGCTGGAGGAAAGAGGGTGGGAGCAGGGCTCGCTGGCTGGCATCAGTCCCCAGGTGAGCGGGGAGATGAGGGGAGACAGAGGGAGACATCTGCCTGCAGCATCAGGAAAGCTCCGGGAGGGGATTCCACCAACCATTTCCAGGCTGCTTACGGAGCAGCTAACAGCAGGGAGCCACCGGCAGACTGCCTGGAATCTGCACGGATGGGTGGGAGACGCCAACGCACCACACAGATGTACACACATGTGCACACGCATGCGAGCAAACATGTAATCACTCAATCACAGAGGCACACACAAACAAACACAAGCAGTAAAGTATATCCTCGCAGCAGGACAGTGAGTAGTGCAGTTTCTGGCAGCTAACCAGTGAATGCATTATTGTTGGTGTGTGGAGGGCGGCATTGTAGTTCCTAAACCGTTTAGTGAATGTAAACACTGAAAAGATAAAGAACGCAGCCTATTTCCAACCTTTATCATACGAATACACGAACAATCATATAGACGGAGTTACTACCATAAGCGGTTCTCCGTCTGTAACCTACATGCAGGGGAAGCCGGCAGTGTGGTTGGCTCAGCCTGTCACAACACCTGCCCTGTCCACCTCAGTACTCCCCAGCAGGATCAGCCCTGCATGCTGCCTGCATTTGGATCACACCATCACAGTGCCCTGCTCTGTTCCGGCTCAACACACCGCGGTTAAGCACAGTTTAGATGCAGTTTAAAATGGCTCAGCATCATTTAACCTAGCATGGCGTCTTATTGGGATGCAAGGATAAGGCCGGCTCAGGCTGCATCACATTATTAGAACACCAGACAGAATATATTACCATAAAGTAAAGACAAAGCAAAACATGATATACAGCTTTTTCTAGCCGCACATTTAAATGTTCTTCAAGATCAAGTCTTACTGTCAAAGTACTGTTCAATGTCATCATCTATCAAAGTTGCTTGATGGAAGCTGAACAATACAATCATAACATTTTAACATAAGACTACAGAAATGCTGTTAAACTAAGTTCAACAATAAATGTATGTACTAATGTATGTGTCCCTCACAAGCCCCTTTCACACGGCCTGTTCAAGGCGGGAGTATCGTGCCATTATTCCACCTCACTGTTCTTTATAAAAAGTATGATCGCAAAATGGGGGAAGAGTTGTCTCACCTAAGCAAGAAGCAGAGGTAGCAAGAGCGCTGAATAAAAGGAACAGCTGGCAGGATGGGAAGGGTGTGATGTTTTGACAAGGTGTTATGTGTGCGTCAACCACTGCAGGGACATTACAAAAGCAGCTAGCAGCAGTTAGCAGCTAACTCAAAGAGTTAAATGCAAAATCAGCCACCATATAAAATAGACTGTGAATGATTATTATTGCCATGTTATGCTATTGGCATTGATTAGAAAGTGCTGCTGACAGATTGAGTGTAGCGTTAGTTCAGGCAGGACACAATGTCAAGCTCAGCTCATGTCCCAGCTACATCAGCTGATCTCAAACAGCCCAATCAACTGATGGAGCAGCTAATTGATGGAAGAGAGTCAGCTGATAGATCACATGATTCCTTCCTATGCAACCAATTGGCAAATTTTATTCAGGGCGCCCTATTTAAACTGCTACTGCCTACTGTTGCTTCTTCTTCTGCAAGCTGCTTTGCAACCCACCTCCACCCTAGCTCCTCCTTTTCATGCTGTGTCTGACATATCAATGTCATTTCTGTTAGTCATTGATGCTGCTTTGTTCTGTTCCCGGGGGGTCTTTGCTGCTGCTCTCCCTGCCTCAGGCTTTCCATGTAGGCGCATGGAAGGGCAGGGAGGTGTGCTCTCTCTGTTTTAAGGTTTTACAAGTTAGTGAGTGCAAGCGTGGAGAGGTGTGCTCTCTCTGCCTTAGGCTTTCCATGTACAAGGAAGAGGCTTTCTGTGTAAGCCTTGGAAAGACAGAGAGGACCCAAAACAGAGCCACATGGCCAAATATAATACTGCAAATAGAAATAAAATTTTCTTTGACTAAAGTGTTTTAAATGTCACGCTAGCAGCCAATGTGGTTGTATTAAACATCACACCTGTCACGCCTCCTTTGCTCTCAGCTTGCGGCATGCTGTCTAAAATCACACACTGAGGCAACATTATGCCAGTGTTGTTTGGTTCTGTTTAAAAAAAAAAAACAAAGGCAGCGCAATGAATAGACTTCGTAGCGGCGCCTATCGTACGATCTCTGCATAAAAAGAGCCATAAATTTGCGTCGAAGCAAATTCATCCTTTAAAAAGACAGTTTGCCCAAGACAAGTCCATAAAATCTCTCTGTGGTAGACTTTCTGCTGGTATTTCATAATTACAGAAAAATAACTTGAGAAAGTACTGCATCAGGGGCAAGACAGAGAAGCTATTAAAAATGCATGATAAATAGCCTCTAATGGGGTTGTAGCTAACAGAAAAATCAGCCTTGTGCTGATCAATTAGCTTAATGGATACATTAACTTATATATTTTAATTGTCAATTAAAACCCAGAACCCAAATGATGCATTGCTCTTCATAATGGCCTTTTAATGAGGTTAGATATTCATTTGCCTTTGATTCGTCAGCTGCTTACATTGCCAGTTGTGCAAATTCTACAACAGTTGTAACGACTTAAGAAAATGCTCGGCAGAAATGAAAGGGGGCTTCTTAATAGAAATTATGTAAATTTAATAATGGCAGAGGTCTTGTAATAAACACTGTCCCCAAGTGGATTCGTGTGAAGTATATATATCTGAGAATCTAGAGTTTGTTAAGGATATTATACTGTATGTGGATGCACTTGTGCATCTGAGGCTGTCACGGACTGAATAGGTTTAGGTACCACTGCGCTTTATCACATAGTGCCACATCCGGTTTCGCTAACAGACTAACCACATGTGGTGGAGGAGTGAGGAGGTGGGGGCTAATTTGGACCCACCTCCACTCTTTTGGCAGTGCTTTTGTACAATCTCACATAAATTGTAAAGGGAGGTGGGCATGTTTTTCAGTGGTAAAATCACTGCTATTTCTAGTGAGTAGCTCTTTGGTGAGTTGGCGAGGTGTTATGACTAAGCCATTATTTGTTTCCTGAGGAGCAGCAGGTTGCTCAATGTGTGAGATGAGAAAATGAGTGTACTTCGAGCGGGTGTCCTGCCTGCTGGCCCCACTATGTAATTTCACCTTTTCTTTTCCCCCTTCTGTGCACACACGTACACACGCACACACACGTACACACACACACACACACACACACACACACACACACACGCACACATATCAGAGAATGCGAGGGAAAATTCACACAGCATACCTATGCAAAATGACATATAGGTATATAAATAAGCACAAACAAAAGCAAAATAGATGTTTGCATGGCTACACTGGATTTACAGGCGTATAATCAAGTTAAACATATTTATGCACGACTCTGGAGGGCACACTGAGGCACACAATCATGTGCTGTAAGGCGCATATAGTGAGACACTCCGGTTGCATATTGTCTGTCATTATTTTGTGCCTTTTTGTTGTATTATGTGACTAAGAGCCTTGTACTGCAGACATGAAAGCATCTTCATCTCCTGCTATCATCAGGCGAGGCTCACACAACGCACTATAGACTCTTTGATCTAGAGTGGTAGCTACCAAATGAAACACATAGCTGCAAGAACCGTCTATTTCACTGTGTACCTTCCTGCAATCTATTGTTCTTGATACTATTCTCTGAAAGTGTGTAGCTGTTAATCAGAAAGTTAATTTGAACACTGACAGCATGTTGTCAAAACAGATATTATGCTTTATTTGGAGCTGAGACAATCTGTAGCACTGATACAGCTGCCAGCTTGTTCAGATTCAATGTCATATTATTCACTTCTTTGTCTTTGGTCCTTGTGTAGTTTATATATTTACACCTTATACAAAAATGGTTCCTTGGCTTGTAGTCACAGGGGAACTTGTTTTCTTTTATAGGTGCTACAGGGTGGTGCAAGAATAAGTCCTAAAACCTGGAAATTAGTTAGCATTTTACCACTCCCAGTTCCTTTGTGTTCAAGTGAGTGGGGTTTTTAATAATAATAGATTTTTGGGTTTGTGGTTGGCTTGGATTTTGTCAGAAATCTGGCCTGTGGTTGACACAAGATTAAAAGACTTTTGCGTTTTTTTCTATGACATAAACTTTGTCAGTTAAGTACCCAACTAATGAATTGTAAAGCTATTTTATGTCTTTAAAAAGGCAGTTTCTAACGACTTAAGTTATTTGACTATTAGGGTGCAGCCCTATTAAATAGTTCAAAAAGAACCATTTAAGGTGCCATACAGCACTAGATTGTTTTTTGGACTTTTGAGCCTGGGTGCCCTTGAATGATGACAGATACAACCATGGAGGAGTCAACATGCTTCAATATGACACTTAAAATATGAATTATTAATACTCATTTCTCACAAAATGTTGGCTTCAAAGATTTAGAGTCCTTAACAAAATGCTTACTGAGACACACAATATGTTACCTTTTCAAACCTGCAATATTTCTTTGCACATAGGCCCTGCTGTAATGTTCCCCTCTGGTATTACACTCTTTTTAGGCTACTTTAACGTAGCCTTTTAATTCTTTTCCCTGTAAACTAAACTAAAATAAGTTGACACACCAGCAGAGAACCTCTAAAGAAATGCAGGGGCTTAAAATCTCTCTACTGGTTCTTCAGCTTAGTTTACTTTTATGGCGAAAAAACCCGTAGAGCAGTGGTTCTCAAATGGTGTCTCGAGGCACACCTGGATTTTGTAATACCCACACATTATTACTGCAATATTCAACCGAGCCTATAAAAAAGTTATGAATGAAATTTCAATTGACAGGATTAGTATGTTGTGCACACCCCTTTCCCGATAAAGGGCAAACTCTACCTAAAAAATGTAATTTAATTCTGTTTAATTTAAAAAACCTTCATGGGGAACCTATTTGTCGCTGTTGGGGCGTGGAAATTCTAAGTGTGTGACACATCACATTATCTTATCTATGTGTTATTGGTGCTTTGATGTAATTTTTAAAAGTTTAAATGAGTTCTTGAATCATTTTGTTAATAAATATTTCATGAGTAGGTTGTCAATTGTTATTTAATATTAGCTTGCCCTTTGCTATGCCTTGGGCACAAGAAGTTTGAAAACCACTGCACTAGAGAACCTCTAAAGAGCCATACAGGGGCTTAAAATGTTCTCCCACACCAAAGAACAGAACTTTGTGTAGTAATCACTGCCCAACAAATGGAAACAGCTTTACATTCCTTTAAGCAATCTGACAAAATTGGAAAAATCTGATAAAAATATCATCTGCATGAAGGGACCTTTAGAGGCTATCTATAAAACATCTCTAGTTGTTCCCACAGTCCCACACCCTGTCAGCAGCGGAGTCTGTCTGTCATCCCGAAGTCACGGGAGAACAAAAACATCAAAGGGGATGAGGGGGAGCTGCAGCTTTCAGGGATCATCAGAGCTATGAGCAGGTGATGCTAACACACCTTGAGAGGACCGGCCACTTCTCCCCAGAAACAGGCAAATCCGTTCGGTCAGTCTTGAATTTAGCGACATTTTAAGATGAGGCGGAGGGGAGAAAAAAAACATTTCAATTTGTCAAAATAAATGTGTCACACTCACTGCTTCCATCCTCTCCCATCCTCTGACGTTTTGCCCCTTGCTGCTGCAGCAACTTGAGGTAGTGCTATTTTTGATGGGCCAGCGCTCCCCAACATTTGAAAAGGTGCCCTGTCACCAGCTTCATGTCAAAATACACTTCACTTACCTTACGGAGGGTCAACTCCACAGAAAATAGGGAGAAGGAGTTGAGTGAGTTTGCAAAAAAAAAAAAAAAAAAGATCAACACGAGGAGAACAAAAGACCACAGTGCCTCAAATACTAGCAGTACAGTTGGAGCATATCATGTGGCATGTATCGAGCCCGTTTAAATAACTAAATTCATAAACAGAGCCACGTCCCCCGCACACATGCATCTACTGTAGATCCCTCTCCCACTCACTCATTCAACACATCTTTCCCTCCTGGGTTGCCAAGGTAGCAGCCACTGTTGCAGTCAGGAGGCTCCCACTCTCAGTTCCCAAGGCCCTGCTTCCACCAACACACACACATAGACACACACTTGCCCACGTAGAAGCTCAGGGACAAACACACACATACACACACACACACGTAAACCACCCCCTCGTGGTGGCTCCCTGAGCCTTGGGGCCAGTGGACTGCAGCCTGCAGTGTGTGGGCTGGTTGGCTGGCTTTGCAGCTGAGAAATAGAAGGCAAGCTGACAGACAGAGAAGCCCCTTTAAGTCTTGGATAACCCTGTTACGTCAGGATTGCGGGAGCCTACTCTGCTGCACCTGCTTGGACTCCCTCTGAAAGCACAGAGTAAGCGGGCCCATATGCCCTCTGCCATCCGCCCCCAGCCCCGCAGCACACATGTTGGGGACAAAGGGACTGTCCTGCCCAGGTACAGTGCACTCTGAGTGGTGGGTCGGAGGGCGAGGAACCAGCCCTGAGGCACATTCAGCCTCTGGATCTGAGGCTGACACGGGGGACAGTTGCAACCTCTGTGTTCCATGTAAAGGGCACTCAGAGTGGAATGAGAGGGGACAGAGGCAGTCTGAAGTGAGGGTCACAGGAGGAGCAGTGCAGCCAAGCAAGCTCTCAGGGCGTCCAATTCTGGGTCCTAAGCAGAGGGAGGAGGAGGAGATTGAGGGGGGTGCTAAGAGGAGAGAGACAGGACATTCTCGGGACCTGGGACTCTGAAACTTTAATGTGTGTCTGCCTGCTTGTGTCTGCACTTCTGAGCCTGGCAGCTCTCTTAATACCTGGCTTTGGAGATGTCAAATCCTTTTTTCATCTCTTTCCCTGTCAGCTTTGTTCACGCTATCTCCAGCCTTCAGCCCATTCCAGGTTCAGATAAATGCAGCCCGTATGTGAGATATAAACACTGCACCAGATCTCCCTCTGCATGATTTCAGTGAGGATTTAAAAAAAGTATGTAATGGTTTGTCACCACACAGAACAACATTGCATTTGCGTTGTTTAGATGTTCTGAAAGGTGTAAATGGGGCTCATCATAAGACTAACGGAGGAATAATAGCAAGTTTTGTTCCCATCACTCTAGTAATGATGTGAAAACGGCTCGGCTTGCAATCTGAAGTACAAAGAGAATCCGCTTTGCTCCTGAGCGTGTTGTCAATGTATATTTCAGTAGCAACAAAGAGTTGTGGGTAAACTGAGGTTTATATGGTGAATATTTGATCTGCTCCCCGTTAGACTGACAGACCTTGTGCAGGAGCTAAGCTCCACCCGTCTGTCCTTGCAGATCAGGGTTAGATGCATATTTTATGTTTGCAATACTTGTGGGTGCACTTGATGTTCCATAACAAAAATGGAACGACAATGAGACTAATGGAAGTGTGCTGCCTGAACCGCAGGCCTGTGCGTGCAAAGGAAGCCAAATCCAGCAAACCTGAGATGCTGTCTTTTTTTTTTTTTGGCTGCTACAGTATATGAATAAGGTATACCTGTCTTTATGTAAGAATTGGGTTCACAGCAGGTGTTCACATGGTACTGAAGCTGCTGTCTGTCAGAGGTGCTCTGGCTTGAACTACTCCACAGCTGACATCACAGTCCATCTATTTTTCATAGCCAACATCTGCTTGGCTTGCTACATTGTCACTATCAGCTCCCCAGATTCCATGTATAAAACCAACACATGGAAGGTGACTAGAGTAGTGTGCACCAAAGGCTTCAGTCAGTGTGCTCTGGGACGATGTCTTTACAGGGTTTGATGTAGACGTGAGAATTATTGAATCTGAATAAACAGAAAAAAACATGCTGTTCTCATTATGAAAATGGGAGTTTACTGTTGAACGCTGGCAATAAACAAATGCAGCGACCAAAGAAACTGAGTAGAACGAGCATTCCAGCTGAAATCAACATAGCAGGATGGTCAGAGTGGCGGCCATTTTATGTGTACCATTGCCTTTGTTTGAACAAACTGACTTGTGGCAAGTCACGAACTTACTGAATTAAGGTACTGCTGTAACAACAAAACGAGCAGTGGAGTAGTAAAGTTACGTTTTCAAATAAGCAATCTGTTATTTTTAATGTTTCACCATAACTGTAATTGCCATTTCCTGTTCGTTTAACATGATTTACTGTAACTGTGTCTGAAGAGTGAGAGTCGCTGCTCGTAGACAGCTGAGAGGCAGAGAGAGACCATGGAGAAAAACAACATACAGATCAGCATCTTTTCACATCTCACTCAGTGAAGTTTATTTCGACCAAACCAGAGTTGGTGATTGTTGGAACAGCAGACTAACTAACAAGATGACTAAACAAGACTAATTAAGATGGTTTTGGTGAGTTTTATTTTGTTTTTGTCGAGTTTGAATGAAGTGTTTTTAAGGCAATTAAAGTTGTCTTAGTTTTGTTGAAGAGAAAAACATAGATTGGTGTACAGTTGTATTTTTCAGTTTAGGCGTAGGTGTAATAGGTGCAAAACTGGCCAAAATAGTTGGTGTGACACTTTACAACTCCACTGACATGTGTTGTCACCATAACAACTGCCATTTTCTTTTGTACTCGTCAAAAAACAACAGCAAACAGTTTAATGTCCTCTCTATCCATTCACTTTCTATGGCCGTGACAACCTGAGTAAAAAGGTGACAACCAGAGCAGGGTAGACACATACAGTAGCAGCTGGTAAACACGATTAACCATTTATTCAACCAGCGAGTAAAATACGACTGAGCTTTTGGCTGTGGTAATTATTGGCACAACATCAAAATCCAAAAGAAATGGTTGTCCATGAAAATACCCCCCCCCTCTTCCCCAATGCAATCAATTCTTGTTCCAGCATGAAAAGCCATTTCCTTTTCCTCCATGTCATTATGAAAACAAATGTATTCATTTCTCCGGCAGAAATGCAGCTGATGCAGAAAAATTATCCCGAAAAAAGACTTCATGACAAGGATCAGTCAATTCCATTACTGTGAGTGTGTGTGTGAATGGGCATGTGTAGATGTTTGTGAGTGCTGATTCAGTATATTGCAAGGTCCACATATATTTTTCCTGGCTCACAATAAGGGTATGTATGTTTTTACTAACGTCTCAGTAAGGTGTTGATGCTCCCGCAGTTGCTCAAGATGAGGTTTCAGACTGGCAATTCGCAGCTTAAATTGACATCTTGCTTTCTTTAAAGAAAGAAAGGATGAAGGGAGCGAGCTATAAGTGGAACCATCTATAGCGCACAACGCCTCAAAGCTGTCATGTCCTTGACATAAAGCATTTGTACATGTTGCATTCTCTCTGGAATGCTGGAAGACAAATGTAAAAGCTACTACAGTACACACACTTAATTCAAACAACGAAGCGTTTAAGGTATCTTCTCTTTAAGAGGCAGACAAGAAATTCACAGGTGGAGGCCTGGGGCTTATGTGCAAGTGTGTGTGTGTGGGCTGCAGCTAGGTCCGTGTAAGCTAGCCTTAAATAAAAGATTAACCTGCATGTCCCTGCCGTGTTATGAGAGCACCAGGCAGAGGTAGCTGTGCGAGCAGGCATGCAGTCGTGTGGGGAGCAAGGAAGACACCCAGAGGTGGCTTTTCGACCAGCTGAAGTCAGCCAGGGTGACAGACGGAGCTGGAGTGTCTACGCCTGCCCGCACCCACCCGAGCCTCACGCCACGCTGGCGTCATTGGAGCTGACAAGAGCAAGTCCACAGGAAGCTGAGGACCTGTCTGTCTCTCCTACCTCTGAGAGGCTCATATGCTCACACCTTATCAGCAAACACTCACAGGTCAGCTAAGCTGCAAACGCTGATATCGTGCGATGCAAGCAAGCAAATATTGATGAATGATTGAGTGCATCTGTCTGCATTTCAAAAAGTAAAGCCATGGGCCGAATTAAGGTGAGGACCCCCCCCAAAAGAGGTAAGGGGTCCGTCAAAAACATCTATATATCCTTACCTGAAATCGAAATTATTGCAATATATTTCCCAAAATAATATGATTTCAGACACCCCTTAAGTGGACCATACCAGCTTAACCTTGATGTTAGTTATGTCTCATCTGCCTGCAACACTGCCATCATTGCAGGACTTTGCGTTCTCATTTAAAGTGACAAGTGCTAGCTTGCTATCACTGTAGGTAAGTCTCCACCGCCCAAAACTTGAAATTTTTCTGTTCTTTTCATACCCTGAAAATAGTCTAATAATAAAAAAAAATCCATATTCTAAAGGATCTTTTCCATAGAAGCCATTTGTTTCTCACTCTGAAGTAATGAAAAGGATAGGAGTCACTGTAGCTTAAGCTTTTGAGCCCACAGAGTTGTATCTCATTCATGAATTTGGTATTTGGCACTGGGCCACAGGATCTACAATGTGGAATGCCCAAAGAGGGATGGTGTGAAATGTTGATTTATTTTTTCTACTAGACAGTTTCAAAGTAAGAAAACAGCTTACAAATTTAGGGCGCTTTCACACAACCGCCCTGTTTGGTTCGGTTCAATTGAACTCAAGTTCATTTGCCCCTCAGGATTGCTCATTTGGGCAGGTGTGAGCACAGAAATCGCACTCAGTTACGCACCATAACAACCGGACCGAGGCCTTCTTGAAAAGGTGGTCTCGGTCCGATTACAAACAAACTCTGGTGTGGTTTGTTTGTGGTGAGAACGTGCTCTGACCTCAATCCAAAGCAACTGCAGTCACATGACACATTGTTTGGGTTAAACCTGAGCATGTTACAGTCCTGGAGGATTATTAATGTGCGCCTCCTCCTGTACTGCCTTAATATGCACATTCAGCACATCCAATGCATCAAAACATTGTTTTCTAGTTGGAGCCGCGCCTCGTTTTCAAACTGTATGCTTTGACTCAAATGAACAATGACAGCAATATAGTCCACGATGAGCAGCGCTAAAATCAACCTGCGTAGTTGTCCCTCCATTGTGACATTAGAAAGTGTTGCATTTATCCTGCAAGTGTACTCCTCTTCAATGTTTTGTTTACTTCCTGGATTTTTACCACATGGAAATTCAGACCAATCAAGAGCAGCTTTCTCACGTCACCATTTTGTCTGATCCACTTGTTAACACTGCCGTGAGAACACAAACCAACTCTAGGCAATTATGCAACTTTGTAACAAACTTAGTCCCTGATTTGGACCAAAGTAAGTGAACTCTAGGTCTGAAAGCACCCTCAAATTATTGGGTGGTCTATGCCTTTAAAGCTGGTGAGACGCATGCTTAGATGCAGTATGGTAGTAACACATCTGCATACCTCGTTGGCATGTCTTTGGCTCTGGCACAGCATTGTGTGGGTCTGTGTTTGAGTGGAAATTATGTTCTGCTTGTATTGTATGTATGTGTGGGTCTGACTTGTTGGCAGTTTTGCTCTATGTTGGTGACCTCTGACTACAAAAGTTGTTGTGCGGCAGGTGAGCTGGTGTTGACCTGATTCATAATCATCTACAGACTGCAGACGTTACATTAAACGTGCAAGAGACTGTAAGGATTGTCAGACTGCAGTTCACTGAGCATGCGCCTGTGCCGTACTGGGTTCCCTTTACATACTGAAGAAAAAGTTGCCCCCGCCTCCCCCAGATTATCACTGTATAATTCACACTCTGAGTATCTGAGTATCTAACACAGAAGTACAAAGCAAAGTGCAACCACTCTTACTCGCATGTGCACTAAAAGACTGAATCAGTAAATTCGTTGGCGGAACACTTCAAGCTTGTAATAATAAAATATTAAAACTATTATTCAAGTAAAAAAATTTTTTTTAGATTTTCAGTCGGTGAATTTATTTAAATTCTCAAACTTTGTTCTATACTCCTCATACTCTTCACACTGCATAATAGAATACGAAGGCTTTAATATTCCCATCAATATGAATTATGTGTTGCTACAGAACACTCTAACTACCCTCAAGACATTCTGAAGTTTCATGCTGTGATTTCAACATAGCAGAAAAATGTCCTTTCCTTTCTCAGTCTTGACTCACTCAGATTAAAATGTCTAGTTGATCCTCCTTACATGGATTTATAGATATTTATGACAGACAAGATGAGGTACAGTTGTATATATCTGCCTCAAAAAAACGCTGTTCTCTTTACTCTTCCCACCATCCTTCTCTTTACCCCTCCTGCTCGCAAACCTGGCTTAGTCTGTTAATGATTTGGATGACTGTTAGAGAGTATAAAGCCTCTTGGCATTCTCTGCTAGAAGAGGGGATCTGTGCTTTGTTAGCCTAAAAGTTTGCACGAGGAAATTGCACCCATGGGAGAGCAAAACAGGCATACGCCACAGGGGGAGACGGAGGGAGGGCAGGATTTATTTATAACTTTTTGCGTTGATGCTAAGTCATCAGAGAGACCTTGTAGTGCAGAGCAGAGAAGTACCTTAAATGGTTTAGAAGTGAGCGAACAAACATTTCTACCTCTCTCAGATTCCGCATTTAGGGCCTGAGCAGGTTTACAGCAATTCTGTTCGTTTTTTTTAAACTCCCTCCAAATATCTGCTTGGTTCCTCACTGCTGCTTGGCAAATCACACTTAAGGGGAAAATCGGGAGGAGAGAGAACATGGTGATGGTGATGATGATAGCATGTGGTATCCCAGTGTTATTTTTGTACACACCGTCCTCCATTATCCCGGTGTATCTGACTCTCAGGCTCCATTTTGTGGCCCATTACAGAGGAAGAGGAAGATGGTCCTAGAGAGGAATTGTAGTGCTGCAGAATATGCTTCAGAGAACGACAGAACAGAAGGAGGCAGGAACGGCTGGGCTAGTGGCCATCTCTGGTGTACAGTCAAAATTGTCATCGCTGTTGGCCTCTTGGTTGCACTTAATCTGTTACAAGAAATCTAATTCTGTGATTATGTACGCGTATATATCTGTGTATGAGTGTGTTTACTCTCCTCTCCTTCCCTGCTATCTGAGAATGGCTTGGTGATCTACACTGCCTGCCAGCCTGGTGCTCTTTAATGAGATTATCAGGAGAAGAGTGTCAGTAAGTAGGATCTAAAATGAAAGCCATTATGGAGCATTATCACAGAGCCGCACCACCCCAACCCCCCCTGATCCATCTGCTGTATGGCCACCCACACAGCCACTACGCCCAGATTACAGCCATGATTAGCACCGCGAAGTGCTGCTTAATTTAAACACCTCTGGAGAACATGTGGCACTTTGCTGCATTGCTGACTCACAGCGCTTGAACACACACACACACACACAGAGGGCAGAGATGGATTTCTCCTTGTAGGAGACAACACAAGCAATGACTCCTCTCAAACACTCAAATTGTTTGGAATGATTTTGGGCTGTGGGGCTTGTGTACGCACGTGTCAACTATTCATTTCATATTCAATTCTTATCATGTGTGTCATTTAACACACAGTGTACTGTTGTATCTACACTGACCCTGATCTTTTAGCATCTGCCTCTCAACAACTATTTCATTATTCTTACCAATCTACCGTTATTTAACTATACAGGCAAATACGACACAAAGATTGTGACAGGTGAACACAAACATGAAATAAATTACCATATAGATTACCACTCAAACAAAAAATCCCAACAGTTTTGGGGATTTTTCCTGACGAAGCTTTAGTCAGACTGAAAACCTATTCCATTACTTTTTTTTCAACTTTCCTCCTGTTAATCTATGTCAATAGTACAATCTGTATAAGCTTATCAATTTCTAACCCCCTGCCATGTCTTATTTATTTATTTACTAATTGTTCCTTTCCATCTTTTCTAAATGTAAAACTAGACTTCCAGCAACTTTCAGCATTAATCCAGGGACTAAGTACCCTTATATGGAAGGGGGGTGACACGAGGAGATAATATTATCACAATGCTAATTTTTGTTAGTGCGTTGATAGTGATTTCCATCGTGTTCAAAATTCCAAAAAACATTTTTAAGGAAAAAACATACAGATTACCAACAATTTTAAAATATGTGGTAGGATGAGTATTATACTTAAGAGGCAGGGTGACAGAGTGAACAGGAAGTCCAGGCTTCAAGTGCCAGGATCAGACCAGTTAAAACAGTCAGAATAGAAAACAGGCACCTAAATCCCTTCCAGCTCCAGGGAGCTCAGGATAGTAGCTCACCTGTGTGCTTATCCCTTTCCTCTTTACTTTGGAGGAATTGCCTATGGGGACTACCAAATCTTCAAACAGTGTACTACATTAATTTTTCCCTACTTCTGCGTAGGAGTGCATCATATTGTTGTTGAAAGCCCTTTGACTTCACTTTAGTGTGATTTTTTACGTTGTTACTTCACTGAAACACACGCTCCTGTATGGGCTGAGAAATCTGCAAACTCTGAGAGGCTGATATCTTTTCAAAACCTATTGGATACACCTCAAATGATGTGAGGGCTAAGCAGATTTCTTAGTTCATGAAAAGTTGATATTTTGGGAAACACAAGCAGCAACATCCCAGTGCAACATGAACAGCCATTCTGTACCTGTGATCTTGTCGCGAACCAGCTTGCAGGACTCAATCTCGCCGATGCTACCGAACAGGCTGCGGAACTCCTCCTGGGTCATGTTCTGGGGCAGGTAGTTGACAATGAGGTTGGTCTTGCTGTCGTCATTTGTTGGGCCAGTCTGCATGGGCGAGGGGCAGCCGCGGCTGTTGGTGGTCGGCCCGTTGGCTGTGGTGCCTCCTCCGCTGGGGCCATTTGTCACTGGAGCCTCCATGTTACTGATGATCTGGAGCAGGGCGAAGAGGAGGAGAAAAGGGGGAGACGAACCACAGAGCGAAAGTGCAGGGAGGAAGAAAGGGAGAGATAGCATTCATTAGCAAAGGCTCCTGTACTGTATTTAGCTATTTGGAGCACTGAATATGTAGCAAGGCATGCTCTGAGAGACTCTGACAAAGTGCTTATTTTCTAAGTTAATTTTCTAAAAAGCATGACTTCTGTTGCATTAAGTCAAATCAACAGCCTGGGTGAAAGGGGCTTTTAAAGGCCAATTTCCAGGCATTTGAGAGGTTTTGAACAAGCCTTGCACATACAGTATATCACTGTTTTGAACTGCCATACAATTATTTCCTACAATTCTACCTTACAGGGATCCACATTATAGTGGAAGTACAGAACAATTAAATTTCACGATGTTTCTCTCAGTTTGGAGTCACTAAATGCATTTTTGTATCATTTGGGTAACATGATAAAACATAGTATGAGTAGAGCTACATCGATTAATCGGCTGAACATCGGTATTGGCCAGTACTCTCCTTGTTGCCATCTCCAATCGGCAATAAGATGACATGCATTGATGGCAGCGGCCAATGTTTGTCTGTTGTGTTGCATTAATTTGCACTGGCTAAATATTGTGATGGTTATTTGCGGTTGGACTTTGTCAGCAGCTGGTGTAAGAAGCCACTGGGTGGACCCAACTTTAGCATGACGCAAGAGGGCAACGGGTGCACACATGTCGTTTGTTTTCACGTTTGTTTTCAATATTTTCCTTGTTGACTGCCATCACCAATTGGCAATAAGATGTCATGGATTGATGGCAGTGGCCGAGGTTTATCTGTTGTGTTGCATCAAATTTACACTGGCTAAATGTTGTGATGGTTATTTGCGGTCAGACTCGGACAACAGCTAGCATACCCTGTGTGTGAGTGGCTTCTTCTCCAAATAAGCCACTGGTGGATCCAACTTTAGTGTGATGCAAGAGGGCAACAGGTGCACACACGTGGTTTGTTTTCGCGTTCACTTTCAATATTCTCAATGGCATCGATGTCAGTGGCCAATGATTATCTGTTGCGTTGCATTAATTTTGCACTGGCTAAATGTTGTGATGGTTATTTGCTGTCGGACTTGGACAACAGCTAGTGCACCCAGCTGTTGATTCGAAGTAGAGGCCACTGGGTGGACCCAATTCTAGCATGACACAAGAGGGCAACGGGTGCACATGTGTGGTTTGTTTTTGCGTTCGCTTTCAGTGAGCAGCTGTTAAGCTCTGCGTCTCACATCTTGGATGAGAAGAGAAATAGACTGAGCTGCAACAAGGCTGATATACTTATCTTTGTAAAGAAAAACACGCATCTTACTAAAAAGAAGCTTTGAGGCACTGGTGATTTATTTGCTTTCCATCATTAATATTTGGAAGACGAGGCGCACTGTACAAAACATCTGTATCAGTATCAGCTGTTGGCCAAGTTGTTATTTTAAACATCAGTATCGGCCCAGAATTTTCCTATTGGTGCATCATTAAGTATGCTGTGACAGAAATTTGTCAACCATCAGAGATTTTGCCAGATTTGGGTTATTGTGGGGTGCAAATAAGAGAGCAGGACAGCTTTACAGCAATATTGTATTGACAGGATTTTGCTTCGATGTGATGAAGTATCTTGATTTTTCAGGTATTTTATTAATAACTTTATTTGTATTTTATGGCAGAGTAAATATTTAAACTGAATGTGTTCAATTTGTAAAATGTGTTTAGGCTTATATCTGTGAGTAGTCATGCTGTCACCAAATGATTAAATTGGTGAAAAACTAATTGCCTCTCATATGATGATGTCTGTATCACAACACATCAGCACTGAATCAAAACATTGCTAACCCTAATATGGAATCACAAACTAAACATAAAGTGAACACACTGTACACAAACCATGCAACATCTCTGAACATTGAGAAATACAGCAAACACTAGACACAGTGAGCATAAACAGCTTAATATTCCTGAAGACAGTAAGAGGCGTCTCTAAATGTTTCTCCGATAGCTGCTGAAGTTTGTGGGAGGGGGCAACAACAGGGGCAGCCCTTCAGCTAGCTATTTGACTGCTGATGCTGCTGCTGTGACAGAGGGAAGTTTGCCTTTTCTTATCTGGTTTTGCAGAGCATCTCAGGATCAAAGTGTTCAAAAAGAAACTGTGAGCTTGGTGTTAAGTGTGAGAAAACAGGGAGAAAAAAAAAGGTGAGAAGGACTGAGAGTCAAAAGTCGGAGGAGGAGGTTGCACTTTGCTTTTCCACCAGAGCACTCTGATACATATTTAATAGAAATGCTTATTCTGAGCGAACATTATTCTCCAACAAAAGCAACGTGTGAAGTGAAATTATTCATACATTTGCATAAAAAACATTTGTTTGATCAAATTAATGGCTTTTGTTGCATATATGCGTGAGTGTGTGTGTGTGAGGGGAGTGTCAGTGTTTTGCAAATGGAAAGAGTGGAGACGACTGAATCGCTAAATCTAATCACTAAATGGTGGGAAGATAAAACAGGACAAAGAAGATGGATGCATTGTTAAAAGGAAAGCATCATTCTGTGTTGGCTCACGCTTGACCAGAAGCTGGCTGTTGACAGACTGTTTGTTAACCTGGTTCATTATCTTTTGAATGTCCTGCAGTGTCCCCGTGCACTGATCCTGCGGTCCCTGTACTACACGTATACCCACTCCTAGAAAGAGGCCTGCTGTCCATTTGAGCACAAACTCAAAGTTTCCATCATATTGCTGCAAAAGCACTGAAATGACCTAACATGCTGAAACCCAAATTAAGATGCAAATATTCTTTAATCTGATTCAATCAAATTTTTAAAGTCATCACTCAGATCTCTCCCTTTCCCCTGTTCAACCATTCAGCTCTCGGTCTATTTTTAACCATTCCTAAGTACACGCAGACAGGCTGCACTTGGAAGCAGGGCTGGTTTTAGCAAAGGAGGAACGGCTCACGAGTCCTATTTCGCTCTATTTCTGGATTATCAAAAGACTGGACCTGTGTTCTAATAATATAGCTCAAAGCAGAATTTAAAAATTTCACAGTTTGTCCAGAAATAGTTTTCAAAACCATTTTAGACATTTACAATGCGTGCGCTTCTCGGCTTTAATCACTTTACTTTTATCTATCTACCTGCGTGTAGTGGTGAGCAGGGATGATGATAAATGAACAGCAGGCAAACAAATAACTCTTTAGTTACCAAAAATACCACCAATATATTCATACTAACAATATAAGATATAATGGATGTGGAGTTGGAAGTCTTTACCTACAGAACTCAAATTGGATCCTGATTGAGATCACTTTAAGCTCAAACTGAGACAGTTTTTGAAGAGGAATCAGTTATGCAGTCATGAATAATTTGGTGCTTCCTATTCTATGGTGCTAATTATGTATTGCAGTTTGTGTCTTGTATTTCTGCTCTTGTTTGTACCTTGCACTGTTCCTTGTGTTCTTGTTGCTGAGTCTTTTGTATCTTAAGGCCCAGCTGGGGACCACCATTGCAAATTAGCTTAGGCTATAAATGCTGTGGTGTGTGGCATTTATGTAGGCTACATACTTGTCCCTATACAAATAAACACTAAATAAAAAATTAAATAATTGTGTCACCACCATCACATTAGATGACCAAAAGATGACAAAGAAAAGGTGTGCAATTCATTTTAAAGAGAAGATCAGAAAAGTTCTGAAACCCTGTGGTCTTTATCCAAGTACCGTACTTAAAACTGGGAATATTTCTATCTCTAAATACCTATAACTATCTCATGGGATGGCATACGGGGGCTCGAAGCATCCATCTTTTCTGTGGCTTAAGGAAGACCTTTAAAAAAAAGGCTGGATTTCTTATTATCTAGTGTTCTTTTTTTCCTCCATCTAAGTGTTTAGGAGCAGCAGCAACAAAATGTCAGTCTTTAATCTGCTTCCATCCTCTCATTTTAGACACACACACTCGCATGCATGCACGCACACACTTCCATGCATTCACACATTCGCGCATAGGCAGCGAGGGGAAGAGCGCATACTCAAACACACACACTTGCATACAGAGAGAGAACAATGGCCCAAGCCCACAGCAGAAAACAAACAGACAGGGAGATGTCTAAAAGCTCTCAAGATGAGAGCTGCATGCAAATTGTTCTTTTGACAGTATCCTTTCCTACTCACTCACCACTCTACCACAACAGAGATACAGAGACAGACCGAGAAAGACAGGGGGTAGGGAGAGAGAAGGAGAGAGAGGGGGAGAGCGGAGACGAAGGAGAGAATAGTATCTAGCCATAACAGAGTTGATTGGAGAGGGCCTTATTAAATCTGTTTACATTCCCTGCTGGGCTCCATTCTGTCAGAGAGACTTTCAACTCCATGGGACGTTTTCTGAGGAGTTTTTCCACCAAAATGGCTGCCTCTAATTAACAGGGACCTGCCGAGTCCCAGTGGCCAATTATATTCCTCTCCTTGTCCCTGCCCACCAGCATTTGTGCTGCTCAGCAGTCCACTTCATGTTGGTTGTGAACACTCTGGCTGCCCCTGCTCTCCCACTGAGGAGCCTAGTGCTGTGGACAGAACTCACTGCGCGTCCTGCTGACTTAGTACAACACACAGCCCTCTCAAGATCCCAGCCTCGAGACGCAGCCTCTCATGCTCACGAGTTGTAATTCTGTTCATGTAGAACGCAGAGCCAGCAACTGGGCTTCCAAGTAATACATGTGGACGGTGTGCAGTTGTTGGAAACATATGATATAAATGTGCAGCGACGCTATTAAATCGAATTTAGAAATAAATAGGTTAAATGTTATCTGATGGTCATTCTTAAAACTGGCATCTTAAGAATGAGAAATTGGTTTGGCTCAAACGTTGCTGAAACTACAGTTGCTTTAAAGCAAAGTGCATGGGAGGGGCAGATTAATTAAGGATTTTTGATGAGTGCTAGAGTGCTCAGAACAGGAGACAGAGGGCGAACAAAGACAAATTATCGTAGCGAGGCCTTGAGTAAGTCTCTGTGTGTCTGTGAGGAAGTAGAGGTGCATCAGAAATGCCCATGGGTGCAGCTTTGCATGTGTTAATGAAAGCTAAATAGCACATCTGATTTGTAACGGATGTAGTATAAATACTAAAACATCAATATGTACATATAAATTGAAAAATAAATGTGCAACATTATTTTCTGGCTTCCGTAAACATAAACAATGGATGAAAACGTCAGCAGCTGAATATTGCTTTTCACTCATCTCTGCACAACTTCCTCTATCCTTGCAACCCCCAGGTCCTCCCTCCATCAATCTCTGCTCCGGTTCCAACTGTCTCAGTCAGCAGCATCACCAACCAGTGCGTATTTATGTGAACACAGTACAATATCAGATCATATTACTTCATGGGTGTGTAAAATGGCTGGGCCATCCATTTGGCAGCAGTAGTCTCCTTACCATCTTTGGCTGTGTCAGCAATCCCTTCTCTGCCCAGCCCTGGAGCTGTGGGAGCTCTGCCTGACGCCACTGTGTCTCTGTCGACCCCTATGGAGCGGAGCACAGGGAGGGAGGGACGCACAGCCCACCGTCAACATCATACACTCACTTTACAAGGTTATGGTTGCAGTGGGATTTGGGGAGTGGGGGGAGGGGGTTGGGGTGATGGGGGGGAAATGGGGGCTCACTTGGAAAATACAGTGACACCTTTAGAGTCCTTCCACCAGTCGAAATAAAACAAAGACGGGTGGCTCAGGATTGTTTGTGTTTGGTTGGTATGATTGAGATGAGTGGTTTGTATTTGGGGAAGAATAAATGTGGGCAGTGGCTAAGATTTGGTAAACTGTGTGACTTAAATTGCTGTACTTTTAGAGACGTTGCATTACCATTTTTTCCTGCCTGATTCCAAATCCGCTCCCTGAACTTGCGTACTGGCTGATACCGAATACTGATTCGATACCATTACATAACAAACAAACAAACAAACAAATATATATATATATATATATATTTATATTAATAAAAAAAAACGAAGTACCGATCTGATACCATTGCATACGAAAAAAATAAAATAATTAATAGAAAATATAAAAACTGGCTGATACTAGTACTGATCTGATACCATTACGTAAAAAAAAAAAAAATCATTAGAAATATAAAAATTGGCTTATACCAGTACAGTTCTGATACCATTGCTTAAAAAAATAAAATAAAATAAAAACTTAAAATCTGTACACTACTGACCCTGTATGGATGGGAAATGAATGCTATCATTGGTTAAACTGTAAAACATACAGAAAATTAATGCCATAGAACATTCTTTTATCCAATTCAAAATATTCCCAAATTCCTAACACTTTGGTAATGGCTAACATTATGCTGTTTTTGTTGCTCTAAAACAGTAGTTGCATGTGGCTACACAGCGCAACCTGCTGTGTAGGCTGGTGTTTTAGAGCAGGGAAGGAAATTGGTGTCTGGGGAAATTTCTGTTACATCTCAGTATGAAACTACTTTAAAGTATATTAATAATTTATGTGGTATTGGATCGGCATATAGACTCGCAAATTTGCCGATATCCGATCCAGCATTTTAGGCAGTATCAGAGATATTTGCTATACTAATATCAATATCAGAACAACTCGAATGAAATAGCTGAAGTAGAAATAGGGTTAAATATATTATTTCTACAGTCTTTACTTTTAATAATTTGAAGACCTTCATAATGGGTTGAATAAAATTGCATGTGTGTGTTGAAGCTGGCAGATTGGTATGGTGACTGCAATGACCTTGGCAGAGTTTATAATGAGGGTTTCCCTCTTGCTCTCTGTGGGTAAACAAGCCTGTGGTTGAAGAGACAGAAATGCCACAAATGAGCAGGAAGTCTGTTCACTAGCTCTCCAGAGCAGGGGGCTTAAATGCCTGCAGCTATCTACGGATGCTACAAGCAGCCAATTTAGCAGGAGAGGAGGAAGAGAGGAGGGATGACCTCTGCCTTCATTTACTCCTTCAGAGAGATGAAGAGAGGGAGTGAGGGATCAGATGGGAGGGGGAAGAAAAGGCAAGGGCTGAGTAATGGGGAAGACACTTCCAATACTTCAAAGAAAGAGAGAGACAGAGGTGGGGGGAGGAGAGGGAGAGAGTCTGAACATGTTCTGTTGTCAATGTGTCTTGTAAACTTGAGCAGGAATGCATAATGGAGGTCTAAATGAGAGTGAACTGTCAGCTTGAAAGGGAAAAAGAAGATACAGAGGGGCAGGGAGGTCAGGGTAGAAAAGAGGACAGGGAATATTATTTCTACTAGCTGACAGGTAATGGTGAATATCGGGATATTTTGAGGATTATCATATAGAAAAATCAAGCTGAGCCACCTTTGTTTTAGTCTGGTGAGGGCCAAAGGCTTACTGTGGAATAATGGTTGTGTCAAATGTAAAAAAAAAAATCTATTTCTAAATCTTGTTTTAAATTTCAAATCTAAAATAAAATTAACATTGTCAAGCTTTTAGCTGTGTTAGGTCAACCTCATGCAGGTGTGCAAAAGCCAGTGTGGTGTATTTATAACCACTTGAAAGAGCCAAGAGTGGACAGCGCCAGGGATAGCTACACCCCTGGGGCTAAGTTGCCCACGCCAGGTACAGTTTGCAGCCACCACATACAGTAAAGTGGACCAACATTCATCCCATCAAGAGGGCAGTGGACAACATACTGTATAGCCTGCCTTTAAATGCAAAGTTGAAAAAGCTGCCCTGAAAAAAGAAAATGTTAGGCAGAGGTGAAACATCAAGAGCATTTTTCTTCACCCATTCTGCAAAGCCGTCACTTTATGTCGCAGTGGAAGGGAATGGTGTGCCGCAGCAAGCAGACAGTGCAGTGTAATCGTAGCATGTACAAATGTGGTGATAAAAATGTAAGAAGCAGCAAGCAGATGTATATGAGTCTCCATTTCAACAGCCAACGTATAGTGCAAGAGAGCATAATGTCGGGGAAAAAAAAGGAATATTACATTTCTCAGAAGTGCGTTTAAGTCTCTGCAGTTCAGTTCTCAATATTCAATGCTCAACCATTCGATAAAACAAACACAGTCTCAGGCGTAACACACACGCGGCACACACACACACAATTTCATCTTTCTTCATATTCTAGCTGTCCTTGCGTTTATCACATGAACACACACATGTGCGTCTCCTGATAAAATCTCAAATAACACTGGAATAAGGGTGCGATGCAATTACATTCACCAACCATTGAGATGAAAAACCGCTCATGGATACATTTTCAATTATTCAGGGAATACATTTCAGTCGGTGCTCAGATGCTGGGAAAACTTATTATATAATCAATACACTCTATAATGCCATTAATATTTGATGCCACAAAAGTGCTTCCTGTCTCCTTGGGCTCCCGGCCAATGGTGTCTGGGCGCTGCAGTCAAATAGGACGAGCCTTACCCGCCTACAGAAAGGAAGAGGAGTAAACATTTGTTTTCCTCTAACAGTCGAAAAATACCAAAGGCACAGGCAGCTTTCTTTTAGATTCACTGTATATGAAGTCTTTCTTTCATAATATGCACAAAGATGTCTCTCCATCTCCACAGCCCTGTGTCACTTCAAGCTAAAATTTAAATGACCAGAGGAGTTTGTGCATTCCTCTCCTGTCCTTTTCACCTTCGTCACTCCTTTGCTGCTTCTACACCATAAAACCACCACTTTATATTGCTGGCCTGGTGCAGGCTTCCCTCCCCCTTCTCTTACAGAGCTTAGACAATCAATTTACCCTGACTTGGCCAGGATAGATGGAGGCTGTAGAGACTGCGGAGTAGACAGTATGCTGCAGGATCTCTCCACTGATAGACACACTGCCTGGCAGCTACAAAATGGAGCCAGCATGCAACCATCTGACTTGTTAGACTTCGCCTCACCATCTTGCTTCAGATATTATTAGTGATTTCCTTTTGCCGTATGCATCTTATCTTTATTTTTAACATTATTTGGCTTGTTCAAATGAGAAAATGACATATAACATTGCTGAATTCTAATTAATTGTCAGATGTAGACACTTTAATACACATTAATACAAATATACTGATGATTTGTGCCATGTGTCCTCCAGTTGCTAACAGAAAGCAGCCACACCTGATGCAGCTAAACCCAGAGTGAAACTCCCCCTCTTTCCACCAAAGTGATACTGAATCAGAGCTACTGATACTGAATTGGAGTTCCTATCAAACTGACTGAAACACAAAGAGATTAATACGACTTTACTATCTCAGCTTCTCGGCCAGTCAAGTTCCCTGTAATGCTCTCTGCGCTATTGATTTTTATTTTTCTCTCTCCTCTGCCTTTCTTCCTGGCCGTCTCTTTCCCTCTCTCTGTTTCTCCCTCACACCATCTCTCCACCTCCACCAGCATCTTCCGAGCTCTGAAATGTCCTGCAGGTCAGACGGATGCTGGGCCGGATCAATCAGGGAAAAGTAATCTGGGACGCCTCATGCACGCAAGCATACACACACACACACAGACACATCACAGATACTCAACGACACACACCCCTCCTCTGTTGCACTCTGGCCTGCCTGCCTCCAGTCTTATCGATCTGCATCTACTTTACCAAATGGATTCCTCTCTTCTTCTATCCTCCTCCACCTCTTTTCTCTCTGTGTGACTTGGAATAATAAATGTTCCAGACTGCGCAAGACGTGTACGTAAGCAATTTTTCATTTAACTTTGGCTTGACTTTTTTCCCCCCCTCTCTTCTTTCTCTTTTGTGATGTTTCAGTCTTCCAGTGAGATCGATGCAGCTTTCCCACACACTCCCTCCTAGCCCCTGGGTAATCGGCACATACTCGCGTAGGTCAGAGGTCAGGAGATGACAGGATACGGCCAATTGCCGAGGGGTATGTCAGACAGGATCTATATAATAACCTCAAGGTTTATATTTTACAGACAATTATAGGATAAGTCTGTTGGCAAAGATTCTTATGTTCAAATGTTGAATATCAGGATGTATCGCTCAGTTTCACTTGTTTCTGAAGGCTACACTGTCTGGCACAACAAAGGTGTTCATAACTAGAGTGATGCAACCTTTTCTACTGTATTCACATTTACTTGGCTTAATTATCTTTATCTAAAAACTTTTTCTCAAAAACAATTTCATGCTGCATTGTTGGCAGTCAAAAGACAGACCATACTTCAAGGACAATGACTGAGGACCTGCAGTGCTCCATACGCAGTAACATTCTCGCAGACAAAATACACACACACACACACACACACACACACACACACACACACACACCACAGTCTCCTTTGCTCAGCCAAACTGTAGGCGGAACTGGAGCCATTTGTCCACTGGCTGAATCCCAACTCTGCACCAACGCATGCAGAAAATTGGTGAGCATCTTGACTCTGGAGATGACACTTCAATTTGTGCAGCTCCAGTGACTGGTGCTCTGCAGTTCCTCCCTTGTGGGGGTGTGAGATCAGCTGGACACCTGCCTAGCTGTTTGGCTGGAGCCTGGAGCACGGGGACTGGGCCTTGGAATTGAAGGCCTGGCCTTGCCTGTCAGCCCAAGTCCCTGTCCCTCAGCCCCAGCCCTAGCCTGGCCTCTCAGGTCCTCATCACAGCTCCCCTAGTTTCACTTTTGTGCCAGGAGCAGTCCCTCGCTTGATGCCCCTGACCCCTATTTCTCTATCCAATCCTCAGCTGCAAGTCAACGCAGCGCCATCATCCCAACAGCAATCTTCCCTTGAACAGAATCAAATCCCCATCAACAGCTTGCCAGCCTTTGTTCCAGTTCTAGCTGCTGCAGCCAGCATCCCGGCTCCCAGCTCCGTCAAATCAGCAAGATGTCTCTGCTGTGCATCGCTGTCTGTCCTGCTGTAATCCCTGGGTGTGACGGATGGGAGTGATCACTGTTGAAGCCCTCATCTAGGACATTTTGTTGGATTAAAGAGGCTAAATCATCGTCTCATCCACTACATGAGATTCTATCCTTAATTAAATGTCATTAATGTGGTTAAAGGTTTTAGTGGAGATGATATCTATCCAACATGTAGGGCCTATTCAGTGAGTATTAACCTTGTTTCTGTGAATGGTGCGCACAAAAGACACATTGTAAATAACAGAAAAGGACAAGGCAACAAAGCAAACCCTGCCAGCCTACAGTAGGCTGACATCGCATGTCATTTAACATGATATAAAATGATCCCAATCCTTCCTAATAGGCAGAAGTGGAAGAAGTATTCAGATCCTGTACTTGAGTAAAAGCAACAGTATCACAGTGTAGAAATACTCTTTAAAGGTCCTATTTCAAAATCGTACTTTAAGAAGTACTTTGCTGATATTCCCCACAGATGAACAGTGTTAAGGTGCCCCTTGTGCCAGCAACTCTGGGGGCTCCCTGCCTGTCCATGAGCTAAAATCTGTGACATGAAATGGCGCATTTCATGCCATCCGTCCGATTCCTGCTCACAGCACTCACAGCATGGGCAGGGAGTTCCCGGAGCTGACGGCATGGGAGGCGCCTTCAAACTGCTCATCTGCATATATTATGCACAGCTATTTCTTAAGGTAAAAGAACAAAAGTATTAGCAATTAAAATATACTTTAAGTACCAAAGTAAAAGAACTCATTATGCAGAATGGCCTATTTCAGAATCATATATATTATTGGAGTCAATCGATTAAAATTTAATTCCGATTAATCGCAAGCTTGTCCATAGTTAACTTGCAATTAATCAGAAATTAATCGCACATATTTTATCTGTTCTAAATGTATCTTAAAGGGATACCTTAAGTTTTTATTACTCATATCAACATGGGAGTGGACAAATTTGCTTTCTTTTTGCAAACATATGTTTATTATTATTATTGCAACAATCCAAAATAATGACAAATACTGTCCAGAATATTCTCTAGAATAACCTCAAACGTACAGCAGGCTCGCAAAATATGTTGAGAGCATACCATGGCAAACTCGAGCCTAACAAGCAACAACAGATGGACACATTGACTTGAATGTACATTACTTAGTAATACTAACACAATGTAGCATCCAACTTAACACTTGTAACGGTTAACTTAACATCCTGTTTTTTTTAAGCAGCTCAACATACTCCGGTGGTAACTCAATTCACATCGACAGTAAACGCAAATAACTTTGGTCTTGCCATGTGGCACGGCTTTCAAGCTGAACTTTCCACTCAAACGACACCTTTCTTTATCCATTTCTGCTCACGGAGGTTTGTTTCTGCTTGCCATCCATAACTTCAGGCCGAGGGTCATAATTACAGAATGTACGCAAATTAATCATGCGACAAAAAAAATTAGTGACATTGAAAAGAACGTGTTAACTTTGACAGCCATAATTATAACCTATTATTTGTTTTGTGTTTTGTATTAACAATCCAAATTTGCTAAGTAACTAGTAACTAAAGCTTTAGAATAAATGTATTGAAGTAAAAAGTTCAATATTTATCTCTGACATGTAAAAGCAGAAAATAGCATAAAACAGAACTACTTCAGTAAAGTACAAGTACCTAAAACTTGTACTTAAGTACATTACTTAAGTAAATGTACTTAGTTACATTCCTCCACTGACGATAGAGCGCGTCCTTTACCTCTCTCTGTCTTCCTTTTTCATACCATCAAAGCCATGTTGTCATGTACGATCTCACCGAACTCACTGTGACTCCTCTCTGAATAAATATTAGTGACACTGCAGCAGAGTGTACAGCCCTGCCAGGACATAAACCTGCACTACTCTGGATTGCATTTCAGGGAAATAGCTTGTGTTTCCATGCAGTGCTCATTTCCGCGTTGAGCTGAAGTTGCTTTTAGCCGGGCTGGGACGGAGGATAGAGGACGCAGAAACAGACAGTGAAGCAGGGAGAGCAAGCAGGCTGATCCATCTGAGTCAGCACCATGTGTCATGAGCGAGGACACCACCTCCACAAGTAGCTGGCAGGTGAATGCGGCCGCGCACCTGTGCGGGCAACCAGCCATTGTAGCGAAGCTGTCTCCTATCTTTAGCAAAAAGCACTAAAATACACCAGCGAGTACGTAAACAAACATATGCAAACATGCACACAGGCTCAACTCGACTACCCAGCTATACAGCGTTACTGTGCCCACCTGCATGTATCAGGTCAGAAATAAGCAATTCAGCAGTGTCATGCTATTGCAACCAACTAGAAAATACATTCCTCGCTTGCTCAAGCCTACAGTCACGCTTGTTGTATGTATTAAAAAAGGCCTTGAAAAACAAGATAACTGGCTAAAGCAACTTCTTCTAAGAATATTCTCCCTGAGCAACTGAATAAGAAACTTGTAAACTTCTCTGACTGAACTCAATTTTCTGTATAATTCACAGTAGGAGTTCTAATTAAAACTGGTTTGAGGCTGGAAGTGGTAATATTGGCTTTGTTGAACAGGTATTTAAAAAGCTATAAACAGCCTGGAGGTATACGATAAGAACAAAACCTACAGCACAGCACTTACACCGAGAACAAGGGAGAGAGGAGAACACTGGCCTGGCTGCAAAGCAGAGGCAGAGCTCTTCCTAATCTAATCACTGTTTCCCCCATCAGCTGCATCTCAGACACAGCCTGCTAGTGTGTGTGTGTGTGTATGTGTGTGTGTGTCTGCCTTGCAGCAAAGGCATAGAGCTAAATCACACAGACACAAACCGACCGTTGTACTCGAGAATTCATTCCACAGCCTTGGGTACTGTGTGAGGGTGTGGCTGAGTGTATGTCAGCGTGCGAATGTGTGTGTGTACGCGTGTGCCTTGCTAATCTGGTTATTGATTCAGCGCTGAACCGGAGCTCATATAATCAAATAGCTGCGAGGGGAAAGGACAGCCGTCCGTCATCTGTCTTAATGAGTAAACAGTTTGATGGAGGCAATGAATAACTCGAAACTACATGTAGATGTAGAAGAGGTTACCACATCGCTGATAGACAGACAAGCTAAAATGGGTATATCTATCATCTGGCAAATCTCTTGGCAGCCTTCTTCCTGTGCTGAGTGACATTATGAAATATCAAATTATTTCATTCGTAGTTTCACTTTTCGGTCCTGGGTGTCATTTGAATATTCAGCTACATTAATCACCCTGTAACACAGATTTCTTTGTGCTCTTTGAATATGCTGTCACTGCAATAGCTTAACTATTTCAGTCACTTTGCAAATGCTATAAAGTTGCTTTGTACTAGTCATTACACAATCAATTTGGAGTTTGACTTGAGAATTTATAGCGAGCCCATCTTCTGTGAAAATCTAATCTCAGTGTAACTTGATGTGAGAGTGGTGCAATTTAGAGATGGCTTCTGCTGCAGCAGGAAGGGAGGAGAGTGAGACACAAAAGCCTAAATGTATACGGGCGCAGCTAACAGACGAGGCCCGCCGGCACACCAGCTACACCATTAAGTGCGGCGTGCATTCAAACGAGCAGATTAATCCCCCCTACTGCTGTACAGTGCGGAGTAATTGAAAATGCCCACAGGAGACTATCTTTGCACATATACTGTAGCATGTGCCAGGGAGGCAACATATAGAAGGCGGTGGCTGATTGCCATAGAAAATTCTGCAACGCCGTTTTAGTCTGACAGCGTGTGGCGGAGAGCCGTGCAGCCGGGGGAGATAGCACGCATCTATCTCTCATTTTCTCTCCCCCCCTTTTCTTTTCTCTTTCTGACTTTTTCCACTCTCTACCTCCCAATATCAACTTGACAGGTGCTGCTCATGCCTGCTGCTGACGTTTATCAGTCTTGATAAGCATCGTATATCACATTCCCTCCATTTCCCTGCCAGTTATACTGCGCAGGAAGGACGGCGTTCCTGTCGATTGGGAGGGAATATGCATTGACTGTGAGAATCCATATTCATGTTGAACAAATGCCTCCATTATCAGAATTACTATCTCAAACTGGGGCCTGTGGGTGTAACTGGTTGGCTATCTCTGATTTCTCATGTGCTACATTGACTGACAAGAGAAAACAGTCAGGTTTTATCTGTCTCCTTACCTATATTTTCTCTCAATAATTCATGAGGAGATAGCTTTCCTTTTTAGATGAAGTGTGTCAGCTCCAACATTATGATCTTTACATACAGTGGCCCTGATGTATTGACCACAACTGACTTGCAGATGGACCTTATCCATCCCCTTCTCCTCTAGCTGCATGCTTTTCCGTTTTCTTGGTACACTGCAAAGAGCACAATCAGCCTTTTTTTTTGTCCCTTTGTTAGTATTGTTATTGATGAGATAAGGCAGGCTAGAAGCTGTCGTGTGGGATGCTGTGTTTGTAGGGCCCTAATGTGTCTATTACCAACCACAATGGTGCCATTTTGTAGCATGTTCAGTTGCATGTTCAATCTATAATTCATCTGGCTACAGAAATACATAAATGTTTAATATGTCAGAGGCGGTGAGGACTGTCGAAAGCGTGACCTTGAAACGTCCTTTAAACATCACACAGCAACAGCGCTGGGGCCAGTTAAGCTGCCAAAGCCAAACAACAGGCAACATCGTACACACACACACACACACACTCACACACACAGCCTGTCTGCCTGCTGATGCTTTCCGCTGCTTTCTGTTCTCTTTTTTCCTGGGATGCAAAATGCAGATGAGACGAGTCAGCCGCTTGTGCACAGTCTCAGGAGAAACTGCCACTCAAATCCAAACATCTGTATGAATACCAAAACACACACGGTACAGTGGAGGATGAGAGGAAGAGAGGGAGGAAGGAAGGGAGAGAGAGAGAGAGAGAGAGAGAGAAGTCGAGGGAGAGAAGGGATCGAGAAAGAATGAGCAGTAAAGTAGCTAAGAAAGCCAGTGTTCCTCTCTCCTTCTGTATCTTTGACTGAACAAAGAGCTATATACACATGAATACCTCTTTCCTCCCACTGTATTTTCCATCGGGATATTTATTCTGAAAAGCAGCGATGCACAACAAGGGCTCGGTCCTGTGTTTGCTAGTGGGCTGAGGCGCTAACACTCCCCAGCTGATTATGTGTCTGTCTGTAGCAGTTTGAGCTGCTGCCAAAGGAATTAGGTCTAGTATTTGTGAATGCTGCTCCCCTCACAGCAGAATGCCTTGCCATGCCTCTCAGATTTCTAGCTTTTTAAAAAGAGAGGGGAAAAAAAACATTTTAAATAAATGAAGGAAATCGCTGTGGAAGCCTATTAAATTTTCAACGTGACCGTTTTGTGAGTCTTCATGTGTGTTTAGGCTTCACACAAAAGGAATATTTAAAAACCAAAGCGTGCTAATTGGGACAGAGATTGTTACAGCAGCTTCTTATTCAAACAGGCTTTTGGCTCATTAACTGCTTCCATCCAGCTTTTGTTTAAAGAAAAGTGGAAAAGACATTTAAAGACAATAAAATATTTTGCGATATTTATACAGACACTGTACCACCAAAATACTGATAGACTGCATAATGCACTCGTGCAAAATATTCCAAAGCTGTGGCAAAACCTCTTAGTCAAGTGTAAGGGCAAAAATAAAAATGCCTTTGCCTGCTTCAGCTACAGTATGAAAGTAGTGTCATGTCACATACAAATCAAATCTTTACTTTGTAGCAGCAGCTATATTTTTAACCACCAGTCGACCACATATATTTAATTATAGATGGAGTTTATCATATTAGTGTCACGCAGTGTATATACATATTTTCGCTCAAGAACATTTCATTCCTCTTAAAACTGAATATTACTAATTTACTTTTAGGTGTTTTATTAAAGCATGAATTTCCAAACTAGTTTAAATACTGTGTTATTGTTTACATAACTGTGTACTGAAGGAGGCACCTTTCATGGGAAATTTAATTATTTTGGGTTGACTTAACAAGTTGAGTTTCCTTTTAATCATGAAAAAAATAAAGATAAAAAAGCTTCTGCACAGCCTTGCAGAAATTCCTTAGTTGTGCCTACCAAACAAATTTAATCCAACGAAGTGTCTACGACTTACATCTCTGGCTAACATGACTAAAACAACTTGTCTAAAGTACCCAACTCTGCATCTCAGTACTAATTGGGGTCAAAGTTAATGCAGGAAACATGAAATTACAGTTGACTGATCGGTGTGTATTTATCTCAGCTGTGACCGATCCTTTTTTATGGCCCTGACTAGGGCTCGCTATTGACCTAAAGCTAGAAAGGGGAAATGTAGTGTGACACACACCTGACACACATGAACACACACACTAAACATTTACTGTAGGTGTACTCACATAAATAGTAATTAACAGCTGCAGACATGAAGTATAGTATGAACACAAACACACAGTGACTATATTTACATGCAAACTAATATTCCAAATATAACAATATTCTGAATTTAATAAGGGTCATACAAACAGTATATTCTGCTTGGATATCCCAAATTAGACCTTATTCTAAATGTAGCATTTTCCAAGTAAGGCATGTTGGGTATTCCAATATTGGTCTTCGCATTTCTTAGACTTGTACACAGCAAATGCATCTCAACAGGGGTTTTTCCTGCAGTTTGTGACAAACGGCCTCGTCAGCTCTGTGTTGTTATGGATGCATTGTACACAATCCAACTAGCCAACAGTTTGCAAGGCTGTGGGGTAAAGATGCACGCCAAAAAGAAAATCCCGCATTTCTGGTTATTAGAAGAAACACACCTACTTTTAAACCTAATGAAAAACTTGGGATATCGACATGTTTTTGGATATGGACAATTATCGCAATACAGATCGTTTCAATGAGGGTTGGAGGAATGAAAGAGGAAGGTCGTGCTCACACGGTCAAACACGTCCGCCACTGGTGAAAATGTTTTAAAAAATCCTATTTTGATGCAGAAGCAAAATGGCTCAAGCAGCTCCAGCTGTTCCACGTTTCCGTATTTTGGCGTAATAAACCATGTTGGGGCACATTATAGGGAGTCAGCGGGACTGCATATAAACAGAAATATAAGTGGAATACTAATTTTCATTAGCCATGCAAACAGCTCAGTCGGATTTAGGCTTGGGCGTTATCAAAGTATTACAGTTTACCACGGTATACAGAAAACTGGATGGTATGATTTTCAGTACTTCTAAAAATATAGCTCTTTTTTTTTTAATTAAACTGATACAGACATGCTGTATTAAGGTGATGTAGTACACAGCATGTGCCACCAGAGGGCAGTCTCTACTAGTGAAACAGGCAGCTGAGCTGAGAAAGACGGTGACTGTGAGTGGTGGGGATAACGTTACAGAACTAGTAAAAAGCCAGCCAGCAATGGCAGAGAGAGGCAGGAAAAACAGCATGTAGCCAGCATATTTTAGCATCTGCACAAACTATGTGAATATGCTGATGGTGGCTGGCTGGAAAGTTTTAACATATGGCCCAACCCTACATTGTAGGCATCACAATGTCATACATGCTACAATGACGTACACCACCAGCAGCTCAGCTTTAACCATATTGTTTTTGTCAAAAATAGCATCATATACTGTTTACCGTGGTGAAATGTCTGGAATTTAGGAAGGTAGGCAAAAATAGATACCACCCAAGCCTAAAAGAAATTTCGTCTTTTCAGAATAAGGGCAATAAACTGAATATTTGGTGCATGTAAACGCAGTCAATGTGACCGTTTGACTGCAGGTGTGATGAACTACAGTTCAACCTCTGAGTGTGAACCACTGATCTAACAACATTAACAGCAGCGCCACCATGACTATACACACTAAATACAAAGAATAGGAATGCTAAAGGCCCTCTGCTCTGCGGGTGTTAACCTCTTGTCCCCCAACAAAGTCAATTTTATCAAAGTCAATTTAAGGCATTCTCACACTCCGTGCAGGCAAACGATGCACAACCAGCCACAAACAGCAAGTCAAATCCACAACATACATTATTCACCTCCACCCAAATGGATGTTTTTCTGCTGCTCAGTAAACCAATCACAAACTATCAAATTACCCATGCACTATTTTAAAAACCTCTTTCTACAAGTAAATAAGCACTCTGGGCCCAGGAGAGCAGCTTAAAGGAGGTAAAAGCAGGATGCTCAGATTTTGTTATTTTGTGATGAAGATCTCAACAGAGCACTGGTCTGGGTGGTCTGCCTCAGTTTGTTAGCTGTTAGTTTATCACAGGAGGTGTCAAATGGTCAAGGGATGATCTAGGTTTTTAAAGAATTTATTTCACAGCAGATAAATGTTCAAAGATTAGAGTAAACATAAGGAAAAGAGAACAGTTTTAGAGACATCAAATATCTGGGCATTTGGTGCCAGGTTAAACTTAAATTCCTCCATCATGCTAACAGTAAGAATCAATATTTCTACTAGCACCATGCAAAAAGGTCTGTTCAGTCTACACATATGATGACACACCCAGCTATAGTTAATCATTGGAAGCTCATGTATGAGCATAGGAACACAGTAGAGAAGATTAAGAGCCAATTGTTCCTGTGTCCGAACCACTTCTCCTTCTCTCTCTCTCATTCTCTATCTGTTTGCTTGGTGTTTAATCAGGCTCTAGTTAAACACGTCACTCTGCATCTGGACACACGTCAGTCGACCCTCTGATGCACACACTCGCTCACACACTGACATACGGAGCCGATAAGGCAGACATACGAAACACATCACAGGCTATCGCGTAATTTAATTAACGAAATAATATTTCTGTTACTTTCGTTTTTCATATGTTAGCTCATCATCCATCATTTCTTACTGTCTGTGAATCATGTTCATTGGACTACATATCCGAGCACCTATCCTTATCTTGTGTCTCTCTGATCTTCAGTTACATTTAAATCACTGAGCACACACTCGGTCAGTGCACTGTAGCTAATAAATTCCTCACACACCCCACCCTATTAGCATTGATGTGTAACCTTGGAGCTCATGGTGTTCTGCCTGAGGGTAATAGAGCCACTGTATGTTTGTGTGCGTGCGTGTGTGTGTGTGTGTGTGTGTGTGTGTGTGTGTGTGTGTGTGTGTGTGTGTGTGAAACGATGGCCTGTCTCTAGCCCAGGTCCCCCACTGGTTCCCATCAGGAGGTATCATGGTGCAATCTCATATCTAATGCCTCCAATACTGATGAAGATTCGACTTTCTCACTCCCACTATCGCTGCTCCTTTTCATTCTCCTTTCCTCCACCCTCTGTACATTTTAACACTAACCCAATCTGTGTACATAGTATGAACAATATACACTATATCTGTGCGTTAACGCCCATCTTCTCACATTGTCAGTCATGTTTTGCTGCCAGGCCTCTCCATCCATGCACATACACCAGGCTGCTAGCCATGAGTGTCCAGGGAGACAGCGTGCCAGCTAGCGTCACTAGCCTAGTCACCAAACAGGGACGTTGCATTCGTTTCAATTAGCATTTTGATTGCATCCGATGGAAAGAGGCCAGCACGCAAACAATCAAACATTTACTTGCCGACAAATGAATAATGTCCACTGTTCTTCATGCAAATACAAAAGTGAGTCAGTCCACTTTGTGCATGGTAAGAGTCTGAAAACAGATGGCTGCAATGAGAATGCTAAATAATGGTATTTACGCCAACAGTGGTGACGCAGTATCGGCAATGAAATAAAACTATGTCTTATATGACAGGTGAAAACGACAGGGGGGAAAATATGGCCGCTAGTTTTGTTAGTCAACCTCTCACTCTGTCGCCTGGATGTGATGGATGAATGGATAAATGGATGCAAAGTTAAAGTGAGTCTCAGGAAGCTGAGCAAAGCAGATTACTTATAGGTTATTATGATTTCTCTCATGTCGACACCCACTCACACAGCCAAACACATAATTGAGAATACACAGTCATGTTCACACACACTCATATGAGCAATGGGTTAGAGCATGCACAGCATTACAATCTATTGTAATTCAGGCGTGCGTGCAACTCCAATACACCTACTCCATCTTTCCCCTGCTCTGGCACAACTTATGGAAAACACAAACTCGCACTGTGTACACAAGCAGCGTGACGGATAACATGTCTACTCGTATAATTAACAAGGACTACTTTGCATACATGAATATAAAATCCCCCAAAAGTCCAGTTTCCCTACCATCTTACAGTACATTCAGCATCAACAATGTGCACTCCATCTCTGCTGCAGTACTATACGCAGGTAAATATTTCAGAGTGGTGCAAAGGCAGGAAAAGGGGGGGACACCTACAGCCCTGGCTTCAACATAAAATGGGTGCTGTTCCCCGATTTAACCCTTCCCTCCCTCCGTTCCTCTCCCCATCCTTCCTTACCTCTACTCCTGCCTCCACACCTCTCCCATTAGCATGATATCTGGCTCCGTCCCTCCATCTGTCCCCCCTCCGTTTCTCATCCGGCCCACAAAACCTCGTCAGTCTAACCCCCTGCTGTATTCCCTGTATGAAGGAACTTAACATTCTGCACAACAAATAGTTTAATAGTATCACTGCATTGCCTCTGCTCAAACACTGTGGGTGATAGTATATCTACAACTACAACCTGCTCTAGCCGCTGTAGGCTGCCCAAAATGAAACGATGGTTAACAATGCACAGTGGAGTATAGTGGCAGGCTGCCTGTAGCCTTCTTCCTTACCATCTTAAACCCATTCCACTCCATTTGGGAGACGCCGGCCGTTGTCTCACGCTCTCTCTCCTCACACAACAGCTACAGCAACGCCTCAGCAAAGAAAATCCCCTATCTCTTACTATCTTCCTGTCTTCTGTGTCACTGTCTCCTTATTTCTCTCACTCTGCCTCTCTTCCTGTGTCTGCCTCTGAGTCTTAGCGGCGAGCAGGGAGCAGCATACTAGAGGCGTACGGAGAGAGCATCCCTTCTTCCACTGATGCTGAGAGGAGAATGGTGAGCCTGGATGAGAGAGTGCTGGGCTGCAGCAAGCCTCCCTCCCTCCCTCCCTCCCTCTCGCCGCCCTCCCCTCCTTCCCACAGCCACCCGCCCAGTCGCCTGCTCAGCTGGAAGGTCAGAGCCCGCCCACTCCCCCCTCCCCACCTCTCTTTTACAGTCTGTGATTGGCTTCTTGGCTTGCCCGTCAGCCCCCGGCCTCACCTCCCCCTCCCTCGGTGTTAACACCTTCGCTCTCTGGCTGGCTCGGAGCCCTCGTCGGCACACGCCAGCCTCAGCCTGGTTTGGCAGAGAAAAGGCTTTCTGAATCCCAGCAAAGCAATCAATCGCTGCTGAGGTCTGTGCTTGAGTGAGCCGGGCAGAGCAGCGCGGAGCAGAGCTCTGGGAGAGTGATTGCAGCCTCAGGCACTATGGTAATAGGATGCCTGCGCAGCACTGTGTATATAAATTAGCTATTACTGGGTGCATGTTAAAATCCCCTGTACATTTACATGACTATGTATACAGACTATCTCATCCTCTCTAACTCCCTGTCGCTTTCTCTTACACACACAAACACAAATTTTAGACATACACTCAGGACTTACTGCTTTTGTCTTACAAAATTGTACATTTTTTCTCTCCTCTCTATAAATACGACACAATTAAAAACAGAATTTGACAAAAAATTAAACAGTCTGCTGTGTTGATATGAGAGCGGACGCACGCACACACACGCTTGTGCAGTCAGCACACACCTGCCCGTACAGGTGTATCCCATGGATGCGTTATAGTTAACTCTTTTTAAATTATGTATGTGTAGTAAATCAATATGTATGCTGGAGGCAAGACAAATCAGTACGGCGCTACCTGTCTGCCTGCTGCGGCGCGCTATATGATTACATGAAAGCAGCATATAGGCACTGCAACACACAGGTGCGACGGAGAAACCTGTGTCCTGTGTTATCTACTCACCATGACCATTCTCGTGTCAGTGCTGCTGGGTGTTACGGACGGTAACGGCAGCCTCGGAGGACAAACTGTAAAAAGCCGGTGAAGTCAGCGAGGAGAATGGGATGGAGTAGCGGCAGCGTGCCGGAGAGGATGAATGAACCGACGTAGTGAGTCTCGCGGAGCCAAAAACTAAACAGAGCGAAGCCGTGGGTGTGGAAGAGCTGCAGCCCTGTCCCGTGGAAGACGGGGAAAAAAAAACACTCACTTAAAATAAACTAACACAAAACAACGCGGCGAGAAAGGAGAATCCACTCAAAGGAAAAGATTGAGAGAAAACACCCCGCTACCTTTCCTTAAAAAAAGCCATTTATGGATAGTCCAGTCACCTCGCGCGCGCTCTCCCATTGGCTGGGGAGGTGCCGACGGGGCGGTGCGCTGCGCTCGCGGATGAGAGTGAAGGAGGCAGGAGGCTCGTGTGGTCCTCGACGTGGTGGGGAGTATGCGGAGAGGTGGATGCTCAAGCAGTTTAAGGTGACTTTATGTTCGTGACTGCACATAATTACCCGTCACCTGACTGTTTGTAATTACGCACACAGCCAGGCTGCGCTTTAACACGCGCATGTAGGCTTATAGTTTTTAACCGCCTTCATATGCGTCCCTCCTTTGTCATTAAGCGTATAGAAAACAGGTTATCTGCATTGTTGCTGCAGTGTTTGTGCTCCCTGTTGTTAGACCTGTGTTGGAAAACAGGAGCAGCAGTTCCCCTCTTTTCTTCCCCCAAACAAAGAGATGATGCTTTTCCAGTGTTAAACCAAAAAAGCTCCTAAAGCAAAAGCTCCTTAATGAATTTTATAAACTGTTTTATCAACAATATGCAGCAAGGCACCTACTCATATATTAATCATACTATCAAATCAACACTCCTTGATATTACACCCACCATACTGATTATAGCTGTCACTACACTTCATAGATAATATATATTTAGACAAATTCATACATGCACATTCTCCATGCCCTGCAGCAAACCTGCCACAGGTTGATTTTGTCCCGCTGGCCCCTATCTCAGGCACACAAGAAGAGGGAGCTCTTGCTTCCTTTAACACAGTTACCTGGCAGGCAGCAGCACTTGGCTGTACCTTCACACCTACATACATTTACCCACACACACACATACACATACTGAAACGCATGTTGGCCCACACCACGCTCGATAAGCACACATAAGCCTATTCATGTGCACACACACACAGAATATACACACTGTCACAAATGCTCTGACACATCCAGGCACCTCATGCTGTAAGTAGAAACATGTAGCCGCGTGTCACTGACTTTGCAACCAACTGCTCTTACACCGGGAATTTCTTCACTTTGCAGACAGGAGATCAAAACATCACTCGATCACGTGACCATAATGTTTCCTTCGTGTTTGATACAGCAATAAGAGGTAGTCAGCAACACTTATTCACACACACTGGTTTGTTGCAATTAGCATTCAGTTGCGTAAGGCCTGAGAGGAGCTAATTTAACTAGTGGACGTCTATTAAGCTCAAAGAGATTTCTCTGCCACAACCAACTCAAGACCTGTTTGACACAGGCTCACACTTTATTTAAGTAGTGTAGTCACGATACTAGCATTTCTAATTTAGATATAATACCTTCAAAAATATCGTTATCACATGGAATAATTTACTTGAGGGTAAATTTAAATTTTTATTAAAAGATAAAACTATAGTACAGAGGAAGGTCAGGATTGAGGAAGGATCAAAGGTTGCAGGTGTATATGTCATGTTACTTCTTAATGTCTGTTACTGTCTTTGTCATAACAGTAGAGCCGTGTTGTGTGTGAGGTATGATGTTATTGTTAGAAGGTCGAACAGTTTTCAATTTTTATGCTCTGTTTTGTTATTTAACTGCCTAACATTGTCCTGATATCTACATTTGTTGTGATATTGACAGCAGATATTTGTTACTGTATACCTGCATGTTGTGTTGAAAATAAAATTACACAGTATACTACTATAGTATAGAACCATAAAGCTATACAGTAATTCTGCTGTTCTCTGCTACAAAAATAAGGACAAAAGAAAGAAAGAAAGAAAGAAGAAGAGTCGCTGGCTATAACACAACAACACTGACTTTTCTGTCCTTGGTTAGTGATAGAAAACAGCAGAATGACTGTAGCAAACATTAGTAAATATTAAGAGAGCGTGAGAAAGTGCAGCTGGTGTTGGTGGAAAACGAGTACTGAAACCAAATCAAATATTCAGAGTTGATACATATCAATATGTTTGACAATACTATAGGCAAATGATTGTAATGTCTCACAAAGAGATTTTACACAATATTTAGAGCAGTGTGAATGCTAGAAAATGTGACTGAGATATTTCTGGTTTCTCAAATGTAAAGATTTGATACATTTCTTTCGGTTTTGGATTGTTGGTGAGACAAAACAATTTAAAAACGGGGAATTGCGATTGGCACCTTTCACCTCTCTGTGACTAAACAAATGATAATAAAGAAAAACAAAGATAAAGCTATAATGAAAATACTTGTTAGCTGCAGCCCAGCTGGCAAGTTACACTTTGGAAAAACATTTACATATTTAGCTGTCACCTCATAGCTTATATTAAACTTATATTTAAGTCTCCAGCAAATCATCTGGTTCCAGTATGAACCATTTGAGTCCTGGAGCTCAGTGATGCTCTCTGTAACTCAGTAAAGGCTCTGTTGTCACACACACTGTGCACAACCCACATTGCGAATATGATATACTATACAGCATGTACCACACTCTACACTTACATTTGCAGTACATGTATTCAAACATATGAATTCCGAATGTCAACCACATACTCAAGAGGCTACACAAATTAGCTCCCAAATGAGCACGCTGGAAGAATAATGTAAAGAAAGAGAGAAAAACAGGAAGAAGTGTTAGGAATGATAAGGCCGGCTCTGGCAGACAAAAAAGGGAGCAGTGAACTAAAGCTCCCCAGTCTCTCCACTTCACCCCTGACCTCTCCACCTGTCTGGTTAGCTGCAGCGAGCTAGCTAGCCTAGCGGAACCATGTGCCTGACATACTAATGAGAATCCTCACTACGCCTTCAATTAAGCCTTAGCTGTACCGAGGTGCACATGCGCACACACGCACACACACACACTCACATGGGAAGACGGGCTGAACAAGCTCGCTATTGTTTCAGATAGAATAGAATATGCTGGCACTCGCAGTCTGGAGATTTGTACTGATCATACTGTATATGACACAACAGAGGAAGAGTAATGTGGAATGAAACACAAAGAAAATGGATCAAAATAGAAGTGCATCTTTGTCTATGTTCCTTTGTTACATGCCCTTCGTATCTTTTCCACCAAAGAGCAGAAGGAAGCAAAATTTGCAGCTGAATAGTGCAGGCAACAAACCCACAGTTTCCTGTCCATCTTTTATCCTCCTGCTCTGACCTTTGAATTTAATAAAGGCTTTGGGTTGGACCTGGAAAAAAGCTTTCTCCACTTCACTGCCTCTAATATTCTCCTCCCAACCATGTTTTTTTTTATTGTTGCTTTCTTAATTCCCTACTGTAAAAAATGGACAGTCAGATCCATGGCAATAACTGAATCACAAATCACACCGCTGCCTCTGTATGCAGTCAACTTTTAACTGTTGATGTTTAGAGGCAGTAAAACGTGTGGGGAAAATAGAGGGTGATCATTTCCCTATTTCATAAAGGACAGCGTTTTGAGGTTGTTTTCTCCCTCTGTAATATGATCCAAATAACCTTTTCTCTAAATGAGAATGTGATTTGAAAGTGAAAATAGTCTCTCACAGTTGACTTGCTCGGCTTGTCGTTTCACTAAATTGCTCTACAGGACCATGATTTTATAAAGCAATGAAAGTGACTGCCCCTACTCAGTAAATTAGCTATAAACACAATCTGCTCTTTGGAGTGTTTTGTTTTGCGGAGTGTGTGCGTGCGGGTCTGCGTGTGTGTAGTTATGATATACAGACTCATACCAAAGATGGAACCGTGTTGCTGCCATGTCCTAGTTAAGGGTACACACTGCGCATTATAATAATGTGTATGGACAGATGGAGGGAGTGGTTGAGATAGTCTATCAAGGGCATCCATGCTGAGATGCTTTACAGTCTGGATGTTAGAGATATTGCAGTGTCGCTTATTATCTTTTAGAGTTTATGTCTGTGTGTGAATAAAACGCAATACAGCACTGAATAAATGTAAAAATGTCAAAGTAGTAATTAAGGGTAATGACTTAAAAAGACTACTGTTTCTTAATGACTTCTCAATTTTGTCAGACTTTGCACAAAAAAAAGTGCACAGCGTTGATTTGATGCATTATTTGGCCTTTTAGATGATGACTGATGCTAAATAGTTTTTGAGGAGGCAAATTATATTTCTTTCCTCTTGTAAAGTTTTGAAAGTTAAAAAGCTTTTGTGGCTTTAACCCAGGAGGGCCAGCCATACTCGTCAGCAACGAGAAACCCCATCTCACTGATTGGCTCTGGCTCACGTCCATAAACACACACACACATTCATGCGCAACTGAATCCATACACTCACAAACATGTGCAAGCACAGGCATACATACCCGCCACCGCACAGAGAAACACACACATTTTGATTCATGAAGTGCGTCACAGTCTGACAGTGTGACTGCTGTGGAAGTGGAGCTTTAAGGGCTGGACCCCAGAAGTGCGCTTCAGCCTGTGCTTCCAGGCTGCTAATTCGGAAAGCAGAGAGCTGACTAATTGTCATGAACTCCTACTGCCCTCCATTCTCCACCCTAAACTCCTCCTAGTCACAGACCGTAATGGATTAATGCAGGCTGGTCTGCTCTTCCTTAGTCATTCTGATTCTCTAGCACAAACTCACGATGCCATATCTCTGCCACGCCCTGCAAAACGTTTGTTGTTGTTGACTCTCCAGGACTGAATGGAGCACAGTACTGTACATACACACAATACACTCTGCCAGCAGCCAGCACGTATTATTCTGATAACAAGAGTGAAAGAGCAGGCAAAGAATACACAGTATAGCAGGTTTGAATATGCAGTGTGCAGACGGTGATAATTGTGGGTGCTCTCGCTTTGAGTCTTGTTAACTGTCAGACGCAGTGTTTCAACACCTGTCTTATGTTTCACTCTGCATAATAAGACTTCTATTTAAAGGAGGAGAAGTGAAGATGCCAGCAGAGGTGTTACCTCAAAGTGCTGGAAGAAAATACCTTGATTATTAACAAGAGAAGGAAAAACTTGTGTTTTGCAGCAAAGCTGATCTTCCCAATTGCGAGTCAGGTTCAGAAGAAATTAATGCAACCAAGCACACGAGACAGAAAACACAATCTGAAACTGAATTATCTCTCTTACAGTGTGCGGCAACAACGCTGTAATTGACGATGAAAACACTATTTCAGCACAGCTACAGAAAACAATGCTTATCAGGCCTGGCTGATTTTAATTCAAAATATCACAGCAGTCTCTGCAGTAAAACAGCCTAATACATTTAATAGCCCAGAACACACTCCTCAGTATGCTGCGGCTTACTTAGGCTCTTTTTGATTTGCCCTTGAAGGATAGATTTAGTTGCTGTATTGAAGTTCTGGCAGTAGTAGCATCTTGCTGTGCTACTCAGACTGATGATCGCCTCTTTCCTGGCAGGTGTCCACCCTCTGCCGGTAACAATCAACAAATGAGAATCACAGCCTTCAACTTGCCCGTCTCCCTGCCCAGCGACAAACTCAGCATCACTGAATCCCAGACACTAGACAGCTATTAACACGATGCGTCTGTATCCGGACAACGATGGGCGGTTTGGAATTCAGTTGACTTTTGTTGTTTGCTTTCAGTGTTAAAACCAGGGGCTTTTATTTTCATGAATCAGTGGCGCACACGATGTGGATACTGATTTTTGGTAATTTCATGGTCAGAGGCGCACAGTGCACCTGCATCGCTGTTGTACGTTCAATCAAATCACCTCTTTTCTTTCTCTTCAAAAGCAGGGCGCTCTGTGCCGTGGTGCTCTGACAATTTAGTAATAGAGGAGAGCAGTTGGGAGTAGTTCTGCCACAAAAGATCCTCCAAAGAGGAAACCGATGTCTTTAAGCGGGAAGAACAGCACCGCCACAATACCACCTTATTTAAACCACAGAGAGCAAATGACGATAAATTATCTTGGGAGGACAGTCAAGTTCACAGCCAGTCACTGAAATGCTAAATGGGTGCAGATGAGAAGAACAGTCTGTGTGCACTGAGAGAAAATCCCAATTCACCGAGGCAAATACTTGCCAACACAGAGCCCTTGAAGGCATTTAGAGAGCACAAACCATCGCCTACAATGATAAAATGATCCAACTGGCTATTACAAACAAAGACATCAAGTACATCTCTCACTTTTCACTTCAAATCAAGTCCTGACCCTGAAAATATGTCCTTTGGATTTTTAATAAAAATCTCTTTCTGCTTGTTTTTTTTTATACTTAAGGTTAAAGATGTTAATCGTCTGAAGCCCAGAGTGCAAGATTCTGGTAGTTTGTTCATTATTTCAAAGCCATGGATATTCATATCTACATTCTGAGACATCCTGATAAACTAAAACATGTTAAGATCATGACTGCTTTGAGTCGAGGTGTTGATTAAATAAGAGGCTGACATTTTGCTCTTGAAAATCTTGTTAAAAACCACCAACTAAATCCAACTTGGCCCTGCCACTCTAACAATGTGTGAATCCATGAAGGCATTTATGGGGAAAGTCGATCTCCTAAATGGTGCATGTTACTTAAACATACTCTCCATTAAATACAAGTATTTTGGTAAAATTTAACTAATCTAGTTGAAGCCTTCCTCCTACATCCTCTTCCCGCCGTGTCAGTGGGCATGATACACAGCCAGCTTAACCCCTGCCTGTGTCACTCTCCCTGGTAGAAACTCCTCAGATCAGAAATGAATTCTTCATGCTGATCCCGGAACAAGGCTGTGCTGCATTTGTCACAGCCACTTTCTTCCACTTTAACTCAAAGCTGTTTGGTATGGCTGGAGCTTTGCAGACTGCAGAGATGTGACAGGGGGGCTGTTTGAAAGCTCGGGCTGAATGCTCTGTCTCTATCTGTGGAATAGGGAGCGAATGCTTGTTCAGTCGCTATGTAAAGTCTGCAGGAAAGCGCTTCTCTTTTGTAGGTTTAATTCAAAATAATGCTTCAACAACTTCCTAAGTCCACACATTACAATAAAGAACTTCTTCTTCTTCTTTTTTTTATTTTTTATGGAAGGGATCATGGTGGGTCTTTGAGGCTGTAGCCTAACACAAATGAGAGAAGGTTTGTGGAGGTGCCCAGAGAGGCTTAGCTATGCATTGGCTGTTGAGTCTGGCATGTGTTCTGGCACTCAGAGTGTATTCTCAACAGGACTCTGGTGGATTAGTGTCCATTTGGACAACAGAGTGGTCCGCAGCTTGGGGTGACATTCAACTTCAGCAGGCCAGCAGCTCACACACTGATCATGAAGTTTAGTCTTGCTGTTTGTTGTCATTGATGTGGAGCGAGTGTAATGCCATCTAACTGTTATACTTGGAGTTTCTTGAGTCTCAAAGATGGGAGCGATGACTGGGATGGCAAAACCTGTTTTGTTTTCTGTTGTTCTCCTGTCTTCTAGTCTAAACCGGATGACTCTGTGTGTATTAAATGAAGCTGTGGCCATGCTGCAGTGTGGTGGGTCAGTGGATCAGGGGGTATAGTGGTGGGCTTTGGGGCTGTGGGGACGGCAGCCCGATTTGCGTTTGATCCCGGTTGGGGTACATCCATGCTCACAGGGCGACTGCTGTGGTCCATCTGGTGGAGGCTTTAATCACCCCCCCCCACTTACACACCCACACTACAGCAACACACACGCACACTACAGCAACACAAAGCACGCAGCCCTTCCCACTTGAGATTCTTTAGACTGCTGCTCACTTTCAGACCTTTTTATCTCCATTATTTATTTCAGTCGTTTCTGCAGTCATGTATCTCCCTGCAGAAACCAGTCCTGTTTTCTCCTCTTACAGAGTCTCATACTCAGACCTCAGGTGGAAAAACGTGAATCGTCAAAACGCCACCTGCCATCCGCAATGACGTTTAAAACCTCATCAAAAATCTCCCGCTATCAGATCTCTATAAACGGCTGCTCTACGACTTTTGATAAGGAATAACCTTTTAGAAAACGGATCCAGAGTCCTTCACAGGGATGGCCTACGGGACTGTGGACCAAAACATGCCCATGCTGCACAAATCCAGCTCTCCAAATGTCACTTCATGCTTAACCGCCCTTTCTCATGCTTGAAGAAAAGCAAGTGGGCAATGCACAACAAGAAAAACTCCACCGGGCTTTAGTTTAAATGCCTACATGCTTAGAGACATGTTTCAATTATTTGTGTGAGAGAAAGAAATCATTTCAACAATGAAAATAACAAGACATTGAGTACAGAAGGTGTAACTCATGCTCTGAGTAAATATACTGTTAATAATGTTACATTAAATTAAGCCGAGGACAGATTAATGTAAGAACGCAAACAGAGGTATATGACAATATTTCTGTCAAGCTCTTTACAGAATATGAATGTATTCCTGTATATGAGCTCACTTTACAGTCACTAATGTATACAGCTCAAGGCAGACTCCATGGTGAACTGTTTAAACCTGAACGCTGCTGTCAGAATACATTTATTATTAAAGGGAGTGAAGGGTCAGCAGATAATGATGATGCTGTTGTTGCATCTCTTCGGGTTGTGTAGAGGGACCACTTACTGTTAGCCTCCCCTTGGACAAAAATAATTGTCGTATTTTCATGAATTCCGAATATCCTGATTAACTCACCCTTCATGAACAGCTAATCACTTGAAAATCTCCCCTTTTAAAGCGACTTTATTTCCTGTACAGTACACACAAGGCCTCAACTACGAGACACCTCCCAGTGGAGCCGGTGGTTAACTACCGCAACTGGAATGGTCACTTCTCCTCGGCACTAATGCACAAGTAAGCCATACATCATTTATTCATGGTGACAGCAGATACTTTGCCTCATCCCCGGCAATTAGCGAATCAATATAAACGCATTGGCTTTGAAACTATCAATTCTGAGAGGACGAAAAAAATAGCGTCGTTCATCAACATGCCAGGATCCCAGACACAGACAATCACTCAAGTATCGGCAGCGTTTGTCAGCTCAGCATCAACAGGCGCTGAGCTGTCAACAATAAGGCACATTTCCTCACATCGCTGCTCTTAAAATGAGTCCCCACCTAAAAAAAAATGGGTGGCTGATTCATATAATATCTCAAATTGGGGTCTAAAGAGGGCATAATCTATTGAAAAAAAGACGTTGTAATGTTCTTTTTGTCAGGAGATTCTGTTTGCGTTCTGAATATGTGTCTATTGTGAAGAGATGACTGAGCTGAAGCCATCTGAGTGAGATTATCACAGACGCAGACAGGTCAGCAAAGGCCTCGCACCGGCTAATACCTCTTTTGTCAATGTTTAAAAGGCTGACATATCTGCAGTACATTTTGATATCACTGTCTGTCTTATAATTAATTCAGTAAATCCAAACGATCCAATACAAACCTCAGGCGGCGTTATGTGGACATAAATTGACATTAGATTTAGCCGAAGACCTCGGAATTTGACTTCACTGTCGAGCTCTAGCTGAGGCATTTTTTCCCCGTTTTTCCACAATAATTGGTAATGTTTGTTTGCAAATAACAAAATGGGAAGAGCGCACCAAATTTGAAAACACAATACTGCTTTCTCTCCAGCCTTGTCTGTTTCATTATTCTCTCTCTGTATTTATCCTTTTAAGCCGAATGAAATAACTGCAACTGGATGTGAAAACATTGTCCACGAGAGGCAACAAATTTGTCTCTGAAATTAAATGCTTTTTCCTCTACCAAGCAAAAGAGCAGCCCAGAGATTTTTTTTTCTTGAATTGAAGAAGAAAAATGAACAGCAGGAAGTGAGATTATTTTGTTTATTCAACCTATTCAACTGTACAAATGTGGCCAACGATTTGAGGTAAATCCCCTGTAGAATTCAGGCCCACTATAGATATACATATAATCCACCACTATGTAAACTGTCGTAATTATGTGTGCCTGCAAGCTTTTGCATTATGACTGAAGATCACATGATTGTGTTTTCTATTTTTCTATATTCATTACCTCAAGGCTGATGTCTGTTTCTTAAGCACATAAATATTATTGTGATTTATTACATATATCATTAGAGAGTGTGACCCTAAAGAAATCTGCATTTTGTTTATTTCTTTACAGATTATAATTAAAAACATCAGTCGGTTCATCGCTGTGTTTATCAAGATCAGAAAACTTCAATAGTTTAGATGAAATTATGGTAATCCGTGTATTAAACGACCTGTCAATCACTGTGAGAATAATAACAAGTTAAATCTTCTGCTCTGATTTTCAGTAGTGGCGGCGACCCCCTTTTGTTTACTTTTGGATTATGGGTTGTGCTCTTCACCCACCTCTATAAAAATCACTCAGCGTTTGTTTGTTGAAGTGACATGATCGGTGTGTTACTGCTGTTTTGTCATGAACATCAAGACACAGACTCTACTGAGGAGCACTGAGCCCTGCCACTGCCATTATGTCGCTGAAATTACAGGTTATTACTTCCAGGTCAGAGTACCTAAACACGGAAAGGTGACCTTTGGTTGGGCGTGGGCGCTTGTGTTGCTGCAGTAGGCTAGTCTGTTGTTAGACTATTGTTTATGGATCACATCTCCAGCCTTTTTAGTGTCTTATCTAGCGAGTCGATGGGTTTGAAAAATAGGTAATGATCAAAAACATGGAAATGCGTAATGAAATACACATTAAAAGGCACCCTGCGGGCGGGCTAAATTGGGTGGATATATCGGGCAGGGTGTGCACAACAAAAAAACCTCATAGAGAGACGCAGACAGTGAGGAGAAAGAGAGCGATGGAGGGAGAGAGAGTTCACTTAGCTTTACAGTGTGTATGTGTGTGTGTCTGTGCATGAGCCTGCAGACACCTGCTCCATTCTGCAGTGATGGCTCCCAGCGGGACACAGGCTCAGCTGCTGATCTCTAGGCCCTCCCTGCAGTACTGGTGGCCAGCACACGAACACACACAACACACATACACACACACACACAGCCCTTCCAACAAATCGGAACCCTCTAGGCCCCCCTCCCAGCTTCTCTCAGCCTCTCTGTGTTCCCCGTAACTGACACACCACATGTGCTCATATCAAGTGCAAACATGACATGATGTACACACACGCACAAAGCTGCGCAGTCTGTGTTCGTATGATGTCGCATGCAAATTCTATGACACGGTGCAATCATAACCTGCTGTCTGATTTATGCTATAGGGATGATATGGCTGAATAGCATGTCTTTTTTTTCTCTACTACCCTATAGCTAAAAAGCTTTCCTGAACACTGCAGTACATCAAACCTCCATATTATGTGCTGCTGTGAATGCAGTCAAAAAGGAAAAGGATAAAATGATATAAAAGATAAGTTTGGCCTTTTCTTGTTTACACTTTTAAATCCTAAGATGTTATTTTTTGTCCGATCACTTAATGATTCATGTTAAAATGTAATAAAGCAAGCACATTTGTTGTTGCCAGTCCTGCATTGATCAGCCACCATTGTGCTTGGCACTGTTGTTATTGTCGATGCTGTATTTTTGCACATCTCTCCATCTCTCTTTCTCTCTTTGAGCGTCTTTTTCCCTCTGTGGCGTCGTTCAGTCTGCTGCACCTGTTTGTGCCTCACTGACGGCGGGGTTGTGGAGCATAAATGAACTAATTTCCTGGATATAGAGAACACAGCAATCAAGGAAAGGGGAAGTGCAGCGAGCGGCAGATGGAAGGAGCTAATCATTGTTATGAAATAGAGATGACCTCTAACTATCTCCTGGCTGCTAATATACCGTAGCTACACACGTTTGCCAGCTTCTGTGCCATGCACCCCCTCCCCTCCCCTTCTTTCTCCTTCTTCCTCCTTTGCCTGTTTGTTGTTGTCGTGATGATGAACCTCTTCAGGCAGGTTTGAAATGCTACCTTTTTTTTTTTTTTTTTTTGCTAAATGTTAAAACAGAAAAGATTGGAGTTGTCAAACAAAACCTAGTGTCACATAGAGAACGGCAGCTGCCTGCAGTGGGTAATCAGTGGAGCTTTCTACAAATTAACAGCATTCAGCTCTGAAGCACGGCGCACTGCAGGTTTTTAGATGTGGGCTTTTGAAAATTAGATCTCGGTGACTGAAATATGGAATAATTTGCAGCTCGGTTTTTGCTCACATGTTCTTTTGGTTCTGTCCGCTTTGTGTAAGGTGACATGGCTGAGACTGCCTGGTCATCCTAAAGCTGTAAACTGATACTGCGGATGCTCGTTTTAAACAGAAGGCTATCAATCTAAATTTCAATAATTGCAGGCTAAATCTCTCCTCGGTGTGCCTGGGTTCTTTGAATGCTCTTTTAAATGCTCTGTCCTGCAGCTTAAAAGATGCACAGCTTAGAACATGCTCAGACAAAATGCTAGAAACAAACTGAACACAGTGTTACCAGGGGAAGTAATGGTAAACTTTGCTGCAGGCGTATAGTGTGTTGGAGGACGAAACCATTTAGCTATTTATTCATTTATCAAGGCACTCATTTAATGCAGCGGCGCATTAAATGGAAATACACTATAGTGCCTTCATTTTGAATGGTAATATTATAAAACACAATGAAATGACTGTGTTTAATAAAACAGTAAATGTACTCCATTTTGGATATACAGAGCAACGTTGTGCTGCAGGTATCGAAACTGTATTTCTGTTTGGTATCACGGAGGTAAAAAAAAAACAACAAAAAATGCGATGCTGCTTTTGACTCTTTACACACCAAAGCCACCAGAATCTTCCAGCACATTTATCTAATGTATGCAAATGATCTTGCTGTGCTTAATGAAGGCACCATTAATCACTATAACGATGGTCTTTTTTAACCAGGGTAATCATGCGCGCGCACACATACACACATTTTCAAACACGTACACAAGCATTTGTGCTCACACACACACACACATACACACACACACACAAAACATGCCTCATCACCAGCATCACACTGATGACAAATGCGCAAAATGACAAAATAAGCCTTTTTACAAGAATTGTAACTATGTACCATGAAGACCTCATAGTCTCTCATGAATTCATTTTGCCTGCACAGTTTTTCCTGTTTACACACACTTATACTAAATTTAATATAATTTACAACTTCACAATTGGTCATCATGTTTCACCCTGGAATTGGCTTGTTAAGCAATCACCTCAAATTCTGTTATTCCATCTAATACGCTGCCGATAAGATCAAAATATGTTAACACGTCAATCATATTTATATAATAAATTCAGCTAATTAGTTCCACTGGTTTCAACAAATAATTCATGGTCCAGCAGCTTTATGCAAACAGCAGATAACACTGTTGTGAGTCTGAACGGGCAGCGGAAAACACAGTCATTCTGCGTGCCGTATAATAACAACAAAACACTGGACAGGCGTCTTTGAACTCATGTAAGAATTCAAAGCAAAAAAAACTGAAAAAACATTTTTGAAGCCCAACTCCTCACGGAACGTATTTCACCGCTTATCCTTGCCGCGCATTTGCATACAGTTGACGGAAACCCCTGGGTACAGTCAGCAGCATGACAGTGGGTTATGAAGGCTTCCGGGAGGCTCTGGGGTGTGGATCTGAGCCAGTTTGAAGGGGAGCCGAACCAATGAAGAGCCCACAGCGGATTAGACACCCACAGCTTCATGTCGCTTTAATGCGGCGAGTCAGGGATTTTCTTACAACGCTTTTGCCTAAACGCTCAGGGTTTTCTCATGCCCCTTTTTCTCTCTCATTCCCTTCCCCTTGAAGTCATCTTTTCTATGTAAATGGTAGAGTAATGTTGTCTCCAGTGCAAAATATCCCATCTATCTCCTGCGTCCCTGCTTCCTCTGCTAATGTGACTTGTCAGATGTTAATTGGAATTGAATTAGACGGATAGTTATGATCAAATGTCATTTGAAATCTGTCATCTTACACAACTGTACATCTCCTAAGGGTGTTGAAAAAGAAAAATCTTTCCTTGTTAAGGATGTTACGTAAAGTTCAGGATAGTAGAATTGTACATGTACTGCTGGAGCCTATTTATTTATTTACTATGAAGGATAATTCACCATCAAATGCAAACGTTAAATGTAAATATTGCACACGCTAACAGAATTCACAAAATAGAACAAACAAAAAATCTACTAACCACACAAAAACACACTCACACATGCATGCACACACACAAACACCTCAAATTCCCTTGATAACAGTCTGACTGGCAGAGGCTAAAGACAGAGTAGGCGTCCGTAATTGAACAAACATAACAATGTAAATATTTACTAATACTATCCATTGGGGATACAGGCAGAATCCCACAATTGATTTGCTCTCTTTCTGCCCTTTTGCTCTTTTCCTCACACATACACACACATAGATTCACTCACACTAACTACCACTTCTGTTTTCCCTGTTTCTTTTCTCGCTATTACTGCTTGCCTGTGTTCATTAAAGAGATGGAGATATATTGGTCTGTCTATCCTCTTACCAGGGGTGACCTGTAGCCCATCTGGGCTGGCGATGACAGGAGATCCCTGGGAAATAGCGGCGAGTGCGTCTCGGGGACGGAGCCCACGCCACTGGCTGCTAGTCCCGAGAGCTGCCCGTACCTCGCCATCATCTTGAGATGCTGCTCACAGAACACACACACTCATACACAGACACAGGAGGAGAGGGGAGGAGAGAGAGAGAGAGAGAGAGAGAGAGGAAAAAAGAGAGAGGGAAGCGGTGTGAGAGAAGGGAAGGAGAACAGATAACAGCAGGTAGGAAGGACGGTGAGAATGGTAAAGGACAGAAGAGGGAGTGGGGGAGGGGGGGTGGGGTGGGGTGGGGGGGGGGGGGACATGAAGAAAGAGGAGGTAGAGGGGGATTACAGAACACTTTGCTCTCACACAAATGCATGTGTGAACACACACACACATACAGGCATACACACTCGTACTTACAGACATACTGTACGTGCACATGAAGGCACAGATACAATTTTAGCCCCAGGTGGGCAATTTCACAAGCAAGCCTATGCTGGATGGGTTTGATAGCTACCTTGGTTGTGTTACAATAGGAGAATATAAAGTCTAGGCACTAGCTCTCCATTTATTATTACAAGCCAGGATGAGCGTGAGAAGCGTAGCAGTCCCTTTTTCTCCGTACCGACTATCGTGCAGGGAAATATAATAAACAGCTGCTGTTATCAATCATCCCCTCTGTCTTCTGGCTATGAGCATACAGAAGTGTACAAACACGCACACGCACGGACATACAATAACACACATGACAGAATGGTTGGCAGCAGACATACACAGGTGAAGTGTGGAGAAAGAAGCAAATCCAAATCTCTTTACCTCATTGCTCAACAAGGCAGCGTTGAGTGTTCGGCTTATTTCGAACATGTTCAGATTCGGTGCTTTTTTTTCGTTCAGTCCTTTTTTTTGAATATTTTCAGATTCTCTTCAGTTCTTTGCTCCGCTTTTTTCTTCTCTACGGCTGGGAGTCAGTCCCGGAAAACACAAAAAAGAAAAAAGAAAGAAAAAATGAAATCAATTGGGAAAAAAGAGGGGGGATAAAAAAATCCTCTTTAATTTTCAGATTTTTGGAGTTGTGATTTTTCAGCGCTCTATCTTTTTTCTTTCTTCCCCCCTGTCTGTTGATGCACCTCTGCTTGGCTGTGGCTGTAGTGGTGGCGTTTGTGCCCAGGGTCTCCGCACACGTCTAAGGAGTCAATACGCTGCTGCTTTTTTTTTTTTTTTTAAATCTCCCCAGAGTCAGCACATTAAAACAGGCAGTCAGGCAGTCGGTGGGTCGGTGGGTCGGGCTGGCGGGCTGGCTGGCTCCCTTATCTGTCCCCCGCACACTGGCTCACACAATACGCTCCGATCCTCACACTGCTCGCTAGCAGATTAGCCTGTCCCAAAACATAGCACTTAGTTTAAACTCCCCTCCCTTTTGCTCTCTCTCTCTCTCTCTCTCTCTCTCTGTATCACTCCCTCTGGCTCGCTCCTTCGCTCTCCCTCCCTCCCTCGCTCACTCCATCTCTCCCTGCATCACTCTCTCTCCTCCCATTGCTCACGCATTGATGCAGCTACAGTTCGCCGTGCTACCACAAGGTGGGAAGACTGTTCTAGCAACAGCGACACCATCGCCACCACATCCCTTCCTCTCCGTGCCACTCCTATCTTTTAGATTTTCCTCTCTTCTCCTCTTCCCATGTGTGTCTATAACACACACAGGTATAGATGGTGAAGGGGTGTTTGCACTTAGAGCAGCTCTCACTCCCTGACCACATCAAACTTACACCCAGGGGATAAGTGGATTGGTTAGGGGTGTGTGTGAGGACTAATATTGCTCGGTCCTGTTATCTAATTACGGCTCTTACAAAAACAGGTTGTGGATTCAAGTGACTATCAAAGACTTCTGGGGGGAGGAAATAATTCAGCACTTCCTCTGAGGTGTTTTTGTGACAGGTACATGCAAAGCATTGGAATGCAATAAAAATCTGTACACTATCAAGACGCCTCAAGAGAGTAGAAATAAATGGTACCTCTCAGTAATAGGCAGCAGAGGAAAAAAGTGAGGGTTGGGCTGATGTGAGCATCAAGGTCAGGTGGTTGTCCTTTTCCTCAGCAGGGTGTGGCACAGAGATGACGAAGCAGCTAGTCACAGGCATGGCAGGAGATCCCAACTACGGAACAAGTAAACAAGGAAAAAAAAAAAAGATTAGGGAGACTTGTGCCAAGGATATGATTCACTACATTTTTGGTTTTCAGTCGATAACACCTGAGAGACTTGAGAGTATGACTCATAGTGTTGTGTATCTGCATCTAGTGTAGATAAGTCAAAATGTTTATCAAATGGAAGCTTGTGTTTAGGAGAAAATAACAGAAGACTAAATATTTTATAAGAAATAAGGCTGACAGAGTGATTGGTATCGCCATCATCTTCACTAATGCTAATCTTAGTGGTGTCTTAGTCGTGGCTCCATCAGCATTGCAAAGGATTTATTCCCAGTGCTTTGAATGTGCTTTTTTGCTGTCTTGGATCAGAGCGGGGAGAGCGGCCAGTTAATAGCAGCCTATTGACACTGAACCATCTGTTTAGGTGGACACTGTCCAGCGTAACGGGGAGGGAGGGAGAAAGGGATGGAGAGACGGAGGAAGTGACGGATAAAGAGAGAAGAGAGGGTGACGATTAATGGCTGGCTGAGAGAGAGGGGGTAACGGCAAGGTACAAAGCAGAGGAAGTGTTAGCAAACTGTTAGTTTGAGCGGGTGTTTATGTAAAACAGGAAGAGAAAAAATATGGAGAGAGACTCGCACTTATCGAGGATGTGGCATCTAATGCTGTTTACGTGTTTTAAATTAGCACATTTTCTCTTTTTACATCAGGGGCAGGATATGTGAAAGTATCATCAACGACATCACTGCGTTTTGGCACTGTTTTGCTGTCTTGGCTTCCATTCCAGTTTTTCCTTTCCCTCAGAAAAAGGGCTGCTAGCCACATCCCTGTTCTGTAAAGCCCGTGGTCTCTGGGGAGGGTTGGTCCGGCAGAGCCCTGGGGGGAGCTGTCAGTTGAATCATCCAGAGTGAGGGCTGATTCCTCAGTCAGCTGCCTCTCAAGCCTTCCTCTCTGACCAAGCCTCACTCCCCTGAGCCCCCTGATTGCTGTCACCATAGTGATTCTCTGTGTACTGCCGGCTGGTCCCCGCTCCCCCCCGCCTTAAACCCCCCACCCTGCCTCTCACAACCACCCGTCTCCGACTCGCTGCCACTTGTGCCCTGTGTTTTGATTTTTGCATGACTTCCTCCTTCATTGATGATGGACCTTATGTGTGGAAGTCCTTAACTGGCCACAGTAAAAAGGGTTTCCCTGTACTTGCTGGAATACAAATACAAAAACATAGATTTGCTCCTCCAGCACACACACACTCACACACATATACACACACATCAAGCTTCAGGCTGGAAACATAAACAAGATTTTTTTTTCTTTCAGTTATGGTACTGAGCTACAAGCACCGACTTATTTGATCATTTCACAGTTTAGAAGAAAAGCTATCTTTCTGAAAGAATGAAAAGCAAGGCTTAAAAATACCTTTGCTGTGCCAAAGCCACTGTTTCCCCAAGGGGTTTCTGACATGTTCTGCACGGGATTGTGATGGTACCGTGAGTCCTAACCACCCACGCTTAAAATAGCCACAATTTCTTAATGTTACTGTACATCCTGTGTTAAACCATGACAGGAGTGTCTACATGTGAAGCACATTCATATGTTCAGAAATCATTAGAGGTCAAAAATGTTTTGATAAGCATGTAAAAATACACTCTCCTGAGAGATAATTAAAATTTGAGAGACCACGATGTGGACTGTTCTTCTCTTTTATGTTATCCTGTTTTCCAGTGATGGATGTGTTCATTAAATCATTGCTGCACTTTGCAGACATCATGACAAAAACATATTGTATGCATGCAGAGTGTTACTTGGGCAGAGAGTGGAGGGGTTATTGTTGAAAGTGTTGCTATTTTTTCTCCTTCTTCAAACATATTTAAAGGAGGACACGCCAATATAGAACATGGAGCTTTAAAGGAAAAGGAAAGCCATCAAGAAAAAAAGACTTTGCTGTAATATTTCCTATACATTTCAACACCAATAAAGTATCAAGAGTTTCGCACCAAGTTCCTACATGAGACGCCATGTTTTATTTAGCACGTTGCAAGTAATATGTTACATCTAATTGTGTTTGTAATTAGCAGACTTACATTAATTTGCTTATCTTTTAATTTCTTATAGAAAGTGTCTCCTTAACTTCAGGGCCCCTTTCAATCTCTATAAACAGATATCCACATATGAATGCAGGATCTGTGGCCAAGGACAAGATTTTGGCATCGGAAGAGTTCTGGTTTCCATTTGTAGTCTGATTGTAGTCTGAGTCATTTTGACCAATCATGTTTGAGTGGGCTTTGGTTGAACGCAGGTAAACAGTCCATATGGAGAGCAAAAGAGGCGGAACACATTGGCTGAAATACAACCTCAGAACCCATCTGCTATTGTCTGATGACAATTTAGCTTTTTATTAGCTTTTTAAAAGCAATATTATGCAACTTCCACCTCTCATTCCCAAATTGTCAAATACCAACGTTTTGGGTTGGTGGTTTGGTCCAACTACCAACCCAAAGCACTCTGTTTTCATATATACACAGGCCCGAAATACACACACATGCACAAACAGGAGCTATACATGCATTAAATGGAGAGATGTCAGAGCATGGGGGCTGCTTTGGACAGGCGCCCCAAGCAGTTTGGGCATCTTGACAGTGCCCAGGAGGCGAACTGACACCTTACCAGCTACCAGTCCACGCTCCATACTTGGTCTGTATGGGGACTTGAGCTGGTGACTCTTTGGTTCCCAAGTCAAGTCCCTATGCTTTAAAAGTTATCTGCATTTACACGCAGACATCTGTTCATAGAGATTAGTGTGCGATCAACTCCAACTCCAAACTCATGTTCCAAGTTGCTAACAGGACTGTAAACAATGACCGACTCATTGAATAAGGCTATAAAATGAAGGCTGGGACATGGCCCTTGAACCCATGGGTGCGATGGGGTATGACGCATGTGTAGCGTGACTGGAGCTGTGTTGTTGGAGGGTTACCGCAGACGGCGCTAGATATAAAGGGATGGTGCACTGTCCACTCAAGTGCTTAGTGGGTTTGCTCTTTTTAGCTTACTTGGGTGTGCTTGGCCTGACAGAACACTTTGGGTATGCTCAAATGGATGGTGGCCCATACATACTCTAAGGACCTTTATCTTCCCATATTGTCAGACTTCTCTTAATCAATATTCATTGAAATACAGATGACCATCTCTTTGGAACAACCTTCTTCCAGTTTTACAATCATTATCTACATTACCCTTATTCAAAAAAGATCAGAAAAGGACCCTAATTTGCAAAAACTCTTAACACTTCATTGATTAATTTGTAATTTGTTTGTGTTTTGTTTTTGCAAATTGTACATCTTTAACAATTTTGAATTGCTTCTTAGTCTGGAACTCTTATTTAATTGTGCAATCTTTGTTTTTATCTTTTTTTTTATGTATTACAATGTTTTAACTTTTAATTTCTTTTTCACATATTTTCTATACATGTATGTGCAAATAAATTAAACTAAACTATACGATATTATTTTCTTCAGATAAAAGAGCATTTGTTTATGGTCTTTTATTAAAAATCTTTTTAGTATTGTCAGAAAAAATGTATCCCACAAGCTGCCACAAGGCCAATTGCAGACGCCTCAGTGAAATAAATCAATCATCCCCATGTTCTATAATATTGTGCAAGTTGAGTCTTTTGGCAAGTGCTGCCCAGACTTTACTGTGCATGTGTTGTATCCCAAAGATATAATGCAATATGACGCTCCCAGCCTTCATTCAACAGCCTTGGCATGGAGGAGGACACCCACATATCCACTGGATACACCCTAACCGAAGATCGGTGTCCCTTTAATTTAACAATATAACAGTTTAGGACAAGAGACGCTAAAATGACTGTATCTGACTGATCTTGTCATGTTATGTATTTTCACTCATAACTAATAATATTGCAAATAATCTTCTTACTCAGATTCTGTCTTCCACAAGCCAACAACAAAATGTGAGTTTCAGTCATAAGATCGGGTTTCAAATGTATCTCAAGTACTCTAACGCTGGCAGAGACAAGCTAGGATCTTGCAGTAAATTCAACTACTCCTATGCAGTCTCTCTATTTGATAAGAGCTGAGAAACAAGGGAAACATGTAGCGTATCTAATTCATTCTTCTCATGCTCCATAATTCAATTTCAATCTCCCTCTTGAAAATGAATGATTGTACCACCATAGAGCTCTTTAATTGGCATAGTGTTAAAGGAATGACATAGCATGGAGGACAGCTATTCAATTTTCAATTTTAACGAAATATTACACAGCAGCTCTGTATTCTCTTCCTGTCATCTGAGAAATAATCAGTCCGACCTATCTACTCAGCGGCCTGTTGATGCTTGCCATCAAATACAGATCACACACAGAGAGAAAAATCATTGCCCTCTCCCTGGTCTTATTCATTTGGTCCTGTTACACACAGCTTATAACCTGAAAATTAGCAGCAGCCTGTATGCCTCTTGCTCCAGGAGCTGTGCGACTGCTCATTTGATGTACTTAATCAGGTGCAGCCTTTGTAATGGGAAAGGAATAGGGCCAGGCTTGATTGGCCTTGATGACATCTATGCTCCAATTGTCTAGAAAACCTCCAGCTTTAATCAATCTGCAGGATAATTCAGAATCTCTGGCTGCTGCCTGCAATGATTGGCTTTCTTCTCTGAAAATACCATTAAAATGCAGGTACGGCTGTAATAAAACTGAGGTGTGCACAATGTACTGATTACAGTTTAGAGGTAGTGTAATGGGAGTCATATAGTTTAGTGTTGCCTGCAGAATGTGAATGTTGAAAGTGTACTATGTTGAACACTGGCTTATGAAGACTGTATTTCATATTATTATACCTGCTAATTCAGTACATTTGGGGAATATTTGTGAAACTGGTTTTCAGACAGGAAAAAATCAGAGCTATATGCTTGAGACAAGTTTTCCAAAGCCATACTGACAGCTTGAGACAAGGAATTAGCACTACGGATGAGCATTTCTGCATGTTTTTGTGAATTTGTTTGCTGTATTTAATGATGTGTGCACTTAGATCTAACTGCAGAAACCTGTTTTTATTTTTGTTTGTTTGTTTGTTATTTTCCTGTGTTTTTTTTTACTACATATAATTCAACTTGGCTCAGCTTACCCTGTCTGTGTAAACTGATGTGTGTCTGCAGCGGTGCACTGATGTGGATGACAGCAGCGCCTCTCCCTCTTCCTCCTGCTCCGTTGCCGTGGCAACACACATGGAGCGTCGGCTGCTCTGTAACAGAATGGAAAGGAAGATGGAGGAGAACACTGTTAGAGACGGCGAGACTGGTGTGTAAATACGAGCCTTACCCAGCTTCTTCTTCGTTTCTATACGAGCAGAGGGACGCGGACGAAGCCCGGCTGTCATACATATTTTAGCCGCGTGTTTCGGGCTCGCTCCGAGTCTTTAAATTGACGCTAACGTGAAGTGTGCTAACCTTTTAGCTAGCAGGTACAGGGATGTAAACAAGAGTCATGTCACCAGCCTGTTATGAGCTAGCGTCGCTGCTACAGACGTTAGCAAACCGTGTAACTGACTGTATGCTCGCAGTGTACGTCACGGAAATACTTTAGGAAACTGCCGGCACGTTAACGTTAACCATTTCATTTCGGTAGAGCGAGTAGTAGTGCAGGTGTATCGGCTACTAGTGTCTGCTAGCTAGCTATGTTACCGAGATAAGTCAGGTGTAGCTCCTCCAGTCAACTGCTGTGAAGCTAATAAGCTAGCTGTGATATGGTTCTTGTCATTACGCGCTAAATTAAAGTCATAATCCGTAAACAAATACCAACAAATGTTAAGCACCACTGTGAATATGAAACACAGATATGAACCAAATATTAGTGGATGTATCTTTAAATACAAGGACTAATACTGGACAAAACCTAAGTGTGTGATCTTGTCTGCTGCTGCAGAAAATGTTTCTACATCTATATTGTTCAGCATGCATGTAAACATCAGGGTAAAAACATTGTAGGATCACATAGTAACGTTTTTTTCCTATTACCTTTAATCCAAATTTCTGTGGTTATGCCTCTAATATCGCTAATTATTGCATCTTAAATAGGCTACACATACACTCACAGGTGCATGTGATTATGCATGTGTTCTTGGAGTAAAGCATATTGCTTTTTAGTCAGTTTGAAGATGCTGCTTCTATCAGTGCTTCAAAATGACCAAACAAATTAAGAGACAAGCATACAAAGTAATCTTTGGTTTGCAAGTAAAGTAGACATTAACTACTGTTTAAAAAAATGCACAAATTCATTAAAAATTTAAATGTATAAACATAATTAAAATATTGAATAATAACACAGACCAATCAGGATGACATTATTGTCTCATTTGCACAACAACAATTCACTTCACTACATGTTAAAATAAAGAGAACTGATTTTTAACCCTGTTGAAATGTATTGGTCTGTTTACAAAAAGCCTTTAATTAATATCTAAGAAAAGATATAACAAAGTATATGGTAGCTTTTACTTTTCTTATTATGCAAAACAGCAAACAAAGACACACATTTAAGCAGCATTGTTTATGCTGTCCATTTGTGTTGCAAAGATTTCTTTCAACCTTCATATACTTTATTTGTGTTACTCCATTTTGCATTGCAGAATTGTTTAAAGTCAACAAAACTAGAAAAGATGTTAGAAAGATGTGAAGTATTTATAAGCATTTCTAAGGAGCAATATTTTGAAATAATTTGTCCTTTTTTATATTGTCATTTTACCCATACTTTGGGCTTAGTGGTGGTGTAAAGTCCTGCATGGCAGCATATGTTTTTACTGAAAGGGCAGCAGTCTGGGACTGTTATTCTATATGAGAAACTCATTTATTTATCGACATGGATTCAGTTCATTTTATTTAATTTTGTGGGTTTACAAGACACCATTACAATGACATTGCAGTAACAATCTAAAGGTCATGTTATTTTACTGCTCAGTCCTAAAACAAGATACTCTACAAGTAAAGAACTTAGATTATTTAAAATAAAGTTACATAAAGTGTCTGTAACATATTTTTACACAAAAAAAATGAGACTCACTTTAATATTGTCTGTTGCACTTGTCTTTCAGGCAGTGAAACAGGAGGAGAGGATGCCTTGGTTGGAAACGTGAACAAACTGATGGTGAGCCCACCAGGTTACACAGGAGCGCCACGAAAAGGACATCTGGTTTTTGATGCTTGCTTTGAGAGCGGTGAGTTGAAAAATGGCATGTCAGTAAAGTAAGGTGGGAGTTTAAGTGTTAATCCATGAAATATTATGTTCTTCTTTTCGTGTTGTGACACCCTTATTTAGTATTGAGTCACTGCTATGGTCAGTGGTTGCTGCAAATACGTACAAGTTCTGGGTGAGATTATCAGTCACAAAATTAAATCAACACATTAACAGATACTTTTATCTAATTATAAATGTACCTATGCATGTTTGAAAACCACAGAAACCTTTCGGAAAGTTTTTAATGTGCAACAACATTGTGATTAGTTTAGCATGAACAGTATTGTGACATATTTAGTCAACTGCAAATAGATCAGAACAGCAGTTCCATGTCCCCTCAAATGCAAGTAAGGCTGATACTTCTTCAGTCAGACATGTAGTTATTTTCACTCACTACTCTTGATTTTAATTTCTGCACAATTTTGCAGCATCTGTTTTCTCTGTGTTTTGCATCTCATTTTACAAAAACTGCACTCACAATCCATCCCATCTTATCTGTAGGTGAACAAAAATGCTTTTGTTTCATCAAAAGTGGATTATTTTAATGCCACCTACTCCAGCCTAAAGTTTCCACCAAACACCTGCAGCTTGTTAAACACACTCCAACTAGAATCCTCATTACATGTAGATAAAAAAAATGGCTGTAGTACACAAATTGTAGCCTTTGCGTTGCATTGGCCGCCTATTCAAACTAGAGCTGACATTAAGGTTTTTCTTTTGCATTTTAAATCTTTGCGTGGATTAGCACCATCTTCTTTATCCAGCCTTATCAGGCTATATGTTCCAGCCCACAATCTTTGGTCATTTGATGTGGTGTATTTACATAGTATGAGAATATACAAGACATCAATTGGAAGCACAGCTTTTTTATATCAGGCTTCTTGCCTTTGACGTGCTTTCCCACTTTCACAACCGCCTCCATTAACACTTTTGAATCAAGATACAAGCCCTGACTAACACTACTACCACTACTAGTATTAATACTACTGCTACTGCTACTAATAATAGCTTTATTTACAGTCTGTGTTACCCTTAATAGAAGAAATTCAAAGTGCTTTATGTTAAAGGAAAACAGCCATTTCATGTTGAAGCAGGTCTGTGTGTATCTGAGAGCTCTATCAAGGCCATGACATATCTTGGCAACAGTAATCAGGGACAAGTTCATATAACGATTTATAGACAAGTGCTAGGCTCTTAAAATCTTTATTATGAATCACTCGAAGTCGGCGCAGGGACTTGAGAGCAGGTGTTGTTTGAGCTATTTTCTTACAGCGGCTTTCTAGCTATATGTTCTCACTTTACTATGGCATGTCTAAAAAGAGAAATAAGTACACTTGAGAGGAGGGTGACCTGTTGGCTTGACAGTCTCTTTTGTTGTAGCCAGGCATACAGTAAAGAAGAAGTTAATATGCTGCAGTGTCATTTGTTTATGCCCTTTGTTTGCCATTTTTTGGCAGGACAAGGAAAAGAAAGTACTTTCCTACCACTGACAAAGGTCAGGTGGATAGACACACACGCACACACACACTCGAGCACAGAAGTAGGTGGAGTAAATCAGTGAATCAGCCGGTCTTTCTGGGACAGAATCTCTGTGTGGAGATTAGATTCAGATGGCACTCAGATTTCATATTTCCACAGACAAGCCCATTTTGGTTTCTGCAGACTGAGATGAGCTTTAACTTCACCCTGTTTACTTTCTGATGTCTGGCCTTGGTGCCACTGTCAAAGTTGTTCTCCAAAGTTGATTTGATACACTGTATTTTCAAAGAGTTAGAGAATACGAATAAGTTTTCTTACAGTTGTCACATATCTGAGGCCTGCTACTAATTAATGCACAAGAGGAAAACGAATCTTGTTTGGACATCTAAAGAGATAGATAAGGACATAAGGAACCTAATCCACAGTTTTGTACACTGTAGACAAGAGGCATATGAAGGTGAGAGCACAGGGCCTATATATAGTACCCCGGCGTAAAGATCTAAATATGTTACATTAGGAGGATTGTGCTGAGATATCAGTGTGATGATTGCCCTTTTTATAAATTTGCCTTTTTCCCCAGATGACATGGCCAGAGGAGCTCAGACATTGATTAATGGGCGCTGAGCTCCCACACTGAGATCAGCTAACATACCAGTGTCTCTGGCTCCGGATGTATCTCCTGAATGATTTATGGAATTGATATTAATCTCTTTCCAGTAAATGCATTACTAAAGTTAGAATGGGGGATGAATTGATGTTTGCCAGCTAATGTCAAATTCATGCCGTGTTGCTGTTTCATTTAGGCATTTCTGATTTTGTCCGCCTTCCTTTTAACTGAGCCTTGATATTAGTTTATGATACTTCTTTCACGGTACACTCTGAGCATATGCCTGGGCAGCCTTTACAGAGGAGCTATTATCCTCTGATTTCTCATTATTGTAAACCTTTTCTTTCCTAAAGTGATGCTCTTACAATTATCTATGTTAATCCACACAGCTTCTGTGGCCTTTAAAAGTGGCTGTAAAAAGTTTGTGAATTTCTTCCAGTGATGGAAGGTTTTAAGGCAGAAAATAATGTGTATAAGTGACTGAAACCTCTTCATTTGTACATTCAACCAGCATCATCATTTTGATAAATAACAAACCCACTTTCTTTATGTGTGTTGGGCTAGCCAAATAAAAACAACAACAAAAAAACAACGTATTTTATTGATTTATGAGGATCTACTACTAAAAAGTTGGCCATTTCTGATAGCTCATTTTAAGGACAATATTGGCTGATGCCGATGATGTGCCGATATTATCATGCATCCCTACGACCTATTATTCTTTGCTGAGTTATGCTGTATAACTGAAACAAACTTGTCCTGGCTTGACATCACTGAATTTTTTTTTTTTGCTATGGCTAACATTCTTAGTTGCATCTCTATCTTTTTAATGAAGCTAAACTATAAGGATCCTGTGTATGACATTCAGCAACAAACCACACTTATTTAAACATATAGTGAAGTAATGGTGGCCTGAGCAGAGAATAAAGTCCCTGTGTGTGTGTTGTAATCTGAACTCATCTGTGGGTTGTTGTGTAGCTGTGTCGGCTGCATGTGCATGTAAGTCACTGTGAGTGTGTCCCAGTGGCGAGTTTATCACCAGGACTAAGGTTTGGCATAGTTAGTTTTTTCTGATACCCTTACTAAAATGGTACTTTTAAAAATGATACTGGCGTCTACTGGTGGCTAAATGGTGTTTAAACTGTTACTTTAAAAAAAAAAAAAAGCACAAAACGACAGTCAGTGACATTAAATAACAGCTTTTTTATTGCAAAGGCAAATTTGAACCTGAAATTGAATATCATTAACTCTTTACAGTGTAAAATATACTTAAATATATAATTATAAATAAGTACAAAACACTATCAACAAATTCACGATACATAAGACCTAACCCAACTACAATATTTCAACACAAAATAACAGTTACAGTACTAATAATAACAAAATAAATTCTTAGCTGGGATCACAAATTGTCTCTCTAACTCAGGAGGGAATTTACACTGTTATCTGTTTAGGAATGGCAGAGATTGTCACTACAAGTAGAATAGCCGGTGTACCTTAACAGTCCACCTTAAGTGAGCTTGGTCAAGTTCCAGTTAGAGGATAACTAACTTTGGGGCCAACCCTTTTCACTTTAATCAGCAGGTAACAAGCTTAAGGAATTGTAGCATTTATTCACCGACAATCTAAACCCTACACACATAGCACTGGTGTATGTAACAACGTTTATCTTCATACTCTCTGCTCCAGCTGCTGCAGCCTCACTGTCATGCGTCAGTGTCACACATGCTCTCCCTCTGTCTCTTGCTCTCTCTGAAGGCTGCACACTCACCATGCACAGAATCTGGCACTGAAATCTGCATTGTGATTCGGTCCGGTAGCTACCAGTCATATAGGAACTGGTGCAATATTGGTACTAGGGTAGGGAGTCACCAGAGCATCCATGATATGGTATTATCATGATACCTAAGATACCATAAAATATTATTGCAATTTTAATTATGTCGTGATACGCTGAGTATTGTGATGAAATATGTTGTGATATACTGCAATTTATTATCTTTTTTTTTTGTCCTCAAAGGAAAACTTTCTCAACATCTGTTTTATCTAATAAGGTAAAGTTTTCAGTCAGTTCATCTCACTTCAGTCATTTTTTTTTTGCAGCAAAATGTATCTAGAGGACTGAAAAAGCAGTTGATTATATTATTCTGGTAAGCTACCTAAAGTTTGATGTGTATTTGTCATATTAATAATTTATATAATAAAATAATCGATACTTGGCACTGTGTGATGATACGATATTGCCACACAAAAATATTGCGATACTATGTTCTATTGATTTTTTTCCCCCAACCCTAATTGGTACCCAACCCTTATTGGGACAGCATCGTCATGGAAGCATAGCACCCATGCTAGTTTTACCCCCGGGGTAACACTGTTAGCTCTGTCAGCACTGTTGCCATTGTTAGCGTTATTTAATGAGTTAGCACCATTAGCTGCTAAGTGCTGGCTTAGCTACTTTTTTATTAAGAGCCACATGCCCCATGCCCAGCCTCTGAATTGTAGATATACTCTGAATGTTGCTTACGACAGCATGGTCCAATGGGCCACTGTTTGTAGAGTGAATGTGTTTTTATTCAGTGGAGGTGTTTGTATTGGGAGATCTATTTATTTGTATAATTTCTGAACACTGATTCAAATTTAAAACAACATAAGCATTCTAGGTTCATCTAACCAGGAGCACGCCATATTGTTATTACAGCAGATTTAGTGCCCATATTCACACTTAATAAAACAGTGTGCATACCTGAAGTATCAGTAAGGCTTTTAAAATGCGCTGCTGTTTTTCATACATTCAGACTGATATCTCTGATACCAGTGACAGGAATGAAATTGGAGGCTAGTGTATAAGCTCCTGCCTCTTGTATTGCATGTTGGACAGGCATGTGTATTTTTCAAAGCTATTGAAACGGTCTCTCATGACAGTCTATGTCTATTTTACTCCTCTCAAGCCAGATTGAATGGTCGAAACACGATATTTCAAGCGGACGTTTTGATTTGAAATTTATGCAGCCCTATAACTCAGTGAGGTTTTGTGCCCCCCTTTTTCCCTTCCTTTGCTATCTGCATCCCATGTACATTTTCATGTAGCACAGATTTTATTTTGTTGCATTAGTATAGCACAGAATAAAATCTAATTGGTTTATTAAAATAGACACTGGTTATGTAAGCTGTTTGCCAAAGGTATAAAACCTCATTTACATTTAGATGAGGCTTAATTCACTTTGTTGTCAGCCCTATGCTGATCAAGTCAGTGATGGCCCACAGATTTACATACAGTAGGTGTCTCAGCCAACAGGTCCTCTGACACGGAGTTATTCTCAACCATTAAAAGCATTTTCCCGTTTCTGCTTAAAGATAACATATGGTATGATGATGACCCCGACTAAGTAGTGTTGGGTACAGTAGAACCTCAACATTATGACTATGTTCTTAAGTCAGTGCAAACCTTACTTATTGCTTTAGTTCACTGTGTAAAGAGCAATATGCAAATTTTCATTAAACCCCATATGCAAATAGAGTTTTACTTGTTGAGATCATCTTTTTATGCTACTTAGGACAATGCAAAATCATGGTAGTGAATAGAAGATTTTGTTAATCTGTAAACATTAAGTCTTGGCCCATTGTTGTGTATTGTGTCAAGAGGCAGAGATTTACCAAAGTGATAAGAGAAGCCTAATTGTTTTTTAGAGTGAAATCCAAATGACATTCTTATCTTGTCTTGTCACATTTGTTTCGTCACACACTCCAACTGTTGACATTTTTCAGCTAAGTCCCAAAATCTTTTGTGGGTGCATCCTCGCAATGTCGCTGACTAAAGTACCATCTGTCTCTACAAAAGATGACACTGGCAGTGCGGGCATATTGTTTTACTGCACCCCTGGACCCTGCACCAGATGTAATTAAGCACTCATTGATTAGTCAGACTGCTGTCTGCTGACAATGACTTGCATGGTCAAAGAAATTCCCCAGGGGTGACAAGTGTTTAATGGGATCCATTGATAAGCACAACTCATAGACTCATCTGGCTCTACAATCAATTCAGTCAATACAGTCTAACTTAAATGGCAGGCTGGAGAACAGATATGCACATAGTGGTATCAAGTGCTGGAAAGGTTACTTTTGTAATGTAATATAGGCAAGGTTACAGATTACTGGCTATCATGTTAACAGTGTAGTAGTAAGTAAGTGATGCAACTCTCAGTACTCTCACTCTACAGCAGTGTAAGAGCCTTTTTCTGATTTCTGAAAGAAAATATTATTGAATTTTTAGTGCTGAAAGGTGCTTTTATTTGATTGGCGTTGTTGACTGGTCACAGGCATGGCAGACTCAGGTTGCTGTGAGCAATGCGCATTGATCTGATTGGCAGATGAGAGGCTGTGCAAATTCAAACAAGAGGATTTATCAAAAACAGCGTTTAAAATTTGAGCACATACCACCAAAAAAAGGGGCCTGTCTGGACGCAAAAACATACAAAGCAACAGAATGAATGTAATATCCTACATATTAACTTTTAACCAGAAAGAATATATTCAGATGTAGCCCCCTCATGATCACCAACATTTTCAGTAGTAGTTGTAATTTAATTACATGTTTTTCTCAATGACTGAAACAGATTACAATTCCATTTATTTTATAACTTACTTATGTAATGTCATTACATGTAACTGGTTACTCTGCCTGCGACACTGGTTAGGCGCTTCGAGATTTTCGTATTTTTGTGTATCTTGTCACAGCTTTTTAAACTAAGAAACTCAGGAACTAAAGGAATACTTCACCTCCCAGAATGATCATTTGTGTAACAATTACTTACAATTACTCTTACATTAAATTTTTGAAGGAAACTTTGTTTTTCGCATCTGCCTCCACAGTGAACGAAGAATCTAAAAATGGAGAAAATTCTTAATGAACTGAAGTCATAGGAGGTCGCATTTAACAAAAGCAAAACTATATTAAAACATCTGTTTACAAACTCTTAAACAACTCATACAGTGTAATCCAAGTCTTATTTATCTTGTCGTATGCTCAGCACTTATCAGGGGCTTTAATTCTGCAAGAATTTTCTCAGTTTTGGATTCTTCGTTTACCAGAGGCATGTGAGATAAACAATGTTTGACAAACAAAAGGTCATGTGGAGGGAGGAAAGTATTCCTTCAAATAAGAATGGAAAAAGTGGGATTGTACAGTATGACAATATTCATAAATTCATATTTTCAGAATGTCTCTAATGTACACATGTCAACATTAGGGTTGCAACGGTATGAGATTTTCACGGTAGGATAACTGTCTCAGAAAATATTGCGGATTCACAGTATCACGGTATTACAGAATTTATACTGTTATAGGTCAATATGACTCTTACGGAAATGAAAACTGAAGTGATTGAAACTTGAAACCATTGTGTTAATGGAAGTATGAGTAAAAAGTCTCCCCTTTAAAAAATAGCTAAAATAAAGGAGAGATTCTCCAACCAGATGATTTTTTTCTAATACCGAAGATAAGCAAATGCACATAGTATGATAACCCTCAACTTTTATATCAAGGTATACCTTAAAACTTTCTAAAACTAATATGGCTGTAACCCTAGTCAACATAACAACTGCTGAAGCAAATAAAGCATTCAGTCCTCATACTTCATCAGATGTCTTCAATTTAAATGGTTTTGTGTTGTATTTGTCTACCTCCTATTTCACTGTTTTCATTCAACAACTTAATCACACAATTTAAAATCCATATTGTATTTTAATTTAACAAAATATAATGTTTGAAGATTATACCATTTTGTTAGTGTGACTGGCTAATTATGCACAATGTTCTGACACGCTATGAACTCTTAAGTTAGAGGATTGAACGCTCACCACTGGCCTGCTGATCATCAGAGAAAAGTCAAAAGTAGGGCAATGCCTGTGTTAACGCTTCACGACAACACTTTCTCTAAATTAAGGCTTCCACCTCTGACATTACAGACCCCTATAGAATTGCTCAGGCTCTTCATGGATTTGCTGTGCAGATTTTAAATCACCCCTCAGTAACGATAATTGATGAAGAAATATGTTCTCTATCGTCGAGATAAAGAAAGAAGTAAGAAAAAAAGGCTGCCAGGAGATAAGTAATGAGGATAAATGTTGAAGAAAATATTTCCACTGTTCACTGATGATGAAGGTTTCGTTGTTTTCCCCTTTTTGCTTTTTTTCCTTCTCTTTAATTTTCTCGTTCTTTTCTTCCAACAATGAAACAGTGTATTTAATCTGTCCGGCCTTATCTTCTCCCAGAAATGGTCATGTTGCAGTTGCACACTCCCTCTAAAGAATGACTGATTAGAGTCGTAGCTAAAGCAACATTTACAGAGCGAGGACAGCGAGATAGAAACACAGAGCAAGAGGGAAATGGTTGGGAAGGGGAAAAGAAATAAGGAAGTACAGAAGAAAAGAATAATATGAACACTGGGGGGCGGGGGTTGGGGGGTCAGAAGCTGTTCGGGGGAGAATGCAGTCAAGCTTGTCAGAAGATATTTATATACTCCAGAGTGCCCCATGAATCAGGATAGTTGAGTTTCCATTGATTAAAGAAGAGGGAAACGTTTTTACAATCAAGCTAGATGCTCAGAATGAGTGGCTTTGGAGAGGCCTGAGCTTGCCGCAGTATACAGCTCTCTGCCTCACCTCGCCTCCCTCTCTGATGAAACAACCCAGAAGGAGATGCTGCCCAGAGATAGAAAATACATATTTTCTCATCATTGTCATTTTTGCTTTTATTCAACATGAACATAAATCAGAAATTTTCTATCGCTCATTTCCCCCCACATGAAGATGATACTCAGTATTGTGCAGTCGTGCAGTCATGTGGCCTTTAGACTGTTCTTTTTTTTTTTTTTTTACTTTTACAGTATTTTTTGTATAGCTCACCAACCTTAGATTGCTCTAACTCTTATGGGCTTTCCAAAACAAGATCCATTCGTCTGAGTGGGAGGGAGCACTCCTGACATCTGATGTATTGAGAGGCACTCCCAGTCTCTCTGTCTCTCTTACATGTCCTTGGCAGCGGAGAAGCTTCACTGCTCAAATCACTAAATGGCCTCTCCAGTTTCCCTTTTAGCAGTTTTCTCTCCTCTCTCTTTCTTTTAAGTCAGGAGTGGAGTATGGAGATAAATTTGAGTTGTCGAGGGACTGTTGGCAAGACCATTGCTTTTGATTTATGCTATTTATTGGCCATTTGTATCCATAAGAGATTACTCTTTATTATTATTGTGTTTTTTATTATCGTCATGTCCTATCTGTGGCTTTCTTCGGGCATATTTTGTCAGTTTTATGTGTTTTTTGTGCCATATTATGCCATGTGAGTTGGGATGTGTTGTATTGGTTTGACCCTGGGGGAATCTTCCCAACAGGGGCACTGCTAAGTGCAAAAACTTGCATGCAGTGTTTTTAAAGTGACTATATGTAACAGTGGATCACAGGACTGCTTCTTTGTGAAAGGGGGTGTTTGTAGTGGCAGTCCTACACAGAATAATTGAACCTTCGCTAATTCTTGCCCCCCGACACAACTGGCCAATCATCGAGTAGCATCAGGCCGGCTCAGACCAGGGTCCAACAACAACAACACAGCAGTGCTCCATTGACTCTAATGCAGTCGTTTCAGATTTCCTTCATTTTCAGGCTGGTTTTGTGGATTTGGAGCTAAATGTTGTGCCTGGGACACGTCGTGTATTAATGATACTCGTTACCTGGAGAGGTTGGAGAAAGATATACGTTTCTTCCCTGTTCCAAAACCAAAATCAAACCCTGAAAAGTGTAGGGTTAGCTAGCTAGCTACTGAAGATATAGCCTACTGAATGTATACACATGCTGCTTTTGCTTTTTAATGATTATAACAGTGAAAAAAGATTGAAACTTTGCTGATATTCAACCAGCTGTGTGTCATTGCATTGTGTGCAGATGAACCTTGTTTGACTCCCCCCAGAGATCCTTGCCCATCCGGCAGCAGAGGTCCAGGTGCTGGCAGCGACACAGGGCTGAAGCCAAACTCTGTTCATCTGCACACACTGTGATGCCACACAGCTGGTTCAATATCAGCAAAGTTTCCCTTTATATTCATTGTCTTCTGTGTGGATCAGCAGTGATGTGGTGGTTCACTTTTACACTGTGATCTGTAGCCTATAGTTGGGCTTTAGCTTCTAACTATCTTTGTCTTTTGAACCTGTTGTTGCTGCTGAGTCAGTTTGACATCCTGGATATATCCTTCAAACACAGACTGTAGACCCCTCTGTCTGCTTCTCTCTGGAATCACTGTTTCATTTTTCCAAAAAATATGATAATCATTCTTCAGGGAGTGCAGTTAGTTACAGTGTGGGCTCCATGCTTATTCCGAAAGCTTGTTGGATCAACGCAAAGGGGTGGGGCTTAGCAAAAGGTCACTTAATCGACTCTGTAGTTCCCCTCATCATTTTGATCTCTTAACCTACTGTTTTGGTTCACTTGCATCGCTCTATCAATGTTCAGAAACTCGGCCTACGCTACCTGCTCAACACCAAACAAGAGAGGGAAAATGTTTAGTGACTAGCTGAGGGAAATATCTGGCTTCTTAACCACATAGGAGTAAAGTAGGTAGAAGTCAGTGGAGAACAAAGAAGAGCTAATAGAGTAAATATTGGACTTACCGTAAGGTAGACTGGGAATGAATGCTTTGTTACTCTGTACCTGCTGGATGTGTAAAAAGGCAAGTATTTGTTGACGAATTTGTCAGTGTTGTGTTTACAGCTTGTTTTTGCTGCACCTCTAGTGGCCAAAACATCAGTTACTGCAGGTCAATGAATCACAGTTGTTGTTTTTTTTCAGTCATTTTGGTACATTTCTGAAGTTAGAATTAAAGTTCTCAAAACTTGTTCAACCATTACATCATTTAGTCACTTGTGCTTATCCTAAAAGCAATTTGTCATTCCTTTCTTACATTATCAATTGCTTTTGTCATATTGATCAAAATGTTTTCTACTTGTTCTCCAGTGAATAGTCTATCCCCCAAAACATTAGCTCATTAACAATAATTCATCACATAAGTCATTATATACAATATGGTAGAACCAATTGTCATAATCTGTCAAGCTCATTTTCTGTACATTTCTATCAGACTTCATTTTTTTGGTAAATGTGTTCTGAATTGATGAATTGCTCTCAGTTGAATCTTCTTAACCAGTTCTCTGAAATAGCTCACAGGTCAGGATGTAAAGAGACTGTAATTCCCCATGCAGCGCTGCATGTACTGTTCTGCTTAAAGGGTGTTTCCTATGATTTCATTTCTAATTTTGTATTTTTTGCTTTTGTGCTGTGCAGTGCTGCAAAAAAGTCTTGTTGTTTTTCTTTTCTTCATTACAGTAACATGGTCTGTCATCAAACTACAGTATAAACAGCAAAGGCATAAATGTGAATCCTGTCCAATCTCTTGCAGTCAGTGTCCCACATACAGTAATGTGTGACTTTGTACCATTGAAATGGATATACACCATATGGAAGAAGTGCAGCCTTGCGCTATTTCAGTCATTGTCATCAAAACCTTAGCCATAGTTTACATCAGAAAATAGATAGCACTGTAATATTGACTACATGGCTTAGCATTTTGAATATGTTGTCCATAATAAGTGACTCAATGACTTGTCATTTTCATGGCAAAACACATCAGAGCCCTATGATTACTGGGTCTAAATGAGCATTCATCAGTATGTTTTACCACACTACTCTGCAGTGGGTTGTTTATGATTTTTGATACTTTAACTATGCAGTGCTGGAGTTGAAAGTAAACAAAGCTGTCATGGCACTATTACATTTTCTGTTGTCCTCAAAGACTTTTACTTTTTTCAGACTTGGAATCCACAGGTAGCCTAGCTGGGAGACTAAGGACTAGCCAACAGGGTCAGCAAAATTTAGAGGAAAAGGTGCCAAGCCGTACACAAATCAAGCACATTTTAGCTAATGAAATATTAAAACATATTGTTAATTTGGTGTATAGGCTACACAGTTTTACAATTGGAGAATGTAAGAATTTCTTTAGGCCCACAACAAAGATAAATGAAAAGCTTCTTTAGAGAGGCTAAAGAGCCACAGGTTGCCTGCTACTGGTTTTGCAAATGTTACGCATGATTTGAGAAATGCACCAAAGTGACTAAGAAAAACTACGATAATTTCTACAAATATATTGCCAGAAAAATGTTTGTTTCATACATTTTTGTAAACCACAGATACGATAACTTTTTTTTTTTTTTTTTTTACATTATTTTGTTTTACTTCTGTTTCTCAATAATTCTGTGGTGAAGGTGTGGTTAGGTTTAGCCACAAAAGTCACTTGGTTATGGTTAGGAAAGGTCTTATAACACTAGCCTTCGGGGGCACAAAAGCCACAGGAAAAGCAGGAAGTGGTTGATGGAAAGCATCTAGGTTCAATGCCACGTTATTTAGGTGCTTAGGTGCCACAAACACCAGTGGAAATGCTGCGAAGGGTCACCAAAAAACAACTACTTTTGTTGGTTTCGAACACTGGTCTGCAGTTTGGCAGGTGTCTTGCCAAAATGATATGCCATCCACCATCCCCTCCACCTCAACAAAAGCCAGCTTACATATAATGAGTCACATTAGGAACATTGATACCATCTGTAAGAAACTTGCCAATGTAACATATTCACCATTTGCAGAAACATATAATGCAGACATTTTCTTCCAGCAACTGGGCTGTTTTCTCAGCAGCGTGTTTGTTATTCCTTCTCCATCTTAATTTGCATGTCTGAGCAGAACAAACACTCCAAAGGTGGTCAATTGGAGAATCACAATAACTACACACAACAACTATCTGCCTTTATCACATGGCTTCACTGGGACTCGTCAGAGTGTTTTGCCATGGGAGGTGAGAAGTGATATCAGTCGGATTGCATGAAATGCAGAGCAAATGAAACAGAGCGATAATCCTGTCTGACACTCGGGCCTGTTGCATATGGTCACGTCTAATCACTGAATGAACACATTGGCTCAGTTGCGGTGGTTGGAGATACCTCCTCTGCCAGGAAGTAGTACAAACAACCTCAGTGTTTTGTAAGTTAATTGTTGATGGTTCTGATATGAGCTATACATAGGAGACCCAGGCAGCACCTCATCTTCTCAAAATGTCACCAAATGCTAGCAGCAGCAAGCTGTTTTGGAAATTTTGAGTAATGAAAGGATGTGATTATCAACGGTATACACGGTGTGGCTGTGAGATTTGGAAAGGTTGAGGGGAAGAATATTCAGACATTGGATATAATAAGAAATATCCTACTTGTAAAAATTGGCATTGTTGTTACTCCATCCGTACTGAAGGATGTGGTGTGACACAAACAGGTTTAACTTTGTTGTTGTTTTTAAATTCTAGCTTTAGGCTATTTTGTGTTCTAAATGTACCTTGGAACATCACTATTCATTGGCTCAGGGCCTGCCTCTAGCGTCGTGATACAAGTGTGTCGTAAGTGAAAATTACTGCAACCAGATTTCTGCATTGCACAAGTGCTGCTCGCGCACAAGGCTCCAGTGATTCATCCAGTAATTCATTTCCAAGCAATTCCTGACGCCATAAACACAGTTTCAGAGCAGACGTCTCATTTTTCATCCCAGTCAAGACGGTATGGGTTGGAAAAATGGCGAGGATTTGTAATGCTTTACCAGTTCATGTTTTTCAAGATGCCTGTGTTTATTCTGCTGATTTATTTAGAAAACCTCTCAGTGAGATGAGCTTCATTGATGTGCCAGGGTTTGTTTGATAACACAAATTCATGTACAGAATATGCTTATACAGTGAAGGGTGAAATACTGATAGGAGCAGAATTTTGATAGAATACATTTTGGTACGAATCCAGGCAGCTATCTTGTAGGTCTACTGCTCAAAGTAAACAGCATTGAAATTCACTCCTCGGGGGCAAATGCTGTTATCAGGATTTTTTTCCCGTGGACATTTCAAACAGCTCCTAATAGTGAACATGTTGAAATGTGCTCTAGTTTTTTAGAGGGACTAAAATAGTATCTATTCTCGTTTCTAGAGGTTCACAGATGTTTAGCCTTGTTTTGCAAATTGACTGTTTACTGTATTTTTCTTTTAAAAGCTTTTTTATTCACCTGTAATGGCACCATAAAAACTGAATGAGAAAGGTTTATTGGTAAGCATTTATAAATCACTTGTTGCTTTTTTTTAACTTGTTTTTCAAAGGAGAGATCACTGGACTTGTAACCAGACATTGAACATCATTATAAGATAGTGAAGAAGCACTCATGTAGGCAGTAATCTCTACTTAAATCTTAAGTACAAACTACTGACAATTGCTTTAAAAATTAATGAATAAAAAATAATGCTTAAGAGACAAGTGCCTAACTTAACTACAGTTGTTACCTTAAAGATAATAAGATAAGATGAAACTTTTGTATCCCAAGGGAAATTGCAAATATAAAGAGTGCAAATACAGAAGTCTGAGATAACACTAACAATAAGTGACAAAAAAGAAACCATATTCATAAACATTAATTAACCTGCATTGATAGACTTTTTTAAGCTACTTGGGTGTAATGCAATAAGCTGTAAAAACAAAAATATTCATATTTTATCAGCTTATAAAGTTGCTATGGCAAATGTGTTTGCAAGCAGTTGCTTATTTACACGTCCTGCAGACATGAAGCAACATTGAGGCTGATTTATGGAGGGGTGCTGGACACATTTGAAAAGCTTCACCTGACAGAAGTTAAAGAGCAGTGCAACATTTTCAAATCATGCTTTAGCTAAAGGTTTCAATTGTCTCCAGGGTTACTAGAGACTCTAGAGTACTAGAGACTGTTGTGTTTAGGTGAAAGTAATCTTCACAAACAGCTGTTTAAAATCACATAAAAATATCCCGTTGTATTTATGTGTTTGACTCATTAACCATTTATTTATTTATTGATCGGTCTGTCTGTGAGCGGCAGATTCCCCTCTCTGCTATGGTGGGAGGGGAAATTAAATCAATGAATCAATAAATATGAAGACTGTTGATTTCCTCCTGTGGTGCTAGCATGAAAAGTATTTGGTTCAGTAAATGTCTGCTGTCAGTCCGCCTGGTGAAGGCGGTTACACCGGCCTCTATTCTCTCAGCTCCGTAGAAGCTGCTGCTGACAGGTGGCTGCTTCTGTGGACAGAGAGCGTGAAAGCAAGTCGGAGTCAGTGTGGATCTTTTATCTCTGTGGTGACAACATTAATACTACCAATTACATTGCATGACAGGTTATGACGTTGTCCGTAACATAACAAAATTCTCCAGGTGCGCGACATGAAAGTAAAGTGTTAAATGAATCAAAGTCCAATATTTTCTCTTCTCCACCAAGTCCAATGGAAAAATACATTCTTAGATTGCTAAATGCTCCGATATGTTCACCAGCTAGCCGCTCACGTTGTCTGTCTGTCGTTTGGTGCTTGGCAGATAGCATTGAGTGTTTCATTAGAGTTCTTTAACATGATAATAGCTGCCTGTGTTTTGGAACGACGCTGATGAGAACTGTTAGAGTAAATCAAAACAGTGAAATTGCACCCCAGAAAACTAAAACAATGAACTGTTAGATGCGAAAATATTCCAGCGAGCTGAATAAACTGTAGACTCCAGTGATAATTCTGTGTGTTTGTGTGGGCGACCCCATCCACATTACACGTAGTAAACTAACCAACTGTTGAGGTAAAAATATCGATTAGTGCACCTTTAAGAAACCTCTAATGACGGAGCCTGGAGTTCTGTTGTCTATGCTGTGTGTGTTTTTGTTGTTGTTTTGTTGGATACAATTAGTGATATGAATTAAAGTCTAGGTGTTGATTAAGTGTTGATTAATTCAGCAATCTTCACACAGTGCAGTGAAGCATTATAAGAGAAGGACATGCTGTCTGAATGTAAGCAGCAACGGGAGACAAATTGGGACGTACTATTGTAACAGACAACATTTATATTGTCAAAGTCAAATATGTCTTTCATAGAAAAATTGGAGAATGACAAAAATGACAATATACACGTTTGCTAAACAGTCATTTCTGTGATCCAGCATGATTTCTGTAACAATTAATAACTGTGTTTAACTCCACTGACTGAGATTGTCTCCCAGTGCTTTGATTCTTCCCCCATCCTATTGCTATTATGACTTTAACCACAATGTAATGCAGAGATGTCAACGTACAAAGATGTTTGCAGTCCTTTCTTTCCAAATTAAGTCATCCCAGCTATCAACTCTGTATCGTGAATCTGGCGTCATCTGGAACCTCCTGCTGTGATGGAGAAACTTCATCCCAAAAATCTCCCTGCGCTCTTCTTCTCTGATGAATTATGTCTAAATTGAATTACCAAATTATGTCTCTTAATCTCCCATATCCGATGGTATAAAAAGGGATTAGCTTGTCATAGGATGGATTTACTTTTATGGTATATTCTAGAAAAAATTATATGTGTAGTTTGTGACTTTGTCATGTGTATATATATATATTTATTGCTTCGTATCTTAATTTCTCTTAATTGCACGATGGTTGGATGCAGTGCCTGGAAAAATGGTTGCTGAAAAACTCCTTGATCTTCTGCCAAGGCTTTTGAATGGCATTCAGTGCTGCCTTTTCCTGCCTTTTCATTTTTTCTTTCTTTCTGAAAAGCTGGCATTGCATTGACAGTAGCAGCACTTAGTGTAATTCCCTAGATTGAAAAGCTGTTCCACAATGAGAGATTTCCTCTGCGTTGCTTCTAACTGTTGAAAAACCCACCCTGGGATTTACAGACATCCTCTCTCCTGATTTGCTCGACTCCTGGATTCACTCTTGCCACTTCACCTTTCAGCCCGTTAAATATGGACCAATCTGATTAGCGCGCAAGACACTGGACTGGTCAAGCAAATAAATACAGAAAAAGCATCACTTGTTAAGTAAATTACAGGAGGGATTCTGGACAAAGGAGAAGGAGATCAAGTGTTTTAAGTCCGGGCAGTGGCTCTTCTTTAGAACAAATACAGCCGACTCCAGGTCAAGAGCCATTTACTGTTGTACTGGATTAACTGGGCTGTACCTCATTTGAGAAACTGCTGTCCACTTTGGGGTGATTTGTTTGCTCTTGAATGGCAGGACATAGGCACTGGGAAGAAAAACTGTCTCGGTGAGAAGAATACACTTGCTTTTTGTCTGGTTCTCTTGTATTTTCGATGACCGGCGTTTTCTTTTCTTCCTTGATTTTTTTTCTTGCTGACCTATTGGTTATTGGCCAGTGATTTCTTGCCTCCCTTGTTTCTCTTCTTTTCTTGCATCGGCTCCCTGTGTTCCTGAACTCATTACAGAGCAATCAGCCCCAGGCGTTGAAGTGTGCACCCAGAGGGAGCAATAACTGTAAATAAACACTACTGCAGGCTCTCCGATAACATGTTACCAAGATGATAACAGCCCTTCTTAGCAGGCCTGTTGACCTTCTCCTTGCCTTAGGCTTGCCAAGGACTCCTCAGCTCCCTACGCTTTTATCTCCTAACTCTCCTCCACCACTGGAGCCGCTGGAAAGATTACTACTGAGGGAAGAGAGGAAAAGGAAGGAGGGAGTTACACCAAGAGAATATAGAGAAGAGGAGAAGAGAAAAGCGATGAGGGAGAGTGCTCGGAGCAGAAGACACTAAACAAGATAGAACAACAAAGAGGCGACCTGGGCAGTTGTCCCTCTGCCAGTGCCGCCACCTCCTCTGTCTGTCCTCAGTCTTTGTAGGGCTCAACATAATTAACTTGTTAAAAGATAGCATGAAATTGGAACAGACTTGTGACCACCAACACACAGGACACACCAAAAGCAAAAGATAAAGAGGAAGAGAGGGAGAGAGTGACAGACAGATGGGTAGACAGAAAGAAAGTGATGGAGGGACGATGAGAACTGAGGGATGGCGCTGCCCAAATTCTGATAAAAACATCATCCAACCAGCTAACCCACCGTTTTAGGCCTGAGAAACAGATGAAAGTGAAGATTGCAATTCCTCATGGTTCACTCCCCAATACTAATGCAGAGTGTCTGACAGTAGCATGTCCAGAGCTGTGGGGCTAAAGCACTGTCTGGATGAGATTGATAATACAATTAAGCCAGTCCCAGTATGAATGCATCACTATGACCCATTACTACACCAACCGCTTCAGATGGAGCATACCAGTCTAGCTCTAGGGCCTTTTGGACGGAAAAAAATACAATTATAAAAGGCTAGCTCGAAAATGTGTTCTCTTTAGAATGTGCAGGCAGGCCTGTACATCATCAGATATGTGTGGGCTGCCTGCATATCTCACTGCTGTCCCCGGGCCTAGCTTTCTTCATCTATATTGAAACGAGGAGCTCACTGGAGCATAGATGGACTCATAACAATATGTTTTTTTCCCTCATTGTCCCCTCTTATTGTTTGCTCTTATCCTGGTTTTGTTGTATATTAAGATTATTTTCACAACAATTTCCACATAATGTTTACAAATACACAATCACTTATTGTGTGTGTGTGTGTGTGTGTGTGTGTGTGTGTGGTAATATAACACATCAGACAAGATTGTTTTAGATATTAAATTTAAATGAAAATGCAGCTTTATATTCAGACAGTATTGTGGACAGCAGAATATTCCAGTCAGGGCCGATGGTTTTAAACAGAAATGTTCTTGGTAAAGTGTGAGGCAGACGTTTAAAAGATTCAGAACTTAGTAAGATTGTAATGATATGGTTTGTGGCTGTGGTGTTTCTCTGAGGACTAGAAGGCACTGAGAATGTCTGACGGTCATGTTTTGAAGTACACATATTGATTGAAATGGCTGAACACGCACCAGAAGCATTCTGAAGTGCGTCAAAGTGCTCCTACTCCGACCTTGTTTCGAATTTGGAGCGTCAAATGAGGACCCGACAGAGAGACACAGAGGCAGATGTGCAGCCAGAGCAGCTAATATCTGCTGTGTTAGCTTAGCTCGAAACTTTATACACAATTGTAATTGACCCTTTGCAAGGTCCCACCCCAGGACGCAGACTGGCCAATCATAACATAGCATGAGGCTGGCTCAGACCAGGGTCCGACAACAACACAGCTGTGCTCCATTGACTCTAATGCAGTCATTTCAGATTTCCTTCATTTTCAGGCTGGTTTTGTGGATTTGGAGCTAAATGTTGTACCTGGGGCACGTCGTGTATTAATGATACTCGTTACCTGGAGAGGTTGGAAAAAGATATACGTTTCTTCGCTGTTCCAAAACCAAAATCAAACCCTGCAAAGTGTAGGGTTAGCTAGCTAGCTACTGAAGATATAGCCTACTGAATGTATACACATGCTGCTTTTGCTTTGTAATGATTACAACAGTGAAACAAAGACCGACCCTGCTGTACAGGAACCAGTGAAGGGAAGCAGGGAAACTTCAACCAGCTGTGTGTCATCACATTGTGTGCAGATGAACCTTGTTTGATTCCCCTGGAGATCCTTGCCCGTCCAGCAGCAGAGGTCTGGGTGCTGGCAGTGGCACATGGGTGAAGCCAAACACCGTTCATCTGCACACACTGTGATGCCACACAGCTGGTTCAATATCAGCAAAGTTTCCCTTTCTATTCATTGTCTTCTGTGTTGATCAGCAGTGATGTGGTGGTTCACTTTTACACTGTGATCTGTAGCCTATAGTTGGGCTTTAGCTTCTAACTATCTTTGTCTTTTTAACCTGTTGTTGCTGCTGAGTCAGTTTGACATCCTGGATATATCCTTCAAACACAGACTGTAGACCCCTCTGTCTGCTTCTCTCTGGAATCACTGTTTCATTTTCCCAAAAATATGATAATATTTCTTTAGGGAGTGCAGTTAGTTACAGTGTGGGCTCCATGCTTACTCTGACCATCACAAAGGGGCGGGGCTTTGTGAAGAGTCAATTCTGCAATGCTAAATGAAAAAACTACGTGTAACTGCTGTAGATCTTAACTCTTATATTGTTTCATGTCAGATACTAAAAATAAGAACAATAAAAGCTTGGGCCCTTGGTAGTTATGTTAGCTTAACAGACCCACCCCTTGTCATCTATAATGACACATTTACTGACATCTACTGTGCATAAAACTTAACTTGAAACATAAACCTCACAACAGCAATTAATTAACATGGTATAGAGATATGATTAGCTGTGCTTGATGTGGCTTTCACCCACCTGGAAGACAAAATAAAAGATGAAATGAGATGGCTGATTCCCCCGTGGCTTTATTGCCAATCAACTGATGAAAGCAGCGGCACGCATCCAACAGTTGCCCTCCTGCCTTATGTAACGTTACAGGAAATATATAGAAAATGAATGGGAAGGTACCTGTTTCAATACAAACATAATATAATGCAAACATAACACAAACTTATGCCTGCCTACATATGCCACAAATAGTGATCCTCTCCTTAAATACTGCTGGTTCTTTGATGTTGGTATTTAAAATCTTATGCCTGCAGTGCGCCATAGGAGCATCAATTGACGGGCGTCTAATGAGATGCGTCAATTATCACTTTCAGTGCGTTTGGGCCTTAGAGTGCTGCTTGTTCCAGGGGATAGGTCTAATTGCTGGTGGGGGTTTAAATTCTTGCACTATTAAATTGTGATGCTTTGAGTGATAAACTGACTGGCACTGATTTTTTAACAGTCCGTTACTGAACAGTATCCATCACCTATCTGTTTCATGTTGAACTCAAATTAACATTAGCTTAGCCCCGTCTGGGACTGTGTCATTCACTTTATGGCCGTACATGGTTTGCAGCTCTGCCAAAGTATCTCCACACTCTGACGTCTGACCTACTCAATTTGGCTAAGACTCGTATTAACTGCAGTTGAACTTTTGAATGTCCCCCATTTTTTACAGAGTAATAGCACTATGAAGGTATCCCTTCACGCCAAGTATTGGACAGGAGAAATTACTACAACTACCCACAGCTCTTTTAAGTTACATGTGGCATGTGAGTATTGAATTAAAGGTGTCTTATCATCCCTTTGAGTTTTCCAGGCAACCAGAGACTCCAGGAAGTGACTGCCAGGAATTAGCCTGGCACATAAGTCCTCATAAAACCACAACTTGTCGTTTTTACACATAAAAAAAAAGAGATATAAATTGTTAATTAGTGCGCGGATTTAGGTGGATTTAGTTAACGTTGATGGAGCCAGGCTAGCTGTTTCCTCTTGTTTCCAGTCTTTATGTTATGTTAAGCTACCTGGCTGCTGGTTGTAGCTTCTTATTTACTGCACAGACACGAGAGCGGTGTAAATCTTCTCATCTAATTCTCTGCAATATGAGTATTTCTCAAGAACATTCCAACTATTCCTTGAAGATTTGCCTGGAAAAAAAATCCGAAGCCATCGTTTAAACAGTTTAAAAAAGATAGACTGCAGTTTAGTATACCTGTTAGGTAGTTAGATTGTGGAAACTTGGAGGTGACCTCTTTAATCTTGCCTGCAGATGAAGTGATAAGGCATCAGGGGAGAAGGCAAGGCTTTAAGAAGTCATGAGGCAGGAGATTGATGTTGCCTCTGTGACAACTTGCCTTTAGACGAGGGGGGGAGAGGGAGACGGTGAGAGAGAGGCAGAGAAAAACCAGACGTTTAGCTGCAGGTCTAAACTGAGACCCCTTCACTATGGCTGCGGCTGCTGCTGGCTGGAATCAATTCTATCTTTATCAGTCCCCCTCTTCTGTGTCCAGGAATCCTCCTCACACCGCAGAGCAGCCGGGGGGAAAACTGATGTGTTTTCCAATAATGAAATGGAACACAGCAAAAAATAAGTTTAAAAAGGTGCCTGGCTGCTCTCCCTCAGCAGTACAGCACTCTTTTAATCTCTTGTCTGGTGTTTAAACACAGTTATGGCCGCGCCTATGCCAGTCAAAAGAAATTGAATGCATTATCTGGCATGGGCCCTTATACCAGTATATATTTAACGTGTTTTCATGGTTATACATATTATGGAGAATTTATGTGATCAAACTAAATATGGGAGATTCAGGGCTTGACAGCCGACACATCTGCTAAGTAGGCAGCACTGTAACCACACAGTCTATTTCATTTTGAAACAACTGCCTATTACCATTCTAATGGCTGGTTGTGTGAGTGAGTTCCACCTCAGGCCCGAGGCAGGCAGGCCTGCTGCTGCTGCTGCTGTACGATGATCCATCTGCATGGCAGAAACCATCCATCCAGTGCATAGCTACAGGCTGCAGGCCGGCCCATTGTGTGGGCTGAGCACTGTGACTGCTCCCTCTTGTACCTCCATAATGGGATTACATTAGCCAGGTTCTTCTGCTCCCTCTCCAGCTCTCTCTTTCTCTGTCACACACACACACACACACACACACACACACACACACACACACACACACACACACACACACACACACACACACACACACACACACACACACACACTGAGTCTGTGAGCCCATGTGTGAATGACTGACTGTCCACTTGGCCACCTCGTGTTTGCACCCTGTTTACTTGCCTATGGCCCTGTGTAATGATGCAGGTTTCATACCCATTCTACAGACACTTTTGTTTTCAGCACAAACATATAGTGTTGTAGTGATTCCCACTTTTGTTGAAAAATGCGCCGCCTTTTGCTATTGTTTCCTCATTTGTTTTCATCGGTGTGTGAGAGCGAAAGAGAGACAGAAGGAGAGGAGGAAATCAGAGAAAGACAGAGAGAGATAGAGAGAGACAGAGGGTTTTGTTCAGGGTTTTCCTCAAGGAGAGGCTGTCATGTGTAAAATCTTGTTCAGAACCAGCAATTGTGTTTTGTTGGGCTGCACCAGCAGGGCTAAGCTGTTCGTTGAAAACCAATTTGTTAATGTCTAAACGCTGCACTAGTTTTCCCTCAAGGACAAAGATTGATATTCAACATAACCTGCCAAGACACCACTGAAGAAGAATATGGAGAGCGATGATACTCAAGAGGAATTATGCAAGAGATCTCAAGGACTAGAAATTGTGTCTTTTTTCCTCTTTCTCATCTTCTCTCAGTCTGTAGTTCATTAGCTTCACTTACACTAATACAGTCTGTCTGTTCTGTAAAGAACTGAAAATAATTCTTGACAAATCTGGTGTACTGTGCATCTCTTTCCAGCATCATACAGACTCAACGCAACTTATCTTTGCTTTATCTAGTTTATCTTTAATGCTTTCAGAGGGCTTTTCAGAAAAATCAGTTGGCCGTTTACGTTAGTTAAATACTAAATGATATGGGATTGATTAAAAGGGTCAGGCTACCAGCCTACCAAAGCGTTTGAATCTGGAGGTAGCCACCATAAAATTAAAACGGGGATCAATGGCGTGTCATATCCCCGCTGCTCCGCGGGCTGAACATGTAATTCTAACGTGGAAGCTGCAGCCATCTCTCACGTCAGGCCTTCCAGCATCTGGCTCAATAACCCAGCCGCCCATGGCTGCTGTCTATTGCTACCCATGCTACAGTATTCACGAGCAGAGTCAGACACATATGAGTTTGGTCCCTACCTTTTGGCTCCTGTGCAGGTGTTTGGCCAGGAACAGTGGTACCATGATTGTATGCATGTTAGTTTTTTGGGGGGTTCAATCAATTAGAGATGCATAGGTTGTTAAAGGTATTCAGAGTATGAATTTAAAATAATTTGCAGAACTCAGAGGAGAAGATTTATGTACCATCAAAAGCTGTCTTTTAATCCAACCTTTCCATGCATGGGCGGATTGTGTAACATTGGACACGTGGGCACAGATGTGCAAAAGGCCCCACCACCTCTCCTACACAGGAGCAAGACACATAGAGTTTGTGCGGGTTTGGGCTCTTTTGTGGCTGTTGTTATTTTGCATCTCTTTGTGGTTTTGTGTCTCTTTCTGTGTTAATATTGTGTGTCCATGTGGTTGTTTTGTGGGGGTTTTTTTGTAATAGTTTTGTGTCTCTTAGGGGCATATTTGTGCATTTTTTGGTTGTTTTGTTTCTCTTTGTAGTTGTTTTGTGCCTCTTTGAAGTCTTTTTCCTGTCTTTGAGCTATGTGTCTTTATTGGTCATTTTTCAGAGTCATTCTGTGTCTCTTCGTAGGTGCTTTGCTTGTCTGTGTTGTCGTTTTATGTCTCTTTAAAGGTAATTTTGCATATCTTTGAGATTTATTTGTGTCTGTTTTTGGTCATTTTGTGTCTCTTCATAGTCGTTCTGTGTGTCTTTGTAGTTCCTTAGCACGTTTTTGTTGTTTTGTGTGTCTTTGTAGTTATTTTGTGTATCTTTGAGGTATATTTGTGTCTTTTTGTCATTTTGTGTCTCTGTTAGTCTTTTGCATCTCTTTGTGGTCATATTGTGTCTCCTTGTAGTCATTTTTTGTGTCTTTGTAGACCCTCTGCATGTCTTTATTGTCATTTTATGTCTCTTTAAAGGTAATTTTTTGTCTCTTTGAGGTATATTTATGTCTTTTTTTGATTGTTTTGTGTTTCTTTATAGTCCCTCTGTGCATCTTTATAGTTCCTTTGCATGTCGTTGTTAGATTGCATCTCTTTAAAAATAATTTTGTGTATCTTTGGGGTTCATTTGTGTCTGTTTTTGGTCGTTTTGTGTGTCCTCATAATCATTCTGTGTGTCTTTGTAGTTCCTTTGCATGTCTTTGTTGTTTTGTGTCTCCTTAAAGTCATTTTGTGTTTCTTTGAGGTATATTTCTGTCTCTGTGGTCATTTTGTGTCTCCCTGTAGTCGTACTTTGTCTCTTTGTAGTATCTTTGAGTGCCTTTGTTGTTTTGTGTCTCTTTAAAGGTCAATAAGTGTCTCTTTGAGGTTTATTTATGTCTCTCTTGGTTGTTTTTATGTCTCTTTGTAGTCATTTTGTGTCCCTTTGTTATTCTTGTGCATCTCTTTGTCGTCATTTTTTGTGGCCTCGTAGTCATCTTGTCTCTTTGTAGGTCATTTGTTGTGGTGTTTTGTCTCTTTGAAGGTAATTTTGTGTCTCTTTGAGGTATATTTGTGTCTCTTTGTAGTTGTTTTGTGTGTCTTTTAAGTGTTTTTTGTGTCTTTGAAGGTATATTTGTGTCTTTTTGGTCATTTTGTGTCTCTTTGTAGTTGTTTTTGTTGTCTTTGTAGGTCCTTTGCATGTCTTTGTTGTCCTAGTCAGTCCATGTGTCTTTATAGTTCTTTTGCATGTCTTTGTCATTATAATGGTCTTGATGGCTGCTGATGTTGCTCAGCTTTGCTAAACTGCCAACAGATCTGGACACATATGTGATGGAGGGACCTCCATACAGCTGTTTTTATTTATTTTCTTCCACTTCAAGATAAAACACCAAAGAAACTCATATCAGAATCAAGTCAGGAAATAATTTATTTTGATCCTCTCTAAAGAAATTGTGAATTCAAATACATAGCGTCGCTGAGCTCATGCACACAGAAGCAGGTTATTTGCTGATGGTTGTGCACATCAGTATTCACTATCTGAGTGAGTGCAACTGCAGGCAGCCAGAGGGCCTCACTCTTTTGTCACACTTTCCTCAAAGACTTCTGTTGTGTATGAATTCCCGTGAGGTGACAAAGACAAACACAGTATATTGGCCTCATTTACACCCAATTCATTCAGAATTATATGAATAGTACTTGCTTGTTCTGTGCACCCAGTTAGCAGCATATTTTTCTCTGCTTTCCTTTGGTAATTACTGTGATGTTTTGTGAAATCTTTCCATCATAAGTAATGATAGCAAAACCCCTGATTTGCAAAAATGGATTGAAAACAAAGTAAATTATCATCACAGTTTTTGTCTCTGTATCATTTCAAACAACATTTGCAACAACCTGTCAAACCTTCTTCTGGCTTAATGGCATACAGCAGTTTCACTCATGGTGTGACTGCAGTGCAGCCATACCAATCAGACAGAAAAATTGATTAGCATCATTTTCAGTTTATTTCCAGTTGACTGTGCAGTGAAGTTCTATAATGATGTGAGGATGATTTTCACAGCCTGAGATTCACAAATCAATGCATTGATTTCTGATACTGGTTTCAAAGCGTCTACTCAGATTGACTATTAAAAAACAAACAAAAAACAATGCTCCCATATAAATAATGAAAGTGCCTTACAGAGTGGCTGTGTTTTTATCACTGAATAGCGCTATTAAGAGTCTGATAGGAGGGGTGACCTTTGGAGGCCATCATCAACGTGGCCTAATAAGCTGTATTTGGCAGTGTCAGCTCTGTGAATAGCTGTGATGTTGGTATGAGAGATGATCGATTCGATGACACATCTGTGGGAACAGGTGCTGCTCTGCTTTCTATCTCCTCTCTTTGTCCGTGCTTGCTAGCTGCAGCTGGGTCTGGTTCAACACTCTGCCTGCTCTTGGCTTTATCTGCTTTCAATGGCTCAAGATTGCATTGCCAACCAGCCAAAATGCTAGTCCCTGCCCGCCTGCCTGCCACTTCTTAGCTGGCCAGCCACCGTGCAAGAAAAACTACGGCTGGATGGTAACTTAGACATGGAATCAATCATCTTCAACCTTGTAATAATATCACAACAAAGTTATCATATCAAGATATGGGGGTTCACTGTTGTCCTGGCTGAATGAAAGATGAGGATAGATAGATAGATAGATAGATAGATAGATAGACAGACAGACACACACATAGATAGATACATAGATACTTTATTAATCCTGAGGGAAATGATGGCACCCAGTAGCTTTTTACACAACAAAGCACATATAAAAACACAGTTAAAGGGAGAGTTCACCCTAAAATCAAATATTTTTCCTCTAGTGCTATTTATCAGTCTAGATTGTTTTGGTGTGAGTTGGCAAGTGTTGGAGATATCAGCCATCGAGATGTCTGCCTCCACTCCAATATAATTTAACTAGCTGGCACTCAGCTTGTGGTGCTCATAGTGCCAAAAATATTCATTTGAAAAACTCAACAGCAATGTGTCTTTCCAGAAATCACGACCTAGTTACTCAAGATAATACACAGACCTTGGTCTGAGCAGTTTAATGTAGGAACTATTTTCTTTTTACCGAACTACACCTGCCATTTGTATCACCGCGCAGAAGGAAGAGTGCATCCACTACTAGCTCACCTAGCACCACTGAGCTAGCTAACGTTACAGCTCAGCTGAGGAGGACGCCATTGATGTTTGCATCTTTCACTGTCACGAGCCTCTTCTATATGAGTAGATGCACTCTTCCTTGTTTTTCAAATGCATTTTTTTGGCACTTTGAGCACCACAAGCTGATTGCCATGTAGTTCCATTACAATGGAGAGAATGCAGCTCATATTGCCAACACTCTGCACCTCACACCAAAACAATCTAGACTGATAAATAGCACTACAGGTGAGATGAAAGTATGTATTTTGGAATTTGGGGTTATCTGTCCCTTTCAAATATATCAAAATCTTACATAATATGTAAACATAAACCCCCCAGAACAAGTTTTTTTTTTTTTGGAAATTATATTATTTCTTTATACACTAAATAAATATTCACCTTCTGATTTTGAGTAATTTCGAATGGTTCAATAACATGTTGAGAGATATCACAAAAATAATTTTGTTTATACGAAGCTGGTAATTACACGTTATACTTTAAGAGATGCATCCGTAACATTTTTGTAACAGGTTTTTATTCATATGTAAATCTCAAGATTGACTACATTTAGAGGTGCCTGCCCATTAATAACAGATAGCTAGCTTAATTGGTAGATCATGCAGTTGACTTCACACTTTTATTGTCAAATTATTTGAACAGTGTTGTTTCTGACAGATAGTCCATGATGCACTCAGAAAAGTAGACATGCTGAATACTTTCTCGGCACATGTAATTTCAGCATTATAAAGGTCACTTATCAACATACAGAATTCTTTTCTCCCTCCCCTCCCTCTGACACCTCTGCCTGTCTTTATTGTCTTTATAACCTGACTTTATGTTGTATATGCTTCCTGAATGTAGAATTATCAGTGTATGACTGAGTAGATGAAGTATATTTATATTTATCCGTATAGCTCAGCCACTCCCTTAACAGTAAGAGTAGCGATCTGCAGGGAGAGATTTTTTTTTTCCAGGCACTAGTGTGCTGGAATGAGACGCCACTCACCATTAGTGCTAGCTGCGGAAGCTGTTGGTGGATGGGCTTCAAATGTAAATACGGATCAGTCATCAGCTCATTGTTACACAATAACCCCATGCAATTTCGTTCTCACTGCTTGTGCATTACTGTTGCACGCTGTGTTTTATAAAAGGAAAATACTGTTTTAAATATAAAGTTTCAAACTGAAGTATTGATCTTGTATATATTTAGGAGCACCTTGTAGTTTTCTGCAGTCCTGTATAAACTTATGATGGCACGTCTGTGGGTAGCTTCAGCAGAGCAGAGCAAAGTGTGTGTGGTGCGTGTGAGTGTGTGTGTGTTGCAAGCTGACTAGTGGATTAGCTCTGTCCGATGGCAGAAGGAGAGGGATCTACTTTGACAGTGTGGTAGTTAGCCCATCTGTCTATAATCAGCTGTGTCTGTGTGTGCGTGCTGCTGCTATGGTACTACTTGCCACCAGGTGGTCAACAGTACCCTGATGTAGAGTTGTGTGGGACGTTGAGGCTTGCAGTTTGCCTGGCTTGCCAGCGAATTTAACCCTTGAACAGCTGCCTGGACTTGACAGGTCTCATGTATCGGGTTAAGCGCGGCATTCAGGGAAAATAAGCTGTCAATTCGTCATTTTTCTGTGCAGCTCCGACAAGACCGCTAACACGCTCTCTTCTCACTCTTCCCCCTCAACTTTTTGCTTTGACTCTGACAATCATTAATTTGTGCATGCACCATAAGAGTCTCCACTACATGCGTGTCCACATATAAATCAAAAGATACAGACAAGGCCTATATTTAGAATGCTTGTCATGTAATCATCTACTTCACAGTCATCTTATAGACAGCTATGAGAATTGGAAGCGGGGAAATGGTTCCCATCGGATTAATTATACTTCCACTGATCATCTGGATCTTTTTGCTGTGGATAGTATATTGTGTGTCAGATATGGATGACTGGAACAGCCCTGTCTGTTGGTCTTTCTGCTCCTCATACTTTTTGCTCTCTGTGGGTATCGTCTTGGTTTGAAAGACTTGCCAGGGTAGTAAAATGTGCAGATACTGTACATACAGTAATAAACCAGGCAGAGGACCACCATGACAGTGATGCCCTATTAGTAGACACTTGACTGTGACTTATCGATTTAACACATCTGTCTTTGAAAGGAGATCCTCAATTTGAAATGAGACCATGTTGTGTTGTAGTATCGTCTTGTCTTGTGATTGCCCGTCTGTCAGTTTCTAATGTTTTGACTCCATTGATTGTGAGCCGTGTCTCAGTGTTGTAGACTGCTCAGTTCTACTTAATGCTAATGTAAGCTGTTTCGCTGTCTCTGCAGGGAACCTTGGCCGTGTTGACTACATCAGTGAGTTTGAGTTTGACCTCTTCATCCGGCCTGACACCTGCAACCCCCGCTTCAGAGTCTGGTTCAACTTCACAGTGGAGAATGTCCGTGAGACACAGGTCAGCATGTTGTGGTTTTGTATTCTGTTTCCACCATTAATCATAAAGAAGAGCTCTTACAATTCCATCTTCCGTAACACACACACACTTCCATTTTAAGGGTGCTGTATTTGCACAATCAAACAATAGATATACTTACTTGTATGGTATATTAGGTCTAGTATAACTGGACCTGTCAGGATAACTGCTTTCATTGGACAATATATATTTTCCAAGAAATAGTTGTAGAAATTAGGCCATCAAAACAAAACCAAGTGACGCCTCTTAACTAACAGACAAGCTTAGTGAAGCTTCGTAATCAAACCGGTGTTCTGCATTCGGCTCTTGAGGCTGGATGGCCTGGGAGCTGGGTGGTTTGCAAGTGGATTTACGGAGTGGAGGATAAGGTTATTGGAGGGTAAAACTACAAAGATGTTTTGGCTTGTTGCCATGGCTTTGCAAGCTAACGACTAACAGGAATGTGTCTCTTCCACTCCAGAAGGGCAGCTGCATGCTATCGGTACGCTGCGCTGTGTCATCTTTGAAGTGTTGTTTTATTTGTCTTCGGACTTCCGCAAGTAGACGGTATGGTACATAAATCCAGTGGCTCCCTGTGGCTTTGACATTGTGGGCCTAAAGCAATAATTGGTTTCTACAGTTGTAAAAATGTGTAGCCTACACATCAAATTAAAAAGTGCTGTAACGTTTCATCACCTAAAATGAACGTTATACGTCGACGACCTGGTGCCTTTTCCTCTAAATTTTGCCAAACTTAAGTACCGGTGGCTAGCCTGTAGTCTTTTTAGCAAGGCTAGCTATGGATTCCAAATCCAAAAAAGAAGTCTTGGAGAAAAATACAGAATTTAATAATGTGTGGACAGATTCATTTGCTTTCACCACCAATGCCGCAAAGTTAATGTACCAAATAATTATAAATAGCCCGCTGCAGAGTAGCCACCTTGTAGTAAATCATATTAATGAATGCTCATTTAGACTTAATAGGCTGTTACCTTCATTCAAATATGTTTTGCGGCTCACGGCAGATTTTTTTTGGGCCAATAATTGCTCTTTTAAGAGTAAAGGCTGCTGACTGCTGGGCTAAACAAACATGCATGTAAACACAACGGGCAATATCAACATCAACAAAATGATTGAGGTCATGTTTATACACATACGATGAGTCAATAACAGTAATTGTGACAGGCTCAAGTATGACATATGTAAAGACAACATTTATCCAGACCAAGGTTGATGAAGATATTAGGAATAAGCTCAGTATTACATGGCAAAAAAAAAAATAGTGAGAGGCTTTTGATGGCGTACCATTGAAGTCAGTCCTATGAACATACCATGAGATTGTTATTCTTATCTCTTGTGCACAGGAAATAAATCTTTTAACATTGATCACCTTGTAAGTAAGTACTGTAATGGTTATTGAGCCACTTTAAAGATCCTTATATTAAAGATGATACCAGTTTCTCTCAGAACATTATTGTTCAGGAGTGCTTAGGTTATTTTCGGAAGCTTCTGGATGTTCACAAGGTTTTGCTGAGCACAAGATGTTACTGGTTTGAAATAATTTTAATTGTTAGTGTCATGCAGTTCTCAATGTCAGTTGTCTCGAGTTATACACATATAAATTGTCATGATACCTCCCAGAATGTTCTCTAACAGATCTTGGTACATTAGACATTTGTGCCCACCAAAGTTGTTTCTCCTCAGTCCTCAATTGAGGCAGTCATCTATTTCCTACCTCGCTTCTTGTCACAGGCTTCAAGCTTGATTCTGCCACTAGCAAGCTCTGAGCTCTGTGATTGGCTGACAGAGGTGGTCACATGCCACAGAGATACACTCTATGTGGATACAGAGAATGTGGCTTCAGGGGGGTGGAGGGTTGTTCTTTGAATGTAACTTTGCAGGATAAGAAGAAGGTAAAACTGACATTATTGGTATTTAAGTTCGACTGCTGCTATGTAATTTGTGTGCATACATGCTTGGCAGGTTTAGATATGAAGCAAACAAAAAAGAGACAAAGTTTAGTGAAAACACAGCTAAATATATAGACAAAGGGAGTGAGATAGACAGACGGAAGGAGGAAACGATTGACAAAGATGAGAGCAAAAACTAAAAAAGCAAATAGAAAGGAATAGAGAAAAACGAAAAAAGGCAAGGATGAATCCACAGCATGCTGTTGCTGCTGTCTTCCTGTGGAGTGTCCAACCCAGCCTATCTGAGGCTATCAGGCCTATCAGCCCATCTCCCTGCAGTGCTGTAGTCAGCACTAATCACATTTTATGGCTCTGAGATGAATGGGAGGCCTCGGCTTGGAGCCGGATCGATCCCAGGGCCAGATAGACCAGCACCAGCAGTCTGCAGCCTGGGCCAACAGGATATTTGCTGTTGTGGCAAAATGACAGAGAAAGTGTGAGAGGAAGACAGAGAGAAAGCGAGCAGGGAGGGAAATACGACACAGTAAATGACAAAAGATTGATAAGTATCATGTATATGATCGCAGTGTGTACAGTGGCACATGCAGGAGCAAGCTTACAGGTGAACAAACATTTCCATCGCACACTTCCACGCTCCCTCCCTCTATAGGCCCCCTCACAAGCTTCTTTCATAGAAATCTGTTTCTTATCTGTCCAATTTCCTTCTTCAAAGAGGCCTTGTGTGAATTTAATCTACTCCAGTAGAAGGTGTTGTGGTTAAGTGCTGCCTGTGCATTTTGCCAAGGTGTGTGTGTGTATACAGACGCTGTGATTAGATTGTGTCTGTGTGCCTGGAATGGTCAGATTTCACATCAATCTTTCATTTACATCCTAATAGTTGTAATATTGTTATGATTTGAAACAAAAAATAAAACAGAGAAATTAAACAGACGAAGAATAATAACATGAGTAAATAAACCAACTAAGTGTAGCTATGTGGGGAGAGGCTGTGCTATAGAGATATCAGTGGGTTCCAGGGGAGAACTGGGCTGTTGGAGTGTTTCATCCAGCTAAGCCTTGCTAACTCTCAGCCTGAGCCAGGGGAATGGGGAACAGTAAAAGCCCGTGATATTGGAAGTGAGATGGCCATTTTGAAGGAATGTAAGCTGGTGAAACAGATTTGGTCTGCCTCAATCAGCTTAGCAGCTTTGTGGAAATTGGCTTCACCGTAGCACCGGTTATGATGGATGGCTGGATGGATGAATGTCTCTTTTTTGTATGTCCTTTCTTTTTTGTGTTTTTCGAACCACTCACTTACCTCAAAAAGCTCAGACCAATTCTAGTGACGTTGGTTGCAGTGACCAGGGACTCATGATGTGACACCATTTGAGGTTTTGCTTGGTTTGGCATATTTTCTTTGGGAGCATGTCTTGCAAAAAATGCTTGTGCAGAGTAATTGGTCTGGGCCACAGGGACACAGAGATCCGATCATAGAGTGCTTTTTTAGTGTCCGTTTTGGCATGATAGGGCACCCATCCATCACATCTGTGTTTAGTACGGTATGTTTGCTCACAATTAAGTCTGTGTTTTACCTAATAATAATAATGATGACAATCATTATCATCATTATCTTTTACATACGTTACTTACTTTGTCATCATCCATTAAAAAGCTCCACATGAATTTTCTGACAAACATGAAAGTTAGAAACAGACACAACCAATTCTAGTAAAAGACTTCCAGGCAGATGCGTTTTAAGTCACAGACACTGAAGGATTATCATAAAATTTAGCACACAGATTCATATTCTCCTCAGAATGAATTGTACTAACTTTAAGATCCTCTGACTCCTCATCAAACGCCATCATCAGGTCAAAACTTTCTTTTTTGTTAATGGCCAAATACCTGCAGAAGTAATGACATTTCCATCAGCCTCAGCTGTACTTTGTGCTTACTGCTAATTAGCACATGCTAGATGTAAATATTAGCATGTTGACATTAGCATTTAGGAATATTAGCATTGACATTAGAGTTTTAGTTCATTTTTAGCAACTCATTGTACTTATCTTACTCCTATTGTTACTCTGTTTGGCACTGGTTTTGCTTTTGCTTCTTGAAAACACTTCTTATTTTGTATATGTGTATATTTTGCCAGAGTGAGTGACACTGAGCCAGGGAACCCACTGGTTGTTCTGGTTGTTACTGGTTGTGAACATTAAATTGTGGTTACTGTACTTAGTGTTACTGTAATTTGAAGCATTCTTTGGCACAAAAATTTCCCTCAGGATAAAAAAAGTTCTGTTGAATTGAATTTAAAAATGTGCTGAAAAGTAGACTTTTTTGATTTTCAGCCAGCTTTGTAGCATAACAGAGTGAGTAGTATGTGTAAATGGACTAAGGTAAACTTCCCTCCATCTTACCAGTGCCCAGATGTCCCTGCTTATCTCCCAGCTCCCTTGCTCTCAGGCTAACCCAAACACAGACCCAATTCAGATCAAACTGTAAAATAAAGCGGTGTTGATCAAATATAAATCAAGATCCTGTTACTGTATTGCCAATTTCTTGCCTTAAATGTTCTTAGAAACACATTTTAACTCACTGTTTCAGTGTAGTATGGGATCAGTCATCACCAGCTTGCCACCATGTTCCTTTCTGTGTCTGGTAGTTGAACGTTTTCTACTTCTTGAGCAAAAGTAAATGCCACAGCCCTTTTTCTGGTTTTCTTTTACTGGCCATATAGCAACAATATCAAAAATATTGCATGTTTCTACTTCATAGACAGCCCTGTTTTATAAATAGACCATCTTCTCAGCAGTGAAATCTTTACAGAGGCCTCACAGAGGCTGTGGCTGTAGATTTAGTTTTACTTGATTTATGATAAACTTGATTTATGATAAACAAAAAGTCATCACATCTGTCATTTACTAATTTATCAGTCCACAAGTCATTTCAGCACTACATAGCAAATGTTACTTATAGTAGATTCCTCTGTGTTTCCCAGTTTTACGGAGGGAGGTTTGTGAGTCTAAAGCTTCTTTGGCACAATGTTTGGATTGGCTGGATTGAATGTATTCAGGCTTATGTCTGAATACATAAAAGATATCTGAGACTGGCATTGTTCACTTGGTTTTCATCAGTAATTTGCACTTCATTCAACAACAGAAAACACATTTAGACAGGGTGAAACAGGTGGAGAGGAGGGGTAAAACTGTAACAGCAAAGATGAAAATGAGTTGTTTGTTTACAGTAGTCTGATATATGGAGTCATATAAGCTTCAATCATATTTGTGGGTGCTTTTTTCATCCCTGTAGCTGCTTATCTTTCTTTTTAGAAACATAAATATATTATCTGATCTACCTGTCTTCGTTGATATAAAGAAATCTGAATTCTCCAGGCATGTTTAAGTTTCGCTATTGTTGACTTCATCAGTCATGTACAATGTCTTTTAGACTAGAAGGCCAGGACTCTGAAAATGTTTTGCTGTCCTATTTACTTTGAAAAATAACAAGAACTCAATCACATGGGACCTTCAAAAAAGTTTTGCACCCAATGTCCAAACTGAGTGAATTTTGACATATAAGTTCCAGCTACTACAATTTCATTTCAACTTCTGCCTATCTTATGACCAGAAACCATTGGATGAGTTGATATGACACCCCATTGGGTAAGTTGATATGCCGTTCCATTCTGCTGTAGGGGTGTGCTTGATGTCAGCCTCCGTGAAGGGCACGGCTGTGAGCTATTATCATAGGAGCCTTCAGGGAGCCATTCATAGAAGACAGGCAGTAAAACCTTGCGCCGAGCGCCTTCAACTCCTCCAGCTCTTCCAACTGCTGCAGGGGTGATTTGTAAGCCTCACTTGTCCAGGGAAAGCACAGTGCAGGGCGGTTACTCTCCATAATCAGGAAAAAAGGACGAACTGAAGCAGAATAGCCCATGTGTTACCTCGAATCCCTAAAGAGCCGTCATTACTTTACTCTTTCAGACAATGCTCACCTATTTAAATTCATCAGCAGTGATGTTATGCAATTTGTCGAGGGGGGGTAAGTAGGGTGGCACATAAAGTTAAACATTAAATTGGATGTTTCAACGATGGTAGAACTGTTATAGATCATGTCTTGGCGAAGCTAATCAACCAGGCCTACTTTTATGCAGCTGCTGTTTTTCACATAATATGATTGGGCTAAAACCAGTTCTATAAATGAGTGCAAAATTCTATCTGATATCACATGTCATAATGCCTAATTGGGTTTAAAAGGCCTTCAAACATCCTCTACAATGTGTCATTTTCTAAATGTGTAATTTACTTATCAGTTTGAAAGATACATCATTAATATGCTGATGTCTTGTGCTAAAGCGGAGAAAAAAGAGTAAAGGAAAGGAAAGTGAGTGAGAGACGGAGAGATAGGGAGAGAGCAGCGCAAGAGCAGGGTAATGGATGTGATGCACATTGATTTTTTTTCCATACAGAAGAGACAGAAGCAGGAAGAGAGGCTATAGGAGGAGGAGGAGGAGGAGGAGTGGTGTATTTACGAGAAATGACTTGTTCGTGTAAGCAATACATTTCCCTCCCATCCTAAATAGAGCACGTTGGCGGCACTTCTGGGAAGTCAGCTGCTGGTTGTGGTGTGTAACATCAATGCCAGCCTGCATAATAGAGGTTCTTATCTGAGCTCACTGCTTCATCGGCTCTGGACAATGTTCTGGTGCAGAGGGCCTGTCTCAGCCACGTCTGTGTGGATCAACACATTGAACTTCACCCCCGCTCCTTCCGGTCTTCTCAGGTTTTCAGAAGTGTGTAGGGACACTCTGCTCCCCCTTGTCTATTCCACCTCTGTCTCATCCCTCCTTTCCTTTGTGCTCCTTCATGTCTGTGCTGTGATGTCCTTCAGCAGTGACAGAGGGAGAAGAGGACAGGCGGGTCTCCTGCGAGCACCATTGGATGAACGTGGGCTAATCATTGCTGGCGTAGCGTGGCCTTCAGTGTGCACTGCAGACAGCTGGTTGGTGGCGGTTTCACCACATTGGGCCACATCGGGTCTGCTCATGGGGGGCCTTGCTGGATATATGGCTTTAGGATTAGACTCCTGCACTTTTATCATGTTTACCCATACTGTCAGCAACATACACGAGGCAAGGCTTCTGCACGCTTACAAAGATGCACGCCGTTAAAGTGACACACACAAACCCACTTACATGCTTGTCAACAGGTCTGCTTGTCTCCTTGCCCTGTCTGTCTAAAAGACTCAGGCTGGCCATGTCATTTTTTGTCCTTTGCATTGCTTTTTCTTCCCCCTCTGCCTCTGCAGCATATGGCACAAGGTAGATAGGCATGTATCCTGTGCTTGTGGTCTTCCTCTTCTTTGGAAGTTCATTTTTAAGCTTCCCCTCTCAACAGTCTCCAAAGGAGAGACATTGGCTTCTGTGTGACTCTGCCAAAGGGATTATTTCACTTCACAAACACACCACACAGGCCCAGAAAGTTTAGGATCCTAGTTTCAAACCCGGGAAGGAAGTTGTGGAAAGACTTGTGTGGTTTTGAAAGACATACAACACATCAGACGGTTGTGTCAGGGAGCGTAGGGTATCGTTAGTGACCTTGTTCTGTTAAAGCGAACTAAGGCATGCTTCCTTATTGTCAAAGCTGATGCTCCCCAGATCACTTCATAATGACATGGACAAAAGGATATGACAACAGCACTGAATGAATTTTCAAATTGTCTCCCTGATAGCAAAATGAGTTTTCCCTGGGTTATCTCTGCTGACGCAAGGTTCCTTATCAAAATTCATTGCCTTATTTTTAGCTTGATTCACTTTAAAAAGGAGGCACAGAGCTTAAGGGTATGTTTTGAAATAAAGCAGACACACTTTTTATTATGCATTTGGATTCACTTTATTCAAACAGCAGAGACTCATGCAGAGCTCTTACAGTTTCCAGGGACTTGTAGGGTTAAAAATACAATACAAATGTCTAACACTACATTTTTTTTCTTCTTGATCTGTCACAGTTGTTCCTTACAGTGCTTTTAAAACGGAATACGAAAGTACAAACACCTACAGTTGAGTCAGCATATGAGCTGCAAGTCTGAGACTTCTGCTTTTGTTTTGTGATATGTCACGAAACAGCTTGTAGTTTGTGACATGTTTGGCTGGCAAGGGAACATCTGTAGAGGGGTTGTTGTGTGTGCCCATCAGGACAGTCATCAGTGGGCCATCCATTCGGAGCCCAACAGTATGGCGGAGTGAGATGCTGCCAAAGTGGACTCTAGCTGCTAATTTCGCGAATCAAGGCGCAGAGTGCAAAGAGCAGTCAAGTGCGCGAGAGAGTGTTGGCGAGCGTATGGTGTTTTTGTGGCTGCAGGTGCATAACGCACATGGAAACAGGGCAGAATTAGACGAGTGCAGACCACAATAGTTATAGATATTGTGATGATATTGTAGCGTTGACTATTGGTGCTTTTGCAAAATGTTTACACAATGAGATTTTTGATACATAATCATCAGTAATGTCGATATAATGACTAAGGGGGTATAGGAAAATATTACAACAGCTAGAACAGTCTGATAGCTTCAGCAAATGACATCACCTCACTTTAATGGCCTTAAATCCAGGAAAAGACGACACTTACAATATTAAGATATACAAAATCTAAGCTGATATCTCGTCTCATGTCATGATATTGATATATTCGCCAGCCCTAGCACAGACTAATTCAGACAATAGGGCAGAAAATTTCTTGCCATTTAAAATGCTGTGTGGCTTTTGATAGTTTTGGACTTGGACGCCAGTGGTGGCAGGGTGCCAGCAGGCCTTTGCAGTCCTTGAATAGAAAGAGCTGCGTTGCAAGCCACAGCATGGAATAAAAAGAAAGGGGTGAGGGCAGTGAATGCAGGCAGAAAAAGAGGGAAGAGAGAGAAATGAGAGGAGTGAGGTGCTGTAAACTGTTCTTTTGAGATATTTGGAAAGCAGGTTTTGTTAGTATAAGGGCAATTTTTCTTTCACCTGTAATGCTGCTATGGTTAAATGGAATACTTAAAAAAGTATTCATGTTTAGAATATTTGCCCAATTTTTTAGCATTTATGAATTAAATATTGCTGATTCATGTCAATTAATTGCAATGACAAACATGCTACAATTTATCCAGTTTGACCTAAAAATTTCAAATGTTTTTGTGTGAGTATCTAACCCCAACAACCAATCATACATTTGTCACAGCTTTCTTATCTGAGGCCAGAACATCATTAGTGAAACAAGGCTGAGATGCTAGCATTGGGAGAAGAGGAAAAGAAACCAGGAGAGAGGGAAAATGTGGTGTGGTGGGGGGAAAGGAGAAGATTTTAGCAGAGGTTTCAGTGGGAGGCATGGTGTGGTGGCTTGGTAAGGGCCTCATGGAGCTGCTGTGCATCTGCATGAAATGATGAGCCCGGTGTCAGGACATGGATCATCCTTTTACACCGAGTAATGAATACAGATTGCACACCGGATAGAGAGGCTCTGCAATCTGCTGCACCACAAATGAAACAACTGCCGTTCTAATCAAATAGTCTTTTCATGCCAGCGCAGCCCTCAACTTGGGCTAAATTCAATTCCAGATTCACAGATTTGTGGGTTGGGGGTTGGAGAGACGCAGGAGGCAAGGGGGAGTTATAAATGTTGTAATTAGAGTATTGTTTAATGTGTATGTGTGTAGACGCGTGTGATGTGTGTACGTTGGCGTGGGGGTTGGGGGGGGTAGGGGTGGGGGGCCTCCCTGGCATCATGTTGTCGTTAACCACTTGGTTATTTTAGATAGCAGTTGGAGGAATGGGTCCAATCACAGCAAACACACACACAAACACACACCCATGCACAAATGCACACATTTAGCTAATTATGCCAACTAGTGGCTTGGGAGAACACGTTCTCTGTATTCTGTATTTAGGGAACAGCGAGGAGCTTTGAAGGAGAGCCGCAGTGCCTCTTTGATGCTGCTTTTGTTTTTTGTTTGTGTGGTTTAATAATTTAATCAAGCCAAACGTCCTCCTTCTCTCTGTAACTGTCTGTTGGTGGAGGCTAATTACTCTGCAGATTGTTCTCCTGGTGCTAGAGATGAGAGTTTAGATCCAGAGGGGGGGAGGGGGGTGCTGATGGCTGTAATTTAACAGTGTGCTGATGGGCTAAGCTGTCTGTCGACTGCTGTTTTATTGTTTTGGGAGGCTGCTGACGAGCTACTATTCTAATATGCACCATCTGATGAGAATGCCTGCAATGTTGTAGTGCATTGTCCTTCTTTTTCATTCACTATCTATCTATCCCTGTCTGTCTATCTTTGATACAAAATTATGCATTTGCTAAAGTTCAATATTATTACTACATAACACCATTTTCAGAAGTCTGTGTGATTGCTGAGAGCAACAACTTATTGCTTGCGAAGTTGCAAAACTGTGAGTCGAAGGGAATATTTAAAGAGAAGTATCAAAGTTTACAGGGAGAAAACAAATATAGAGGGAGATTAGATAAGAGGAGTGGTAGCGAATATTATTAATATTATTATTACTATACAAATACACCCGCGGTGGTGAGGAAGAAACAGCCATTAAACAAGTGAAATTCTCTTTGATTTATCGCTATTGATAAGTGACTAACTTTGCCTCCAGATCTTCACAGAATATTGTATGAGTTATCTTTGCCATAGCACGTGATTGATACACTTCTCCAGTAAACAGACAACACAATCTACCCTTCCATTAGCTGGCAAGCTAGAAATATTTGTCTGAATCACATTGAAGCTTCAAGATCCACTCCCACTTACTGTATGGTGACTGAGGCACCACATCAATGAAAAGATCAGAGCTTCAGCTCTCATCTGGTGTTCATACCACTCTGCTACAGCATCTCTTTCTGTTGCTTATAAAATTTTAATAAGACCTGATATACTCAAGGGATCCTAGGGTAGTTAGAATTGGACTAAAAAATAACCCAACCTTTTGCTATGTCAATGATCTTTATCTCTTTGCAGGCTGAGCTTCCTACTGAGCTCCTTCCTAAACCTCACAACATAGCTCTTTTAAATTTCCTGTTGCTGTCTTTAGTCAGCAATAACAACAACTGACCGTTCTGCCACCGTCTTGAAGATTTCATCCCCCATCTAGAGCTCGGCCAAACCGTGTAACTGATTAGATTTCGATGCTGCTGGCTCTAATTAACGTTCATGTAATCAAATCAAAAGACAGACTAGATTAGTATGTACAACTCTACTGTATAATGTTACACACACTACAGGGGATGAATACATCCTTGTCAGAAATGAATTGTGCATGTGTTTGAAAGTCATAATGGAGAGCTATGAGCTGGGGCTATCCACGTACACTATTGGGGCTAGATGTAACCCTAGTTCTGTGAGCACGTGCCTGTAACAGCACGCAGAAATGTGCGTATATTGGCTTGGGTGATGAAGACAGAACTAGAGGCCCCTGCTCAGACTTACACTGTGGGGTCACATCCTGCCGTTAGGCTGATGCCATCAGATGGTTGCCGAAGAACAGGATTGGTGGACCCAAAGCAGAGGCAGAAGTCTGACTCCATCTTGGGATGATAATAATGTCAAATAATGTACCTGTTGGACCCTGCTGCCACCTAGAGATAGGTCCAGGAGGGGTCGTGTCACATCATTAACCCCTTTCACGCTGTCTGTTCAAAGCGGGAATGTAGTGCCGTTAATCTGCCTCACCATTCTATATAAAAGGTACAGTTGTGAACTGGCGGGACAGAGTTGTCTCGCTTTTGAGCAGGCAGTGGAGATAGTAACAGTGCAGAGTCAACGTTTGTGTAAAAGGGACAGCTGGCAGGATGGATGCAACACGCCCCTACAAACAGCGCCTATCACCAATTCAAGACAAACCCACCAGCTTGACGGTTATATGAATCCTGCTACAACGGGACATTGTAGTGAAAACATTAAGCCAAACTAGCCATAATTGATTTTGTTGATTTACTTTACTCACTATACATAGCTAGCTAAATGCTAACTTAGCATTTTCCTCAGGGTTTCCACTTCTGGACGATGGAGCGAAGGGCGCTAATTGTGTAGGCACAGTATGGTAGGCAAGTCATGTAGCTGATGAGGTCTTTACCCTACAAGTAGTGGACAAGATCAACCACTGTATAACAGGGATGGCAAATAATTGTTTTTGCCATGCTATGCTGCTGCACCAGTCTAGCCTCTGTTTGCTTCCAGCTATAGAAGGCTATTCTTGAGCTTCAGAACTATATCATTAACTGAGTTGCTCTTTGAGTTGATGGAATAACACAGCTGCTGAATTAATGTGGGTAGACTCAATTTTTTTTTGTAGTACTTAGTTTACTATTGGACACGTGCAGTGAAAGTGAAAGCTACAATGCAAAACTGCCTTTGATTCCAGGGAGGCAAAAAAAAGCCAATTCTGTAGGTAATTATTACAGAAAATGTTTTTTCTTATTAAAAAAAGATAGTCAGCAATTCAAGACAATTTTTATCTTTTCTATTGAAAATATATTTTTTTAAATGTGTCATCATATTGATGTAAAATAGTGCACCTCTCTGGTGTTGCTGTTGTTGTAGGTTATTGTTTTTGAATGTGTGAAGCCGGAAGCCGAGACGCAGGGAGTGGTGAGTGTTGGCTGATGAGGGCTGTTTCAGTGCTGATTTGGTGTGTTTTTTTGGAGGGACACACTTTCAGACTGTGCTCACACCCCATGTGGTTAGGTCAAGCCAGTTGGGCTAATTTACTCTATGCGCTGTCAGTGACACTGGGTGGGGGGCTAGCTGCTGGTGGCATGCTGGCTCAAAGAGCATGCTGTGAGTTGAGACATTTATAGCTACTCTAGTGGCAAGTGCGTACATGCTCTGTCACTAATACACTCATATAGTATGATATAATGTGCTGGCCTTGGAGCTAGAGTACAGCATGTGTGTGCTGTGTGTGTGCATGTGTGTGTGTGATGGGTTGCGGCTCACGCAGAGCTCTATCTCCTGCAGCACCTGGGGTAGGTGGTGTCAGCACTGTGCACCACCATAAATCAAGACTGTGGTCTCAAATGCGTGTGTGTGTGTATGTGTGTGTTCTGTCCGTTTTTGGTGCCTGCAGGTATATATCCAGAAGCTGAATGTCAATAAAACAAAACAGCGATTATTCAGGCTGGTTGGCTCAAGTGTGTAAGTGTGTGTGTGCCTGTGTGTGTGTGTGTGTGTGTGTGTCAGTCAGAGCCCTGGGGGATCCAACTTCCTGTTCTCTGATGCCTTGGTCACATCTGCTATAAATGTTTCATGTCTCACTGGTGGTAACCTGCTATGGGTGGGCACACCAGCAGACACACACGCACAGAAGCACACACACTCACACACAATAGCATCAGTATCCTGCAAAGTGAATAATTTCCACCATTAGAGATGAGTTTAGAATCCCATTTACTTTGACACTGTTTATCCTTAGAATTATTATTTTTGACAGTACAAATGCATTTTATTCATTCAACTGCAATTAACCAGCGAGGCTTGCTCCAGCATACAATGTGCAGCAGCATCGGCTCTGCATTTAAATAACTTCACAAATATGGTAAACCAAAAACTTTGTGTATGTCACCAGATTTAAAAACAAAGTTTCTCAAATAACAATCACATGATTATTGCATATGTGGCATGTGATACATTTCTGATATCAGTGTTCATGGCCAGCACCCGGAATTTTCCTAGTCAACCAGTAGTCGTCATTTAGGGCCATTAGTCTGCTAGTTGTATGTTTACGATATTAATGTATTTATGGAAATATATATTATGGGCGTGGCAACACAATGGTTTGAGTTGAAGGTGTGAGAAAGAATAGTCTCAGTAACATTGTTAACACTGTGCTACATTACAGAGAAATACAAACCGTACTAATGAACCTTCATTAATATAGGCCTATATTTTATCTACAAGTGCACGTCACACACTGAGCGAGCCGCCTGTTAATGACGCTGTCGACAAAGCAGTAATAATTGTGCTAAGTGGCTAATGGGCATGTAGCTACTTACATGTTTCAGATGATACATGACGTATCATCTGAAACATGTAAGTAGCTACATGTAGTAGTCAATGTTTGTAGTCAATGAATGACAGGCAAATGTTTGCCTGTAGAGTTTACATATCACCTTGGGTTCATCCTTCACCTTCTCAAAATGATCCCACACTTTGGATTTCCTGCCCGACATGTTATTAACTAGCCTGTGGAATAACCGCAGGTACCAGCCCTGTAAGTTTTCGTGACTCCTGTCTGACTCCTTTCAAATTAAATTCCCACATGGTCCAGTCATTAAGTTTTTGATTTATTTTGACAAGGCGCAGCTCCTATTAGAGTTTCACGTTTTTGTTTTGTTTTATTTTTACTCTTTATGTTTTTTTCTGTGACGTGACCAGTGAAACCTTGCAGACTAATGACCTCTCTGGTTGACTAACATTTGGGGGACTATTAGGGGGCAGCCCAGGTAAAAACTACATAGGGCTGTGTAAAAAATGAGCACAATCTTTTTAAAATGATAAAAAAATAAATATCCCCTTGTACCAGAGGCAATGTGAACTTGCAGAGCCATCTTGTAAAAAAATAAGAATAAAAAATCAATGCATCCTGTTGTTAAAACAATCCAACTAATTAATTCAGTTTAAGTTAATATGGCCTACCCTTCCAAACCCTTCATAACTAACTGCAGTATCACCAGGCAGGATCAGTTATTTTGACACCAAAACTGCACTGCCACACCTGATCTGTGTTGACACTCCTCTCTATAGTGCTCCTTTCACTTTTCAGTGAAAGTAATTTCATGGTGAGCCAAAAATGTTACCAAACAGAGGCAGGTGCAACAATATCGACTTTTGCCCAACAAAAGATAAGGTCCCATTTTGCTGGTGGTTGATCCACACTGGTATAAAAACAGGGCCTTATATGTTGAATTTGATCCCGTAGATGCTCAGCTTGGCTCTACTCTTACAGAGGACTACCCCTGTCAAAGATGCCCAGACAATTTAAGCAAAGTAAACTTTGTAGGGATTCTCTCTAAAACACGATTCAGATTGGGGATCACAGTGTGATAGAGACACCTTACTGCTTTGTTCAGCCTGCATGTGTGATATCTCCACCATGGCAGCAGCTCTGCTAGAGAGTTTTTGAGAGTAAACAGATGTTGTTTGTCTTTGTGATGCCGAGATTTAGCATCTCAAGGGATGCAGCGGACCTGTGCTTTCCTGTAAGCTCACAAAGGAATCAGAGATGGAAATAGCTCAAACAGATGAACACTGTTTCACAACAAAAGTGAGACTAGGGCTTTTTTTTTTTTTTTTTTTTTTTTTACACCGCAGTGCTTGTGGACAATATGGTCTTGTGGTTCTATCTCTAGTTGAAATGAAATACATATGGCTCAAAGGATGGTCTCTCCACTTGTGTGGGATGAAGACATATTTTCACATACAGTATATGCTCTCTTTACATAGTTTTTCAGATTTTCAAATTATGCTTTTTTAAAATGTACCCTTTAATGTTGTCTTTAGCTTGCTAACACACTCTGTAATCCAATTTACGAAACTATATTGCTGTGCAGAGGCAGAAGACCTTAACTTTGTTTTTGTCTAAATGAATTGTTTTCATTTTTGGAAGACCTGCTCTATCATGTGGACGAATATCCAGTGTCTCCTGTTTTAGTTTTTTTTTTGTTTTTTGTGTTAAAACTAGTGGGTTGGGTCTGCTTCAAAGTCTAGTGTGTAGGATTTAGGGCATATATTGGCAGAAATGGAATAATAGTGCTTATATCAATGATTTTATCAGGGTATAATCACCTGAAACTGACAATCCTTGTGTTTTAGTTACCGTTTAATCAGCTGTTTATATCTACATACCGAGCGGGTCCTCCTCCACAAAGTCCTCCATGTCATTCTACAGTAGTCGAGAACAGACTAATCAAACACTGGCTCTAGAAAGAGCCATTCAGGTTATCGCGTTGGTCACTGTAGCTCTCCTACGGACTTGGCACATGGGAGGAGTTTCAGTTAGTCGCAATCTCCAACCTTTCCACTAGATGCCACTAATTCCTGCACACTAGACTATTAACTATGGAAAGTTCTTAAGAAACCAAAGCCAAATCCCGCAACTTCACTTAAGGCTCTCTGACATTGCTTTGTTGCGCTTATAATGGTTTGTTTACCCACGCATGAAGTTAATGCTCTCCTGCTACGGTAACAGTGTTTTGCCTCAATGTTCTATGGCCTTCACTGAAGCATTTCACACATGAAGGTCATGTTATGCAGCCTGAATAAAGAGCAAACATGTTAGTGTAACCGAGCCATTTATCAGAACCTACTTAAGCTATGGCATGAATGGTCTTCCAACTTGCAATTTTGAGGGTTTGGTAAATAATTCAAACCCTCAAAACTGCACTGTAAGGTTTTGTTTTAATTCAGTTAGACTTAAGCAGCATCTAGTTTTTCATACCTTCATACCTTACTGTCCTTTCATTGGGGTATATGATGATATTTCTGTAAAGAAAACAAAAAATAAAAAACGTGAAAGCTGAGCTACTGGTGATATAAGTCATTGTAGCATGTATGCTATTATCTAGCCTTTGCAAGTTAGCCAACTTAGACAAGTCTTGCTGGGTTTAAACACTTGGCTCATAGAATAATGAATAGATACGAAATAAGTGCCCTTCTTGCTGGAGGACCCGATGACCCTTGTTGCAGTAGCGAATACCGACACAACAGTGGGCTTAACAGAGAAGATGTAGTAAAATAAAATCTTGTGGCTAATAAACTGCTTTTGGAAGATGTCATCTCATGATAAATTATGTGAGACAGTACTCCCAAAAGAAGCATAGAGGCAATTTTCTTTTTTGTAGGTCCTATAACTTTGTCCCCAACACTGGCAGTTGCCATCTGTTTTGGCTCAGCTTCCTGTTTCACAAGATAGACTGACCTCTGGTGGCATGTATTGTGCACTACAATACATGGCCTCAATGCAGCATCTCTGTATCCTTTTATTAGAAAGAAGAGTGTCTGTATTTGTGGCAATATTGAAACTCATACTGTTGGGATTTCTGAATACCCTGGTAAAACATAGTATCTTGATACCAGCCAAGCCTAAATTCATACAGATATTAGTTTACCCAATTTGGTCGTAACAATTTGAGTTAGTAATGTACCGTTGACAATTAAGACTATCAAAGTAAATGTTTTGGGTTTTTTTTTAAGTACAAATGATGATCATCTCTTTTTATTTATATGAAGTGGATAGCTTCATGATGTATGACTAGATTCTATCAATCGTAATTATCATCATACAGTAGATTGCTCATTGTAATTAACAACAAAGTAAAAGATCAAATGGAAGTTAAAGGGAGAGGTCTGACTTTTTGACAAAATACATAATACAGTTAGCATCACAGCTGCACGTATGGATAGGATTCGTACATTCTACTGTTGAGAAAATATAGTGCTAAAGGAAAGGGCTGTCTGACTGCAATTTAAAACGGGGAAAATTCTCAATATAGCGACTGACATTCATTTTTTTAGGTAGGCCTTTTTAACAGTGGCTAAAATATGTTTTGCTGCCAACCCCAATCCACAATGGTGCATTTCTGAGCCTTTGTGGTGGTACCTGCTTCTCCAAACTGGGATAGTGCTGACTGCCATCTACTATATGTATTACATTGACAATAAGTACCCCATACAGCTCCACTTAAAAAAAATCTGAACTATCCCTTTAATGTCATTAACTAGGCACAACCCCTTATTATTCTGCAGTCAGTCCGAAGGCAAAGTACCCTAACTTCTGAACAAACATCAAAGGTCAAGTTTGAGCTCAAGATTATTATGTTGATAAATTATATAATAAAAAAAAAAGTATTGAAAAGAATTGTGACATTTCCTATATTATGTCTACAATTCATTTAGCTGGACGCCAAAACAATTTTAAAGTAATTTTTCTCAGTTGTACACTGGTGAATTAAGGTCTTTTGCCTGTGTAGAGCAGTTTGTTGAGCTTGAGTAACTTCAGAGGCCCCTAAAATTAATATAAGGTAGACAAATAATATATGTAACGTTGTATTGTCAGCCATTATGCCGATTCTTCAACTGGTTCATCTACTAATGGACGACAATGAAAGGCAAATATATTACTTGAGGGCAAATCCACCCGTAGCACCGATGTGTAGAGATAGTTTTTTTATGATGAATTTGATTATTCTTTCTGATACAACGGGGACGGACGCCTGTACAGATGATAGCAGGAGAGGAGAACATAAATAGCAAGAAACAGTGTGTTCCCCTCCACTTTAATTGTCCTATCATCGTTAGCCAACATAGAACGCTGACAGCCTATGTGTGCTGTCAAACCCTGAATCCCCAAGGAAAAGCTCGCCTCTGTGGCTACTGGATCTGGCAAGCGTACATCAGTACACTCAAATGAAAAGCCTGAAATGTCAAGGACCAAAGGAATGAGAGAAGAAAATGAAATGGGGGAAGACACAGATAAAAAAGACAGAGAGGAGTGGAAGTTTTGTGTATAATGAGCAGTTGGAATGTGAGGATTGCTGAATTAATCAGACTGCTAGAGCTCATACAAAGTAGGCAGAATGCTTTTCATGTGACAAATGTGTAATTAAGAATGATTTTATAACCCCCCCTCCACATACACACACACCCCTTGATGGACTAGAGGTGGGTGGGAGGAACAAAGCATTTTTGTGCTTCCCTGCATGTGTGTGTGTTTGTGTGTGTGTGTGTGTTTTGAGAGAGAGTGTGTACAAGTACGAGAGTGAGATGAGATGGAGGCTTTAATTACAGTCCTATTAGAATAACACCAGCCCCCATCGCTCAATGATACTGAGTGATAGGATGGGATGTTTTCATTTTGGCGTCTAGCCTTTTTTTTTTGTTTTTTTTTGTCTCTTAGATTTGACACCATATTTTTTCAGCCAGAACATGTGGATTTTAAAGATTGTTTTTTTTTTTCTCCCAGCCCACACGCACAAGATATTTATTTTGACTCCTCATTTTTATCAGCAGCAGCAGAGATGGTTGATCACTAGCTTTGGAAAGCCTGCCCACAAATTTAGTTTTACTCACTCTTGTCTGGCAAGGTTTGGTTGACATTTGTTTGGATTTCAAGAACTGTGAAGGGGTGTGGGCCAAAACTACTTTGTAGGCAACTGGATCACCCTCAAGGCTCACTGTTTTAATTAAATTTCTCCCAAAAAATACAGAGAGGAGATAGGTAGATGCTGATTTTGGTCTGGATTAGGGTTGCAGAAGTATATTGTGAAGCCATATGCCGCGGTATGAAAATTAACGGTGATAATATTGTGTACATTTGCTTGTCTATGGTACTGAAATAGAAATACAACTTCTCGACTGCCTGTCAGACTTCTTACACATACTTCTGTTAACAAATTGTGTAAAAGCCACTTAAGCCCATATTAATATTTGGAAGAATTTCTATGTTGATATGACATATCATATACACTCACCGGCCACTTTATTAAGTACACCTTGCTAGTACCGGGTTGGGCCCCTTTTCAATTCTTCGTGTCATAGATTCAACAAGGTGCTGAAAACATTCCTCAGAGATTTTGGTCCATATTGACATGATAGCATCACACAGTTGCTGCAGATTTGTCGGCTGCACGTCCATGATGTGAATCTCCCGTTCCACCACATCCCAAAGGTGCTCTATTGGACTGAGATCCGGTGACTGTGGAGGCCATTGGAGTACAGTGAACTCATTGTCATGTTCAAGAAACCAGTTTGAGATGATTTGAGCTTTGTGACATGGTGCGTTATCCTGCTGGAAGTAGCCATCAGAAGATGGGTACACTGTGGTCATAAAGGGATGGACACAGGTCAGCAACAATACTCAGGTAGGCTGTGGTGTTTAAACCATGCTCAGTTGGTACTAAGGGGCCCAAAGTGTGCCAAGAAAATATCGCCCACACCATTACACCACCACCATCAGCCTGAACCGTTGATACAAGGCAGGATGGATCCATGCTTTCATGTTGTTTACACCAAATTCTGACCCTACCATCTGAATGTGGCAGCAGAAATCCAGACTCATCAGACCAGGCAACGTTTTTCCAATCTTCTATTGTCCAGTTTTGGTGAGCCTGTGTGAATTGCAGCCTCAGTTTCCTGTTGTTAGCTGACAGGAGTGGCACCTGGTGTGGTCTTCTGCTGCTGTAGCCCATCTGCTTCAAGGCTCAACATGTTGTTGGTTCAGAGATGGTCTTCTGCAGACCTTGGTTGTAACCAGTGGTTATTTGAGTTACTGTTGCCTTTCTATCATCTTGAACCAGTCTGGCCATTCTCCTCTGACCTCTGGCATCAACAAGGCATTTTCATCCAGAGAACTGCTGCTCACTGGATATTTTCTCTTTTTCGGACCATCCTCTGTAAACCCTAGAGATGGTTGTGTGTGAAAAATCCCAGCAGATCAGCAGTTTCTGAAATACTCAGACCAGCCCATCTGGCACCAACAACCATGCCATGTTCAAAGTCATCTAAATCACCTTTCTTCCCCATTCTGATGCTCAGTTTGAACTTCAGCAGGTTGTCTTGACCATGTCTACATGCCTAAATGCTTTGAGTTGCTGCCATGTGAATGTGCTGATTAGCTATTTGTGTGAACAGGCGGTTGAACAGGTGTACCGTGACCGATGAGTGTAGGTTCTAACGAAGTTTTTACAACAGTGCCTGTATATTTTGAGTAGTGTATCGTAGTAGACTATACTGAGATTGTTTATGTTTATATTTACTTTATATTTAGTTTATATTTGCAAGTTATTTTCGCCAGGTATGGTGCCGTAAGGCAGTAGGAGATTGTGGGCAACGTTGTGCGTAAAAGACGACGTGAAGTTTGTGTTGATTTGGATCATAATCATTTTTGTGACCATGTTATGCAGTGTTTAAGTATAAAAACAGGAATACAGTGAGAATGTATAGGAACAGGACATTGAGTCGGTAGAGGACTGTACAAGATGTAATTTTGGAAGGACTTTGCCTGCGGTTTTGCTTTTTTTGGGATTTTCAAACTTTTTCCCTGCCTCACATGAGTACTGTGGATCTCCAAAAAAGGAACACAAACACGAGTCAAAGCCGAGACACGTCACAAACTAAGTGGCCCAGGAAATTTGGTATGTTGAAACAACCACTACAAATAGTTTTAAGTTTCAATTCTAATAAAGTGTGTCCAATCAGAAAACAACTTCTGTTTTCAGTTCTTAAGGGGTCATTGTAACTGCTAATAATAATTATAATTGTGTAATGCAGTATAAAGTGAGACTGTGAGACTGATTTTTCTTAGACAGATATTGTACAGTGGAAATATCTCATATTATTGCAGACCTTATCTGGATTTTATGTCACCTTACATCCAACTCTTTAGTGTTTCCTGCTTCAAAGATACTGATAATGCTGCGTCCCTCAGTGTAAGTGAAACAGTAATAAATCACTCACCTACAGTGTTGAGTCAAAATAATAAAATCCTCAGATTTTTTTATAAATAATAACCAAGCATAGTGCGCACTAATCACTCATAAAGAGTTAGAGCTGCTCACAGAAAATGGTTCTCAGTTAATTTAGATAACCCTCTCACTAGTCTGGCTCTAGGTTTCCCTCCCTAAAAAACTGGATGTGTTCAGCCACTGATGTGCACTACAACAGGTCTGTTGTGTTACACTCTGTTCTGTTACATTGTTTGCATATATTGCAGCATTTATGCACTGGTTTGTATTTTCTGTGTGTGTTGGGCTCGTTGGCCACTATGTAAAATGCCCTGTACAGAAAACGTGAAATCAAATCTTACATAAATCGAATTAACTCAGCACTTACAGTTTATTTCATCATCTTTTTCTTTCACTCTTTTGCTATTTGCCAATAACAATGCTAATTTATATTCTCTAGAAACTATGGTTCTTTGACAAAGCAGGAAGGTCATTGTGCGATTAGAAGTCATTATAACTTTACTCGTGTAACAGAAAAATGTTGATAGATTGAGTTGTCCAAGTGTAATAAACTTTATGTGGCGGCAAGATAAGTTGCATCTGCTTTAACACTTTTAAAATTTTAATATTGTAAGACTGACAGTTAATTAAGGTCCAATGACCTTGAAATTAAAATATATTTCACAGTCTGATTTGCTTCCACATAAAAAAGGATGTTAGAGTATGATTTAATGTCACAAGGCCAATTTCAATTTTGGAGGTCTAGTGTGTAGGATTTAGGGTCATTTATTGGCAGTAATGGTATTTAATATTCATAACTATCTTTTCATTCATTTATAATCACCTAGAAATAGGAATTGTTGTGTTATTGTTACCTTAGAATGAGCCATTTATACCTACACACAGAGCAGGTCCTCTTTCACGCAGACTTGTTGTTTCTGCAGTAGCCCAGAAGGGGACAAACCAAACATTGCTTTTCATAGGGCTATTTGCATTTTTGTGTCTTAGCATCAGCCATTGTAGTTCTCCTACACACTTGTTGCAAGGGAGAAGTTTCAGTTCTGAAATCTTACTGCTAGATGCCACTAAATCCTGCACGCTACCCAGGTGGCAAATAAGAACATTGGACTCTTACATTTCAATCAGGAGAGACAGAAGAATAAAGTAAAGATCATATTTAATACAGAATACGAGTGTACAGATAAACAGATGATGTGCTGATGAAGATTTAACAGAGGTCTTTGGCACTTGGACACCAGAGAAAGGTATTTTGTGATCGAGGAATGTCTAAGCCACTGCAACCTAAATCCCCCCATAGAGTCCAGACACTAGTGCTGATGGTGGTGGCTGATGACTCTGAGGCTGATGAGGTGTATGAGGCTGATGAATTGGTAAAGACTAGATGGCGATGGGGAGGTGGAGAGCACGCACAACGGCAGCAAGGAAGAACTACGGCCGAGAAAGAACCATATTTAGAATGATGAGCAGTAAGATGATATGCTGACAGAGAAGGTGTGTCGCTGCGCTATTGGTTGATTGTGAATCAGCTGATGACTCAATTGACAGACCCAGACAATGACACCTGGAGATCGTGAGTGAGCATTTGTTTTGTTACCTGACATAGTTATTGTTATCATGGTTACAGCTTGTCTCTTTACCTTGATCACACATGGACAGTGTGTAAATGGCCATCAAAAGGCTGCTGTTACGCACAGTCAAACACGGCACATGCACAGCAGCACAGCACACACTCAGTTGGAGCGAAGTTAATAGACACTCGCTGTGGCCTAACCTTTTGTGTAATGTCACTCACACACTACACTCATAATACACAGGCTATAATTGAATTAGAGTCTTACTATTGTTTTCAAGTCTTTTGTCTAGCGTCCTCCATTTTCATTAGTTCAGTCTGAAGATTTACGGCCTCCTGTCTAAAATGTAACTATTGGCCTGTGTTGCATTCAGGTGTTGTCATGTAAATCACAAATTCCAGCACTTGAACAGGCCATAGCACAACATGGCAGCATGTCAAGTGGGCCGAACCCGAACTGAACCTGAGCAAAATTTCTGATTTGTTAACCGAACCCAGCGCGACCTGTCGGGCTCGGTTTGGGTACCCACATTCTACTTCATACCTTACAACTTCATGTCATTATTCTACATCAAGATGACATGTGGAAGACACTGGATTTTGGATTTAACAACTCACCTTAAAACCAACAAAATATCAATGTCATCTGTCGCCTCCATCAAATTGAAGGTGGCATCAGACGTTCTCCTGTCATTGAATTTTGGTCACCAGATTCCATCAAATATCAACCCCTAGCAAAGTTGGTGACCAGCTGGGTAGACCTTTAAAAGTGGACAGAAAAGGAAAATAAAGACAAACACTGACCACTGTACTCGACCATGGATTAAGAGGAAAGACAAAGGAACAGCATTTTTTGTTTTGCTGGAACTCATAGAAACCTGTTGGGTAACAATTTGTCTTCAGATATTCCATCCATGCAGCTCAGACTATTTGCAAACACTAGTTGGTTCTCTCTTATTTTGGCTACAGTTGTTGAATGTTTAAGATAGAATATTTTATTTAATAGCTGTGCTATTTGTACATACTTTAGGTAGGGAAGCTTCTATACTGTGCGCTCACAAATTACATTATTAACAATATTTAATATTATAAAAAATGTGTGCATTCAGATTATCGTCTGGAAGGTCTTAATTTTCCATATCTGTTGTTAACATATAGTCATATTGTATGTCTGTGTGGGTATGTGTGTGTGTGTGGGTGAGTTGCTGGTGCAGTAGAGCCCCGGCTGTCCGTCATCAACCCAACTGCATTAACCTCGGCCTCTGTGCCTGCAGGGCCCACCACTTCCATTTCTCTGCAACAAATACAGGTCCTGGCCCGGGGCACCCTGGCAGCCAGCATAGTTAATGACTTATTTACTGTTTAATGGCTGTATACCGCACCACAACAACAATTAATGAGAAAAAGCCACATTCACAAGCAGTGGGGGAGCCAGGTGGTGGAGGTTATTTTCTCCTTCTAACTTTATCTGAGCTCTGCCTTCTGCTCTACCCTGATAAAGTCCCGCACACCTTACCTGGAGACAGACAGGCTGACAGCTGCGAGGACAGCTACTTTTACAGAGTCTGGGTGGAAAAAAAAATACATACCTTGGATTGACCTTATTTTCAACGAAATCTTTCTATTCTACTCTATTCTACTCTGGTGAGAAATAAACCATCCGGTCACTGTGTGTCCTTGTTCTAATAAAGTTATTGATCTTCCTCACTGTGTATTCCTCCCTGTTGCTTTTCAAACTTGGCCAACGAAAATTTTCACCTGCTTTGTTTTTTTTCCCCTCTTTCCCACAATCCTCTGCCTTTTCTGTCGTCCTCTGTTGTTCTCCCCAGCTCTCTTTAGCCTTGTGAATACCATCGCTCAAGCAGTGAGCTGTTGCAGGCACTTTGTTGCTGACCATGGTGCTGAAAGCCTCCTGCCTTCCAATTGCCAGAGTGTTCATTTCATGGTTCATATACCCTGTTCTCCATTTGTCAGAGTGCCGTTAGCCCCCACGCTTATTTCTTTAACCCCTTCCATTACAAATAATAACAAATCAAATGCACATTTGTTTCACCCCGCAGTCACAGCTCCACAGCCACTGTCAGGCTTTAAATTAAGATGGTGGCGTGTGTTACGTGTTGGTTGAGTGGGGTGCAGAACATGTTGCGTGGAGTTTTTCAGATTGTTCTGTCAGTTTGTGCTGCTGCAGACGCCTAATTGTGTTGCACTCTTAACTTCTTGGTGGTGTGTGTGAGCCATTAAAAAAAGCCATTGTGATACAAAGCAATGTGTCGTGTTTAAGCCCCTCTTCTCGTGAACATGCTTGTTCAGTCATTTCCCATATTAAATCACCACAGTCGTCACAACATATGTATAAGCTTGTGTGCTGCCGCCATCTGGCCACATTAGGTTTCCAATTTCCATGAGAACCCCCTCCACATATATGGCTGTTTTAAAAGAAAAAAAAAAAGCAACAAAACTCTGGCGTTAAGGAGTCTTGACAATGTGCCATTAAGCACTTGATGTTCCCTAATCACGGTGCTGTGCTTTTAAATGTGAAAGACACGTGGCAGTATTTGGCTTGTGCTAGCAACAAACTTAAAAACATGGGCACTTTGAAGTGAATTTCACCCTGATGTTCTAATTGTAGTCTGGTTTACACAGACATACTCACAGCAGGGTTGGGCTGGAGTAAAAATGTTTAAACCAGTTTAATTTGAAACCAAGCACTTGACCAGAGAGGTATACTGAATCTTACCCTCAGGTGTTGCTCTTGACTCTGCAGTCATTTACCTTACCAGTAACTTTCAGCTCCTTGCCAGTCTCCTTCCAACCAGCTGCCACCTCATTTGGGTTTTTGTAATTAAATAAATTATTTCAACTCCATGAATCAATTGTTCCTCATCCATCACTGTGCTTTCAAAGCGAGCAACAGGAATAAAGGGGTGTCCAATGAAACCTCAGCTCGAAACACTGCACTGCGTCCGTTTTTTCAGATGCGTTTTTTTAATCTGTCATCCAAAAAATTGTTACGCACAGAAACCTTGAACACTGATTCCGATGTGCTCAATTGCTACCTAGGTACCAAGTGGATATGGGCCCAAAATGGGCATCTTATCTTGGGTAAATCCACACCCATCTACTTCCCACATGGGTTGTTGTGAATATTCGAAAACCACAGCTGCATAAAGGGGTGGAGCTGTCCTGCCTCTCTGTCTCCACAGTCTGTGTGTGGTCCACATCCACCTCCTCGTCATCATCATCCACCTGAATATTACTATCTGACCAGTTTAAAGTGAGCTATCTGAGTTTTATGAAATGATTCTGTGTGCCCCGTTCCTCTGTCTTGTTGCGGCTGTGTCCTGCTGCCACATAAAGCCTTCTGACAAATGCGAAAACTCAAAAAATAGCAGAAATAATTTTAAATAACTTAAAAAAGTTTTGGACTCTTTGTGCAAACGTGATTGACACAACGTGAAGTCATATTTATTTTTAGACGTGCAACAATGTCAGACAAAAAAACTGGACTCAGTGTGCAAAGGCTTTAACTCTGGCATGTCTTGTCGTCATCCAAAGAAATCTAATCAACTTTCTAGTAAACGAACACAAAGTGCATCGCTCTTACCCCTCCCACCTTCACTGAAATTTGATCTCCTTTATGTTGCTGGTGCTTGGTGCATGACCTGTTTGACAATAGTGGCTCCAGCAGTCCATTTATAAACATATAAATGTCGATCATGTTGTCATATTGCTTATTACTACCACAATACAGGTTGGATTTAGCGCTGTGATGCCGTCAGCACAGGTTGCTGATGAAGGATACTTTTAATTTGCCAGAATCATAATGACAAATGCCAGTTCAGCCAGTTTACATAAAATCAAACTGGTTTAGGCTTGTACTCTGGACCGCAACTCTAACTTACACATTTTCAATTAATATTGAAGGCGTGATTTTTTTCTATTTTCATTTCCTGTTCATAAATAAGTGGTAAAAAAAAGTCTTAACTTTGGTTTATTGTAGGGCTTTTGTATTTGCACCTTAAATATTGTTTATTGACCATGAAGGCGGGAAGCTACAGGAGCAGGGTGTTGTTTTTATTATAAATGTCAAATAAGAAATATTAATATTCCTTCACGTAAACTGTAGTTACACCTCCACAGCTAGTTAATTCTTTTTCATTCTCTATTTCATTCCCCTCGATGTCCTTCATTTAGAGTCCCGCCTGTTTTGGTTCCAAATTGTCCTTCATGCCAAGCTGGATTTGTGAGCGGTGCTATGCCAGACGCTAAGTAAATGTGTTTTTCAATCTATCTGCTCCCCAACCATCCCACTCTCTTCCTCCTTCTCCCCTCTGCCTCTGGACTCCCTCCAGTCCCCTGTGTTTTTAGGACAATCTCTGCGTCTTCTCATCTCTCGCCTGCCTTCCTACCTGGCTGCCCATTGCCCCTGCCATCATTCCCCCCAGGTCTCGATAAATAACCCTGCACCTCTCTGGCCCTCAGCTCTACTGGCTGTTGCTGGAGCACATTTGTTAAAATATCACCTGCTGTAGAGGGGAAATTGATACTGCTGCAATGTGCTCTGGGCAATAGAGTTTTGTGTTGCGTTAAAATGCCACAACACAGACAGTTGTAGGAAAGTTCAGAATTTTAACAAAAAAAGAAAGAAAAACAACTCTGTTGTTCTTTTCGATCAACGCCTTTTTTTCTTTAAAAGACCAGCTGCTGGTACTTTCTCGTTGAAAAGCTGTAACGAAATGTAGGGTCAGACAGTTAATTACACAACAGACACGAAAACAAACAGCAAGATAATATTTGTTAAAATTCCATTAAATAAAGTGACACACTTAATTCACACAGTCCCCCTGCTCCCAAACAGGAGCTGTTTTTTTATATAGAAACTGAGATTAAATGGTGCCTTTTTTAAACACACACAAAAGAGTCCCACGTCACTGAAGCTAGCTAGTTGGGCTTTGAAAAAAGAAACTTCATTAAAATATGAAAAACTGTTTAGTCTCTTTGGTTCTACTCCATTGCTCCAAAAACAGGCCAGTGATCAGATGAGACATCCCCAGATGACCAGGTAAGAGGAAGAAGCAAAAGTTCCTCTCTGAAATCTGCCATTATCCAGATGGCACCATTAGCGATTAAGCCAGAACATTTCTCCCCTCTTATAATTGACTCCATAGGCTATTAGGCAGGTTGGCACTAGGCTAGGTCCACTGGTGCACACTCCAGATGTTCTCTTTTTGTGTGTGTGTGTGTGTGTGTGTGTGTGCGTGTGCAGCGAGTGAGGGGCGGGGAGAGAGAGAGTTTGGCTGTTGTTGTGGGTGCTTGTGGTGGGTCCAGGGCTGCCTACAGATGGACATAGGGCTGGGTGGGTGCTGAGAATAAGTCACATTCAATTATATCAATGTCTCTATCGGTCTGTCTGTTCTCCGTCTCTCTCTCTCTCCATCTTTCTATCTCCCTGTCTGTCTCTCTTTCTCTCTAGCCTTGGGGGAAGAAAGATTAAAGTGTTCTGTTTTCTGTGCAAGATCTTTGTCTCTGCTTTTTGGGTTTATCTGAAGATTAAATTAGCTCTCATTCGTTGTCTGTCTTTTAGTGTGTGTAAGCAAAGTGATGTTTGGCAGACGTTATTAAGTGCAGTTGCTATTATTAAACTCCAAATAATGCTGAGACTTGATACCAATTTTATTTGTTTGCAAAAGTGCCTTGCCATTTGCTCAGCTAACATCCTGTATATTGTAGTAGTGTATTATCATTTTACAGATGTGAAACGTCCTCGGGAATAGGGCAGATTTTAGAGAACCACTAAGCAGACACTGAATATGTTCGCTGGCCATATTTACAGTACAGTAGATTGACAAACCAATGTCATTAACAGCTTCCTCATGTACCACCGTATCCCAACCGCAACGACAAAGTCTGCGCAGCTTTCTACCAGGCCTTAGAGAGAAGCAGAAGGAGAGGATTTCCAGATCTAGCACTGTAGCAGGCATGAAAAGGCTTTTAAAAAGTGTTTGTATTACATTACTGAATGGACTTTCAGTAATCCTTTTATAGCTAAAAAAAAGAGCTAAAAAGCCATTAATTATTCATCTCCCCATGGCTGGTGGTAAAGAGGAGAGGCGCTCTAGGGTTTCCATCAGCTATTAGTAAACAAATCAATGCTGCAGGCTGAGCTCCTTGTCAGTACAGAGCCATCTGCCCTTTACCATGACTTTCAGGTGGAAGCCAGAAATGGACCTACATGACACATGATACTGCCTCTTGAGGATCAAAGAAGAGGCATGTAAAAAGGAAAATTAAAGTTTGTTTTAACTTCATTCAGTTATTGAGTTTGGAAAACTTACGCAGGAGTCTTAATGCAAAAACTGTCCCTCAGCGAGAGCGACACTTAATTTATTCATGACATCAATCTAATTTGTGAGAACAGTTGTAGTTACATTACTACCCCAGCTGGGATGGTTAGACACATTGTGCCTCTGTGAGCAGACACTCCCAAATTTGTCACGTCCCACCCAACAATAGGTATTTGATGTAATCAAACAGCGCAGTTTGAAGCCCCCTAATCCAATTTCTTTGGCAAGATACATTGTAATTTGGTATCACCGTAATTATGAACTGAATTGTGAACTGTCTGTAAGGGAATTGAATTAGCCGGCAGAAGAAGAGTAATATGATTGGGAACTGGGAGAAATCAATACAGCACTGCTTGTCATCTCAACGTTGACCTGAATCCTGCCTGAATGTGGATCTTTGGGGGATTCTGCTTAATTCAATCTGGTGGAGCTAACACGCTCCCTGTCCCCTCCACATGGTTGACAACAGCTCTGTCTTGATTTAGACTGCCGGGCAGGAGCCCTGCTGGGGAAACATAGCTCTGAGGAAAGTAGCTGCAGCTTGATTTTATCCATCTGATTGTATGAAATTCATGTTAGCCCACATAAAACGCCTCAAACCTCCGCAGCCCCACGTGCCATAGCTACCTATCACCATTATCAAGACAGAAATAAACATACTGTTGAGTGCGGTTCGCTTCCATGTGACAAAGTTTTGAATAATAAAGCCTGCTCAGACAGCTCTCTGATGACACTACACACTACATCACTGCATTTGACAAACAGCCCTTCCATACACTCTCAGCTGTGTTGACAAATGATTCTACAGTGGAGTGTATAGAGATTCACATCCTCATGGGTGCAGCCCACCGGTGATAGCTCCACCCTGATGGAGGTAGTAGCCTGAAGAGAGATGGTTAATGCCGCAACTGCAGCAACCATCGCAGCAGCGGTTCGCTCTGATGGATGAGGGCAGAGAAGCTGGAGCTCGGGGTGAAGTTGTGTCTAGAGATGCTGAATGAAAAAGTCATTGTGTAACTGGCTGATAACTCCAGAATCATAAGCCATTTATCTCTTAACTCCCTGACTTTTATTTTTTCAGCCGTACAGGTATTTTATTTGAATCCCTATCCCTTTTAATCCCCCTTTTCCTTTTTTTTATATTCTTGTATTGTTAATTATGAGGCCTCTGTTCTTCTCTCAGCATTTTTCTTTTTTGAAAAGCTCCATTAGCTGATATTAACCTGTTAGGGATACAGATCTACTGAGAAAAAAAGCCCTCCATTCAGCTGTCTTTGTTTAAGGGAAAATAGCTTGCGTATTGTGTTGTTCTATTGACCGCTTGACATTCCAATACGTTCTACAGCACTCTCCATGGACCCTGATAAGAACTTGATAGCTAGCTAGAGGTGCTCTCCCATTATAGGAGCAGATGGTTTCTTACCATTATTTTATCTTTACAGATAAGATTAAAAAGCCCAGCTTACACTGCACATAGGTAATCAGAGTTGAGAGGAAAGAGCACCTCTAATGCCAAGGAGAGCCCAATGTCAAGAAAATCAATACGTCTGCCCCCTCCCAAAATCAAAGCCCTTTTTTTCCTCCTCCCGGCACAGTTCACTTAGATAAAAGCTCCGTGTGTTGTGTTAAATCAAAGCGGGTGTCACACGGGTGCAAAATGTTTCATTATTTCGTTTCATTCGTGTAATTCATGAAACTCGGCCGCTTTGCCTGCCGCAAACACGTCTGCGCCTGTGTAACACTGGAACATTCTTTCAATTCAGAAGTGTCTTTTATTTGAGTGAGTCAGATTTGATTGTGCACATTGTGTTGTCTGTTAGGGAAGCTCGTAAAGGTTATACAGCCCCGTGAAAGGCTATCTCATTCACCAGCAACAGGGGGGAAAGCATGTCCCCAGAGCCAGGTGTAGAATGGACTCAGGAAACAAATAGCTCTTCCTGTCTTGTTATTGAGGATGCACTGATAAGGTGGGCCAGGGCATGCTGAAGGGTGATTACCAAGGTGTCTTTTAGCAGACTTCTTGGAGATGATCAGCCGTTATACTTATGCATACTCATTGTGCTGCATTGCCATTGTGACCAGCGCCTCACCCTTCAGCTACATCACCTGCTGCACACTGATCCACTGAGCTATGTCTGTGTTGACACCTACTTAATTCCCACGGGTTATTGCAGATCCCTCTCCACTTAAGTGTGTCCGTCTGTGTGTGTATTTGTGTATGCATGTGTGCGGAGGGGAAGCAGAGGGATATCATTGCTAGCCCGGGAGAAGGGGGAAAAGCTATTCAACAGGGGCGCCCACGGTGGCAAAGCCATTTCCAATAATGTCCTCTTTCTGCAACAACAATTGTGTTTAACCCCAATGGCTTCAGCTGCCCACTATTTGTCATCCCACCTCCTCCTCCCTCGCCTCTCTTCATGCCTTCACATACACAGGCTATAGCAAAGAGAGTGTGGTTCATGACCGCATGGTGCATACATCGTCTCACTCGCACCGCTGCTCCCGTTTGAGGAAACAACACGGAAATGGTCAAACTGCCTGCTCTTTGGTGCAGTGTAGCCCCTGGATCAAGTTTTACAGTGTTCAAAGCATTTGATTTGACCTCAGTGAGGTTTGGAAAGTAAAAAAAAAGTCAGATGAAAGGATGATCTTTGAGTTTTCAGAGTTTTGATGTTCTGTGAAAATGAAAGCTCTTTTGTTTACTAACTTTATTTCTGCAAGCTGCACTGGTTTTCCTCTTATTAGGGCATGGATGAAAATGTGAGTTCTGTTATCTGTCTGTAGGGCTGCAACCTGAAAGTTGAAGGTTTGACTCAGAAGTTGGAGACCCCTTAGTCGACTGAGATTCTTCAAGTTGAACAGTTGTTTGTTGTTGTTGTTAAGTAACCAGATTTTGCTGCGGAGTGAGGGCTCCTCCCTTTTACACTGCTCTCCAGTACAGGCAGCTGCAGACCCAGACCAGGGTGATTCTTAGGCTGCTTTCACACCTGCCCTGTTTGGTTCAGTTCCATTGACCCGAAGTTTGTTTGCTCCCTAAGCGCGGTTCGCTTGGGCAGGTGTGAACACTCTGGTGTGGTTTGTTTGTGGTGAGAACGTGTTCCAACCTCGATCTGAACCAACTGCAGTCACATGACACATTGTTTGGGTTAAACATGAGCATGTTACAGTCCTGGAGGATTATTAATTTGCGCCTCGTCCTGTACTGCCTTAATATGCACATTCAGCACATCCAATGCCTCAAAACATTGTTTTCTAGTTGGAGCCGCGCCTCGTTTTCAAACTGTATGGTTTGACTCAAATGAACAATGACAGCAATATAGTCCACGATGAGCAGCGCTAAAATCAACCTGCGTAGTTGTCCCTCCATTGTGACATTAGAAAGTGTCACATTTATCTTGCGAGTGTACTCTTCTTCAATGTTTTGTTTACTTCCTGGATTTTTCCCACATGGAAATTCTGACCAATCAAGAGCAGCTTTCTCGCACAAGGCATTTTATCTGGTCCGTTTGTAAATGCTGCCGTAAGAACATGAAGCAACTCTAGGCAATTAGGCAACTTTGTAGCAACATTAGTCCCTGATTCAGACCAAAGCAAGACAACTCTAGGTCTGAAAGCACCCTGAGTAAGATGGAGGCAGCTCCACAGAGGAGAAAAGGCTTTGCCCTGCCAGGCTCAGAGATAATGTTATCTTCTATGTTCTGCTCAAAAGTGGTGAATTTACAGCTCACAGCAACTTAATATGACAGTCTCTAGCTTTTGTTTGATAGCTAGCATGCGCAAAAAATGTTGCACATTTCTGATCCTGATGTTATCATTAGCATAGTTAGCCTGCATTAGCTCAGAGGGATAGCTTGGCCTCATAAGTACTTTTCATAAATGTTACTGTTGCCCTGAACGTCCCATCGAACCCCGTTTAAACTCTAAATTGGAAAAAAAAAGGAATGAGTTGTCAACTATTCGTATTGAACAGCCAGATCTGAGTCGACTGACATAATTCTAAGTCTGTCCCTCTATATTTCTTTCTTTTATTCTTTTAAGCACATCTCTCTTTCCCCCTCTCTGCACCCCTCTCTAATCTCTCTTCCAGCCCCCACTCCCCGTGTCCCTGTACTGGCGAGCTGCGTGTGGAGGTGATTTATCTGTGGCACTCACTGTGGTCCCAATGCAGTGGCGCACACACACACATACACACACAAACACATGCACCAACACGTGCACAGACATATGAAAGGCACACACAGACCAGGTAAGACTGCAGCTGTGATATATTTTAATTACAGTTTTAGTCAGAAGTAATTAAGGTTTTACATCTAGAGGGACAGCTCAATACCCATCGCCCAACACACACACATGCATATGTGCACAGACATCCACACACACACTGACGCACATACAGGAAACACACACTTTTTCATGTCTTCGTGCCTCAATTTCTGTGAGAAATGTCTTTTTCTGTTTAATGCTTGTCTCTTTATTCTCAGAAAGTTTACAGTTTTGTTTTGTTGTACTGGGAAGAAATTTAAAAAAAAGTTTGAGCACAACAGCGTTTGAACTCTACATCATCACATATTAGTTTATGACAGAGAATGAAATGTAAAGTGATGCTTCAAAAGTGTATCATTTGAAATTTTGGGGTATGATACCTGAGTTTTAGCACAGATCCCAGCTCAATTTCTTTGATACCTGACTTTGATGAGTATAAAAATGTTTTTCAGTTTTGCAATATCAAATAAGAAAACAAACATTTGTGGCCAATTTACAGTACTAGGCACTCGATTCTCCGTGTTGTGATTATAGATGGCATTGGTCAGTACATATTTGATTCCAAGACATATTTATTATGTCATGAGTTGCAGCCTGTAACTCCAGAATTCATAGTCCAGTGTCACGAGTGACTGCACCCCAGCTTTTTAAATTTTTTTTGGCACAACAGGGGTTTTGAATAAGATATGTGGGATTGAAGGAACCATGGTGAGAAGGAGGAGACTGTGCAAAGGGATGAGAAGGTGATTTGTGCAGAAACAGATAGGCTTTGCACTGTAAGCTGAGTTGAAGAGCAGATTTGGAAGCTGTAAGACAGTGTTGTGTTGTCGTGGAGTGCTGACAGGGGCGGCGAGCTGAAAGTGCGCTGAGAATTGAGGAAAAAGAAATGTGTCGGAGTGTGCGTGTATTTATGTGTGTGTATGTGTGTGGCCCTGGGTACTGTATTTGCACTTTTGTGTGTGCACGTGTGTTTGAGAGTGTGTATGTATGGCACAGATGGAAAGACTTCTCAGGGATTACTGTGTAACTGGAAGAGGAGAGAGGTGGTAATTGCATTTTAATTACAGTGTTGATGGTTTTGTGCTCTGCCAGATGGAAGGTTCTTTACAGATATAAGCACAAAATAAATCAGCCCTCTGGAAAATAAATCAGCCCTTAGGTGACTAGTTACCTGCCGAACTGAGTCTCTAACCTTGTCTCGAGTCACAGGTGATGATGATTAGTTTAAGCTAGTTGTTATACAACCTAGACCCCTCACTTAGCACCCTGTGCCCCTCTGCAATTTTGCAATGATGGATATCCATGGTAAAAAAAAAAATCCCTACAAACTAGTGCTGCATGATATTAACAAAACTGACATTTGCCATATTTTCTTTTTTTGGGGTGTATATTGCATTATTAAAAAAAACTGAATTCTTGATGGTTGACTTGATTAGCTCTGTTTGGACAGACTACATCTTTCTATTATTATAGTGATTTTAAAGGAAAATGGCCCCCCTGGTACAATTGCTGGCCCTGCTGGCGAAAATAATTGAAGGCCATATTTTAAGAGGCTGTGGTGTGCTCATTTTCTAACCTAAATAGGTGTTGCTTGTGAAACTAGACAACCTAAGTCACCCAGTGGTATCAACCATTTTTGCGTAGCTTGTCTGAAAGGGGGCTAAGTGATGCTTCAAGGCTAGGCAACATTTTGGTGAGGAAACAGCTGGCATGGAGGTCCTGTGAACTCTCATCTCAAGCTATCTGAATGAAAATGGGTTTTGTGGGTACCCACATGTCTCCCCTAAACTTAAGGCTCGTTCCAAGTATATGTTTTGATCCTTACAATCTATGTACTCCTTCAAATTAAAGCTGTATATTTGTCTTTTTAAGGAAAAAGACAGCCAGTCTATTTGAACGATGAATCACCTAATGTACAGATACATACAGTAAGACATTAAAACAGGGTTGTTGTGAAACTCAAAATGTTAACTGTACCAATATTAGTCTTTGCACATCAGATTATATTAACCTAGAAATTAGAAACTAAAGTATATCAGTATGAGAATTCTTAAGTCTCCATACTGACATACTGTAGTTTGTATACTCTAACAGCATAACTGAAATCCTGAACTTCAGTCATGGCTTTTGAGACCATCTGGCCACCCCTTTGGAAATTTCTGAGGGCACCACTGGCAACTCTGCAGGGAGGAGTGGTAGGAACACATTGTGTTAAAGTCTCATTAAACATGTGCTTTATTTCCTCTGTGCAGCGAACACAAAACCCTGCCCTTTGTACAGCTGTTTTACTGGAACCTGAGCTTATCTAGAAACTTTCTGCTCACTACTGCAGCTTCAGAAAATCATGTGCTTCACTGTGTCCGTGGCTCTTGCTGGTTACAGTATTTTTCCATACATACACACGCAGGAGCGTCTCAATTCTCCATAACAAACACTGCCAGATTAGGTGGCACACATACATACCCTGTCTTAAAGGGGAAGGATTTGCTTGTAATATTAATTATGAAAAATGAGAATACTGTGAGTTTATCATTTGTATCATGCAGCAAAAAAGTTGCAGCATGTTTGAGTTAATTTGTGTTAATTTGTGTTACTTAACATTAAAGTAAATGTGGACATCCCAGTGTCGATGCTGAAGTGATATATTATGCAGCCCTTTTACAAACCTTACAACATCTGACATCTTTAAAGCCAGCAGACTTGCCTGGTATTCACTGGATGACTACAAGATACCCACAGTACCATCCAAAATATATATTTTATATCATCAGTGGCTTTTTGAACATCTGCTCTCCTGTCACAACACTGACCACATCAACATTTACATATTTTTGTCTCTGCTGTCACATTACTAGCGTGGTAATGCTGCTTTTCACTGATAGAGGCTTGTTTTATGATTCTCTAGCAAGTTTCTCGGGGCCTCATGTTTATACTTAATAATAGCGGCAAGACATTTTGCTTTCACTTGCACTGGATGAGCTCCCACAGCGGCTTTATGAGAGTGACCTTTGGCAGCTTTGCTCATTGAGATCAGTGTGCCAGTCCTGAACTCAAGCTCTCACCTTCCCAGCTTAATGAACCAAACATGGCTGCGATATAATAGCTGGAGTCAGCAATTTTAGAAGTCCTTCTTACTATCAGGGTCATTTGTTTTTTATAATTTTGACTTTTCACCATGAAGTTACACTGATGTTGCATTTACATTACTGTATAATAGCGTAATGAGTTGTGGAAACTTCAATTTAGGAGATGAACATTTAAAGAGGGCGTCAAAAACCTAGAGGAGCAGTAATGTTGTTCAATTCAATTTAATCCAGTTTCATTTATAAAGTCCAATACCACAAATCACAATTTGTCTCAGAGGGCTTTACAGCATACGACATCCCTCTGTTCTTGGACCCTCACACCAGATGAGGAAAAACTCCCCCAAAAAACCCTTTAATGGGGAAAAAATGGTAGAAACCTCAGGAAGAGCAACCGAGGAGGGATCCCTCTTCCAGGATGGACAGATCAACATAACAAATTTACTATAATCCATATGACAAAAGTAAACAAAAAGAGAGACAGCAAGAGATGCAGGACAAATACTAATGACAATAGCTAAGATAACATTGATTTTAGTAATAATATAAGAGTTAGTAATATGCAGTAATAGGACATGAATGTTAGCAAGTGAAGAAGAACCAACTTTTGAGAAACTGAGAGAAGGAGAGAGGGGGCTCAGTGTGTCATAGAAGGTCCCCCTGCAGACTAGGACTATATCAGCCTAACTAGGGGCTGGTCCAAGCAAGCCAGAGCCAGCCCTAACTATAGCTGTATCAAAAAGGAAAGTCTTAAAACTACTTTTATATGTTGTGTCTGCCTCTCGGACGGAAACAGGAAGATGGTTGTGAATCTAAATTTTTATTCTTTGCTTGAAACAGGTGTTGATACGTGATTTCAAAGCCTGGTGATATTTTGTGTGAAATCTAAACTTTGATAATGATAACGATATGAAAAATACACAAAAGTATCTAATTCTAGTATAGTTTGAGGTCAGATGAAAGAGATAGCAGAAATTTTAAGTCAACTTTGGTTCTCCTGATCAAGGTGAGTCCCCCAGCTGTGTGCTTGGTGACAAGATGACCCTTGCAGGGCTGTGAATCTGACACAACCAACAGTCCTGTGGCTTTTTGACCTGTGGCTGTTCCTCACTTTCTCTCCCTCTCTCTGTTTCTCTGTGCCTCTCTCGCGCTCCCTCTCTTTTGCTTCTTTGCTCCTTACAAACTGTCTGAGGGAGATAAGGCAGGCCTGATAAGCTGACTTCCGTCAAAATGCTCCCCCATCTGTGCAGACCTGCACCTCAGAGGAGAAGATGTATTTATATATCATATGCCCACATGCCTGCTGCAGGCATGATAGCAACCTAATGGGTTTATGATACAGGGGGAAGCAAACGCCTGCTGTCTTTACCTTTCAGACTAATATCGGGAAATGCAACAAGGGCTAGGAAGTGCGAATGGGGGGATTGTTGGGTGGGGAGGCATTAATGTGGTTTCACCAGCTTATCCAGAGCTGGTGGCTATTTCATCCTTCCTCAATTGGCCCTCAAAGGTCATTTCAATCTTAAGACCAGAGTTTATCGGATTTTTTTCAGCCATTAACGTAAATATTAAATATGCAGCTACTTTTAACCTTTTAATTAACATTATTCGGGAACACTTCCTTCAGAAGTCGGCTTCACTGTGGCTACAAGTGCATACGGCAGGTAACAGAAGTTGGCATGCTTAATTGTGTTGGTGTATGGGTCATTTTAATAAATTTACCAATTATAGCAGCATCCATATTTTTACCCAGCCACAGCCAAAATTATTGCTGTTGTGATATTTTTTCGAGCACATTACAGTGTTGCGCTTCACACAATGTAGAAACCATCAAGGGTAATTTGCTGAGAAATTACCAGTGTTGCTTGTAATATAAGCGAAGCAGCACAATTTAAAAACACAATGACACCTCAGACAAAATGTTCCCAGACTTAAATCCACTGACTGTACAGATTTGCAAGGCTTAGAAAAGGCAGTAATAAACCAGGCTGGCACAGAATAATGTTCCCTAAATGTGCAGCCATTTATTCCTCACTGTTATGAATTAGTTAAACCAATGTGATTGTGGCAGAATTATGTTCAGATGCAATACATAAACAGAGGAAGATATAAACCATTGCATACACACGTGTTAATTTATGATTGTACCTGTGTCAACGTGAGCAGAAGTAAAGACTTTTCTGTGCGGGAGACATGTTCATCTTAGCAATAAGCATGTAACAATGATAAAAAGTGTATTTTTTTGTTATTCAGCTGAATATGTTTGCAGTACGGGTTGTAAATCAAAACTCTTCCTTCTATATTTCTGTCATGTGGCAGGGAGAGTGTGTATTTAGTGGGATTAGAGCTGCTGGTCTATTCGTGTGGTGTCTGCTAACACACGTAGCTCAGTCTAATCTGCTTACTATTGACTGGAAGTCCAATAATCCCTTTATGGTAGAGAGGAAACATTACATGGAATGCTGCTGCAGCATGGGGTGAACTAACCAGTTGCCTAGCTTATCAGTGGGTGGCAATGCTAGCTGTCTGTGGAAGCAGCTCACATCAAGTTGAATGTTAGAACATCAGTCAGTGTCTAATAATCGAATTAAGAAAACGGGAGTGATGGCATAAAGAGAGGTAGTATTAGTCACTCCTTACCGACTGTGACTGTGTTAACCTGTACACTTATCATGAGGTAAACTGGTATACAAAGGACAGTCAGTATTAAATGCATGTAATTTATATTTAATTTATATTTACAAGACATTTTGCTGGTGAAGTACGTGGTAAAGCAGAATGAGGTGTCTTGATGTAGGAAAATTACAGAAGAGGCAGAGGTAAAGGTGTTCTCTATAGGCTATTCCTTGAAGCTTTACTGTCCACATTACTTGTAGCTGTTTAGACTTCTCTGCTTGCTTGCTAACTATTCATGCACTTTCAGTCACACAGAGTTTAAGTTACAGCTTACTAACTTACCAAGACTGACATGTTGAGCATGTTCCATTTATATATGGTTACATTTAAACAGTAGATATTTTATTATATATAGCAAACTTACTGTCATAGTTTCTTTATTGGTCCTCTTAAATTTTTTTGTCTTTATAACGTACACAAAATGGAGAGAGATTGTCATGATTAGTCATGTTGAACTTGATATATAGCAAGGATCACTGCAGGCTAAAGTTTTCCACAGAATAATCCAGTTTGACTTTCAATAACAGTAACAGTAAACACTCCTGCTGTTATAAATAATTCAGTTATTGTATCTTGTGCTGGTCGAGATGTAATTGAGATGGCCCGGTCAGTTTTAATTTGAAAATATGCATATCCCAGAGTTTCATAAAACTTTGATCAGAAGAAGATGATCATTAATGAGATAAGTGACCAAAGGGCAAACAATTTAAAAACCTGATTTCATTATGGACTGATGGTCCACCATGAGTTTGATGAACATATTTTTATAACTAGATGTTCAATGCAGTGTGTGTGTTCTGCAGTCAGTGTGTTGCGTTTAACAAGGATGCAACTGAGCAGTTCACTGGGTTGGATACACATGAAGCTATATGCTCTCGTAGGAGCTTTGAGACCGAGTGGCGTTCATTATGAGTAAAATGGCTCCTTGCAGACATATTAGTATTTGAGAATCTACAAAATGATGGCCTCTTGTGTGCACACACTCTCTCCTTCTTCCTCTCTTGCCTTCTTTTTGTCACTTTCTATGTTATACACATCAACACACTATGTGCACACTCTTTTGTGTGTGCACACACACACACAAAACACACTTGCATCCCTTGTCTCTGATGTGCCAGCGGTTGTTGATAATGAGATTCCTACAGGATGGGAAACTCCAGGGAGACTGACTGACGGCCCACTTTAAACACTGCAGTCTCCCTCTCCCTTTTCTGTCCCCTGAGACACAGCGGATGAAAGTAGAATGGGAAGGACAGTAAAAACATACTGTATCACACACAGGCACACACACACATTGGAAATATAGTGAGAAATATGAGGGGTTTTGCTGAAAAACATCAGGGTGAGCAAGTGTTTTATACGACACTGATTTGTTACTGTAGTGAGATAATCATTGATAAAGAAAGCCTCCTAAAGGTTACGATATTCAGAGTGATGGTTTCAGCAGTGTAACAGACTGTCTGAAAGGACTGTGTGTATTGTTAAGAGCACATGGATGTGTGCATATTTATTTGGACATTCATATGCATGCCTCTGTTCACATGTGTATACATCTGTCTGGATGTGTCTGATCTATTGTGTCTGTGACGGGGCCCCAGTGAGGAAGAGGATAATTACGTGCCTTTTGCTGTCATGTCAGGTTGTCTCCTCATAGTTATGCACACGCTTCCTGAGGGCTCTGAGGCCCTGTAACATATACAGTATATCTCTCACATACACAGGTTTGATGAAGTACCTGGTGCCACAGAGGACAAACAGAACTAATTTCCTGTCACTGCCTTTGGACCTCATCTCTATTCTCATTTCCTCCCTTTGCTCAGAATACAATAATGCCACTTTATGGTGCATCCAGAGACGCACGTTGTTGCGTAATGTATTTTTGCTCACAGGTTCTTTTCAGAGAGTGGCACTTATCCAACTTTCAATAATATATTTTCACAATATGAAAAAGGTGGTGGCAGAATTTACAGATTGTCACTAAACTGTAAACAGACGTAGCATGTACATACTCTGAATGAGGACCAAGGTATATGTAAGCAGAGAAAAGGTATGTGATGTCACTTCACATCACATACATTGCGGGGGGTGCTAGCGATCTTTTCCTTTTCTTTTTTTTGTTCTCTGAAGTCGGAGGTTTTGTCTCAGCAGCAATTCATGTATAGATATTAATGCACCAGCTGAGTAACTGATCAGTCGTTCTGATCCGAGCTCAACTGATTAGATTAATGGATGAGAGGAGCAGCTGCTGCAGTGGTGAGTTCTACTTTTATTGCACCTTGTTTTCTGCTGCCCGGACTGTGCCCAGAGTATGATCTGTGCTCTCGACAGTGTGGATCAATGAGTAACTGAACTGTGTACCATACTAAATATACCAACAGTGCTCCCCACCAAAAGGTCCAGCTCTGACAATGCAAAATCAATATGTTGTGGCAGATGTTGTTATTTGTGACAGGTCACCACAAATAACTGAATGTGTGGGAAACCCTACATATTTAGGGATACTTTGCAGATTTTGAACCAGCTTTGTATGATAACAATGTCAAAGGGCCGTACACATGCCACAGTTTTTGCACCCTTGTTTTCATTGTTTTCAATGTAGATGCGCAGCAGGCTTGCTCAAATGCCAGAGTGACCCCATTGTGGTGCGCACGTGTTCCTGAACGCCCCATTTTTTAGGGCTCTGTGCTCTGAGATAAACAAAGTTCAACTTTTGGAACGCAGCAGCGCGCACCGCATATCATGTGATGAGGAACAACCAATCACCTTACAAGTCCACTGGATTACTTTTTTCACGTCCTCCAATGGATTTTCACCAGCTCTAGGGCTGTAGCTTTAACTACAGAATGTACTTCCTCTGTGTTTGTACACCTTCAACACATAGAGAGTATAGAAGCAGATTAAGAGGGAGACCCGCCCCTCTTTCTCTCTCTCAAACTCAGATCAAACAGTAAAACTAAGCAGTGCTGATCAGATATAAAATAAGATTCTTTTACTGCCACGCCTATTTCTCACTTTAAATGTTTTCTGAAATCTATTGTAGCTTACTGTTCAGCAGTAATTTGAGATAGTTTGTCACCAGCCCTGTCGCCATATTGTTTCCTGTGGAAAAACAGCCAAGCTCGATTATGTCACCCACCAGTGGAAGCATTTATTGGTATGTGTGGCACAGTGCATTCTGATCATTGAAAGTTTTTTACCTCTTGAGCAAAAGCAGATGACACATCCTTTTTCTTAGTTTTCTCTGGTCATTTAGCACCAATTTTAAAAGTATTTGTGTCATGACGTCAGCATAGACAGCCAAGTTTTATGGATAGACCATCTTTGAAGCAGTGAAATATGCTTTGTGAATATATATTTTATACATTTTTTTGTTTGCAGGATTACATTATTTTGTGGTTTTTGAATTGAAGGTCTCCAGTGGTCAGGAAACCTTCAAGACAATGACAGAGAAAGTCGAAACAGAAAGTCTACTATTGAAATCAGTCTATTTTTAAAGTCAGTAATTCCTCTGAGATATCCTTGTCTTTTGAATGACATTACAATCCACATCTGAGCTCACTACAAGCCATGTGCCATGGTGAATTTGGAGAGCCGCTAGTCTTGCCAGCCAGGCCCTCTTCAACAAGGACAGTGACATTCGGCAAAGCTGTTTGTTGGCCCACCAAACACACATACTGTTCAACTCATTGTGTAAATCTCTCCTGAAATTCAAAGTACAGAGGAGTTGTTCAACTTTTGCATTGTTGGCAGATGCCAAAGCTTTCTGTCAGTTCAGGCCTCATCAGACAGGGGAGTTAGGGTAACATAAGATGATTGGCTGATTGGTGCTTTCCTCAGTTTTAAGTCATATTCCCAGTGCGAGGTGTGCAGTCTGAAGTAATAATCCTGTCTAAATGGAAAACATGGCTTGGTCATAATCCAGCTGCCTCTCTGTTCCCTGAGTGTCTTCGTTAAACAATCTACCACGGTAATGAAGTGCTAATCTGCTCAGCTCTTTACACAAAGCATCTGCATGTCTCCTAGAGGCAGAACAGGTACACAGTGGAGTGCTCTTCTTTTTGTTTGCTTGTTGCATTTCAAGAGAAAAGGCACTCAAATGCACAGGGCAGGAATAAAAGCAGCTGTAATCACAAACCAAGGACAACTTTGATGGCCATAGGTTTTGAATTAGAAAGTAACGGCTGCTTGACATTTGTACATGGTGTGCGCTCGCTTAAAGAAAGACCTGCTTCCTTGCCTGTGTCTGCTGTAGTCATATTTTAGGCCAGTGTTAGCCTGTAAACCCTGATAGCATTGCCTACTTTTTAATAGAACATTCTATCTATCAACAGCTTTTCCAATCATGTTTCCGCAGCAACACATACATTTCATATTAGGCTGCTGTGCACCGTAATCTGTGGCATTAGCGGTCTAACTATATTAATCCATTTGCACTTTCCCCTGTTGATTAGAGCGCATGTGAAATGTGACGGTTGTTGGCTGGTATAGGGCAGCAGTTGCCTGAGGTGGCAGCGGGAGCGGGAGGTTTCATACCCAGCCACGTCCACATTCAGATCATGATTTATTACCCCCTTACCACACACACTCACAAACACAGTGGCGCTTGTGCACAACCAAACCTTTAGCAACAAAGATATTGACACAAGCTAAAACACACACACTCACACAATGTCTGGCATTTAGGAGAACACACAAAAAACACCAACGGCTGGAATAGAATATGACACCAACGAGTGTGCAATGCATGAATCCATATGCTCAAATGTGAGCTGTCACATTTGGGCATTTGTGTGTGCACTATAATTAATCACAATCTGAATGTGTGTATTCATGTGTGAGTGAACTTCAGTTTATGATTCAAAGTGAGATTTTATTATATTTTCGCTGCCAAGCAACCCAAACTGCCATATGTGGCTCTGCAGTACAGTATAGTGGTTGCACTTTATGACGGTAGAGCTCTGTAGCAGATTAAAATATTTTGCTGATGAGGAAAACAAACAGAAGAGAAATACGGAAGTTATTAAATTGTGACACTCCTCAAAGACGCTTGTCTCATTTTTTTTTACAACTTCACGTCTGAGCACAGCGTGGGTGCATTATAGTCGAGTGTGTCTGTTGGCATCGGTGTGAGTGTGTGTGCGGGGGGGTGCATGTGAGTCTGTGTAAGCAGTAAGTGTTCATGAGTGCGCCAATGTCACTGTGCACACTTTAATATCCCAGCAGAAAAAGCTGATAAGAGAGCAGAGAGAACGGCGGAGAGAGATCAAAAATCCCATACAGTGGAGAGCACTAGTCCATTGCAAGTGTGGCAGAGGTCACAGTCAATTTCAAAAGGAGCAGGTCTTGTATATTAGTGTCTGGAGAGATGGGAGACCCTCCTGCTCTCTATCATAAAGGGCCCGTGCCAGAGCAGGGCCAGATGTGATCAACATGGACCTTGTGGAAATCCCTCCTGAGCTTAACTGTCTTATTGAGGGGCTGCAAGAACAATAGCAGCAGAACATGCAGACCAAGGCCTGGGGTTTCTAATCATTATTTACAAACCCACAGGAATCCCTTTCATAAGCTCACAATAGAAGAACTGGCTTTATCCAGACCTCAACATTACACTGAACAGGTGTAATAACATATAGTGCTATATAGCAAACATAACACTGTATTTCTCTCAGCTCGTCAAACCGACAAGATCAACCCTACAGAGATCGAAAAAGTAGCTGCAGAGTTATTTCAGAATAAACTGCACTGGTAATGTTGAGTGTAATGAAGGAATATATCTCCCAATGCATCTGTATGGCTCTTTATGTGCTTTTAATAGTGGAGTTCTTTGGCTAAAGGTGTATAAGCTATATTAGTCTGAGGCTTCACAGATACTTGGTATAGTCTGAGGAATTCGCTATAGGTTTTAGTCTCTTTAGGGGATATTTTGGAAAACGATAGAAAGATAAAATAACACTAAAACTATCCTTTAACATTATTTAATAGTTGTTCTTGCAAATAATATTTATTCAAGACAGCCACATCATTTAAAGCTCATGGTAATAATGACAACGGTAAGTCAGGTCTGACAATGTTAAAGTTAACGATATCTGACATCCCCTAAATTAGAAAGTTGACAGCTGTCCACTCTAGCTGGTTGAACTGATGTTAATTTCATTGACAAGACAAGCTACTTCACAGCCACAAATCACAGTAATCCATTCTGGGTTACAGAAGTAGGAGGACTTATTTTGGGTGGCTGTGATTCGGAAAGTAAAAGACACTTTATATATATGTGTGTTCATTTTATGCATTCCCACAGCTCACATAAACATCAGACTCTTCCAGTTAGACCATTATGAAAACAGTGAGCAATAATTAAAGTGGTTTACTGAAGAAAAGTCAAAGGTACAAGACAGTGGAGCCTTGGCCTCTTGAGGATGATCAATCCAGTGACCAATCAGAAGGTAGCATAAAGAAATGAGATGAAAGGGTTCAGTGGGGTGGGGTGGGGTGTGGTAATGGTGTTTATTGCAGTCTGACAGATCGTCTTGTGGGCGATGCATTAGTCATGGTGCCTCATGGATTGGCTGCCAAGATTTGCTTTTGGCTCCAGCTCCAACTTATCCACCTATGTGCAGTTGTTTGCTTTGGTATTACTTTAGAATAATTACACGAGGCTGGCAGAGCATATATTTATTTATGTTGTCTTTGTGAAGCCTTTTGGTGCATGCACTGTGATGTTCTTATGCTACGGTGAAACGTGACTGAAATATAAGTGCTAATTTGCACACATAAGCTAAATTGATTTAGTGGCATATTTACCTTCATGTTAGGGCTGTTATTTGTGGGAGGCTTGCTGCCGGCTAGCCGAAAAATTTAGGAATTTTAAAGTGGAAAAAGACATGTTTTTTGCTTTAAATAGAATTATGAAGTAAATGTTGTAAATGTAAATGACTCTTCGCAAAGCCCCGCCCCTTTGTGATGGTCCAACAAGCTGTCAGAGTAAGCATGGGGCCCACACTGTAACTAACTGCACTCCCTGAAGAAATATGATCATATTTTTGGAAAAATTAAGTAGTGATTCCAGAGAGAAGAAGGTCTACAAAATGTGTTTGAAGAATTCATCCAGGATGTCAAACTGACTCAAGAGCAACAACAGGTTAAAAAGATAAAGATAGTAGCTAGCTAGCTAACCCTACACTTTTCAGGGTTTGATTTTGGTTTTGAAACAGCTGAGAAACGTATATCTTTTTCCAACCTGAGTCATTAATACACGATGTGCCCCAGGCACAACATTTAGCTCCAAATCCACAAAACCAGCCTGAAAATCAATCTGAAATAATTGCATTAGAGTCACTGGCTGTGTTTTTGTCGGACCCTGGTCTGAGCCGATCTGATGCTGTGTTATGATTGGCCAGTCTGCATCTGGGGGCGGGACTTAGCAAAGGGTCAATTGCTATAGAATAATGATATAATTGGCATTTAGATTGGTTCCCTATAAGCTGCTACTGCTACTGGGTGTGATCTCCCGGGAAAATGAAGGCTTGATTAACAGCACAAAGAAAGTGCGGCAACCGTTGCTCAACCTAAACAAAAAGAAGGTAACACTTTTGTTTTTCCTGGTAAGTATACCCAGTCATCAAAGAGAGTCAGTACCACCCCTTTGCACTTACTATCCCCTGTAGCAGAGATGGTGGCTAGTGGAACAGCTGGAGTAACTGTGGAAGACAAATTACTGTGTGTCCTGTGTTGTTGGTAGATGAAATAAATTGAATTTTTTTAATAAAAAAAGTATTCCATATATACATATAAATAAATAAATAACAGCCTCTCCAGGAGGCATTGCATCTTTATACAATTATGTCAAAAGGATAAAAACAATAAATCCCAAGAGCTTATTCCCACTGTGACCCTTAGGGTGTAGGGTGTAGTTGCGAGGCTCAGAGATAAACAGAAAGCGAAAGAAAGTGCCAACAAAAATACCACTTGGAAAATCCCACTGGCTGGGGCAAAGATTTCGGTTTCAGCTTTAGGTAGAAAAAAAATGTAGATGTTTGCCGATGCCAAGCTTAGTAACCCATAAATGACTCAGCTTTTCACTAGTGTTCTTCGGTTGGTAACTCACATGCCTTACTTAGCAGCCCACTGGTTTGATAATTGACTCTTCTCTCTCCGCTTCTCCTCTCCTCATACATCTTTCTTGGTTAAACCACCACCTGTCTAAATTCGGCCTTCCTCTGTAACCTCAGAGCCTTTTTTCCTCTTACACCTCACCCACAGTAAAACAGGCTCTGGAGAGTCGCCTCTGAAGCTGAGTGGCTACTTGACACTTGTGGGAGCAGGTGTTTGACATTGTGACGACCGCAAACCTAAATCCAAAGTCACCATAGCCCACAGTAGTGAGAGTGCTATCTAGTTGTCAGTCAGTGCTGTGGTGCAGGCAGGCTAGCAGTCAGTGGTAATTGATGTGAGTAGAGTTGACATCCTGGGCAGAGCGCTTCAGGTTGGTCTCCGACTGGGACCGAGCAGCCCATCATTGCCAGTTATTAAGCAGCTTGCGCTCTGCTGCACTCACTCAGAGGGGAACAGCCTGTCTCTGGGTGTTTACATATGAATGTGTGTATGTGAGGGGGTGGGACAGTGGCGTGGTTGGCATGTACAGCGAGTGTGTGGGTGTGTTAGCAGGACAGGAAGGAGGCAGAGCACCAGGCCTGAATAGTTTCTTGAAGCCATTGAATTCAGACCAGAACACAGAGCAGTCAGCTGTGCCTAAATTCCAACCCCCCCCCCTGTTTAGGTTAATCAATAGTTTTTAACTGCTACATATCTGCTCTTTATCTTTGTGATACTTGACTGACAGTTGGCCCTGTCAAGTTGTAAGGTCACACAGTGTTCACAGAAGGAGGCTGCTCCAGACTTTATGCTTGATTGGCTCCCTCTACAGTTTGTGTCTCTGCTTTTCTGGCTGGCTTGTTGGCCAGTTGGCCCACTTGTTAGCTGACTTGATATTGTTGGCTTGCGTGCTGTACGCTGCTCTGTTAATGTCCTGATAAAGCTATCTGTGTTCTGCAATGTGCTGGGACATCTGCCCTCTGCTGAGCCTGTGTTGCCGCTGCTGTTGCTGCTACTGCACTTTAACTGCTTTTATTTTACAGCTTTTAAAACGGCTGCATTCATTTAGAGGAAAACAGTCTGCCTCTTGATGTTTACATATTTGTTGGTGTGGGACCTGCTGTGATCATTATTGCATCAGTGTGAAACTCATTTTAGTTCTACTTTATTTTCCTTTGTATGGTGTTTCAGGATTCACTTTATTTTCAGTTTAGTGTCAGTTTAAATTTTGAGCTATTTACCACTTATCATAGTGTATTCCTCAGAAGGTTTTATTTTGGCAACCAACTGTATGTAATGACAGTGTCATTTTTAGCTCAATTTTGGGGAAAAGTAACAATACACCTCACAGGGCTTTTTCAGTTTTGTGTCAAGCTTGCCTCATAACATTCAGTGGAAAGTACTTCATATAATGTGGTGGACACCCCTGATTCAACAAGCAATCAGCAGTGCTCCTCTCCTCTCCTTTGTTGATTACTATGGCCACCACATCTTTATTGAAGAAGAGTTTACAGTTTGTTAACTGTCTGCTTTTTACACATCCATGCTAGATGTGATGATATTTTTATTTTCAGCATCCCTATGTGTCATTTTAAAAAATCAAGTTTAGATACATTTTGCATGTAGTTTGCTATGGTTTGTCCGTCAGTAAACATTGATACTGCTTCCTGCAGTGGTCCCACAAACTTTCCTCAGGTTTGCCACATTCAACAACCTACTGAGCCAACACGAAGTGCCAAAAACTGCACTTCCTTGAATGGCCACTTGAGACTGCCTCTAAGAGCTAGTCAGTTCCCCATAGACCTCCATGTTAAAATGCCCAACTTACAGCTGCAGCAGAAATAAACATGTTTACAGCCTGGTCCCAAAAAACAGTTTGTTTTCTATAGCTAATTTACCCATTCATGACAACCATATGAGAGGTGGATGTTTATGTAACTCACACATTTAAATGTTATTAAGGCTTAAAGTTGTACATAATTAAGGGTGTGGCCTCTTCATGTAACAGGCAGGCGCTGTCTGTTGACAAGTCACTACCATGGCATCAACCTTGGTTAGTTAATGTTGCCTTGGCGTAACCCCAGATTCACATCAACAGAGTGTAGGCGTAGTAGGTGTGTCGCTATTTCAGTGTGTTTTCAATTCATGAAAGTTGATCATAATGTTTTGGTCATCCAAAAACATGTTGTTCAACAATTTGTTATATTAAAAGACCCTTAAAGGAGTCAGATGTTCAGTGTTTCTAGTCAGTATATGGTTTTGAGCAAATTTTTTGCTAGCAAAAATTAGCATTAGCCTTATCACAGTTAACAATAGCTGCAAATGCACCATGCTAATTAAGCTAGCAGCTACTATTGGGGCTAGCTCTAACCTCTTGTCCAAATATGGTCCCTTCTGGCTCCGAAAATGGTGACCACCAAATCTTTTAGTCTAATAAATATGTGGAAAAAAAACATCTCTGTTAAATACCACAATAATATAAACACAAGCAAAATAACAGTCACTACCTTATATTCTTTTTGGCCGAATTGGCTACCTGGCCCACTGGCAATTATGGCTCACTGCTGCGGGTGTCTGCTTTGTGATAACGTTAGCTGCTGTTAGCTCCTGAACAACGGGCTAAAGCCACTCAGTGGCTCTCGTTCCCTGGTTTGGAGGGCTATACGCCGGGACTGTGTGCTACTGATTTAGCTGCTAAGGAAAGTCTGACCCTGCACAGCAGCTCGTGCTACGGCATGGGGGTCCTGTATGTTACTGTGCTACTGGGTTAGCTGCTAAATATAGTCTGTAACTGCGTGGTAGCTCATTCTTTGGCTCGTTGTGTTTTTATTCCCCACTGTCTCTCACCATAGCCCTCATAATTGGCTCCAAACACCAGACCTGTAGGTTATCGAAGGACCCTCTATTTCTACTCTGGTAATGCAGATTCTAACCATCTTGCAGTGAGCTAGCTTAGCGTAGCATGCCCCCAGCATGTCTCATTGGAGTAGAATGTTTTGGTTTGGGGATGTGACAGACAGACAGCATGTTGCCTGTTCTGTCTTTTGGGCTGCCTTGTTGAGCACAGTGAGAACATTATATTGAACACAGTTTAACCTGTACTGTAAATTTCATTTTCCAAATGTAATAGGACAGGTCAACAGATTTTTGGGTTTGTAATGTGTACTTTACTGAAAGCTTTGTATTGAAAGGTTCAGTACAAATATGTGTATTGTTAGCCCAGATGGTAACCTGGAATAAATGATGAACTGAAAAGATTTTGATCATCAAAGGTCAAGGTCACTGTGACCTTGCATCTGTTTCATTCTTGTCAATGTGTTATCTCAAGAACACCCTCAAAGACTTTGACTTTATTCAAACTTCTACAATATTGTCCACTTTATGTCACGGATGAATTCATTACAATTTGGTCGTCCAAGGTCAAGGTTACTGTGACCCTGTCTGGTGCATTCTTGGAAACGCAATATCTCAAGAACAACGTGAAGGAATTTCTTCAGTTTTGGCACAAACGTCCACTTGGACTTTTGAATGAACTCATTTGAATTTGGTGGTCGAAACTAAGATTTGAAGGTCACTGTGACCTCACAAAACATGTCTTTGGCCATAACTTAAGAACTCATACCCTAATTATGACAACATTTCAAAGAAATGTCTAACAGGATATAAGAATATAGTGATTCAATTTTCGATTTTCTATACTTCACAGTGACATTATGATGTTGATGTCAAATAATAAATTGGTGACACTAACCTTGGGTGCCCACCTGACAACTGCTGTTTATGTAGATCGTCTGTGCTGCCAGGGGAGATGTGTGTGAAGCATCCATGTTTTCACAGACATGGATGTTAATTATAAGAGCAACTTGATTGGTTCCCAGAGGCACATTAATTATTAGAAACATTTGATTTTAATATAAAAAGAAACCAAAGAAGAAAGTTAAGTACAATGTAACTGGTTCTCCTCTTACCCAAACTTTTGTCTCACACTTTAGTGAGGGTGTTGCCCTTCCCTGTCTGAATGCTACGTCTTGTCTCTGCAGTCTCTTCATTGGAATAGGGTTCAGAAGTGTCTCTCCAAAGCAACACGTCTCTGTGTGTGAACACCGCCATAAATAGCAGGAGTTATCACAAGTGCTGCAAAGAATTTCCCTTTATTTGTATGAAGAGTTTATTACAGTAAAAGCCATAGCTTCAGTTCTAAACTGCCAAAAATGAGACAGTTGTTAGATGTTAAGTTAGTTGTAGTGTCTTTTGTACAGACACGCTCTGAATGAGGGTCCACTGATGCATACAAAACTGTTTTTGACTGCTTTAGGCAGCTTTACAGAAATTACATTTTGATAAAAAATATGTATTAGCATGAGGAGAATAAATGAGAATAAAAGCACTTTGGAAGAATAATGTATTGGGCATGTAGTCTGAAGTTTTAGTTTTGCCTCTGCTGTATTGATTTACATAGGAAGCAGCATGGTATAAAGTTGAATCATTTTATCCAGTCTATATCCATCCTTTGATTTGTTTTCTTTTTAGGCCTGCAACAGCACACTGAACCACACTGAGCTGTCCATGGTTCTGAAACTTCAGCCTCTCTCCCACTGTCATTGCTCAATAACAAGGGCTTCCCTGTGTTGCTCCCCACACCCACGACAGATCGCAATCCTAACCTTATGAATATTTACACAGGCTTTGCCATACAGTAGGGAAGCCCAGGAATCCTTCATGAATATTGATGAAGGGTCCCTCATGAGCCTCTCAAATCTCCACATCGCTTTGGTGCCCTATATTTAAAACTCCCTCCTGTGTCAGTGGGCTACATGAACCTATAGCGAGGGTCTAGTATTCATGAGGTTTATAACAGCAGGTGGGAAAAGCCACTTAATGCATGCTGACTCTGTACAGTGGATTAGGTGGTTTTAATATTCAGGTCCAGTCTTGGCCTGAGTTTGCCCTTTGAACTGTCCAAGGCACTAAAATGCGGGCCCAAGCTTGTCTACCAGGGGAATGGCGAGCACCCCCTGATGAATATTGCGATGGTCTTTCCCATTGTAAATCACAGCACACTCAGTGAATATTAATGCTGGCATCTCCATTAGCTTGAGGAAATATTCATGGCTTTTCCAGTGCTCTGAGGCACCCCAAAGAGTCAGTGAGTAATATGATCTGCTGCTAACACCTGTCCACATGGCTCCTCTATTTATGTGCTGAGATTAGCCCTACGTTGCGTAGCCTCAATCTACATCAAATAAGCAGGGGAATATGTCATCAGTTTTGCAGTGGTTGAAGTAGTATAGACCAAAAATAGCACTTCAGATGAGCATGTACACACACATACATACACAAACAGTGCATCTGGTGCTGACAGATCCAGTGGCTCATCTAGGCCTGGTGGAGTGTGAAGAGCCACCTCTCTGTCTCAGAGAGACGCAGGCTGCTGTGGTCTGGGTCTTGGCTGTGGATCCCAGACGCTGCTCCAAATCCTGTCAGTCAGCCTCTGCTGTCCTCCATGGTTGAGAGAGGCAGGACAGCAGAGCAGATTTCTCTGTGTTTTTCTACACTGGCGAAGGCAGCGCCTGCCAACACACATCAGCACAGCCGCACCTGAAGGCAGTTGACTCCCTTTTCATTACTGCGAGCCGAACAGCTTTTTTTGGGGGGGAAGGATATGTTTTTGTGTGTGCGTGTGTTTGCACATTGGGGAACAGGCTGTTATCAAAGGAGACAAATTCAGATAGATGATCTATGGTTTAGCAAAAAATGTTTTATAAACCAGAAAGATGTTGTTAGAGTAGCCTATATTCTGGCAATTTGCAGGGGTGTAATCATGCTATCAATCAGCTCTAAATTTGTACTATATCAAAGGCAGCGAGCCTATATGTTATATTTTAAATCACTTTATATGATACTAGATCCAAAACAGAATTACACTGAAAGACTGACAGTTACCTTATTTTGAATTCAATTCAAATTCTTTTGTCCCCATAATGTCCTCATGAGATGCTAAGGCTTCAGCACATGAAACATAATGAAGGATGATTGTTTCTTTATTAGCTTGCATGCCACTAGCTGCTGGCCTACCACTTATTTTTTTTGTACACAAACAGTCAGGGTTTCTCCTCATGCCTAATTATTTTGCTTCTCCGCAGGAGGTATGGAGAAAACATTCCCGTCTGTTTCTGCCAGTCGATACCTTTCGTTTTGTCACTCGTTCTGTCTGTGTGACTCTCCTGTCTCTCCATCTCTCCCACACTTTCTCCTTTACTGCTGCGAGTAGCCCAACACTCTAAGGAAATCAACTTTCCTGTCAGAGTTTAGATAAATATAAAAACTACACGGCGACCCAACAAAAGGAGAGACTCCTTGTAATGGTACCTCCGTGCTCTTTCTTTCTCGCTCTCATTCTTACTCTCTCTCTATCGCTTCTCTCCTCACTGTCCTTTCGATCCATAATTGGAAATTTCCTCTGCTTAGCGCTGTCGGAGTGAGGGACAATGCGGCATCCATGTTCTGTGGAGCATGGTCGAGGGAAATAGAGCATTGTCTCATGTAGGCGAGGCAAGCATGGTCTGGGGACTTATCTAAATTGAATATCTGTCCTGTTTTTTAGGCTTATAATGAGAGTGACACAGTGAGCACGGGGGTCTTTCGCACCACTGACAGCCCTCCTCTCTTTGAAAAGTTGACAGATAACATGGAATAGGATACATGAAAGCACATGCTCTGTGGGAATACTACCACCCAACAGCGTATTATTACAGAAAACAATGTTCTCACCCAATTACAGGAGAAGAATTTCTGCTCAGGCTACTTTATTGAGAGCTTTTTGTATAATAGGGTTTGCCAATCCAGGTAGATATAGGAGCCTTCAAAATAATACATCCATCTTGTATCGGTGACCTTTTGTGTAAGTGCTGAAATTCTGTTGGACAATCCTGACATTGCTTTTATGACAGAACTGCATACTTGTACCATTTTGCTGTTATTCAGCACAGGCTTTCTTTCCTCTGCAGCAAAAATAGAAAACCATTTGAGTTTTTTTTTTCAATTGTAATTTAATGTCTTCCCCAGTAATGGCTTGTTGTTAGCTGTGGTGTTTTCTATTGGCCGTGCATCTCTCTTAGTTCCCATACCTCACCAAAGACACAATGACACTGCAGTACTAATAGCACTTTTTCTTGATCTTGTTTTGGCTGGCTGCTTTATCCTCCAGCCGGTAAGATAGCACAGCTAAGATCGTTATTAAATTGGCTCGTTCCTTTAACCTTGGCTTCTGATAATGTCGTCTTTTAGAGGAAATTAAAGTTGGTTGTGAAAGCAATTGAGATATGAGAAGAATGGCCCCGGCTAGCAGGTAGAGCTGTTACTGTATCAGCCTTTTTTTTTTTCTCTGTCACAGTGATAAAACACATTGTGGTCATTTGTTTTCTTTGTCCATATCATATCACGGCATCACCCAGGATAAATAAAGTTTCTTATGAAATATTATTCCATCTCAAAGTATGCCTCACAGGCAGGCTTACTGCCCTTCCGTTCTTCGGAGGGGGGAAAGGGGACGTTTGAGCTGCAATGAAAATATCGATGTAAAGAAAACATGTCAGTCCAGAACAAGAGCCTGTGTATAATGAGCAGGCAGATGGTCTTAAGGAGAATACTAAGCAATGGTGATGACAGACAGGCCTGACAGGCTGGCACAGACCCTGCCACTCAGGAGACCAGGGGAGAGGCCAGGGCAGTTTCTATCACTGTCAATGCCCCATCTCGCTCTTTCTCTCTGTGTCTTCGTCTCTCTCATGTTTGTCTCTTCCTCTTTCACATCTCTCCCTCACACTACATCCTCTCTTGTTGTTTTGTTTCAAGAACTTGAAGGATTCCCTTTATAAAAACATTGTAAACAGAATTTGATATCTGATGTGGTTGAGGTAACTTGCACAGGTTCCATCCGAATGTCACCCCATATTAAATAAAAACGATTAGTGCTGCATGGCATCCGCATGCAACTTTTCTCCCTGAGATGAAACATTCAGGAGATTGTTTTCATTTATTTCCCTCCTAACCACCAGTCTGTTCATCTTTCTCTTCAACAAAATGAGAACTAGTGGAAGATAAATGCACAAAGTGCGTTCACATGACTTCCTGCTAATGAGGTTGTTAATTAACACTAGCTGGAGTAAAGAAGGTGAGAGCTCTGGCTAGGAATAGATGTGCGAGGTCTTGCAAGTTTCTCTTTCTCTTTTTCAGTGCAACTGTAAACTCTCATGTGCAACCTTGCTGTGGATGTTATCTGTTTTTACTTTGTCCAGATGGTGGAAGCTGAAATGGTTGAGTCTTCGAGGAACAACTTAAAAAAACAAGATGTTGTACAGCTACAAGCAAAAACCAGAGTCGAACCAAAATAAAGGCAACCCAGCTCCTTGTTCTGCTGCAGTTTTTTGCTGCCCAAGGTCGTCTATCTGTGTGTCAGTCTGGTGGCAGGAGAATAGGAGACCGCCAGCCCTTATATCTCTGATGGTAGACTAATATGATGGAGCAGAGCCATGCAGAGTGAAGCAGAGCAGAGCTATATTTAGGATACTTTGGTTCCGGTGGCCATGGCTCTTAGATCCACTACAGCCCCTCGGAGCATTCGCTTTTGTTCAGCCTCCGGAGGTACAAGAGCTCACTGTTACCCTTCAGGGAGGTATTAAACTGATGGATACTGCATTTCAATGAGAAACAGGCACTCTTATTCCTACATTTATTGGATGAAACACAGTAACAGAGCAGCAAGATTCTGTGTATCCCCTTTTGTTCTGGTGGCCTGGCCGAGCTTATTTTGTTTTTCTGTCTGTCATTAATTATATATTTTCTGTTTACTCCAGAGCCCTGTTGAATAATTCTTCCCTGTTTAACCTTTTTTATTCATTCCCGCCCCTTTCACTTGAAGAGGTGAATTTCCTATTGCGTGGATGTTTTTATGTATAGAATTTTCAATGTGCGGTCTGAGGTCTTTTTGACATTAGGTGATAATGTCTGGCAGAAGAATATATGCAACTACGCGTTTATAAATGCGTGTCTTCCATAGGTTTCGTCCTTCCTCCCGAGTTCGTGTCTGCCAAGCAGCCCTCTGTGAAGGTCATCAGTGGAATTGGAAAGTGCACTTTGCAGAGTCAAACAGATGCAGGGTACAGATAGCACATTGTTTATCTAATCTTGTATCAGCGCTGTAACGAAGTACAAACAAAGTCCTCTCACAATCAGATGAGAGCTCAGATGCTTTTTACACTGTCAAGGACTTGATATATCTGCCCTGGAAGTTGTTTACGGAGTTGGATTTTGGCTTTTGCAGCCAGTGCTCACAGGGGTAGCTTCCAGTCTAGGAAGTAACTTTCGACATGGCTACATACAGAACTTAAAACACATTTTCTCCTCTCCTCTCCTCTCCTCTCCTCTCCTCTCCTCTCCTCTCCTCTCCTCTCCTCTCCTCTCCTCTCCTCTCCTCTCCTCTCTGATTTCCCCCCCTTGTTAAGCAAATGAGTGCTCCAGAAATTGACTGTGATTTCCACCGCTTGCCGAGGCCCCTGAGTGATTGTGTGCTAGGCCTGAGCTGGAGCCGAGGCCCAGGCGCTCTGCAGGCTGAATAATGATGGCAGCACATTGACTGAGGTCTTAAATTAAGGGTACTTATCTTAATTGAACATCTGAAATAATGTTTTATTTACAACAAAGGGAAGGTGCTGGAGAAATGAAGCGGTCTGCTCTGCACGAGTGCTGACTGCCTCTCTCGCTCTCTGCTGCGCTGCGGTTGGTTGGGCTCCAGTTGCTGCAGTATACATTTCTGGTGTGAAGGTCATTATATCATTATGACTGTGGTTCAGAGGTCATGCCTTCTCATTACCCATCACTGGTTGGGCAAAACCCATCTTGCTTTGCTTTCACTCGTTGTTTCTGATATATTTTCAGTACGCGGATTTTATTCCTGTTATTCAAATATACTTTTTATTCAGGGTTAAAGTCTTTAAGTGGGATACTAATTTTGATTGATTTTTTTGCTGTTGTTGCTGAAAACTAACTGCCCAGTTGCCAAAAAAAATGTTAGCATTGTACGTTTCTCCAAACCACAGATATGTTACATTTGTATGTTTCATTCGTATCATAACAACATTTCTAAAGTGATGTAGTATATGAGCGGACTTTGTCAATAGTAGGTGGATTTGATTGTGGATTGCTAGGCTGTATAAAATAATGGATGTAGCTATCATGACATCACCCATTGGTTTGTGGACTGCCGTTTTGAAGCCTTGAATTTGGCATTTTGGACATTGCCATCTTGTTTTTGGGAGCCAGAAGTGACCATATTTGGACTAGAGGTTGGACCTTAGGATGAGCGAGGGGTGTGTCTGATCCACAGACTCCTCTGAGACAGTATGTCAGCCCTTAAGTATGTGTAACTTTGGGCTTTAATAAAATTCAGATGGATGAGTTATAAAAAAAATTCATACCCCGTACAGTTTTCATGAATGCCAGAATTAGCTTCAGAGACCAAAGCCGTTTTTTGTACCAGGCTGTAAACATGTTTGTTTGTGCTGTAAAATAGAGCATTTTAAAACTGGGGTCTGTGGGGATTAACTCTTTTCTGGAGACAGCCTCAAGTGGCCATCTGATGAACTGCAGTTTTTGACACTTCTGAAGCTGTCTTTCAGCTTCAGACATGGATGGCATGTCACTTAGGTGAGACGCCTGCCAATCTGCAGATGACTGTGGACCACTTTTCGGGACTAACAAACAACAAAACCAGTTGTTTTTTAGTCAGTCATCTCTGCATTTCCAGGGGCTTTTTAGCCACCGAACATGTGGCTAACCTAGTAGATTTTGTTCCTGAACCTAACCCCATGTTAATGGCAGCATTTAAGAAATACAGACTTTTAATGTATCCCCAACATCATAACATACAAATTTAAAGTATCTGTGATTTGCAGTAATGTACAATACCAGCATTTATTCTGGCAGCTGGGTTGAAACACCACACAGATTCTCCGGGCACCAGGGTAGTGGTAGCTTTCTACTGAAATGTTTGTGTTTTGCATATGAAGTAAATGTAAAATTGGCCTTTGGTGAAATATTCCTTTTTCTACCTATAATCACACATGAATGTGTCTGAGGTGGCTTTTAAATTAATAACTTGGATTGTGTTTGGCAGGCCTGCGGTAATATGGCAGTGCAATGCATGATAAACTTAGACCACCACAGTGGGAGTTCATAAAGAGAAGTGTGTGTGTGTGTGTGTGTGTTTGCACTAGCTAAAGACAGTCACAAAGTACAGTAGCTCTCAGGAACTTGATTGTAACGATGAGGTTTTTCCCACAGCATTAATCAGTCGTATTGTTGAAGCAATTGTCGTGATTGGCTCCCCATCAGAGTGATTATGCAAATTCCAGCCAACCAAATGTCACGTCCAGCCTCCAGGCACACCTTTCCTGCTCCCCCGAAGGCGACGAGGCTGCCGTGATTGAGATAGCTGATATTTGACTGAACACCGGCATACATTCTTCTGATCACTTCGGTGATTACATGAAATTACTAGTTCTGAGGAAGAATGGCTGAAGATAGCATTTAGCCAGCAGGAGTGAAAAAGAGGCAGGCTGGGAGAATTGATTGAGATTTTCAGCAATTACGCTTCATTCTTTGTGCAAAACATAGACCATATTGGATTCTGCTATCGTGTCTCTCTCTAGGTATGGTGGTGCATTTGAACGAGACTATTGATAACTTATGTAATAGCAATTTTATGGTGACATTAATGGTGTGTATGAAATGATATGGGAGCCTATTTAAACTTTAACTCTGACCATATGAGATTCTTTGTGAGAGCCAGAATTGAGTGCAAGAAAGAGTGCTACGTGGCAGCACAGGGCACTATTAAAAAGATCCAAAGAGGTGCTGTGGTGCATGTGGTGGGGAAGGTGGTGGTGGTGGGGGGTGACCATTACCACCTACGTCTTTCACAAGGACAAATACATCTCCTGAAAGTGCAAACCGAACAATTTTAGTGTGGATTCTGGAGGAAAGTTAACTTTTTATAGTTTGTGTGGGTATTATCGGGTTTATATAATATATCAAATGTGCTCTGTGTGTATTTGTGTGTGTTTTAATTTATGTTTATGTTCACAGCATATCTACTATGAATACCAATTTTGTGGATGTAATTTGTGCATATTGGTGTGCTTGAATGTGTGTGTGTGAGGGTGTGTTTGTGTGAGTGTATGGCTCCTCTCCAGTCATGTGTGCCATCTGCTACCTCTGCAGGTGACGCCACCCAGGGCTGATGTTGTTGATGCATCATCACACCCTGCTCCATCACCTGTCCCACGCTATTACCACACAACACACTGACTAATGAACCTATTGGAAACACCTTCTTTTGTGAGTCCCTCTGTGTGTGTGTGTGTGTGTATGTGTGTGTAAATGTCCAAGTATATGTGGAGTAGGCAGTCTATCTGAAGGGCTCATTCATCATTACGTTGTCAATATTTATTGTTCTTACCAACCACAGGTCATGACCTCTAAATGTCATAAGCGTTTCTTTATCGGCGCAGCTCCTCTCTCCATTGTCTGTCTTTGTCTACATCAAACAGAACAATTAGAAGTGCTTCTAGCCAATGTTCTCTTTTATCTACAGAACTATGTGAAGGCTAATCCTCCACAGGGAGCGATCATATATAATGGATGGCTTCCCCGTCGCTACCATTTAGCCTTGAGAGACCAAGTTCCACATCTGACTTGAAGATCAATGGTGGATTCTGTCTGTGTGCTGTCAGTCAAAACGGTGGCCTTCCTGGCCTGGCTGTGCCCTATGTAGCGACTAGCTGCCTATCTGACCACTTGGCCATTAGGGGGTTGTTTTGAAGAGAGGACTGAAACCACCCAAAGACCCCTGAGAGCTCCTCCTCCTCCTAAAATATGGCCTTCTCTTGTCTTTCCTCGTACTCTAAATCCCCTTTACCTTTCGTTCCCCAAATTAAGTTCTCCACCTCGTCCTCCTCTCCTTTCCTCTCCTCTCCTTATATTGAGATTATCCCCTCACACATTCAGACAGCTCAGACAAAGCCTTGCTCAAGGGCACCTTGACAGCAGTTGTTAGAGGAGAGAACAGTGTTTTTTCATTCCCTCTCTGAGCCAGCTTTTCCCAGCCAGTCGCAGTGTTTGAACCGGTGACCTCCCAGTATCACGTCCTTAGCCGTGTATGCGCATGTCATTAAAAGCAATTCTGAAAAACTCCGAGGGGCAGTTTTGGCTTCAGTAAGATTTAAATTCCAACCTCGGGGCCATTCAGCAGACACTCTGTGCTCCAGAGTGCTTAACACCAGGAAGTTAGTTCCAAACCACTTCTCCTAATTAACCTCAAATAAGTCCAGTGTTAATGTTGCAGAGATGCACACTTTTTGTGGTTGTGCGGGCAAAGGAGTTGGGTTGTGTGTGTGTGTGTGGTGGTGCACGTGTGAGTGGAGAAAACAAAAAAAAGCTTCAGTCAGGCTGTAGTGCAGCTGCTTTTTCTCCCTTTCTTTCCCTTTCCTTCACCACCAGCTCATCCATTCCAATCCCCCCTCCTACCATTTACCTCTCTCACTGACAAATGTTAGGATCCTGGGCTGTTTGTTTGACTCCAGATGAATATTACTTCAATCTTTTGTCAGCTCAGGCCATAAAGGTGCCTCTGTAGCCTGTCTTAACTAATGAACAAGCAAATACAAGCATCACACACATACATGCACTCACTATCTCTCTCTCAATCTGTCTTGCACTCGGTTCTGTTCTCCTTGTTGCCTTCATATTGTAGTTAAACCAAAGAGAAAAGTCAAAGAATCCACTTCAGCTTTTCAAAAAAAAAATTGTTTTATGCTTTTTATATGTGATACAGAAATTAGATCTTTGCAAACATATTAATTCAGTTTCTTCTTAAGTTTTACTTACAGGGATACTTTGCTGATTTCAATAATAATAAGCTTTATTCATGTAGAACCTTCCAACAAGAAATGCAGCACAAAGTGCTTTACAGTAAGGGCAGTATAAGCACTGAGTGCTTCACATGAAAATAGAATGAACATAAAACAACTGATTCATAAAATCACAGAGATGTAAAACCATAAATCATAAAATCAAGTAAGATTTTAGAAGAATTGCAGCAGCGTGAAGCGTAAAAAGAAAGAGTTTCAGACCTGTATCAGGAGGTCAGAGCTAGTTAAAGGCTAAAGTGAACAGATACGTTTTTATCTTTCTTTTAAAAATATTTAGCGAGCTAGCTTCCCTGATATCTATAGGTAGTGTGTTCCATAGCTTTGGTGCGTAACTGACAATCTTGGTCCGGCTGTTGCTGGGAACCTCCAATAAACAGCAGCAGATGATCGCAGTGTTCTTGGAGGCAAATAGTTAACAAGGGAGTTAGCAATTTAGCTCAGACCCAGCCCATGTAGGGCTTTGTATACAAGGAAGAAGTATACATTTTAGTCCAGCTTCATGTCATACCAGTGTGGGCAGTATGTGTAAATGAACTGTGGTAAACTTCCCTTCATCTTAGCAGCGCCCAGATTTTCTCTGCCTCTAGGGCTGTTGCTCAAACTACAGATTGTACCTCTGCATTTTCGTATTCCCGCCGCCACAAACACTCTCTCTTTCTCTCTCTCTCTCACTGTCTTAAACTAAGATAAAACTGTAAAACTAGGCTGTACTGATCAAATATGAACCAAGATTCTGTTCCTGTATTGCCTATCTCTCACCTAAAATGTTTTGAGAAACATACTTTAACTTATTGTTTAACTGTAATTTGTAATTGTTGTCACCAGCTGGCCACCATATTGTTTCCTGTGGAAGAATAGCAAAGCTCCCATTACCTCTTTAGCAAAAGCGAATGCCACAGCCATTTTTCTCAGTTTTCTCCTGCCATATATTACCAGTTTTAAAAGTATTTGTGTCTTTCAACTGCACAGACAGGCCAGTTTTATAAAAAGACCATCTTCACCATAGTGCAATACTTCTTTAATGTCTAATGCAGTAGCAGAAGTGTCATCAGCATTTTTGTTTCTTTTTCTTGTTCTTTTTATTTATTTTTCACCTTGAATTGCCAACCACATGAATAATTAAGAAAAAGTGTAACAAAGTGAGTAATTCAGAATCAGTTTATATTCTTTTTTTTTTTATTTATTTTTTTTAACAAATTTGACTAATTAATAAGTAAAATTACGGTTGTGTAAAAGTATGGTCATGTATGGTGTTGTCAGGCAGCCCTTTGATATTTGTGGGTACATAATATCAGGAAATTTTTGGGTGAGACTTTGTAAAACCCCAAATAAGCACTTATAATACATCGTATTGGTACAGTTGTTTTCTAAATTGCAGTGACATTTGGGCTCGCAACAACACTATCAGTTATTTATTAATATTTTACATGCAGAGATTGTGGCAGTGGTTTATTTTATGTTGTGTTTGAACCGCTGACGGCGATGTCAACCATTTGACTCTTCCACTCTTACGTGACAACATAACACTAGCATAAACACAAAGATTACAGGCCTACAGGCAGTCATAAAGGGCGCAGTTTTCCTAAAATTACCTTTAAAAAAACCCACAATGTGTCGCCCTGCTTACAGTATTAAAAAATATTGCAATATATTAAATCACATCCCCTGTATTATCATGCGTATTGTATCACCAGATTCTTGCAATACGCTGCCTTAGTTGTTACTATAAATTCAAATTTGAAATTTATTGTGTTGTCCTTTAAGTAATATTCATGCCAAGTGAAATAAATACTTTCTAAAATATCACCAAATATTGTTTGGCTCGTGGCATCACATTGAAAGAAAGGCTGAAAATACTGTACCTGTTGTAAAAGCTCCAGTGTGTCATCAATAGCCTTTCAGTACACTCTGCTCGTGCCTCAGTCCTGAGGCAGCTCCTTCTTGATCTTGACTTACAGTACTCTTTTAATATCTTGAAATCTAATTGTTTGTGTAGTCCCGAGCACAATGGGCTGATTGAGTGAACTCACAACCTGAAGCTAGTCACAAACAACTACAGTAACAATAAAAATATCAAGAACAAGGTAGAGGGTACAAAGGTACAGATAAAGGACAAACAGTGTTGTTTTCCTCCCTGTTGATTTATTTGTTTTCCATTCCATCCGTCTACCCGCTGCGCTCCCAGCCGCTTTACATAATGTTGATTTCTACGGTCCAAATAGACTGCTATGATGAATTTCTCAGGGCTTTTATTTGCCTTTGATAGATAGCATACAACAGAGAAGCACATGTTTTTTTTTGTTTTATTTCCCCCATTTTTCAGTGTTTTTTCCCTTTTTCCTCCTTTTTCCTGGTCTTTTAATTCAGTAGGCTGCTACTGTAACTCATAGTCATTCAGCCTACTTTATACCTATGTGTGCTGCCTTCAGCACTCTCCAGCCCGGGACATTGCTGGCAGCCTTAGTGCTGGACCACTGCCTCACATCATCAGGACTTCCTACACCCCCTATAATGTTAATTATCTTATCGAGCAGAGAAATCTCCCAATGATTAATGTAAGATATGTGCTTTACTAAGGGTGGAGGCTGAGGAGTGGAGGGAGGGATGGAGAAGTGGGAGGAAGGATATAATTATTACTGATAAGTATCGATCCCCCATCTCTGCCCCTCTGTTTGCCCTCCTCGCCCTCCCCGCCCTTCCCTGCCTATTGAGTTACGGGTCTGCAGTGCCTAAGTAATTTGTAATGGGCATTCACTGTGGCAGTGCAGAAATCCTATTTTGTGATGGCGAGCTAATGTGATCAGGAGCATTTTAAGCTGTTTTTTTTTGGTGCTCTGAAATTACATCTGTTCCTCAGAGGGCTCTCTCTCTCTCTCTTTGTCTCCCTCACTTTCCCCCCCCCCCCTCTCTCTCAGTGATCTGATTAGATGGGCAAACTGCGCCGGCTGTTTGGGCTTCCTTCCTGTATGACACCCACCCACACACATGCACACACAAACGCACCAACCTTGATATGGCCATCTTGTCCTGAATGTTCTGTGACCCATCTGCCATCTCCACCCTTCTCTCCATCTCTCTGTTTCTCCAACTTTCAGCCCATCTCAGTCTCACTGAGTCGTGGTTGGAGATATTAGCAGACGCGGTCATCTCTACTATCCTGCAGCAACAAGAACAGGCTGCCCGGCCAAGACAAAGTAAACCTTAAAGAACAGAGATTATCTTCTTTGCAGTGGCACATTGATGTAATGGAGTGTGAAGCTCTTTGGGCTGGCATAAATGTGCCTATATTCATATTCTGCATCACAGTATGTGGTAATAGACCTTTTTTAAACTCATAAACATGATTGCCTTACAGTGATCACTGACTTGTGAGGTCAGGCCCAACTTGAATTTGTTTTTAACATTGAGAATTAAATGATGCATCAAATGTCAGTTGAAAACTACAAGTTTGAAAAAGAAAAAATCTTGGGGTGTGGAGTCACAAAAAAAGGGAGTTTACCAGACCTCTGTGGCTGCTGCTAGCATAACACACCTGAATTCAGACCAACTTGTTGGTAGTTGAGTTGCATTGTGGGTAACGTAGGCACCAGGTTTTGAGAAGAAAGAAGATTGCGTGGATTTTTCAGTCAATTAAACTGTCCACAGCGTCTGACACTGTTAGGCCCTGATCTGTTAGGGCCCCCGATCACACTGCCTTTTTTTTAATTGACCGCTTGCTGTGCCTTTTTAATTGTTGCCAGGCAACCTTCCTGTGTAATCAATCTACCATTTATTTATTTGTTTTAGTTATTTGACAGTAATTAGTATCCAGTTCCTAAAATGTTCAGGCAGAGGGTCTTGCTGTAGCTCTGGCTGAGGGTGAGAGGCTGTCAGTAAATAGTTTGTCGGGCACAAAGGAACGGAGATCTGTGTGGGTACATGAGACCATAAAAAAGAGGGTGTTTCACAGGGAGTACCACCTGGTGGTTCAGGTGATGGCCGTTTCCAGGCATATTTTAGGATGACTCAGGGGCAGTTTGACAACCTGCTGTCTATCGTCAGGCTGTATAGCTCTGGGTATCCAGCAACCGTTACGACCAGTTTCTCCTCCATTGTTTACCAACTGTAAACTTGTCGTGACCACCACAGAAGGCCCGCCTCTCAAATCATCCAATTGGAGAATGGGAAAAAGGATGATGAAAAAAGAGATGACATGTGGCGTTTTTCTGCTCTCAGTTGAAGTTTTTTCAACTCAAGGAGTTCAGAGTGCTGCGGCAAAAACGCCAAGTGCCGAGAGCGCAGAAACATGAGGTACATCGCAATGTAAAAACCGTGAGCAAAACGCTTCATTCTCATTAAAAACAATTACAAAAAGGTGCCTCCAGCTGCTAAAATGCTCTCTGTGTGATCAGGGCCTTAGAGGAGAAGTAATGCTAAATCAGTATTCCTTAAGTCCCTGTGGCAGACTAACCAGATACTGTTGCGGCTGTGTGTTGTACTTTTTTGACAATACAAATAGTAAAATATAGAGGAGAAATATTACCTTAAAGCTGAAAACACACTGGTGCTGCTGTGGCGTGGCGCGTGACACATGATATGTGTCAAGTGCCGCCACTAGCAGCAATAGAAAGTGTCACGCTGCAGCGCATCAAAGAAGACCGCACACCGTTGCTAATACTTTCATTAAAAGATCTGTCTTTCTTCCATTAGCTTAGAATTGTGTGTGAACACCTACTAATTAAACCTGATACGTCACCTGAAGTGCCAGTCTGCAAACTATGGCTTTTTTGCCATTGTCTTTATAATAATGAGATTGTAGGTTGTATAGCTCGGGATCTATCTCGACCTCAACAACTAGTCTCTCCTCATCTATACTTTGACACAAGAGAGACAGCAACAATAACAGAGTTCTCTCAGTACATCCATGGTGAGGAGACCCATCGAGCTGCCATGGGAGCAGAGAAGAAGAGCTGCTGTGGGAGCTGTTATGGACAAGCAGGGAGTGAATTGGGAAAAATTACATCAATTCAGGGGCAGCAAGGCTGGAAATAGGACAGTGATTTGAAGTGTTGCAGGATAGTGTGTCTAGCCACCGTCTAGTCCCATCAGTGTGGGGTTGTACATAGAAAATAAAGGGGACAGCTGTTTTAAAGCACGCTGATTGGCACCAGTGTGTTTTGGCCTTTAGTCTCCACTTTGTCACATTCTATACACATTTAGCCAACAGGCAAAGATTTTGAGTTCCTGTTCTTTGAGCAATTAGCTGCTATAGCAAAGACTTGGGGAATGGTTGTGTCAGGGGAAACTTCGGGACATTTTCTCTGTGCATTGTTAGTTAGACACAAATACTTGCTAGAAAGCTGTAACGTGACCACTCTTCATGTATGAGGTTGGTTTACTAGATGAGTTATTAATCACAATGTGCACAGCTGTGAACTGGGGCACAGAGCTGCAGTGATTAATCTATTATTAGTTATCAGCTATCAAGGTGATCACCAACTAATTTGTCAATTGATTACTTGGTTTTATTTGAAGAAATTAGTATTTTTTGAAGAAAAAGTCCAAATTCATTGATTTCAGCCTCCTAAATGTGAATAGTTTGTGCTTTCTTTACCTCTCAATGACAGCAAACTAAATATCTTAATATATTTGGCTTTGGGGAAACACTGATCGACAATTTTCACCATTTTCTGACATTTTATAGACCAAAAAACTAATTGATTAATCGAGAAAATAATTGACAGATTGACAGACTGTTGCACTCAACTCAAAATTTTCCTTTCTGCATCACTGGAATAGCTCTGACGATCATGGGTGATGAAAAAGTTGTCATCGGCCCATGCAAAGAAGGATCTCCTTCCATGACCTTGCAGACTATATATGCAGACTGTATGCACCATTCTCACGTGTGAGGACACGTTAGGGTTTAGTCCTAACCCCAAGACACCAGGGTGCCCCTGCTTACATGAGTAATGTAATTATGCAGCATATCATATGTATAAGATTAGAGCTAGCCTTAGACTATTGGTTGGAAATACCTACAACTGTGGGTCATGGTTAACCTTCCTGTAGTTTACCTACCATTCATTTGCATGAAACGTATACATGAGAACAAACTGGTGGGTACTTATCATCCATTTGCATTTTTTTACGAGCCTCGTGGTTTGTGATAAATTCTCTGTAAGCAATATTTTAAAGATCTGAATCTTAATATATGCATTGCTTCCATAGTTGTCTGTGCCGCCTGGAGATGTTTGTAATGGTAATGAATCAGTTCATCAGTGTAGCCAGAGGACTCTCCTCTGGAGGTAAGAAAAAAAAGAAGGCCTCATAGTAGATGCACAGACATTAAAGTCCCAGCTTGGATAGTCAGTGAGCAGCCTGAACAGAAGATTGTTAGAACAAACATCCACTTACAGCTCACGCTCCCCTCTGCCTCCGTCTGAGCACAGCAGCCCAGCCCAGTGCCAGAATACTGTCAGAAAACTGTGCTGTCGTCAGGAAACATATTTATTTCCTTTCTGCCCGCCTGCCTGCCAATCCCCACGGAGCTGTTTAGTGTGAAGGCAGAGATTTGACAGAGTGGAGGCAGAGAGAGAGAGAGAGAGACTGAGGGCTTTTGCACATTTATGTGTTAGAATCAAAGTGCTTTGTGTGAAATGTGGAGTTGGTGTGTTAGAGAGCGCGTGTTTGTGTGTCCATGTGCCTGTGTACACGTGTGTGTGTGTATTATAGTGTGGCAGTGATAGGTGGCAGCAGGTCTGTGTCTTGCTGTGTGGTGGCTCTGGGGTGCGGCTCACACGAGGGGTGGAGGGAGGGATGGGAGGAGGAGGAGGAGGAGGAGGAGGAGGTGGGGGAGGGTGACAGCCGAGCGCTCGCCCTTGGGCTCCCCAGACGCCTCACCGCTGAGGAGGAGGGTGGTGTGTGTGTGGGTGGGTGTGGGTGTGTGTGTGTGTGTGTAAGAGACTGAGAAAGCGGGTGCACACACGTACACATCTGTGTGTCTCTAAACGCTCAGATTCTGCTGATCCAGCAGCCTCCGCTCAGCTCCCCTTCCCTCCTCCACCCCCCCCCCTCCCTCTCCTCCGCTCCCCTGCTCTTTATGGCAGAGCACGCAGGTCACCTTCTCAGTTGCTGAATTTAATACTCAGCTGGAGAGAGGCAGGGAAAAAAAGGAGTAGAGGACTGGCAGAAAAGTGAGCGGTGGAATTTTCCTTTCCTTTAGAGTGGATTTTTGAGATCAGTTCAGAGACAGATTGTAAGGACCTGCATACAGCAGAACATATGAGCATCTGCCTGAGTGGATAACTGTCCCGCAGTACAAATACACACACGGGGACGCACACAAACACACACACACATGGTGCACTGTGGCTCTGCTGGTTGATTAGCAGTCGGGTCACCTTTCTCCAGCTGTGAGTGTGGTTCATTTAGATGAGAGTGATAAAACAGGGAACACACTGTAGCTGCGGGCACACAGCAGATAGCAGCGGTGGCCACCACACAGGGAACACATCACCGACTACTCAACACAACTGACTTTCTGCTAGACAGCTAACAGTCTCTCATTGTCCTCTGCTGTATGAGAAACTGATTTACTACCAGATCGTTTTGTCATTTTAGATGATAAGCTGTAAATTTCAGCAAGTTAAATCTTTTTTTATGAGAGACTTAGCCAATATGGCAGCTGCACACCAGGTTTATACAACAGCAACAAATAGTAATCAGAACTGGTGCTCAAGAGAAGCATTTGTCCCACATTTCCTACGTAGACTTCATCTTTAAACAGAAGGTACAGTATTGTGTGAATTACTCTGCTTATGTAAGCATCTGTCTTGCTGCTGCTGTACGTGTGAGCAGCCTATCTATGGTGTGTCATGCTGTGACTGATGTTATAGGCCGGTGAATTGTGGAGATTGGTCTCAGCAGACCTGCCTGAAGTATAGACTATAGGGCACATACAAACACAGGAGTTTTCCATGCATTGTTGTAAACACAGGATACCTGGAATCCTCTGATGTAGCTCCTACAATAACGAAAAAGGCCTTAAAAATATTACTACACTGGGTACCTACTTTTCACACGTCCCTTAACACTGCAGCTGAAATTAGAGCCCCCCAGCTAGTTCAGGAAACAGCTCAATACAGCAGTAATTGTCAGGTTAAGACAGAAATATTAAATTAGCAAATTTAGGAGTTTTATTATATTTCCCTTTGTGGTTTAACTTGTAAATCTTGTGTTACTGATTTTAAAAGAATACTACACACCCAAAATGACGTGTATATTAATTACTAACCCTGTAATATGCTAAAACTGTTGTTTTATTTTTAAGATTATTTTTGACTTTATTAAAGAACAGCTGGAGAGGGGGAGAGGGAATGGAGGTGACACGCAGCAAAGGGCTGCAGGTTGGAATCAAACCTGGGCCACTGCAAAGGACTCAGCTTACATGGGGCACACACTCTACCTGGTGAACCAGAGGTTGCCCCAGAAAACTTTGTTTTTCTCACATGCCTCCACAGTGAACGAAGAATCCAAAACACGGAGAAATTCTTGATGATTCAAAGCAGTGGTTCCCAACTGGTGGGCCCCGATCTAAAAGTGGGTCACAGGTCCATTCTAAATGGACCACACGTGGTTGCAGATGCCTCAAGCTTATAAAAAAACATGCTTTATTTTAAAGTATAGTGAATTTCTGGCACACAGCTATTATTATGAAGTGCTTTACTACTTGACAGATACAGCAAACTAACTCAACAACATGGCCAAATTCAAGTATGATGCTGAATATGTTAAACTACGTGGACCCTGAACTAATGACTGAGGAGAAATCTGGCCCCCGTGGCTGGACCGGTTGTGAACCACTGATTTAAAGTAAAAGGGCTCCAGGCTTAACAACAGCAAAATTATATCAAAACATCCATTAAAACTCTCACACAACTTGTGCAGTATAATCCAAGTCTCATTTATCCCGTCGTATGCTATGTGCTTCCCAAACACAGGAATTTTTGTTAAAACTTTATTATTCAAACTGAAGTGAAAGTGAAGTTTACCTGTACTCTTCTCAAAGTCATACTCCATGAACAAAAACAGCCATTTTTCCGCACTGAACACTGGAGCTGCTGGTCCATCACTGCCCTGATCAGTTAGTTTGTGTTACCTGAGTGACTTTGGTGTTTCAAAGAGTCAGTTCAGATTCACCAAAGTCACACAGTTGTACAAACTAAGTGGTGTATGCATGAATTTAGCATAACGCAGGGTGAGTAATTTATATAAAAATGGCCATGTGAGGGTTGAAGTATTCCTTTAAACTTGTGTTTGTTGCTGGAATAAAGTGCTTGTTCAATTCTACTCATACATGTTTCTGTAAAGTTGCTCCGGACTAAAGTCCTGACTAAAAGTAGAGATGTTAACTGTAAAGTTATTGCTGCCATTGTTGTATGACATTGCTCAGGTTAAATCCTTTCTAAAACATGAAGAAATACAAACAGAGATTGAACACCGTAAAATTTTCTCTTTTTATGTAGTTTTTCCTTTATTTTTGGCGAATTTTACAGTTTTACCGGAAATAATTTCTTCTTCACTGCTCTATAAATTAAGCTTGCGGTAATTCAGTTAGTGCAAGACACGGAAGTCATACGCCTTAGCAGTAATAAGCTGACAACCAGCTGATTGGATCATTGTTTCTCATGAGTCACACACCAATCACAGCCCATTGCTACACAAAGCGGTCCATTTAAAAATGGCTTCTTACTCACTCATCCCTTCTACATGAATGCTGCTACACACCACTGCTGCTGCTGCTGCTGCTGCTGCTGCTGCTGCTGGCAAAGCGTAACCTCCACCACCCCAGCCTCCACCTTTGTAATTCAGAGTCATAACATGGCTCTAAGGTCAAAATGGTATTTAATGTCTTGCTTGGGCCCACCCTTGAATTCAGGTTTTTTTCTGTATTGTGCTCCCTGTTTTGGAATAGCATGCTGCTTTGTCTAATCCAGGGAGCACTTAAAGAGTCAAGCCCTCATTGCCACACGTAACTGTATTTCTATTTGTTCTAATAAATGGTTGAATCGGTGATGAGAATGTTCTTTCCGGGTGTAAGACTTCTTTAAAGTTTATCAGAAAATTACGTGGTATCAGATTGGAGGCGTTTCTGTTACTAGTATTGGTATTGGAACAACCCTAGTTGAAAGCGTGACACCGATTCGAGTGATGATGACACTGTGGTTTTTTTTGCCCAATGAAAAGATTACTTTTTATTTTTCATCATCTAATTCTTTTACTTTATTAACCTTTGCTGACATGTAAAACTAGAGCACTACATAAAGACAGAAGGTACAGTGGTTTGAGTGAGTGAGTAACAAATATGCAGACACACATTTTGTCTCGTCTCCCGCTGGACAGACACTCAATCACACAGTACTGTTTGTCTGCACTGATGAAAATTAAAGTGGATGGAGTGACAGACGGAGCTTAGTTTTCCAGCTCAGGGCTCCTGCCACATGGGGGCATACCTTGTCTTAAATGTGCCCTGGCTACTCACTACTGTATAAGTGTGTGATGATTATATAGGAGTGTGTGAGTGCGTGTGTGCGTTCATGTGTGCGTGGGCATACTGTATGTGTGTTTGTTTGTGTCTTTGGTGGGGGTGAAGCTTCTGTCTTCACCTGGCTGGCAGAATGCCTCCTGTTCAATCTCAGCTCTGTCAAACTCACTTACCTTCCACCACTAACAACAGATGTCTGGCTAGCACAACCTGCACCTTAGGTTGTTGTTTGTGCCCTTAGGTATCACACACACACACACACACACACACACACACACACACACACACACACACACACACACATGCACAGAGCTGGTTGTGTTAGCTGTCTGTCAGTCAACATCAGTAGCTAGCACCTTTATTACAGCAGGCAATAAGTCAGTGTAGGGGTGTGAACGGAGGAAGATTTTGATGGAGTCAAAGACAGAGGACCAGACAACCCTCGCAAGAAAACTGAGGTGCAAAGAGCCGATGTTCAGCCTTATTTGTTTCAAAGTTGTGTACGAACGTGTGAATCCTCTGTACGCACACTCTCCTTATATAACACAGGAATATATTTGATCAACAAAACAACACAGGGTCTGGAGTTTCAAGATTAATTACCTCACTATTATTGTCTTGATGAGTGGCTTTACATGTCAAGGACAACCATACAGACTTGTACTAATTATGCTATATATCTTCCTTTTTTTTTCATAGTATTATGTCTCTTCAGATTTATAAAAACCATAGGCCATTTGCCAGAGGAGTCTCTTTCTTTGTAGGGCTAGTATTTAGTGTAAAGGGCTGGTTCTCCTTTAAGTCATTGTGTCCTTAGTACAAGCATTGTCCAGTCATGTGTCAGTAGCTGTGGTGATGTTTTTTAACCAGCACATGTGGGTCCTGTCAGAACATGGCGCTGTCCGGCTCTTCCTATTCATGACCCACTTTTGGTGGATCCACTGCTTTGATGGTGCCTGGGTCCTGCTGTGGGAAATTGTGGTGGTCTGCCCTCGGCGCTATTAGCCACTGAGCACTGGTGCGATGCCTCTGTCTCTCTATTGCTCTCCCAGTTCTATTAATTTTTGGCTCTTATTGTAGTAGTACAGGAGGGAGTACACCTTGGATGGTTCTTTGGAGCACATGGCATTTATCCTTTTGGCCTCTGCTTCTGCGGTGTGTCTCATTAGTCTGGCTGCTAGCAATGTGAGTCTTTGTTTAGCAGTATCCAGAGCCTCAGTTATGCACAATGTATTTACTTTATAGTCAGGGCCTACCCCTGATCCTTACATCATTCTTAATTTTTAATCTGTGTCAGTGTGGACTGAGGCATGTGAGGTGTCAAGAGCCAAGTCTCTCAAATACTAGCAGTGTAAATCACGAGTTTATCACAATATGATATTATATTGATTCTTTGGACAACAGTACAATATCTACTGATATCACAATGTCTACCAAAATACGATTTTGATTCAGTGCAGTTCAGGGGCCTGTGATCGATATGAGACAATAATATCTGCCCGTTTAACACAATCTGTTACAAAAGAAGCTGCCACCCCTTTCTTTTCTACTTTTGGCCATAAAAGATTAAAATAACACATTAATAACTGTAATCGATTGAGCACATAAAACAGCACATGGGATAGTTTACCTCCTCACTGGAAGAAATCTTTTTATTTTAACCAAAACTGTGATCTTTTTCCTAAAACTTCAGGGTTATCTGGCTTAAAGCCCTGGAGGCAAACATCTTGCTCAATAATAACTTTAAAGGCTCATAACAAATCAATTATTTTTGATAGTCACCCATTAATGGCTGAAGCGCTTTTAAATTGCATAAATTAGACTAGTGGCATGCAGACTTTATTTTCTAATCATAGCTCAACAAATTACTAGGGGTGTACCTGAAACTTTTTTTTAATATAAAGTTTTTAAAATGTGAATGGGCTCAGTGAGACGTTCAGAGTGACAGTAGCATTTACATAATATAGTAAACAAGCTAACTGCGCTAATGAAGGATGGGAAATGTGCAACAACATTTTTTGCCGACACTAGATATTAAACAAAAGCGAAGCACTGTATTGTTTGCTGTGAGCTGTAAATTCGCCACCTCCATGCAGAAGAGAGAAGTTAATGTTATATCAGAGCCTTACGATGGAAAGCTTCTCTTCCTCCAGGCTGCTGCATCACGCCTGCAACTTTTCTGTACGAAGAGTAGCATGAAAGTCATAGGTGCAGCCATGCAAATTACACATACGATTTTTACTTTTTCTTACTCACTGTAGGGTTAACTCACTGCAGCTGAAGTTGCTGTAGCAATAAGTAAGTCAGGCAGGTACATCATGTTTCCCGGGTACTTTATGTCATAACAGCATCAGTTAAATGTGGCACATGCTTATTTTCTATGAAATCCAAAATATTTCCACACTGCTGATTTATTCTTGAGTAAATAACATTATCCTCATTGTCTTTTTCTCTGCTGCTGCTTGATGGTGACATAGAATTTCAAAATAAAAGCGTATCCTAAAGATGATGACATGGATTGATGTTTTCACGTTGCACTGATGCAATTGGATCATTGATATTTGAATCCATACATCACTAAAGATCGATGGATCATTACACCTCTATCAATTACCAGGCAGGGGTGACTATATAATACATAATGAACCTGAATTTTTTCACTCTCAGTTCACTCATTCCCCCAATCAGTATCTCAACTACTGACCCACATAGTCCTCCCAAATGTGTGACTCAAGATTTCATCCTTGCACAGCTTTGTCCAGAACTTAAAGCCTAAAACTGTCTATTGTAAAAATCCGTCACTGTTTAGAGAACTACCTGCTGGCTCAGGTTTGACCCTTTGTACTTACTCTACTGTAATCAGGTGTGAAAGCTTTTTTAGGATGCAATTATGGAGGATTATAGTGTATATGTAAGGATTTTCATGTCCATATAAGTGGTTTAGATTAGCTGAGTTGAACTGGACATGATTAAAGCACCTTGAAAAACCATCTGAAAAGTGTACAGGAAGTTGTCTCAGCCAAATCCAATTAAAACACTGGATGCTTAGTCTCCTAATGCCTCTTTCAATAACTGTATTTTACATCTAAGTTACCACCTGATCACTTTTGTTTAACCCAACATCACACTGGGAACTGCCATCTTTGTGTCATTATGCTGATGTAGTCCAGAAAGTCTAAATGCACTGTATCATTTACTGTGTCAATGTGTTGGAAATCTTTCACTTGATATGGCAGGAGCGGATGGCATGCTCCTGTTTAACAGTAAAAAACAAAGTGCACATTACAGTTTTTGCCAAATAACCTCTGGATAACATCCCTGGCTGAAGCCCAAAACACACACATACACACCCACGCACTCACTCACTCACAGACACACATCATTACAGTAGTGTAGAATAATACTGAAACATCAATAGCTCCCCCTGTGGCAACTTGAAAGCTGCTGCTGTTTGAATCTGTCCTCTGTGCTCGGAGCCAAAGTACAGTGAGAGCAGAGTACTCAGCTCTTAACCGATGAAATTATACAGTATTGGCGATCTCACCTATGGAAAAAATGTATATCTTTATTTAATGTTTTTTTTGACTGCGATAGAAATGACACTGCATTGACTCATGCGGGCTCAGTGCTGATAATTGCAGCTTGGCTTCTTCTCAGGAGTATACAGTAACCATACTGTCAGACATTAGCTTTGTGTTTTTCCCCCAGACTGTTTGATTTATGAGCCCGGTTGGCTGACTGTCGTGAGGTTCTTTTTTCCACCGCTCCACTAATTAATTCTGCATTATTTTCAGACAGACAGCTATGCCCTCAAATGCATAAAACGGCTACGTGTTTTATGGCGAACTTCACCACAGGCAGAATTTATTGGTCCATCTTCTGTCTCGTTCTTGGTGTCCTCCCCAATCCGTCCCTTGTCACCCCTCCTCCCACAGCCGCCACTCTGATTACTACTAAGTCCTTTTATTTCACACAGTCTTCTCCAAATTACTTCTGTCTGTATGTGTGTGTGTGTGTGTATGTGGATTTGTGTGTATACACTCAAATGATGTGGTGTATTTATGGTATTTGTTTGAGCCCAAAAGAAGGTTATCTGTGGATTAGGTGAAATTAAATGCATAAATGAATAAAATTACTGCCAATGAGACTGCACACATTTTCAGGGACACATCTTTCATGGACAGGAGGTGATACAAAATGACTGTGTGTAAGTGAAGTGTGTGAAGATGACCCCCGTGAGTATCTGTGTGTGTGTGTGTGTGTGTGTCTTTTCATTTGCTATTGGATTCTGGGACAGTGCTACAGAAATGACCAAATATAGATTGCGGTCATTTCCTCTTAAACAAATCATTTCTGTGTGTTAACATATCCATTAACCCCGGCCGGAAAAATCATTAATTTTTCTTCAGTGAACACATTAGTCATCAAGTCGAGTCTTGCCGCTGTCTGTTGGCTCTGCAGCTCCGAAGATACAAGGCTCTGAGACACGCAGACAGGCCCCTCCATCACTGGACACACTGAGACAGCGGTGCTGCAGCGCACACAGTCAAAGTGAAACAACAGACATTTGAGCCCACACACGCATACAGGCATGGCTAACATTCAAGTGCACACATGATTATGAATGTGCACACAGACACACAAGGCACGCGCGCACACACAGCTTGTTCTGTCGCCAGGCTTATCAAGAGTTTTATTGTGCCTCACAATACTGGGTAATTAGGTGTCCTCTGCTCTGCCTGCCTCTCTCACTAACGGTAGAGAAATAGACCTGTCACTATTTGGGCACTCGAAGATTCAACAAATGCTAAGCAGTAATGGCTTGCTTTGTATCCCTGTAATGCATTGCATTGGCAGCGGGGACACTTAAAAAGGAGACACTGTCTTTTTTCCTCATTCTCCTCCTCTTTCTCTCTTTCATTTGACTTCTACCTTCGGTGCCTGGGTGAAACTTAAGAATTGCAAATTCAGGATAGTGGATGATACTACTAGTCAATTAGCTTTTGTCTTAGTGGAGCTTATTTTGTGGGTAAAAGACGGCACTATAGGACTCATCTTCAGTGTGTATGCTGAGCTGACTATATTTATTAAAAGAAAGATTAATCCTCTAGAATGTAAAAATAAACACCACCCTTTTTTTTGTCTACTTAAATAAAATTCAATGACATTACGTTTATTTAAACATACAGTAGCTTGTCTCAGGTGGGGGCTACTGTAGGTCACTTTGTGAGAGGGGAGGATAAATAAGAGGAGATGGGGAACAGTGGAGGACAAAGTGAAGAGCATTATAGAGGAGAAAAGATGAAGAGGAGACACCAGAGGAGAAATGAGAAAAGACAAGGACATAAAATGGGAGAGAATATATGAGATGAGAATAAAGGACAATGGAGACAGGAGAGGAGAAGAGAGAGTTTGTGGCCTGTGGTTAATCCCAGTTTTACTGATTTGGCAGTTACATGGCTGCTGAGACCAGCGTACTGCCAAACCCAGGCCTCCAGTCTCCTCCTCATACTCTCAATCTTCATCTAAAACAATTATTCATTCCGTTCATTCGTTGTCTTGACCCGCTTATTCCAGTTCAGGGACAGGAGGGGGGTTGCTGGACTGGAGCCTATCCCAACATAAATTGGGCAGAAGGCGGGCCAGTCCTTCACACGGCCAACAAACATCTTTTGCACAAATGCTGCGCTCGTCCTGTGATTAAGCCGCTGAAATAACTCTTCATGTAATATCCTCTCATTAACATTAACAGCAGTCAAGGACGGTGCATGGACGTCAGGGGTAAAACGTATGTGAATCTATCAGGAGAGAACAGAGGATTTGCAGTTAAGTAGCTGGGCCGTGAATGGGCTCGCTATGACTTGCATCAGGGAGCTCATTCCACAGACAGCATACTGCATGATAGCGCAGGGGTCATACTGAGCTGTCATGGACCAGTGATCTATTTCTCTACCTGTCAACCCCTCAGAGAGACTGAGACAAGAGAGGGTAGCCTTTCCCTCACCTCTCCCTCTTTCTCTCTCTGCCTCTTCCTCTCTTTCTTTCTCTCTCTCTCTTTTTCCTGCGTCTTCCAGCTTCTCAGCGTTGAGTGTTATGACAGGAGGCAAACTGCTGTCTTTAGCAGAGATATGCCAGTGAAAACGGCTAACTTTAAATGCAGTGAGTGAAACAAGAGTTTGCTGGACCAGCTGGAAAAATTTGCTACAAATCCCCATTGCAAAAATAACAGTTTTCTGACCCTTTACCGGACCAGTAACACCACTGTAGAATAACCTAGAAATAATAACAACCTTCACATTTTTCATTTTCTTTCAGTGTAAAGTACATTTTAAAAACATTTATCTGTTTAATAACAGATGATGAACAGCCTGAGATATCTTAAGAAAAGAATGCAATTTCAACAATATGTCTCAGTTTTTCCACAGTCAGTCAGTCTGCGACTCACTGTCATTACATTTTTCCACATTTCCACCCTTTCACAGTTACACATCACCACACCAAACTTGAATGGAGGCTATTGAAGAAGCAGGTTAAGTTAAGGCTGACAATGTTCAATATCTTTAAAAATGACCACAGTAAGTATTTATTGTATTTTCAGATAACCGTATTCTGGTCGGGTGGAAAAGCCTCTGAAGCAGCATTTTACATGAAGCAGGATACTCATTTAACCTGCTCCTGAAAACCGCACCTTCTAGCCTCACATCTGCTTCAGTGTTAAGTGTGCAGAGTCATCTAGTGAGCCAGATTGGACCCTTTTTAGGGCTTGTTCTTGCCCTCAGGCCTTATGTTTGACACCCCTGGTTTAGAATAACTAGTTTCTTAAAGGGACGTTTTTTCCACCTTTTATGTGGATGTCAAATCAGAGTTGATGGTAAATGTAGTCAACTGAAGCAGTAAATTCCTCAGTATGCACTATATTGACCAAGTAAGCTGAGCTCTGCTTGAGGAGTCGTGCCAGCAGTGCCCACATTTCCAGATGCATTGTGCACAAGCTAGCTTCTAGCTATGACTTTGTTGGCCCAAACATAGTGTAGCCCAGGTTTATACTTTTGCAGGTAACAAAATAAAAGCAGAGGCTTTGTAGTCTGAACCAGCCTGAACCAAGACAGCAACTCTTTTCTATTCATTTTTCACATTGTCTATGGCAGCACATTTCAGCTTCACTCCTTACGTTTTTTACCTTTCACAATAAAAGCCCAACTTAAATCACCCAGAGCATTTTGCCAGGAGTCATCTTAATAAAATCGCTTATAGCGTTAGGTGACAGAAATACTCACCTACAGTCATCTGCCCTCTCGGTCCTGCTAGTTTGGGTTGTCTTTTAGGTCAGTGGTTCCCAGCTGGTCCAGCTTCAGGGTCCAGATTTCCCCTTAGTCTTTAATTCAAGGTCCACACGGTTTAATATATTAAGCATCATACTTGTGTTTGGCCATATTTTCAAGAAATTCGGAAATTCCGTGTACTTTAAAATGAAGTGGGTTTTTTTTTTTTCTTGCAAACTTGACACATTTGCAAGTCACTTGCAGTCCATTCAGAATGGACCTGTGACCCATTTTTGGACTGCAACCCACCAGTTGGGAACCAGTGTTTTAGGTTTATCTTTAGGACCCTGAAGAAGGTCTCCAGAGCTCGCTTTGTCCAAGTGAGGAGTAAAACTTTCATGCACAGTAACACACACACAGCATCCAACAAAAACTGCCCCTGCTGGACGTCATTTCAGATAAAAGGTGGTATTTTTATCCTAAAAGATTGGGGAACTTGTTGTTATTGTTAAAATAATTACCAGGTTAAGGTTAGGGAATGATTGTGGTCATTGATAAACAAAATGAACATGTCGTGTTGGTAGGAAGGATGCGAGCAGCATTCTCCTGTGTCAGAATCCTACATTTACTTATTTATTTTTTCTGTTGTACAAAAGTCAGAACTTCTGTCGATGCTTAAGCGCTTTTCACTTGAACATAAACACATGTCATTATTGGGCATTTCCTGCAATATCTAATGCTGTCTGCTTCTCAGTATGTCTCCACTGTGCAGTTAAATTGCCTCTCTATACAGTATATAAAGTACTATACTTGCCCCAGTATTCTATCTGAACTATCATTACTTTTTAAATAGCATTAACAACTCTGTTTTAAATTTTTAGCCTCACAGTTTGTCGACATGAAATATTTAATTCATGTTGTTAATTTCTCCGCTGGTTCAAATCCCATGAATGACCGTTCAAAGGCTTCCATCACTTGAGTGTAGTTCCATCAAAGAGAGAGAGGCCAGTTCGAATGCGCCAAGGCCTCTGCCTGCTGGATAAATAGGGCTGTTCTGTAGTAGATAATGGCTGTGAGTCACATATTATATTTATCCAACTCAATAAAGCAGGAGCAGGCAGGCAGATTACTCTGCCCTGAGTCAAGGAGATAATGATATCTGGCTGCTAGCTGGCCCAGAACAGGCTCCAGACAGACCAACAGGCGGGGAGACAGACAGAAAGTGCTGCTAAAGGAGTTGTACGTGGATGCTGTTAGCATGAGACTTCTGTGGCCTTGCTAAGCCTAGGACTGCTTGTGTCAGCCCTCCGCTGTTCCATGAAAGTCACCTTGCCTCCTTCCTTGCACCCGTACTTCTTCTCTACTTTCACTTCCTTCTCTCCTCCGAGGAAACATCATATCTCTGTTCTCCCCCTTCATGCTCTCTAGCTCCTCCGCAAGGATCAGGCTGGATGGGTTTTGTGTGTGAGACTGTACATCTGGTTCTCCATATCTGTGCATTACACAGTGTTTATCCAAGCTGCGTAGAGAAAGCACATGTTAGTAGTAGGGCTGTGCTGGATACTTTGAAGCTTCATTCATAACCTTGACATTCGAATTCCAAATCAACATTTCAATGCTGCGCAGCTTTTTTTTGTGTGTGTTTTCATTCTGAATAAATCTGGCATTTCTGCACAGTTGCAGATAGAGATTAGGCTACACCAGTATTATGACTATTATACTATTTGTAGAATTAGATTCCAGTGATGGCTGTGTAGGATTGTTCCCAACCCGCATGCTTCAAACATTTCCAATAACTCCAGAATGTTGTGAAGTCCAAAAGTCAGAAGTATATAAAACAAAACAAAAAAAGATGTAATTATTTCCTAAATTCACAACATGTTTTAACCTAACAAAATATTCTGCTCTAATCTTTATTTGTTTTAGCCTTTTACCATTCTCACTGTGGTCAAAAAAATGTTTATCCTCCCGTTTGCCACACACAAAGGGAGGCATGCACCTGTGTCAACAGGGCAGCAATCTGACTAACCACATAACAAATTGCATTTATTCATTAAAGAAAGTTGATTAAATAGAAAAAAAGAACTTATTTGTTCCGATGAATCACTTCTTTTAAATTGAGGATTTTGCCAGAGGTTTTTTTTTTTTCACAGAATGCGTTCAGGCACAGTTTGAGTGTAGGTCAACTGCATTCTGGCAGCGTTTAGAGCCAGACACACAATCACTGTGGTTACATGCAAAAATAAAATAGACTTTAAGCGCAAACATGTAAGTCGTTACATGTTCTGTGTAGACAGCTGTATTGATTAAAGACCTGTTCTGTCAGGTGCACATCACACAGATGACTTGAAAACATGGTTGAAACGTAGTCAAGCCTTTAGCATGCCTGTGTTCAGTATTTGTCTTTCTTGCCAAGAGATAGATGACAACATCCCTACCACTTGAGGATAAAGTCAGAAGTTGATTAGCTTAGCTTGGCACAAAATTAAATTGCACATAACTCTCCATTAACCCACAAATAATTGTTTTTACATTTCTGTTTATTTGCTGATTTATAAAAATAGAGACTGCATGTTGATTGGTGAGCATTAAGTGGAATTTGTACTTCTGCGTCAAATCGACACCATACCTATGCCGTAACCTACGCCTTAGCCTGACGTGTTTCTACCCAGAAATGTAATTACCTTCCATGGTGACGCAGACCTCCTGTCTATTTTTGTAAGCTGAAGCCATTTCCCTCAGTGGAAACAAAGCTTTTATTTTTAATTTCACAGATAAGAAACAATAAATTATGGGGACAACAAAAGCCTCCACAAAAATAGCATTTTAAGTCTTGTGTGTGATTTATTCTAGCCTCATGTGGGTAGAGGAAATCTCTGCTATGCCCTAGGCCAATTTATACAACGTAAAATTCCATGTTAACGTGATATATTTGGTCGGAAAACATGCTTAGGCAGTTGATTTGTTGGTGAACTTTGTGAGTCATAATGGAGCTGAACTTTTTAATGTTACCTTTTGTTAACTGTTGCTGTTGTCCCTGGCTTCATATGAGTAGAGGAAAAGTCAGCTAGCCACTAGGCTAATTTATACAATGTAAAATGCCCCAGGCTTGTGCTAAAACCATTAGCATGTTGTATTTGTGGGGAAAATGTGTCGCAGCATTCACAAACAAAGCATTTGTCTTTTGCTGGAGTTAAAGTGAAGCCGTTTTGTGTACTTGTGTTTGAAATTGTCTTTGTTAAGTCATGTTTAATGTGTATTTTGGGTGTGTTTTGAATCAACTAAAATTTACAACACAGTGACACAAACAAACCATTGCACAAGTATTAATGCTCACAACTGGAGGCCATGTGTCATAGAGCTAACGCACAAGTATAAAAAAAATATATTTTAAAATTTTTAGTGAGACAGGCTCTCCGTTTCTTCCTGCTTCCAGTTTTTATGCTAGGTTAAGCTAAACAACCCCAGGCTCTTGCTCTTTACCTTAACACACAGACAAAAGCGTGGTATTGATCTTTTGTAAATCTTAGAGAGAAAAGTATATTTTGCACAATTTTGCTGTATTTTTTAAATTATTGATCAAGAGATACAATAAGAGATACGGATAAACTACAGACCTTAAATGGACAGCCTCTCATCTAAGAGCAAAAAGACAGCACCCTAATTTCTGTCTTAATTTTTCACAGAATGACAGTTTGGCTCTATTGAAGATAAAACCCTCAAAACATTTTTTTTATTGTGATGGAGACGTTTCCGATGAGATCAGGGGCTCTGGAGAGTAATTGAAAGTTGACGCTCAGCAGGGTTTTTTTTCTTATAACCTTGCTATGGTGACGATCTTGAAAAGTCCTCTAGCACAGACGAAACAGCCGCTCCATCCTCCAGTGTACAGCGGGCCCCAGACAGACAAATATAATAAATTGTAAACAAACTCTTGTTGTTTGTCTCACATTTTCCAACATGGAATAATCACCATTGCTCTAGTGATTACTTTGATATTTTTCGGTGAGTAAAAGCTCAAAAGAGGAAGCCTAATTTGCAACAAAGCAGCACAAATATCCTCAGAGGTACAAGCTCTGCGCAGACAGCTCACTCAGCCAGGGAGAGAGACACTTGAAGCTCACTTTGTTTCACTTTGTCTCCTGCACGCCTCTCCTTGGTCATAAAGCTCTCCATTTACCCAACTCCGTCCCAGAGTCCATTCCAATTTCTACCTCTTTGAACGTGACAAGTGATAAGGATGGATTATCGTGAGAGCCGAGAATTCCTCAGGATAATCCTTCACAGACAAAACACCCTGACATCTCGGCTTGTTATTTTTTTTCTTCTCTTACTACACTCAAAGTGCTATGGTTTTGTCGTGGCACGGCTGTTTGACTTCCTAAATTTGTTTTAATCAAGGCTTTATGGAGACATGATTTGAGTATCTTTGGTTCAGAGGCAGCAGTTTCTCTGCTCTGTGTCTGAAGTCCCAGCAGCCCCCTCCTCTGCTCTGCTCTGTCTGATTGCTGTAAAAATGTCAGTGTGATTACATGAGCTCTGATTGGGATGCCGTGGCTCTGTAAAAGTGTCAGTCTCTGCAGAACAATGCAACAGGACAATTTACTTGGCTTTAAATAAGTGTTATCGCCGGCCATTCCTGTCACTTGTACTCTCCACAAGAGGAAACAATCAAGTTGATATTGTGTGTGTGTGTGTGTGTGTGTCTGTGTGTTTGTGTAAAAGAGAGAAAGAGAAAGAGAGATAAGGAGGGAAAAAAAGAACAATGCAATGCAAAGTACTAAATCTAACAGGGTTATAAACACATAGTGTGGCTACACTAGAAAAGTGACTAAATTACAGTAAGTATCACAGGTATCAGTATGCACATTAAATTTGTTTGAGTTGTCACAACAATGTCTGAACAGTGGGAGACTTTATTATCAGATTATTGGAAAATCAAATTCTTTAATCATTGTTGAAATATGTGTTAGTCCAACAAGTAATGCATGTTAATTTCTAGTATAAAGACAGAATCTTGCATACCACTGTGTATCTCTCCCCTTTCACACTCTCCGCACAGCTCCACTTCGCTCACTCACAAGTTCTCCAGCAACACTAAGAGAGGCACAGCACTGCTAGTCTGTTTAATCTATCTGTTAATTAGTCTACGGTGTGACATCGGTCTACATGTTACACATGTTACGCTAAATCAGTCTGTGAGATGAATGAAATCACGGCAGTAGCATACATGCAGTCCAGCACTGTGCTGCTAGTTTGTGTGTGAGGTGGATCATAGCGCATCGCCATTCTTCTTGGTAGTTGTAGTCTATTTTGTGATACTGAGACAGCGCCTGGATGCAGGCGACAGATCTGTTTTAAAAAAAAAAGAAAATGCAGCGACAACACAGACGTTTCATATACAAGACGTATAAAACACAAACAAAGTGTCTTGCTCCTTCCCTCCCTCGGCCTCTCTGTTGATGCTCTGTACATAAATACGATAAAAGCCTAAATAAATAGAAAGATTTAAATAATTTTCCAGCACTAGAATTACTTGAAGAGCCATGGAAAATGACTTTTTAACTCCCCCGACAAACATTTTTAATTGCTCCAAACTACAATGGATTTATGATACTTTTATACTAATATTAGTTTTGTATCCTGTGCTGCAAAACTTTAAACCTCTGTAGCTCCAGTGCTGTGTGCACTATTTTCTATTTTTGTCATTTACATGTTGTGTAGCTGTGTATTTTCAAACAGGGAAAAAAAAATCCCCTCTTTGCATTTTATTTTGATCACAGTCTGCTTTTATAAAAGTGCTCGTGATATCTCAAATGTGGCTTTGACTTGTAAGTAAACATGTAACCTATTTCATTGAAAATACCCAGATATATATTGCGTATCGCCATTCAGCCTATAAATACTGAGATATGAATTTTTGTCCGTATCGCCCAGCCTTACATCAGGTACATAAAATGGCGCTGAGCAAGTGCTGCCTCAATTTGTTAATTTTTAGCCACCTAAAAAAGGCCCATCTGAAAAAATCAATATTAGTTCAAGTGTGTGCTTTATTTAGAATATTTTTAGCGCTTTACCTTGCTGTCCTTTGTGACGGGGAACTCAGGCTGTTGCGTCAAAGCCACCAGACTCCATTAACAAAAACAGTAGTGCATTGTGTAGCTTCCTTCCTGGTAGATTTGATTTATGAAAGATGCTAGCAAAACAACACATTACTTAAAAGTCAAAGCAGAAATATCAAATAGGTCAGATCACTGTGTTTAAGCGTTACAGTTATGACCGAAAATGACAACAGAAATAAACATGTTGATAGCGCAACGTAACAATGGTTTGGTCTTAAACTACCAAAACAAATGAGTTCATAGTATAGACTTTCTAGCATTAGTCTGTTTTGTTGAATCTGAACACAGTTAGTGATTTGGTTGCTGCTGCACATCTGAGCTGTGTGGCATATGTGAACAACAAACACTTAATGTATTGTATAATTTTATTTTTATGGGCTGTCTCTCTATTCCTCTTGTGCTGAATTCTTCATTCTTCTCTGCTAAAATATAAATATGAACTGTGTTAAGCTCCATAACAACATTTGCGGAATGAGATTTTTACCGCTGTGAGATTATTAAATGAATGCTGCTGTAGTAATGAGAACGCCTTCCCTACACGTCTCTCTCTGTTGGTGACAAACCAAGGTAAGGAGAAGGAGCAGGTCTAGTCACACACAAAATATGAAAATCGAATAACATTTTTTTGTCATAACTGGTTGTAAGTAGGAGTATGCATGCATATCCAAACCAAAGAGGGCAGGTGCTGCGCCCAAAGTGAGCAGATCACCAAACAACAAATAAACTCTCAGACTGCAGGGCTGCAGTGGCCTCTTATTTATTACACCTAGGTGACGTTTTGAGCACAACTGCTCTTCATCACACCCAAACTTGAAAGGGCACTGTGGCCATCCTCGATATACACGACATGTATATTACAGTCATTACATGGCTTTTAAGTATAAACATACACACACATATAATGCGCATATCTCTGTATTCATGATGTTCTATAAACAACCTGGTGGACTCTGTGGAAGAGGTCCCCCTTTGTATATCAATATACACTTACTGGCCACTTTATTAGGTACACCGTGCAAGTACCAGGTTGGACTCATTTTTGCCTTTAGAACTGTATTAATTCTTTGTGGCATAGATTGCATAGAGATTTTGGTCCATATTGACATGATGACATCAAACAGTTGCTGCACATCCATGATGTGAATCTCCTGTTCCACCACATCTCAAAGGTGCTCTATTGGACTGAGATCTGGTGACTGTGGAGGCCATTGGAGTACAGTGAACTCATTGTGATGTTCAAGAAACCAGTTTGATGATGATTTGAGCTTTGTGACATGGTGCGTTATCCTGCTGGAAGTAGCCATCAGAAGATGGGTACACTGTGGTCATAAAGGGATGGACACGGTCAGCAACAATACTCAGGTAGGCTGTGGTGTTTAAACCATGCATGTACTAAGGGGCCCAAAGTGTGCCAAGAAAATCTCCCCCACACCATCACACCACCACCACCAGCCTGAACCGTTGATACAAGGCAGGATGGATCCATGCTTTAATGTTTTATGCCAAATTCTGACCCTACCATCTGAATATCGCAGCAGAAATCCAGACTCATCAGACCAGACAACTTTATTACACACTTCTATCGTCCAATTTTGGTGAGCCTGTGTGAACTGTAGCCTCAGTTTCCTGCTGTTAGCTGACAGGAGTGGCACCTGGTGTCACAAAAAGTCAATTTCCTCATTGAATCCTTTGGTTGACATAGTGTCCAAAGTGTAGATCCAGAGTAGTTCATATTTGATTTTCATGAAAAAAAAACGACAAAGGTATTTGACCTGGAAAAAGAATGACTCTGTTTTTCTCCCCAGCACAGTTTGTGCTGTATTTCAGAGTAATTACAGATTGAAGAATGAATCGTGCTTTAACTTATTTTGAGGACATTGTGGTTTAAAAGAAAAACAGTTAAAGCTCTACAGTAAATCTCTAGCTAATCCTTAAACTTCAGATAATAAATGCATAGTGTATTATAGCTGAACTTCAGTTGAAGGGCGTTTTCACATTTTAGCTGTATTGAGAGATTCTTCTCTGAACTGAGGTTGTTTTTGTGAGAATTTTGTACTTTTACAGAAGGAAGCAAGCAGCCTCTGGTCCATTTTAAGGAGTTTGTGTGGGTTAACCTGCACTGCAGTCCAGGGGAGGTGAGTTTGTTGAGTAATGTGATTGTTTGAAGGTGTAACGTTGACCTTGTGGTGCTGACGTGTGCACCAGTTACACAGTAAAAAATGTATGTGTAATAGAAGCCTGCATCGTTATTGGTATTGTCAAACAAGTAAAGAATTGCTGCTGCATTATGACTGCTTTTAATTTCAGTCATATGTGCATTGTTGCACTGTAAAGCCTTCAAACATTTTTAATACCTCTGCTTCATAATGAAAAACGCCCTAAGCGTGTACAAATATAGAGCACTTTATGGATGTGACGTAATGTAGATGTTGCTTTGGAGGTGGGTCGTGTAATTTATGTGAAAACAGAACCTGCAGTAATGACTGTCCCTCCAAAAAGCCACCCGAGGTCAGACGAGTATTTCCAGCAGGCTCTGTGCTTGTCTGTAAATACAAAGCTGTTCATTATATTGTAGTCTATATTTTCCCCTTGCTTTTATTCAGATTTAAGTAGCTACCACAGTCATTGGCAGAGCTTGCTGCTGCCTTCCAATCTAGCACTGCACAAGCCAACTGAGTTTTTGCCTCTTAGAAGACCTCCCTGTTTTCCTCGGAGGATTTCCCAGCAGCTCTCAAAGGTCCCTTCTTCTTAATTCAATTTCAGATATGTTCTTCCCCTGAGAAGTCCTCTGAACCTCCCCTCAAAATGTTTTGAGAGCAGGGAGAGAAAAGTGTGTAAGAAATCAAAGTTGCCTGAGCCCAACACATTGTGGTTCTCAGGTATGCTATCGTGCTCTGGGCTAGCAGCTAACAGACCCAGTACACAGCCTCACTGCCCCGCTGGCACTGGATCATTCACTCTGTGTGTGTCTCTCTCTCTCACGCTCTGTCTCTTCTTCTCTCTTTCTCTTAGTGTGGAGCAGGTGGTTATTAGGTCTGAGCCTACTCCCACCCTCTTCTCAAACCCATTTCCCCCTCCTTCAGTGTTTGCGCTAAGTGGGGACCTTGCACCCTCCCACCAGTCCATCCGCTTCACCGCGGTCCCTCCAGGCTCCTTTTGAAGGTGCTTTCATTTAATCATTTCTTTAAAAAAGATTTTTTTTTTCAGGGCAGTGCGAGGTCACAGATCACATCAGAGCTGCTTTCCGACTCAGTGACCATTTAATCAAGCCGAGGTCCATTTCGCCGCCGCTCTTTTCAGACCACCTTTTCTTCCTGGGGCTCAGGGGTGAAGCCCGTGGCCTCGGCCCTCCGAATCCCATTCCTACCAAAGCTTTAGAGGTGGGCTGGGTGACTTACACCAATTCCCGGGGATTTAGAGCTTGACTGAGTGTCCCATATAGCCTTGTAGCCTCACCTGAAATACTTCTGCTTGCCCCTGACCCCAGCAGATACAGTGCTTCACCGAATGTTCTGTCTGACTTCAGTGTTTTGAAGTACTCAAAGTCTAAGTTGGTGTGTATATATTGATATCTTTGTTGGTGAAGCCCAATCAAGGTCATTCAATTGACAGATCCTGAACTCTGCCGCCCTAAGATACTGTTGCTAGTTTGGACAACTTTCTTTCAACAACTCAGCGGCATCTATTCAGTCCAGTCACCTACTATGAGATAGTTTGTGGAATTCATGTAACATTGCCTAGAAGCTGACAGAGATGTGTCTGGACACCAGTAAAGAGATACTCATGCAGCAGTGATTGGATTGTTAAGTTCAAGGAATACTTCACCCCCCCCAGATGATCGTTTGTATGTAAGTTACTCACCAAAACTAGCAACAGCAAAACTACATCGAAACATCTGTTTACAAACCCTCACACGACCTGTACAGTATAATGCATGTATAATTTATCCAGTTGTATGCTCAGCACTTACGAAAGACATTTATTTTCACTAAAACCGTGACATTTAAATACTAATGAAAAAAGTTCAGGTGCACTACTTGTTCGTATTTGAGTCTGTTTATGCAAGAGTGTTTTAAATAGTAAGATTTTAGTAAAAATGCACATGTTTGAGACTGTAAATGAGACTTGGATTATACTGCACAAGTTGTGTGAGGCTTTGTAGACAGATGTTTTGATATAGTTTTCCTGTTGTTGAGCGTGGACTCCTATTACTTCAGTTCTTTAAGAATGTTTACCTTTTTGGACCTCTTTGGAGTCATGCAAGAAAAACAAAGTTGTCTTTGCGAATACAGTGAAACACAGGGTAAGTACTGATGTACAAATGATAGCTCTGAGGGTCAAGTACTCCTTTAAAAATGGCACGGATTGATCAATTAATTATGTTGTTTAATTTTTTTCTCTGGTTATTTTGCAACATACAATTTGGCAACAATTAATAGCTTTATCATCCCCACTAATTATTTATTTAGCCCCACAAAATAAGCCCATGAAAGATTTTAGTCTTGAAAACAGCCACAGAGCATCGAGTGAGTAAAGCAGCTAGAAGGCTCGTAAACTATTAAGATCACTGGTTCCCAACCTTTTTCCTTGAAGGACCCCTTTTTTATCAATGAGTAAGCTAACATCCTCTGAGTAAGAGATATATTTTATGGATATTTCATGTTATACTTAATGCGTAACAGCAATAACAATAAGAACAGCACAGAACAACTGATAAGCTGTACAATTAATAACTGTTTGGACGGATTTGGGTGAATTTTGAGCAACTATGACCTGTGAATAATGCAGCAGAGATGAGTTTCCCTGATATTTTAGGAACTTTTAAAGCACTTAAAAAAAAATCATGCATAATTTATAGGCTTTAAAGATCTGTTTTATGTTTATATCCGGATAACATGCTAAGCTTAAAAAAATAACAATTTCACTTAGTTTTCTGCACAGAAATAAATGAAAGGCTGACATTTAGCCCCCCCCCCATGAAGCTTAGTAGGGGTCGGGGCCCTCAGGTTAGGAGCTGGTGATTTAGATGATGACCTAACAGTCCTGGTTTTGCAACTGAATGGCCTGTTCCCTGTCTGGGATTATTCAAAACTCAATTCTAATGCATAATGTAAAATAAATCTGACTTTTCCAAAACAGCTGACAGGCTGTTTAGTCAGGCTCCTCATATTTCATATTCAGAATATTATATTTCCTATTATGGTATGTGATTGCAGCTACATGTTTTGAACGCCAATGTAGTGTATTAAAGTTTGTAGAATTGATTCACATTCAGAAAACATTAGCATTGTTTGGAAGGGGAAGAACTTCTGAAAGGTAGGTTTACAGTTTTCTTCAACCTATAAAGAGAAAATAAATAAATTAAAAATAAATCAAACTCCATTTTCTACATATATAAACATGCTATCCCTGTAAGAGGAGTGTGATCCTTTCTTGATTTTTAAAATGAGCAGCTGGTAAGAGATTTTGCTAAAACACAACAGATACAGTTGTTTTTGGAGAATATATGTGCATGGTTTTACCTCCCTGAGACTGAAATGAAGCTTTTCTGTTAAATGACTAAGAAATTACATATTGGTTTACCTGAATAAGGGTACACGCCTATTGATTTATATGTTTAAAGCACTGTGAAATTGTTTTTCTTTTTTACTAATAGTATTATTATTCTTACTGTGTCATGGAACAAGAGTGTTCATAAATGTATGTTAAATTCAATTTACTCTGTCTGCTCCCCTAGTTTCATAATCCCCAGCAAGACACATCTGTGTGCTGAATGTTTTAAAGGCATTCTGAGTCTTTGCCACAATCATACTCTGTCATATCGGTGTAGCGCCAGACTGTGTCGTAGATTAGGCTGTTTACAAGCACTGGAAGAAAATGATCAACAATAAGTAGGTCTATACTATAAGTCTCTATTTAGAATTTATTTATTTGTTTAGATTGATAATGTGCATGAAAACTAGCAGGTGGAAATGCACCGACACACTCATGTTTGTTGTCAGCTAGCAGATGGCTATTGGTGATAGTGTTTTCAATGCTCTAACACAGCATGTGAAGCAACGCATCAGCTAGCGTTTGTCTTTGAGGTTAGCTTGTCTATCAGGGCCTCAAGCCTCAAGTTTCTAATTCTTGGACTGATCAACTGTCAAACGTGTCGCTCTCGGTTTCTCTTTCATTTGTCTCTCCTGGGGTACATTTCCAGGTTGAACCAAATGTTTTCCTTAAAACAATGTGCAACATTTTCTCTCATTTGGTGGGTGTGTCAGAGGTGTTACCCAATCAGCAAATTCTAGTTGATCTTTACAGATATGCATTTAAAAGTAAAATGGAGAAAATAAATGAAATAGTTTTTTGAAAAATTGTGCATCTTATAAAAAAGTGCTTAATTTTAGAAAAAATAAAGTTAAGTGTAGCAACAACTTGAATTTTCCTTTTTCTTTAACTGTTTCACATCTTGACTTAACAGTCTCAACCAATTTTACGATATTAAATAACAATCTTCTCTCCTTGTATCGATGTATCTTTCTTTTTCTATCCTTCTAAATTTCTATCTTTCTATTTTTCTATTGTCTTTCCGCTTGTCACTCGCCTCTCAACTCTCTCATCTGACTGTATACAGACTTGCAATGTTAATCACTTGGAATGCAGAGATTTGATTGGCTAGGTGGCATCACGTGAGATGGCTTAACTCGCATGCAATCGGTCTGTGTGTTTCCAGTGCCGTAAAGACTAGAAAAGTTGCACCGGTTAAAATAGAAGCGTCCCGTCAAAATTTAAAATCCCTTAATAATTTACTGGTTATAGGTCTGGGTCCATATAGAACGCCATCTGGGTCTGGACTTGGACCGTGGTCTGCCTTTTAGGGCCCACTTAGGCCCATGCCAAGAAAGCCCCTTTTAAAGTTGATTAGAATTAAACCCCGCCTTATTAAAAGGCAGTGCGTGTGAGTAACACAACAGTGTGCTCAACCCAATGCTGATTCTGTTTAAATTAATGTTTTGTTACGTGTTGTCAAGGCCAAACGAAGCCCTAGTGTGAACCGAATTTATCTGAACTAAACTGAACTGAACTCATTAATGTGACTGGCCTTTACTGTTGGCTTTGTTTGTGGAGTCGCTCCACCCTTCTTTACTCTTTGTTATGAAACTAAGCTCATGAGACTAATTCAGTTGCATAAAGCAAGATGGCCAGGGTATCACATCAAACAAACTTTGTTAGGTCATTCTTCATCTCTCCTTCGTGCATTTTAACAATTTCTTTGGGGCTTTTTTTTGGGAGAAAATCCTACAGTTCCTGCATTACATTTTCCATCCTCCTCTGGAAATTCCTCAGCAATTGCAAAGTCAGCAGTGATCCTAAATGCTGTCAATTAAGTGTTTGAAGCGTCCCCTGTTAACAAGGCTCCACCTAATTTTGAATGAATTTGTTGGTTTTAAAGTCACTATGTGCTTTATTATTTGGATGTGTGTTAGTCTATCTGGCATATGTGCTGGTGGTGCTTTATTGATCTGTTTTGCTGCCAATCGATGATGGGTGTGGTGTTTTCCATGCTTATCAGACTGTAATCAGTCAACTGAAGGAAAACTATCACTTTTTGTTATGCGTGATGTTCCAAAGGTTACTCCACGCATTAAATCCATCATGCATTCAATAGATAGTGGACACATTTTTTTGTCTTTCTCTTTCTCTTCCCCCCCTCTTCATGTCCTGGAGAGATGATGCATTTCCTTGTAGAAATAGCCACAGTGCTGTTCCCCCGAACCATTAGAAGGCTTAAGTCATTGTTCATCCTGTGACTCTGAGCCATCATCCTGTTACTTCTCCTTTCTTTATCTTCTCCTTGTGCTCGTCCGTGGTGTAGTGAAGCAGCAGATGCAGCAGTGTTGTCCATTTTGATCCTTTTTCATCATTTGCAAACAAAGAAACAGACTAGGAGCCATTTCCAGACAGACAGCAGCTAAAATAAAATGCCGTGCCACGTTTTAACGGTCTCTCTTGGACGGAGGCATGTAAGTATGTGTGCTGTGTGTGCATGCGTGTGCACTCGCGCATGTTGATGAGCTGGAGGTAGAGAAGATTGCTTTTTTACAGCCTCTCAATCACAAAGAGCCAACAGAAAGGTACACACACGCAAAGACATGGAAGACTATTTCTAGAGTTTTAGTCACTGGCCATTGGGCAATCATGCAGCCAGTTGTTGAAGAAGGCCAGAATTATAACCCCCGTATTAAGTCTTTTACAAAGGGGCTTGAGTTTAATATGGACAGCAGGAAAGAGGTGTGTTGTGTAGACCAAACAGCAACAATTTGTTCCTAGATACACACTGACTCTCTTCTGTTTGATTTATGGATTTAAACTGCATCTGTTAGGATCATCCAAATCCAGCGTCCTCTGTGTTCCCCTGTCATAATGATGGTCATGTCAGCCTTTTGATTTGTGCTTTTCCACTCACAACAAGTTGTAAAAATGTCTTGGCATGAATGATCTCGTAATACTAACAGGAACAAGGACACACTGTGTCATTGGTATGAAGCACCTGAGAGCGGGCACGGCCAGTAATCCAGTTGCAGAGTTGCAGCACCAGCAGTTTCAGTCATGCGATGTTAGACCTACATTCAGTCCAACATGAGACACCTAAAGGCAACACAAGTCCCAGCAGCAGCACTTTAGGCCTGCAGGTGTAGACTTCTTGATGTCACCAAGTGCAGTCAGTGAGTGATTTTTTTTTTTTTTTTTTATCACCAGTGTTTTGTGAGTGTTTTAGGTTCAGAAGGAACCAGAGTTGTTTTACTGAATATTGGAGAGAGTGTAGAGTTTAGAGTTCAGTTGTTAAAAGTACACATGCCTGAAAAAGTAAAAAAGGAAAAGGAAGACATTTTAGGATATATGCCTATTGACTTTCTTGCTAATGGTGAGAGCATCCTCTGGATCCCCCAGGGACAGTTTTTGGTGCTGGCTGGACTCGGGAGTATGAATGTAGCTCTTTCCCTTGTGGACATGTCAGACTGCACCATGATGAACACATCAGTGCACTGCATGGCCTCAGATGTAAAGTGGGACCCAACCAGTTGCTGTGTCGTCACCTCTGTCTCCTAGTGGAGCCACAAGGTGGACAATGTATACTGGCTGTGGACGTTCAAGGGTTGTCTCCTTCAGAACAACAGCAAGGACTGCTTCTGTTAGCTCTGGAGACCCAGGCCTCCCACCCTGCTCAGCACAGACTAGATCAAGATGATCAAGAAGGATTTTAAGAAATACTCAGTGACCTTCTAGCAGAAGGATCGTCTGAGCCAGTCCAAGGCCTCCAAGGAACTGGTGGATAAGCGCAGGCCCATGATGGAGGACTACCGTCGCTAACGGGGGACAGCACAGCAGACCTATCTGGAACAGAAGAGCGTACGCCTCAAGCTCAGAGGAGGAGTGGAGTTTTTAATCAACAGTGAAATATTCCCCTTAGAGATCTTTAAATGAGATGAGATGATGAGATGATGAGAGATGAGAAGACTGACGCCACTTCATTGTCTGTATGGCAAAAGTAATTCAACATAAAGACTTGAAACAACAAGATTAGTCTGAGGCGCAGTCCACACCTACACAGGTATATAGCTTTTTCTATACATTTTGTCCACATGCCAACTGCGTTTCAGATCAATTTAGACTGATATTTTGTCCAGGGTGAAGGTTTTCAGTCACTTGTATTTCAGTGTTGATGTCTAGACAGAGAAAATAGAGTTTTTGGCTTGTTACATCAGAATGTTTGCTGTTACCTCTTTCACGAGGTGTCACAAACAAGGCAACATTTCGTGCAACAGCAGACTTATCCAGAGAAGTGCTGGCTCTGACCTTGCTCACAGGAGTTTTTACATGTTTACACATAAATGTACTGTTTCTCTGTAACTATATTGAGGAACAGAGACGTCAGAATGTGCTGCAGAGGTCACTGCTCCAGGTAGCCTTCCTGTAGTAGCCTTTTTCAGGCTTCTGGCCGACATCTTCCTCCTCCTCGTCCTCTTCTTCTTCTTTGCGAGGCTTTAGTGTTAGGGTTATATCACCCACTGGTGGTTTGGCAGCTCTTGACATGCTTCAGTTGTGTTTTTGGGATGTAATTTGAACATAGATGTTTTTAAAACAGTGCTTGTGTGGACAGGATTTTTTGAATGAACCTTGTTTTCAAAAGTACCCGTGTATGTGTGGGCTAGGCTTGATAGCGTGAGTGAGTGCATCCAGTGTCCTTAGAACAGATTAGATATGACACTGGTAACTCTGTACCAACACCACTCTGTCTGCCTTCTAAGACAGAGAGGAAGAGTGTGTTGTGGAGCACAGAAAGTGATTGATATTCTATTGGGGCATCTGCCATTCACAGCATTTACACTGAATTTAGTTTCTCAGCACTCTGTGCTTATCCAGCAGGGCTGAAGGGTTAGCGCCCTCGCAGACCCACCTCCACATTCCCAACACTGACCCGTGACATCACTTCCTGCTGACACAGCACTGCTGTCAGAGATGAGCCTCGGTGTCCTTCAACCCCCATCCTCACCCAATCATGTAGCTGCTGTGAAAATGAACACAAACACACACACACACACACACACAAACACATGGCTTTCATCCCCTTTTGACCTCATGTTTTGTTCTCTGTTTTCAGCAAGCCTTCAAATTAGTCTGAATGTGTTATATCAGAGTGTGTCAGAGTGAAGGCCCGTGGCGGCACAGAGAAGAGACTGAGAATATGAGCTGCCAGTAGTACTGGACTCTCATTAACCTCCCTACCTCCTCTCTCTTCACCAAGTCTCCTTCATCAGCTCATCCAGGCCTGAAGTGACACATGGGCCTCTAGAGTGTCAGTAGCGATAAAGATGCCGCCACTTCAACGTTTTAATTGGAACTTCTGCTGTTGATGTGTGAACAGCTGTAGGACGGAGAAGGGCAGATCTATCATCCCTGCCCTCCACGGACCGCCTGAGGTCAAATGGCAGCAGTTACTGTGGCAGGAAAACCCCAAAGCTCCTGTTTATTTATGATTTTATTGCTCCACCCTTCTCGCTCTACACCTCACATCTGCATATTCACGTCTGGTTGTGAAATGACGGAGGAAGAGAGAGATCGCATCTGGAGGAGTACGGTGCTGCACGGCCGAGTGAAATGACCAGCAAGGACGTATTTATAGACGCAGAGTTCTCGCAGTCACACTAGTCGATACAGACGCACACACACACACACACACACACACACACACACACACACACACACACACACACACACACACACACACACACTCAGGCGCACGCTCACATACACTTGTGTGAATCTTCTCTCTCCCTGCAGACACAAATCCATTATTCATTTCAAAATGACTCATTTTTCGCCCTGTGGCTCCTGGCAGTAGTGTGGCGCCTGACCAAGGGGGGTGCTTTTTCTAATTAATGCAGATTGTGCAAGAAAACAAAAATAACATATTTACTCTGACGCCTGATATTACAGGAGTGCAGGCGTGAAATAGCGCTGGTAGCAAAATCTAGTCTTTGACCTGTTATAACCGTGCACACTCAGAACTGTGTGTAGTTTTGAGTGCACACATCAGCTAAGCTATCCCTGCTCTTTTATAACTTATCCCTTCTATTTATGTTATGTTTTTTCATGTTCTATCAAGGCTTACAATGGAAGTAAATCCAAATACACAAGTATGCATAATGTTGTCAGGCAGGCAAGCCATAGATCAGACTGGCATCTGGATCCAGTGGCTGTAATTCACCTGAAGCTGTGTGTTCTGCCTTTTCTGTACCTGATGCCAATCCAGCCTTGTCACTCAGAGTACAGACCTGATAGGTACAAAGCTAACAAGGCCCATATAAGCAAAAGTTAAGCATCACACTATGTCGTCTAAGCACAGCGACAAGAACAAGAATTCTCCTCAAGCTGTCCTCGTGAGATGTGATCTGATTTTAATGAGCCCACCAAGTGTCAATGAAAGCATTGCACATGTGTTTACCTGTTACACTGCATATGTACTGCTGACAGATTGGACCAGAGATCATTATGGAGTCGAGATCACATACATGCATGCATGCACACTCGTAGTACATACACGGACAGACAGACAGACAGACAGAGAGACACACACATACTCATTACTATACGCAGCCTAAGATCGAGGTGGGGCCACATCATCTAATTCAAATATTTGATAAGGCGAGACACAGTGCTGCTTTGCATGCTATTAGATGGCAATCTAAATAACATTTACATGTCATTTATGTCTATTACCTTCTTTTTGAAGAGTGGTGTCAGCACTGTGTGCATATTAAAGCTCATATTTATTCCACTAGCCAGCATGGTTCCTGTCCCGAATTTGCAAATGAATGCAAATATGGGTTTCCTCCCCAGACAGTTCTTGAAAGGTAGTGGTTATAGGAATGTTTATGAGGTTTGCAGGAACAATATTTGATCATTCATAGATATGATGTCTTAGTTGATTTGGGTCTTTGGTCAAGGGAATATCACTGGGATAGATGTTCAGTGTCTGGTCTGTTGTCATGGTATTTGTGATATCTTTCATTCTGCTTTATATTGGCGTGAACATGATGTTGGTTTTGCTTTTTGTTCAGTGAAGATAATGTTGACAACACAGGGCCTTGTAAGCAGGTGACAGAATTGTTAAGCATACTCTTCCTGTCTGTGACTTCTCATGTTGTCTGCTAATTGCAGCATGGAGGAGCTTTTCAATACTTTATTTAGGGGCCCAGCAGAAAATACCGTCAATTAGTGCGAGCAAGAATAATAATGAAACCGTTTAATTGCATTAACATAATGCCTTTGAACGATCATTACCAAAAATGGTTGCGATAATAAAGCAATTACTATTTTGAGACAGCAATTAGCCCAGCACCTTTCTTCGACGCTATAATTACCACCAGCAAGGAGAAACATGGATGGATGCTCATGTGTTGAAAGTCTGTGAAGGAGCTGGAAGCAGTGGAGAAGATGAAGATGGGCAAGATAGGCTGTCAAAGACCAGGCGTATCACTCTGAGGACGCTATTCCACTTTGACACATCCACAATAACCCTCAAGAGGAGCAATAGCTTCCCTCTGTCCGTGCACGAATTTCAATGTTGTTTTGCACACATCTCTCCATTATGAGAGCTTTTTTTGGTAACGGAGGAGATGTTGAAATAGAGGGAGTGAGATGGAAGGAGCGAGGCAGGCATGGATGGAGGAAGGGAGGGAAGAATGAGAAAGAGAGATTGGTTTTCATGCCTGGTAGTCAGCGAGCCTGTAAATCTCCCAGGAGCGTAGTGGAAGACAGCAGAAGGTTGATAGTCATCCATCACTCCTGACAACCCCACTGCTCTGGAAGGGCCTGACAGCACAGCCCTGCCTGAGAGCGGCAGAGAGAGAGAGAGAGAGAAAGAGAGGGGAAAAACAGAAGAAGAAAGATAAATAGAAAGAGATGCTGCCTGCAGAATGAGCAAATTAACTCTTCCATGTTTAGAGCAGAAGGCGAGGGGGAAAGAGAAGGTGAGAAGTGCAGCAGTTGGCTGTTACAGCCGCTCTGTTCATCCCTCACTGAGTGCCTGTGGCAGCAGCAGTGCTGCTGCTGAGGGAGTGGAGGTGGACTGGCTGGAACTAGCTCTGTCTTCATTGCAGCACAGTAGCACAGTGGCTCCTAATCTAAATGTGTCTCCTTTTTTTCAACTATAGATGTTAGAAGTACTGTACTGTTTTCTTTCTTCTTTGTGTTCTTTGCTTGTATCCACACTGATTCACATTCCTGTAATTTAACTTTAAAAATGTTCATAGTCCTGGTATTGTAAGGCAGGAAGGATTATGAGCATTTTCATGTCGGTTACAGAAACAGTACGTGTCATGTTTATACTTATATTACAAACACATGTTTGGACAACCCTGTCTCCTAGAAATTACTTACATCTACCGCTAATTAGTAACAGCAAAGATATTTTGAAGGAAACATGATGCTGCCTGAATTGCATTTTTAATCAGCACATCAAAGAAATGTATTTTGCAACATATTACATTGGTTTAACTTGCAAAATCTCCTGTGCAAGATAGTATTCACTTGTAGCAAGTAAAACACAATTTAACTTTTTTACGGTTAGGGTCTAGTCAATCAAAGGACTTGGCTAAGTTTAGGCAAACATTGTGATCTTGTTTTACATTACATTAACCAATGTGCTTTTGTTGCCCAAGCCTAACGACACATGGAAGTCCTTTGCACTACTTTCACTTAAAAAAACTTTGCCAATTAACATAATATAGGCAGGCAATTACATTTCCCTTGAAAATGTAAGTGCCATAACAAAGTGTATAAATGTATTTCTAGAAGACAATGTTGGTCTGTAACAACTGAAAGTAGGTCTTGTTCAGTATGTTTCCCTAAGGATTGGTTTCAAGGCCAATCCAGGCACAGTTAAATGCAGGGGTGTCAAACATACGGCCTGTGGGCCAGAACCGGCCCGCCAAAAGGTCCAATCCGGCCCACTAGATGACGAGACTAAGAGGTGCCAGGTTTCAGGGGCAAGTTAAACAATGCCTACTTCATGTAAAATTCTGCTTCAGAGGCTTTCCCACCCTGACCAGAATACAGCTCTCTGATATGACAATGAATACTTACTGTGACCGTGTTTAAAAGTATTAAACACTGCGCAAAATATTGTCAATCAGCAGCTTCAGTTCAAAACAATCTGTATCAGACTGTATCACACCTGTATCAGGAAATGTATGGATAAATGCACTCTGTCATGACGGTGTGAAGTCGACTGACTGAATGTGGAGAAACTGAGACATACTGTTGGAATTTTACTTATTTTAGCATCTGTTTTGTAAAAGGACAAGTGATCTATCCTCCCTGTTTGTTCCCAGCAAAGTTAAAGGGACAGTTTGCCCCCAAATCAAAACATATTTCTCTCTTACTTGTAGTGCTACTAATCTGTAATGGAACTAGATATCACAAAAAATACAACAATGTCTCCTTCTAGAAATCATGATCCAGTAGCTCAAAATAACCAACAGACTGTGTTGTGAGCAGTTTCATGTATTTAACATTGTCTTTCCATCAAACATCACCTACCAACTGTATCACCGCGCATAAGGACATGTGCATCTACTCATGTACGAGAGGCTCATGATAGTGCTTTATATGGTGTCCTCCTCAGCTGAGCTGTAACGTTAGCTAGCTCAATGTTGCTACGTGAGCTAGCAGTGGCTGCACACTTCTTTCTGTGCAGTGATGCAGTTGGCAGGTGTAGTTCAGTCGAAATAAGATCCAACATGAAACTGCTCAAAACAAGGTCTGTGGATTATCATGAATTACCGGGTCATGATTTGCTGTCTTTCAATTTTTTTTTTTGTTTGTTTACTTTTTTTTGGCGCATAGAGCACCTCCAGCCAAGTCCATGTAGTTCCATTATATAAGAGAGAAGGCAGGCATCTTTACAGCTGATATCTCCAACCCTCTGCAACACACACCTTTAAATGAACAAAACATTCACGTAGCAGGTTGAAAATTTTAATCAGTGCTGCTGACTGTCATTTTCACTGGTTAAAATAACACACATCAGTGCTGGCAGGATATATCAGCTGTCTTGAATAGAAAAAGAAGAAAAATAGTAGTATTGGATTAGACTTAGTATCAGCAGAGACCCATTATTCAAGGATTTGGATCAGGACCAAAACAACCTGCAGGACATTCCTACCATTCTTTTTTATTGCAGTTTTCTCAGTGACACAATAAAAGAGTGAATAAGAGTAGAAGAACACATGCTGTGCTATTTTAGACATATGGGATAAGTCTCATTCTACGTATTTCATGGCTGTGAAGGTAGCTGTGGGCAGGGTGGTTAATAAAAGGGGAACTGCACGTTCAAACAGCATAGGGTCTTATTGCTAGAGAGCTGTCCAAACACCCTGTCCATTAATATACCAGTCAACATGCTAGAGTCCCTATACATCTGTGGCTAGCTGACCATGACGAATTCTACACATATCGACTCCAAAAACAGGACACACACTGCAGATGGTCATTATCAAATCCCAACATGAATGTGTGATCTTATTACAATGCAGCCATGTTGTTGAAGCATGTGCAGTGTGTGGCTCGGTAATTAAATGTTGGCGATAAAAGACTTCCATAGAGGTGAACTAATGTTTATCTCTGCCTTTCACAGCTAGTTTATTGTGTTAGCTGTAAAATACTCTTGCGTAATACAAAAAGGTTAACGTTTTACAAGTCTGGTGTTTATTTGTGTGTCTGTATCTCTGTGCATACGTGGTTGTGTTTGTGTGTGTGTGACCTCCATCAGTGTCTGGAGGGTATTGGCCATTGCTGTCACTCAGTGCGAGAGAAGCCCTAATTAAAGAAGTTCCAGTTGTACATCGCCTTACAATGGAAGGGAGAGATTGCCTTTCAACTCAGTGCCCAATACAGAAACTTCCTCCTCCTCCGGTTGAATAAAAGAGTCTGATACAAAAAGCCATGAATGCCTAAACCAAACAAAAGCTCTTTAAAAGACTGTCACCGTGCTATCTGATATCTCTTGGAACAGCACTGCTTTGAATAAATCTTTTTCAGTGAAGAAGGGAGAAGGAAATTAAAAGCTGACATTTAAAAGGCTGCTGCTGGGACTCGTGGCCCCCAGGATCAATAGCTAGGTATCTCGCAACTTCCCCCGCATATTAGCTCACTTTTCCACGGGGCATCTCAGACTAAGTACAAACAAACCAAAACTACTGTAGGAATATTACTGTGTTGTTTTGTCAGTTTACCTTCAGGTGTGTGTGACTTGGGCGAGCAGCAGAGGGGGGGCAGGGTATAGTGTCTATCTCTGTGTGTTTGTGTACCTGTAAATGTGTTTAAAGGGTCCCATCCTCCTCTTCCTTGTGTCAGCACCTTGAGTTGACACTGGTCATTGGGGACCTAAACTGTCAGCAGCAACATCACACTGAAGGAAAAAAGAGAAGGTGGGAAGGTAAAAGAGAGCAGGAATAGTAAAGTGTGTGTTGTGTGTGTGTGTGTCTGGGGGGTACTCGTGTAAGTGACATTGTTGACATTTAGTTGTACTGGATGACATTGTCAGTATGCGACTTTGTGAGCAGTCTGTCAGGTTATGTATAGCAGACTTAACTCAAGGTCATGCATGTGCTCTCGAAGGCGTCATGCCTGTACCCTGATCTCCCTGACATGCACACACACACACACACACACACACTAACACACGTCCCAGCCTGCACATACTGCGACCTCCGTCCAGTCCCATAGGGCCCCGGGCTGTCCCTCAGTGGTCCTCTGTCATACTGTTATGCCCACCTATTGCTGGCTTGTGACCTTCCTCACTGTCACCAGGCTTTACAGGAGCTTAGCCACAGCTGAGCTGCCCTGCTTGAGCGGGCCTTCACCATAATGCCACCCTGGGGAGTCACCCCAAACCCACTGAAAAGGCTTCTTGCTTTTCAGTGAGTGCTAAAATAAACAACCAGAAGAGCTGTATGTAAATTATCTAGCTTTTTTGATTATAATGTATTATATTTGCAAGACTTTTGATCCGTACAACTCACTTGCAGCACATTGAACGTGCACATGTGTTGCTGCAACAGTTGGTGGGCCACGCTGGCCTTAAATGCTAAGTCTGTAGGATTTAGGGAGATATTGGCAGAAATTATATGTATATATAGTATGTTTACTTTCATGTATAATCACTGATAAAATAAGAATCATTATGTTTTCTTTACCTTAGAATGAGCCGTTAATATCTAGATAAGGAAGGATCCTCATCAATGGACATCACCATGTTGTACTGCCATGTTCTCACAGTAGCCCAGAACAGACAAACCAAACACCAGCTCTAGAGAGTGCTATTCACCCTTTTGCGTCAGGTCACTGTAGTTAGAAGCACCTCCATGAAACGCAGATTTTGTTGTACATAAAAGTGCTTTTTTCAGCATTCTTACCAGTTAAAATCACCAGGGTCCATGTGTTTTGGAAAAAAGAGACCTCTGGCTCCCAGTAATAACCTCCTGAACATTTGGATCTCAAGTTTTTCAGAGAAAAAAAGGTGACCACGCATTAGCAGGGGCTGGGGTAGCAAGCCATCTCTGACAGTATCAGAAAATCAATGATTTGTAACATAAAACTGCTTTATTAAGTGATTTTTACCGCTTCAAATTGCTGGGTTTGTTTGTTTTGGAGAGGAGGAGACCTCTGTGGATAATTCGGCTCACAGTAAAAACCACCTGAACGTCTGGACAGGAAATAAGGTGAGGACACATTAGCAGGTGCTGGACTAGCTGCCCTGTCTCGTATGTGCCAAACAGCATAGAAAAAACACTGGTTTGTAACCTGAACCTGCTTTATTTAGTGTTTTTACTGGTTTTAATCACTGGGTCCGTTTTTTTGGAGAGGGGGAGCCCTCTGTGGATAATTCTGGCTCACAGTAAAACGCTCCTGAACGTCTGGATCAGAAATGAGGTGAGCACACATTAGCAGGTGTTGGACTAGCCGCCCGTCTGCGGTGTGCCAAACAGCATAGGAAAAAACACTGGTTTGTAACCTGAACCTGCTTTATTTAATGTTTTTTTGCTGGTTTTAATCACCTGGTCTGTTTGTTTTGGAGAAGAAGAGACCTCTGCTAATAATCTGGTGCCTAATAAAAACCTCCCAAACGATGAACACTGAAGGGATTCTAACCGGGAGAAGTTTCAGCTGTTTGCAAGCCGCTATTCTCACCAGTAGATGACACTAAATTCCCCTAAATCTTGCACACCGCTCCTTTAAACGAGAGCTGATTGTAACTTTGAGTTGTATTTTTTTTTGCTCACCAAAATAGTTGCTGCGTTCTGAGAATGTATTGAAACAGCTGATAAAATCAGTCCAATGAGACCCAACAAATATACGCAATCAGACAATCACACAAGTTGCTCATAAGATTTTGTCTGATTATCAAAACTACTTTATTTAGAAGTAACACCAAAAAAGAAGCTCACCTACGATGTCACAGTTGACTACTAATAACCATGACTCAGCAATCATGTCAGCAGTGATGACTCAAAGTCAAGTCAGGAATTAGGTTCCTGAGTTTGGTTGTAACTTGTGGTTTGCCTCCATTTTTTCTCTGTTAGTCTGACCGCTACATGAGCTGACCCATTGGGTATAATTTTAGTGATATCACCCACCCAAGTTGTGATATAAGGTAGTTTTCCAACTGGTGTGTAACTACTGTTTGGCTAGCCCACTAGCTTAGATACCACGAATCTTTAAACCAAGTGACAGCTGCCTACGAGGCTCTATATCTGCCAGGGACATTTCAGCTTTAAATGGCACCTGCCAGGAAGTGATATCTAGCAGTGGGACACAGTGTCATGCTGTTCATGTAACTTGCATAATGTTTTGCCAGTACAGTTGAACAGACTTACACCAATATAATGGCAGCAATATCTCACTGAAACATTAAAATATGTGGCTGCAATTAAAAAGGCTTAAACCATATTTCTGATATGATTTCATGCCATTTATTGCCTCTGTTTATTTTCTTATTTATTATAATTCACTCTAAAAAAACAACAACTTGTAAACATTTATAAACATGATTAATTGTTAAAAATAACTGGTTAAATACTTGATTATGGATCTCAGTCCAAATTCAGGTGATAATTAATGAACCTACAGATCACTACATTAGTTCAACATGTGTTTGCAAACATGTCTCATTACTCAAGCATCATTGCTCAGGTGAGGAGCAATATTACATAATTAGTCACAACTATGATTTCTATATAATTTCACATTAACCCACATGCTGTAAATTACAAACCTGCTTTTACTAACAGTATAAATATACTGTAACAAAATGCCTTTTGCATACTGTATGAGACTCTGTATTGTTGGACAGTATCATTATTATTATGACCGTTTTATTTTAAAGTGCAACAGTTGTTCTGATGATGTGCACATTCAAGTTGTAAACCTGGGTCAGAGGCATCATAAATCACTGTGATGTGCATCAAATCACTGCTTTGTTCAACCATCCTGACTCTACTAATTGTGTGTATTACTACCACAACAGTAATGATGTGTACTGTAAAGCATTTTTGTGTATTTCTGCACATGTGTTGGACCCTGGCTGTGTATGTGTATTGTGCTGCTGGCGGTGTCAGGTAGTCCCCGGTACTGTGGGTAGTTGGCACGCTGTGCGTCAGTGATCAGACTGATCAAAGACAACAAGAGAGGAACAGGCAGAGGTGCCAGCAGCTATCAGCCTGCCTGTCTCTGATGGCTATGGACAGGGCTCACAGATCTGCTCTGCTCGCTTGTGTTATGCTGTGAGGAAATCACAGTGTGGCCGGGGTGATTCAGTGAACCACATTTTGGTGATGAGTGCAGTAAACCTCACCTGATACCTGATGGGGCTGATTTGTTTCAGCTACATTATTGTTTTAGACTCGCCCGGGCAACATTTCAAGTGCAGTGATGTGGGAATAATAATTTTCTGTGATTAACTGTTTTTATAAAAATCTCATTGTTGCTGTGGTCTGAGCCCAGGGTCGGACAAGAAAGAGTCCCTGGAGCAGTTTTTGTTTCTTTTGCTTGCACATAAAACCATCAGCACAATGGATTCTTGCCAAAACTATGAAAGAACAATCTCTCTAAGCTGTAGGCCACCTACAGTAAACACATACACACAGTACTTACATTATGATCTGCATTCACATCTTAATATCTTCATAGACTGGGCGTAATATAGTTTAATAATGTAATTGTGATGCATTCATTCATTGTCCAGAACCACTTATCCTGTTAAGGGTCATGGACAGGAGTTGGAGCCTATCCCACAGATAGAGGCGGGGACAGGTCACCAGACTATCACAGGGCTGACACATAGAGACAGACAGCCATTCACACTCACTTTCACACCTACAAGCAATGTAGTTACCAATTAACCACACCTAAGACTGTGGAGGGAAGCCAAAGAATCCGGAAAAAACCCACGCTGACACAGGAAGATCATGCACAGAAGGGCCCCAGCCAGCCTGAGGGTTGAAACCCGGAACCGTCTTGCTGTGAGGTGACAGTGCTAACCACACACTTTTTGTACTGTACCAGTACTTAAATGACACGTGCTGATATCACAGCATTTCAGCAGTTGGTAACAATTCCAAAGTTATGCATCTGCTAATCAATTTAGTAAGCAAAAGTAAACCAGGCTCATAGTTGACATTCTTATCAAAGAAACACATGCTTATTTTTTAAGGTGCATCTGACCACATGCTGCAAAGAACTTTAGGGCAGCATTTCACCAGTCTACTATTAGATCCATAGAATTTAAATTTACAGTCATAAGTTTAAAAAAAAAAGCCAACTTGTAACTAACAGCAGGATGAGATACAAAATTCAACCAAACTGCTGAAACTCTGAGAGCTGGACAAAATAACACTGCTATCTTGTTTATGTTATAGATTGCTTTGCTCAATGTTAGCAAGACCATAGTTGCAAGAAAACAGCCACATCAAAACCATAATGTATTTTGACGCCCTTTGGAATGTTTTCAATCATTTATGTATTTGTCACATGGAATTATACAAGGTACAACTCCAGTAGAATGTGATCCCATCAGCTCCTTTACCCTTTGCTCTGTCATTTAGTCCCTTTTGCATCCTCTTGCATTTCTGGCTGCTGCTTTATAATTGTCCATGTTCCTGGATGTTTCTAGAAATCCATGATTTTTTGGTCGTGGAATGATTCAACTGTCCAAAAATCCCAGACATCATTGCTCTGCAGCTGCCTTTAAACTGTACCTCACATTTCCACTATAACACCAGTTCTTACTCACTGTAAAGCACAGGCCTCCTGTCCTTCTCTTGCCAGAGTCGTCTGCTCTGTCAGATCGGCAGATAAAAAAAGAGCCTCCTGGTTGAATGCCGCAGTGAATCAAAGGAAATTACAATTCCTAATATCCCGCCGGAATCTAACGCTGTATGTAGGTTTTCCCACCTTCAAATGCCTGTACTATGGCTAGCAGGACGCTAGTTCAGTTGGTGCCTATCTTCTCTGTCTTTTCCTTGTTGTTAATGATGTTTGAAAACCTCAACATAACTAGCTAGCATAAGTCAGCAGGAGAAGAGTTTAAAGACTGGTGGTTGATTGATTTCCTCATCCTGATGAGTGACTTGTAGCCACATGACAACACCCTCCAAAGCCAACCACAAATAGCACCACCAATACTTGCAAGACAAACCATAAGAGAATAAACTTGACACCACATATAGAAGAGCTGACAGAGAGGTGACTGAAAAACTTCTGTGCCTATGTCAATGTCAGCACAGTTTGTATTGTCATTAGTTGTGCTAAAGATCGCTTAATAGCCAACGTTAGATGTTACTTATTTAAAAAAATGGTGCAAGTTCAGCATTGTACTTCATCTCCTTACTCGCCAAGAGCTATCTCTTGTGTTTAAGTGTTTTCTTTTGTTTTGCTTCTTTTGTATCACCTCTGTCTTTGTGCTTCTACTGCTACTAATGCCTGCCATACACTAGAAGACTTTGAAAAGACTTTGAAAAATATTTTCAAAAGACAAAGGGCTGACATCCTCTCACATCTAAAGACAATGTGAGTTTGTGGTCACACACTATAAGATTGGAGAAGACTATTTGCAAGACCATGACTAGTTTACTTTGGAGATTATTTCCTATCCTGCTCTCGGTGGAAAATATTACACCAAACTCCTTTCAAGAAATATGACATGTTACAATTTCTTTGGCATCCGCAAAAATTCCTAACTCTAGAAACACAAGATAAAAGGCGTATGTTGATGGTGTCTTTGTCAGGTCTGCATCAGTATAATTCATAAAGGTAACCTGTGTTTGCGTACAAACTTTACATTTTAATTTTGTTGCCTCAGCTTGCTACCAGCCTCCATTGGTTAGCTGCGTATGGGAGGCGAACCATTTAAAAAATTAGGATTTCTTACTAAAGTGAGTGTCTCTTGGGGGATCAGATAGATGTTCCCTCTATGTTTATTGTCTACCCCATTTGCTGCTTTGTGTTTGGTGCTGGAGAGAGCTCATTGATTGGTTGCTGCCAAAGTTCAAGTCAATAAATCTCAGTATTTGCATGAGCCAAGACTAAAAAAACTTGAGGATAATGTTAAATGTTTGACTTTGTTGGAATGTAAAGACAAGAAAAAGACTGACTTAGGACAGCTCAGACTATGAAATTGTCTGCAATGATGAAGTCTCTAGGTTGTAAGGCAGGCATAACAAGGAACTATAGCTCTACTTCTTCACCCCCTCATGTTGGACTGAAGGCAGACTGGACGCTGCAGTAACTCACTATCACCTGCACAGTACAAAGTTGCATTACAAGACAGGGCTAGCTGGTTAGCATGCTCATTTCAGTGGCTATCTCTGCAACACAATATATTATGTCAAAGCTGTTACTTCTTTACATTCTGTTGATAATGTCAGTTAATTTCTTAATGTTTTAAATTCAAATTCTCACACAATATACCTTTAAATCTATAATAAAGCCAAACTCTTCAGTTCCACTTGAATATAGCTAATCGATAACTCTAGTTAACAAACCAACAAGTATTTAATTAATGTGGTTTCAGAACTTAATCTTCCCAGTAAGAGCTTTCACATTCTATAGACATTATTATTTTTCAGATCATTCATAATAAAGCCTGCTCAACCATCACTATCAAAAGGACAAAGTGCTCATTCCCTCTGTAGAAGCCCTCGACTACACATTTAGAATGGTTTCTTTAATAATTTATCCAGGCTTCTTCCAGGAAGCAACGCTATCTGGCCACAGGCTGGATCGATGGAGATCAAAAGACAGTGTTTGGTCCTAAATGCAATCCTATCCTGAAGCGGCACCAGCAAGGCTATTTTAGTGCCAAGCCCTGTGGCTGGCTGGCTAGTCTGTTTAAAGGTTAGCAAAGAGGTTGGGGTTAGAAATGAGTCATTCAGTTTGTCACCTAAAACATGAACAGCTTATACTCAAAGGGCACGTGTGACCCTGTGTTTGTATCATGTTTCAGCAGGAGGACAGCTACTTTTAAGTTTTATTAGTGGATTTGAGTTTTTGGGGATTTTGCAAGGAAGTATTTTTTGAGTCATTGGTTTTGATGAAGTACCTCATTAAGTCCCTGCAGATACATTATAGTTATTTGCCGCTGTGAGAGAGTGAAAGTCTTACTTATTGCACCATTAAGGTTCATTTGAGTTTTGCATGTTGTAAGATTCTGTCAGCCAAAGGAGGTTCAACTGTTTTCAACTCATTTTTTTTAGAAATGTTATAGTTTGGATGCAGTATTTAAGAACGCCTATTGTCATCCGTGTGTGTGTGTGTGTGTGTGTGTGTGTTGTGACACCGCAGAGACACCTGTTCCAGTCTGTAATTCAGCAGTGATGGGGACGGCGGAGGGCTTTGACACGCTCCGTCGACATGACAGCTCAGACAGCATGGATGTTAATCTCTTCTAACTGCTCCCAGCCTAATTAAATCTTCCAGGGCAGCACACATGTGCAGACACATGCACACACACAAATATGCACACGTGTTCTAAATTGGTCCTAGTTGTGCGTAAGTTTTAACGATCTGGAGAATTGGCCCCACAGCAGTTTGTTTGAATCTCATTCTATAAAATTCTGTGTGTGTGTGTGTGTGTGTGTGTGAGAGAGAGAGGTAGTGAAAGACAGAAAGAATATCAGTAAGTTTTTTGGTTAAGTATTCTTGCAAACACAACATATTTGACTGTTTTCAGGAGTTCTCAAAGTTCGTAAATGCAATGCTATTTAGATACACATGCAGAACAGCAACAGCATTGTTCTTTTCTATTGTCTCTTATATTAGAGCTATGACAGGGCCCAATAAAATCCAGCTGAACCCTACATGAACCCACATAGTTTCTGCTCAAACCTGACCTAAGCCTGAACCACAGCACCAATTTTGGGGCTCAAGCATGACTGCTTAAGTCAATTAAAGTCTTTTCCTTGGGGTAATGGACACTTATGTCACGATCTCTGACATCTGCCTTCTTCTACACAATGTTCAGCACGGCCAAAAAACTCATATGCCATATTTATTAAATAGACATTGTAATAACATTTCTCCTTATTAATTAGGTGTGGCAGTTGGGATGGATTTATGGCAACAAGGCCCATTCACTGATCATGCCGTTACATAGACTATAAAGTCTACATTAATAAAACAATTAAGAAAAACATCAAGTAATCGGAGTGAGCCCGACACGATTCAAGCCCAGGACAGTTTTCAGAAAATAGAGCTCATATAGTTGCCCAGTTGGGTTCAGGCAGGGAACCAAAGCTCTATATAAACAGAAATTTGATCACTTCCTGTGTGCGTGCACATGTCTGTCAGCTAACATGATAGTGTAAAATGAGCGCTCTATGTATGCTTGGCAGGTCATCTGCATGTATCACGTTCTTTAAACATGAATGAGGCTACAGATGCTCATATCAGTCCTGTTGCTCAGTGATGACTACAGGTATTTAATCTCCAGAGGGAAGGAGCTTATACATTCTCCAAACAGCTGTTGATGACATATTGGTATAATTTGACGATTTATTTTTATTTAGAACAGGCTATGTTGTAACCATATTTAAAGCTGTGTTTTCAGAGTGCATTTAATCTGGACTTGATTTAAAAAAGTGAACAAAATCAAAGAGGCAAAACTTAACATACATGAAAGGGATTTGGTAATTTTGAAGCGTCTGTCAACCAAAGCCACAAAAATGGATCTTTGTGCTTGCGTTTGTGATAAGAGGTGGCCTTAGCAGATGGAAATGCAAGCACAATTTCATGCAAAAACGAATACCAAAATTGCACCAGTCCTCTTGATACTGTGTAAACACAACTTCGGTCGCGTCACTTCAGCCACCATTGTACAGTTGGGTTTGTTTGGAGCCTTGAAAATACAGAAGAGAGACAAGCACAAAGAAAAAATGGCCTTCCACCTGACAAAAGTGGCATATGCACAGAGCTGATGTGTAGAAGAAGCTTCTGCAGGAAACAGAGACATCTGATGCACATGTTCCTACACTATACAGCAGATACTACTCTAAAGGAACACAACAGTCTTGTATCTTGAAAGAGGTACACACGTCTTCCTTGGTCTGCGCTTGCTAGAGAATTGTCCAGGGTTTTCCTACCTTGCTTTTAAGCTTCTCAAAGTTCCTCTTGTCTTGTAGGTTAAAGACTGACTTTGTGATCCGCTGTTGAGTTACAGGACGAAAAGATTTCTCTTTTAATCTGTTTAGCTTCAATGAAATCAGAGAACCACAGAGGGAGTCTGAGGCTTCTACATGCCATGTGCCTGCCTCCCCACCTACCAGCCCAGCTGTCTGTGTCCTCCACATCTGTCCACTGAGCCAGTAGAGCCCAGTTTATTTTCTTTACCTCTCAGTAACTTTCTGTCTCCCACCCACTGTTGTGTAATTATCTTCTGTTTCCTTGTGTCTGTCCCCACTGTCTCTACCAGCTTCAGCACCTTTTCCTCTGCTTAACTGTCTTCCACCCTTGTATTGTGCATCAGTCTGTCTGCGATTCAGCTCCTTTTTTTTTTCTTCGCCAGGCCCGTGTCTCTGTCATCTGTCCAGCCTCAGCTCCCTCTGAGTTAAACAGGCCGAACAAATAGATTACAAACAGTGGGTAGAGTGAAGCTAAGGAGGAAGACAATCTGAATTTGTTGTGGATAAAGAATGAGGAAGGAGGCTGTGCAGTCAAAGAAAGCCAGTGGAGTCAGAGTAAGGCTGTATTTGCCTGAGGGGAAAAGGCTGAAAAGTAGCTCTCGCAACAGATGTGCGGGGCAGTAAAGTGTAATTGAAATGCCAGCAGCAATGGTCTTATCTCCCTGCTACAGGAGCCTGCTGCCAGTCTCAACATCAGTTAGATGTCATTTTACCTAAGTCTGAATCAGCTTGCCACAATCCGCAATCCCCATTCCTCTGATGCTAGGCAGGAGAAAAAGGGAGAAATGGATGAGGGGGAGGGAAAGGAGAAAGAAAAGGAGGGAGAGGAGGGTGGGGAGTCTGTAATAGGATTTCAGTAGCACCCAGTTAACTTCCACCACCTGGACTTAGTTGGTAATTTGATATGCCCCATCAATAGGATTCATTTACCTCACTGCAGTATTACCATTGCCATTCATTTGACTTTTTAAAAAAGTATATTTATTTATTTTTCTCTCCACATTTTCCCACTCCTCCTGATCCTAATCATGCGTGCTGGAGGTGGGAGGAAGGAAAGGCTGTTCCACAACATTTTAGCTAAGAAAGAAAGTCCTTGGTCCAGGGGAGGTGGAAAGCCAGACACCATGGCTGTCCTCTGCGCTCCAGGCAAAGCTTAATGTTTTGGGCCAGGCTGCATCCCTCTGGGGAGAACCGTAATGTCCTCCCAGATTAGAGGCTGGCACTCCTCGGAGCTGCTGCCTTTTATCAGGAACTTTGTTACTGCAACATGGGATCATCTGCGGGACATTAAAGCTGCCTTATCTCCTCACTGTAATGTTAATGTGTGGTGATTTTGTGTGTTGGTGGTGTTATCTATGGTGGTAGTGGCGACTTCTACCTCTCTCCGAGCTTCATATTGCAGTTTGGGGGTGTATATTTTACAGCCACTCATGTGTCACATGAGAATGATTGTAGAGAATGAGTCAATTAATGGTTTTTAAACATGTATATACAGTGCTGCATAAGACTTTCTGTGTTTGTCAGATTCAGTCTTAGATTATGTTTTGTAATGCTTCAAAAGTTCACATTTTAGTGGACTGTCATTCTTATTTCCACAGCATTGTTCAGCTCGATGCAGCTTGACTCACTTTTGGTGCCAGGTGCTTTTCTCAGTTTTGTTTTCTATTGCAGATAACACCCAGCACTATCTGCAGTGTAGCTGGGACTCTTAACTGACCAGCAAAATATCGTCATGTGAAATTGCCATGATATCATCACTGCAGTGTGGTTTTGCATGCTGTCATTTTTCAAAAAACTTGGGTTGAGTGGATTTAAAAACTTGCGGTCACTATTGATTGTAGCTTGGCAAGGTTTGTGCAGAATGTCCTATGTCACCCAATCAGTGGTCTGCAATGTTTTCTAGTATCAGCTCATGACACTTGGAACCTCGATCAAGGTGGTACCAAAAAAAGTACCAGGCGCTATCCACAATTTTTGCCAAAAGAAAAAACAGTTTCAGGGTAGGCAAGCCGAGCCATGCTGTACCATGCAGTGGAAATGAAGCATAACTAATATTGCCAAATCTTAAAAGTGCTCTTGTAAAGTTACATTCAGTGCAGTCTCGGAGTTCTTCTACTATTTGTCTAATGACAATAAGCCTCTGGAAGCAATGGCCAATATATTGGGAGATCTGATGAAGCAGGTGAGAATTGGGGCAAAGACTTCCTCTTCTATGCAAAGGTCATTTCGGCTAATCTCTATGAACAGATGTCTACGTGTAAATGCAGATACATTTTTAAAAAAAGCTAATATGAAGATAAACTGTGGTCAGATGATAGCAGATTGGTTCCAAGAATGCATTTCAGCTGATGCGTTCTGCCTCTCCACACGGACTGTTTAACTGCCGTTCAGATGTGATTGGTCAATACTACTCTGACTAAAAGGAACCAGAGCACTTCCAATACCAAAATCATGTCCCATTGCCTTAAGATATTGCATATATATGCAGATATCTGTTTGTAGAGGTTGCATTCAGTTTTACTCACCTTAAGGCATTCATTGTGTCCTTGAGGCCTGACAAACTTATTTAATGCCCTTTCTCCCTCATTAAACATGAGCAAAGCAGATTTTTTTTTTTATTTTAAAGCTTGCATTGTTTATATACATGTTTATTGCTCATAGCCTTCTCCACTGGTTTTCTTGGTACATTTCTGCATTTCTTTGCCCATTACAAATGAATGCAGACAAAATGCATTCATGCAAAAGCATTGCTCTATGGTGCTACTGGTAATAAATTAAAAAAATCACTTAATTTCAATCTTTGTTTTTTTTATTGTCTTTCAGAGAGTCATTTTCAACGTGGTCAACTTCTCCAAAACCAAGAGTCTGTACAGAGATGGCATGTCTCCTGTAGTCAAGTCTACCAGCAGGCCAAAATGGTAAGTGAACAATAACAGCATTAGCAGTCGTTCTACAAGCATTATTTTAAAGGGGAACACCACCTAAATTAAGAATTCCAATATGTTAATTCCATGACCAAGGAAAGTTTAATCATTAATTGTGAACATGAGCCACTCTCTCTCAAAGCCAGAAACCAGAGAAGTAAGTCTCAAACGTGTGATGTCCTGGGTATAAATTCTGGAGCTGCTCCATAGACAGTGAATGGGAGCCTGATTTTGTGGACTCACAGAATGTTTGTTTTCTTTTTATACCCACACCAGCTTTATTCTATTGTTGTGTTCTCAGTCCAGACACAGAAAATCTACCCATATACTCAGAACATTCTCCTGGGTGCCTCTCAGTGTCATCTAGAACATCTCTCACCTTTCATTGTCTATGGAGCAGCTCCAGACTGTATATCCTATGATATCACAAATTTGAGTTTTAGCATTCTAGCTTTTGGATTTGGGAGAGAGTTGCTCCTTTTTACTGATGTTCTTGGACTGTTTTAGACCATAAGAATAACATGTATGAATTTTTAAAATGGGTGGATTTCCCCTTTAAAGGGAAATGCTTTGTACTTCAATATATTTTCATCTGTAAAAAAAGCAGAGTATTTAAATTCTTTCTGCAACTTTGAAAACTTCTCTTCTCTTCCCAACATTCATATTTCCTAACACAGACGCACACATACACACACACACACCCTAAAGACTGATACTTTAGATTTCCAGAGTGGATGCGTCTGGGCGCATTAGCATGTGATCCATTGGTTGCCAGTATGACGGCTGTCTGATGTAATAACGCTTGACTGATGGATGCAGAGATGTGTGTGTGTGTGTGTGTGTGTGTGTGTGTGTGAATGAATAGGTGTGGCAGGAGGGAATGGGGCTGGTGCAGTGGGGTTGGGTGCAGCGTCTGCCAAGCAGGCTGGTGAATCCAGTGGGGCGAGGAGGGAGAACAGGGTAGCGTGATGAAGTGTTGCCGTCCAAGAGGAGCCCTGACATCTGTCATCAGTTGATGGAGGGCATCCGCAGAAAAGCCAGGCATCTGCCACCCTGAGCCGTCTGCGTCTGCTAGCCTAGCACCCGCACCGACCATACCGTAGCACGCCGGTCACAGGCTAATGGGAATAGACAATGGGCACGACACCATAGACAGGAAAGATGAACTGCTGTCGACGATACAGCACAGTGCAACATGATGCAGCTCAGCTCGGCTGCCTCGCTCTCTCTGTTTTGACTCCATGTGGTGTAGCTGCAACTTTGCACTCAGAGTTTCTCTGCTGTGCTTGTGGAGATACGGCTTTTTCACAGTGCCAGCCACTACTATTGTCTCATCCTGCCAGCCATATATTGACAGTGAAGCTGGCAAGTGCACGCTTTAAGATTGTTATTTCTCAGGTGAATGTAGGTGCACTGTCGGTTAAGTTGCTGTGTACAACACTATAAAGTAAAGCTATATGCCCGTTTCTTTACATGTGATAACAGTTGCATGCTGGTAATTCAGCTGACATTTTGTGCCAGGTAATTATTGTCCCACTTTCTGAATGCTCATGACTCCTCATTTGACATAATCTTGAATGTCTGAGGTGTTAATCTGCGCAGCAGCCTTGTTGGGTCATTAAGGTCCCAAAGCTTTTCTTAATACTGCTAATCATGCAACCCTGGCCATGTTTATGTTTCAATAAGCCCTCATAAATAGGTATTTAAGTGACAGACACAGCAGGAGGTAACGTTGCCGAGGCCCGACTCCAATTACCTCCCCAGGCTAATACTGTTTTAACCGCTCCTCTCAGCGCTGTGCCATCTAAAAGGCATCATGTGTCATGCACTTGTAGAGCCATTTTCAACTGTCTGGGGCTCCCAAGACCGCAGCTGACATTGTTTGTGTCCCCACAAAGTGGTCAAGATGCTTTTAACACAACCTCCTCTATTTGACTTTCCGTGAGCACAACAAAGCACAGACAGCTCCTAAAGTAGCAATCTTCTTTTTGACAGTTACAGATATGGAATAAATAAAAAGGCAGAGCGTGGAGAGCTTCGCCTGTCTGATCCAAACTCACACAGGACAGGATAAAGAAGGTACAGAGAGAGGGAAAGATAGAAAGAGAGGGAGAGTTGCAGACAAACAGACAGAAAGAGGGTGGAGGAGGAAAAACACAAAGTACAAGAAAGAGAGATTACTGAGACAGGTAGACAGGGAGGAGAGAATGAGAGAGAGAGTGAGCGGGAAAAGATTGCTCCCCCACCACCACCCGCCACCCCACGTCTGTATTTATCAAAAGAATCGTCAGTATTAGCCCAGGAGTTGAAGCCTTTATCTCCCCGTGCAGGTGCCTTGTGTCCTGGGGCCCCAGCATCGTTTGGTGCTGGAGGCTGCAGGGCTTGGCTGGCCTCGGCTAAGCTGGGCGTCTCAGTGAGAGACAACTGGCAGATTACAGTCCTGCAGGACGTTCACTGCTACAGGTGGAAGGATCTATCCTCTATCCCTTCCTCCATCCCTGTTTCCTTCCATCCCTCACTCCATGACTCCTCCAGCCAGGAGACATCAGATCAGACAGAGGCATGGATTTACCATATCATCTGGCATTTAAACACAGCTACAGGTTACATGTCGGATAAATAATGAATGATGGGGAAACAAATTAAAAAGGACAACATCGCTTTTGAAATGTGTGACAGATTAACAACGGGCTTTATCCTGTAAGCGCAAAGACTCCTGGAAAGTTCATTAAACAAAGCAGAATTAACGATATCCTGTGTCATGCACTGTACAGTATCTGGAGCTTCATATTCTAATGTTTGTGTGTGTGTGTGTGTGTGTGTGTGTGTGTGTGTGTGTGTGTGTGCGTGTGCGTTCGTGTATTGGGAATGTCATTAAAGAAATAGCAAAATAACAATATATTATTTTCCGGATTTAAAACCTAACACCCTCATGTAGCCAAATCTGTGTAGTTGAGAAGCTGCTGAATAAAATCAAACCCCTTTTTCATCTTGCAGACATTAGTTGCAAGATTCATTACACACCGTGAATTCCAAAAATATTGAATCTTTGAAATTAAATTGGCTGTCGTGATCGGTAATTGACTTAAAGCTCAAAGTGAAAAAAAAAAAAAAAAAAAGCCGAGAAATCGAGAAAAGCAGTGAGAGTGTTTCTAAGACAGAGGACACAGAGTAAACCATAATTTCATGTACTAGTCTGTCGAAGACAACAGCCCCCTTGGTGACACTAGGTGCCAACCACACTCCCTGCGGCCTGCTAGTTGTTAGACTGCTAGAGCAAAGAATTGCCCGGTATCCTTATTTTCCGAGATAAGCTAATTAGAAAGTCAGAGAGCGTGGTGTAATGCAGCTGTTGGAGGCCGGAATGCCGCGGGTGGGGTGCGGGTGGGGAGGAGGGGGAGAGGAGGGTGGTAATGGCCAGGATGGCTGCATGAGACTGACTGCATCAGCCAACAGATGCTTCACACAGAGTCCCGTGTGGAGCGGAGTAGGAGGAGAGGGCACAGAGTGACAGCAGAGGGTATTTCCAATTCTACACATCAGGGTGACAACTAACGGTTATTTTCATTATCAATTAATCAGAAGATTATTTGAATTAGTCGAGTTTTTGTTCAGTTTACAAAATGTTAAAAGATGGTGAACAAGGGCACATCTTCAATGTCTTTGTTTGTACCTTAAAATGACACACACAGTTTCAAACACCAGGCTCCTGGGGTGAGTCCTTTATAAAAGTCCTGTGCTTTGTGACCCATCAACCACCCCAACCTGCCTCTTTATGGACACCACTTCCTTCTTTAGGGGCACGGTCACCTATGAGTGACTGCAAGTGTGTGGCTATCACCTGCCGAGGTGATATTCGTGCTACATGTGGGAGGTGCCAGGTGTAATGCCCACAGAAAGCTTGCTAATACGTATGGTCAAAATATGATGAAATTTGGACATTTACCATTTTTGTATGTTCCATGCCTGACATGTAGTCATGTCTCCTGACTAACCGCCAGCCAGGCAGCATCTCTCTTGTGGAGTTTGTATTGTTCATGGCCAATATTGTACTATATCGAAAGGTACATGGCAACAGTCAACTGTCTCCAACTGTCACACATACTCCTTTGCTGTTGGTTGAGGCTGTGACTTCACTGGTCAAAGTTCACCAAAGTTGAACTCAATGTCATGCGAAGATGCAAATTTACTTCAGCCACCAGAATGTTTTCTCTGCCCCTCTGCTTACATTGAATAGAGGTGAACAGGAGGCAAATATTCATCCGTATAAATTTTGCTAATGTGTGACCATGCCCTCACTCTTGAAAGCGTATTGGTCACATGATCCCAGCCTTCACAGTTAACGTGCGCTATACATGAATTACTGGCTTATGATTGCATGGCATATGTACGAATTTGGCTGCATTACTTTTCGTAGGAAAACATACTAACAGTGCATGAGAATAGCCTGTCCGGTGAGCAAGCGGAGCTGTGTCACATATAAGAAAACAGATATCACTGAAGTTGTTGATGAAGTCACAAAACACCCAGTGTTTTCACTGTGTTCCGCCCTTAGACATAGTAGTTACTAAACCGCCGGGATACGTTGCTTTATCACCTCAGTAAGAAGAAATCCACACAGTCACAACCCTACTAATCAATTCATGAAAACAAACCTCCCTATCTGTGCTACATTAAGACCACAATACAATTAAATTACTTTCCAACAGCATCCTCATTGACATTCTTGCTTTCTGTGTATCTGTATTAGCTTCTGTCTGAATAAGAGATGATACAAACACAATTTACATGTAATTCTAACATTATTGTTACTTTAACCTCACAAGATAAAATACATGTCTTTACATAATTTCTAGCCTATTAGATCCGTGATGTATAATATATTGGAAATGTTCTGATGTGTGGTGTCTCTTTTAATTAACTTTCCACTTCTTCGTCAGTCAGTAGGTGTGTGGATAAAAATAGCTACACCTCTAACTGAGCTAACAGATGAACAGTCAGAGTTGGAGGAAATGGGTTGCCAAACATTGCTTCTAAAGTTAGAACCAGCCAACCTTGATCAAGGGTAAATGCTTTTTCCTCCTTTTTTCGTGGAAGGCAACAAAAAACAGAGGAGTGCTTTTCAAGCAGTTGTGCTCAGCTCCAAGTCAGACAGACAGACAAACAGACAGACAGACGGTCAGTCAGACAGACAGTCAGTCAGTCAGGGCAATTTTGCTTTTCTACCAAAATCCTTCCTGTAAGCTTGTGATGCAACACCATAGTGAAATTCTATTTGGAGATGTCTGCCTCTCCATCGTGGTGCGTGTTAGCAGTAATTGTTCTGTCAATCAGCACAGCTCTGGCCTGCCTGCATCCCCTGCCACTTGTTAAGCCCTGGCAGAGGGCGAGGGGTGAGGAGAGGTGAGGCAGGGTGAGGGAAAGAGAAAGGATACCTTGGCTGCTCTGTGTGTGTCTCTCCTTGCTCACCTTTGTCTGTCTTTGCAGTGTTTCCTCCTGAAAACTCACTTCCTGTCTTGTTTGACCTCTCACCTCTTTACTTATATTCCCAGTTTTCACATGTTGCTTTGTTTAGGTTCTGCTACTTCTTCAGTGTTCCCTGTTATCCTGGTATTTCTTTGTTTTCCTTGTGTTCAGTGTTATCCTGTAGTGTTTGGATTTCCCATATGTTATTAGACACTCAGCTCCAGTCAGATGTGGCGCTGAAATTAAGGCACAGACAAAAATGACTCCTAAATTTCAATTCTGTTATGTCCTATTTGTGAATTTGAAAAAACACATCACAAAGTCTTAGGCTTCATTTTTACAGATACAAACCTTTGTGTATTTGTTGTATTTATATAAGGGATGTCAGTTTAGTTTCACTTTGCTTTTGATCGCCTCACACCTATTAACCTGTGACTAACCATTTGATTTTGAAGGGAAAAAAGGCAAAATGATGTGAAATACAAGAGGCCTTTTAGTATGGACCTCCATTGACTTAATGAGCTTAAGGCCTATCCATTTAGAGGTGGTGAAATTTTAGTGTTTTGTGACGTAAATTTCTTGCCTTTTATTTTATTTTCTATTGGGTTGGCTGACAGAGAGTCACGTTACATACAGAAATAATGCCCACTGCCTACCCTCCACTGGTTAACTCACGTAAGCATTGGCCACTCTGGACTGTGTACCAACCGGGTTGGGTGTGAGCTGGCTAGCGGTGTTGCTCTTTCCCAATTACCGCTGCTACTGCCCTGCCACCAGGATGGTGTTGCTGCGGAAACATGTCAGACACCCTCCTGTCTGCCTACAAGTTGCCCTGGTAAATAAGCGGCTTTATTTTGTAAACACAAGTACACAAATCAGCTTCACTGTAACTCGCAGTATTCACAGACAAAGCTCTTTGCTTTTTCTGCACACATTTTCCCCCGAAATACAACATGCTAATGTTTTTAGCACAAGCCTATGGCATTTTACATTGTATAAATTAGCCTAGTGGCTAGCAGACTTACAGTGAGGGCTCTGCGTCAATGTTGATTCGACCCAGAAGTAAAAATTGCGCTTTACTCATGGGGGCGAGTTGGGGGGGGGGACAGGAGGGTTGGCACAATGTTACCACAGCAATGCTGGTGGGTCAGGATGGCATTAAAAAGGGTAAACGCCGAATAAGCAGTGCTATTAGCCAGCTCTCACTCGACTCGGGTGGTGCAGTAAACTTAAGCAAAATTTAACCAATGAACTAACATATATAGATATATAGATATATATAGAAATATTTTTTATGGGGTAACTGATTAATGTTAACTGTTTACATCCCTGTTTTCATATCACAAAGTTATTTTTGGTAAAACATTTGAACAACAGAAATCAAAGAGACTGAAAAGATGCTGCAGGGAGGGATGCGCAAGACCCGCTGATATTTTTCCACACATAGTTCCTGCAGTATGAAGGAAATTGCACTTGTCAGCTTTATAACGAAACCTCTCATTCAGTACCACACACACACACCTCCCATCCTCTAACCTCCGTACTGCTGAGCGGGGCCGCCTGGGTCCAAATGCAGCGAGTGTGTGACAGTAGTGAGGGAGATGGTCTCTCTCTTGAGGACAGAGTGTCAGGCAGCAAACTGAAGACAGACAGACTGTAAAGGTTGTGCGGGAACTACAGCAGACCTCTCTGACTCCTCCCTCCGTTCAGCGAGTCCGCGCTGTCCTCTTCCCTCTCTTCTCCCCGCTGCTGAGCCACTTGCCCAATTAACCATGTGGCATGCCTTTTAATAATAGACCTTTTAATTGTCGACAAATGAAGAGTGATGTAAAATAGCTAATAGCTTGTGCTAATTAATAGGGGAATTGAACGCTTGTTAATTAAGGGCAAACAGGACAAGGACCGGCTCGGGTAATTTGAGCAATAAAACCGAGACTAACGATTCATTTCCAAACAGACTCGCTTCATAAAAACATCAAGCAACCCCTGGTTTGCTATTTGAGAACACTTGCAGCCCCCATTCTGGCTTTTACTACTACCACCGTATCCCCTGACCTGAATCACACACACAGACACACGTGCATACTGCCACAAACGTCTAAGTATACACCCAGGAAATGTAAACAGGAATCTCCTGGCTTCCTACATGAGACTCCCCACAGATATGTTGACAAATCACAACTATATAATGTCTCCAGAATGTAATAACAAAAATTATTTGCTCCAACAAGAGTCTCAGTGGTATGATACAATGTCTGAGTTGATTGTTTAGTATTAAAACTAGATGTATTGAAATGAACAAATTCCCTGTGTAGTTGTTGACTTATATTGCAACCGATCCACGTTGATATTCAGAGTGTCTCACCTATTTCCCTCTTTGCTCGTCTCCCTGCGGTCGTACTTGTTAGACTTGAGGCTAAAGGAAAGAAATGGATTGTCAGCCGTGGCTTTACGCATTCACTGTCTTCCTCAAGAGACCGGAGTAGCTTTACTGTCTTTTCACATCCCTGTTTCTCAATCCCACATCTCTTCTGCGATGTTCTACTGTAACATAATTTTCATTACACCTATACTGTGCCTGCGGCCTGTATCTCTGCGTGGTTGCGAGTGTGTTTAATTTAAAACAGAGACTATGTTTCTGTGCTGTTTCCTCGCTCTCGACCCCGTTCTGGAGTGGGAACCGTAGCAATCATTCGACAGACAGGCTATGGGTTTCATATAAGATTCTTAGATTAAAAAAAATGTTATATATGATGTTCCCTCTCCGTCAACATTGTCTGTGCGATAAGGGAGACGGACAAAATCTTTTAATAAAAACCAAGCGCAGTAGAAAGTGAGAGACACACACGCGCGCACACACACACCTAATTATCTGTCACCAGTTCGACCGCCGAGAGGAAATGGAGTGATGTATGAATCTAAGTGAATATTTGGAAGAGGAAAAAGAGAATACCTGATGTACTGTAGCTGTGAAAGTGATTTGGTACCTCTAGCCGAAATGTGGAGCGGTGTTCATGTTCTGGGGCAATTACTTCCATCTCCACCTCACTCCAGTTGTCTTTAAAGACTTGAGAGAGAAAAGTGATCACAAAGCTCTGTTTTATTACATGAAATGGCACCTCCCTCCATTTCCACTCTTCTGTTCCATCTGGGAGTCTTTATTCTTCTGGGTAGGACAAACCGGAGAGGAAGACAGAGAGGAAGAGAGAATGAGAAGCTCCAATCAGAGCAATCAACGACACGTGCAGCTTCCTTGTTCACAGAAACTCATTTGCATGCTGCCAAAGGAAGTGAAAGAGGATTATGCGGGAGAAATAATGGGACAAAATGTAACAAATAGATTAATAATCTTCTAGATGAGGATAAGGATGTGTGTGTGTGTGTATGTGAGTTTGCGTGTGTGTGTGTGTGTGTGTGCACTGCAAATGTGCACAACAGCACATGTTTGTGCAGAGTTCCCTGCAGAGAACAGGGGTAGAAAAAAAAAAAGGAGAAAGAGCGAGGGGTATTGCAACAGAGAGGCAACTTGCTCCTGGCTCTCCATTCAACCCACAAATGACTTACCTGGACAGTTTTATGTTTGCCTGGAGGAGAATTAAAAAGGCACTTCATTTCCCCTTTTACAGGCTGGGTACGCATGTCAGTGCAGCCCTCCCTGAAAGCGCTCTAATCTAAATGCTTTTGTCAGGGGAGATTTGGTAGATTGCAGCAGGCAGAGGTACAAATTGGTTGTGTCATCTTATAATGAACTAGGTGAGGCGTTGCAGTTTTTCTGCAGCCAGCAGTCCCCTGATTACTGTACTGTAAGTCAGCGGCTGCTTTTAGTATTGTAGGCGGAAGACCTCACCTTCACCCCTCTTTGTTCGGGCAGCCTGATCTCGTGAACATTGCAAAATGTTTTGTCATCGTAAGCTCAGTGTGACACGAGGCAAATTCTTCAGCGGCTCGTCCTATAGTTTTTATAATACACACAGGCTCCTTGCCCTGTGCGGGATTTACATTGCATATATAGAAGCCAAGCCTGCAGGCTGTGCAGAATACTGTGAGGGGGGTTTTGGGTGTTGATGCCTGGCTATAGCCTGTTTGAATCTTATTGGGTGTGCTCAGCACGATGGCGAGTTGACCCCCTGACTCCAACTAAAGGATTATGGGTATCTCAGCGATTCCACAAAGCCATGCTGTCAGGTGTTTACGGGACATATTAGGACACTCTGTAGGACTGGTTGATATCTGCATTCTGCCCAACAGCCTCTGTTTGTGTGAATGTGTGTGTGTGTGTGTGTCAGACCCTGTAATGAATTCAGATGGTCAGCTAAGTCAACAGCGGTGAGGTGCAGGTTCCAGCTCCACTGATGCTTCAGCACTGTAGTACCGACAAACTCTGAAAATGGATCCTTGAAGAAATCCTTCCCATCCTCTAACTGTGTTGGCCTCTCCTCTTACTCTGCACTCACCGATACAAAAACTCTCTCTGTGTAGACACACTTCAGCATGAGTGTGCAAGCACATGAATAGAGTCGTGCACACATGCAACCTCCATTAGCTCTCAACAGTCCTTTGTCTGTCATTTGAGCATCTCCCTCTGTTACTTTCTCCGCACATCTAAATCTTTGCTTTCACCGTGTTTTTTTTTTTTTCTTTGTCAGAACACTTCCATGGATGTGTTGCTTGTATGATTGTATTGAAATGGGTCTCCTCTCTGCGCTGCTCGAATGCGTCTGGGTGTCAGAGATGTGAGCGGTGAAATGGAGTGTGAAGTTCGGGGGATTGGACTGTCTCAAAACTCACGCCTGTGATTTAATTACTGCAGCAGAGTTAAAGTTACAAGAGGAAAAGATGTAGAGAAGAAAGAGAGAGGAGAAGGTTGAAATATGACAAGTTGATAGAATAATGATTTATTTGCTAGCCTAGTCGACTGTCCACATCAGATATACTTCCTACTATAACATCAGGGACTAATGATTATGCATTGGCGTTTATTGCACCAAAGCCTGCAGAAAATCTTTTGTTTAATTATTCATCTTTCAATATTTTTATGTAGCTTCAACTGCTGTCTTATCATTTTGGGCTTTGTTTGTGATCAGACAGCTCACCTCAGAGTAAAAGCAAGTGTCTGAGGAAGTAATCAGCAAGTTAGATGTTCAGGATTATCAGTAGCTATCAATCGGCTCCTCTTAACTTGTTATAAACATCTTATATTGTAGCATCAAACCAGCTATGGCTTTTGTATTGTTAGAGTGGTTCGCTGTGGTGATGCTTCAAGTTGTTTCCCCATGATTCAAATCTTCTAAGAGAGCCAGTTGAATCATCTGTCTCTCAGTCCATTCGTAAAATGGCTACTTAAAAAAAATCCCTCTGCATCACTGTCCACAACACAATACAGGATAAAAGCTTAAGCTGACAGCACAAACAGCAGTGCACCGGCTGAGCTATTGTTTTCCTATAGAGAGAGCGATGCCACCCAGCCGGGCAGTGTGTGCGTGTGTGTGTATATGTGTGTGTCTTTGCCTGTGTGGCCCTGGGTGTGTGCATGACATGTGCACATGGCTTCCTCTGTGAATGTGTACATCTGTTTGTACTCGCTCGTGTTTGTGTTTGTCAGCATGTTTGTTGACGACACTGTAGGACATCAGGGTGGGATTGCTCTGAATGTGAGGAAACAGCTCATCTGAATATAGATGGGTCCCATCTGGAGGCGGTTGGCTTTGGCCCTTCATAATTTTGTAAGCAGCTAAGCATCTGGGGCCCGCTAATGAAACTAAAGGCACAGGAAAAGGCCCTGGGCTAACGCGGGCTGCCTGTAGCTGTCTGGAATGGAGAGAGTGGGGGAGTAGGAATGAGGAAGAGTGGAAGAATGGATGGAGGGAGACATGGGCCAGGAGGAAAGAGTGTGCTGAGAATATCAGAGGTCTTAAAGAGATCTAGATGGCTCCTTTGAGAGAACAGGCAAGAAAGCCAAGTAGGCCATTAGAAAACTGAGCCATAAAATGAAGACAGTGGTGTCTTTATTGTGGCCCATTAACTTGGATGGTCATGCGGAGATAGCTGCACTATGTGCCACTGTAATGAGCAATATAACGATGCCACAGCATAGAATGATGCACTGTTAAAAAACAGTCTGGTTAAGTAGAATTATGTTAACTACTAGCATCAGATTTTGAGAACAGTTTAAGACCCTGATACTGTGGCTTATCTGAATTTTGTGCCTGGCCTACAAGGGAATCCCAGCAGGAGATTTTCTTGCCTGTCACTTTTCATCTTTTCTTGTCATCTGCATGAAACTGAAGAAAATGAAGAAAGGCTTTCAGCTTTTTTTTTTTTTTTTTTTTTTTTTTTTACAAAAAGTGACTGAAGGAGAAGGTTTAATGTGCTGAGAACACGTTGTCACATCTGTGCATACTGTGCTTCTTGGTATTCCTGTATAGCCTGAACTGGAGCCTTTTTTTCTTTTTCACTACTGCTCCTGCCGTTTACTTCACATCCTCTTGCCTTCCCTCCAATAATGTACATGACCCTGAGCAACTGTCCTGTCCACAGTGGCTACTGCTTGTGGTTTGCTTAGGGAATGGAAAGCCATAGGCCCTTTTTCTTAAACTTTATTATTATAGCTCCTTTATTCCTCCCTCAGCCTGATTTCCCAGTGGAAATGAAATGAAAAAGCAATTGGTTCTCCTTTTTATTACTGTCATCTTTGTTTTCTGTCCCAGAGAGTAAGATTGCCTGATCTCAGAGAGTTGCACTTTTACCCCCCATCTGAAGTCACAGGGAAGAAAAACAATAACAGGGAAAATAACAATCAGCGTCATAAAAAAATGACCTGTCAAAATGAGCGTGTCTGAAACTGGAGGGCCGCCAGCATGCCGACACCCACCAGTTGTTTATGACGGGATGAGTCAGTCAGAGTCTGACGGTGGCCTTCGCTATCTGCCAACTCCCACAGTCCAGGAAAAGATGTTTTAGAGGAGATTAGGATCACAGACAGTGGGGGGAGAGAGGGATGTGGAGGGAGGAGGCAGAGGTGGAAGGGAGGGGGAGAAAGGGTGGAGGGTGAGAAAGACGAATGGAGGAGAGGGGACGGCTGCAAAAAAGTGGGGGTTAAAGGATAGAGGAGGAGGTGGAGGGGAGGAGGAAGGAGGAAGGAGGAGGACTCCCCTGAGGTTCCTACTAACCCCGCGGAGACATGCTGACGGGGGATCAGACTCCTCATGCACAGCGCCTCAAATCATTTATTCATCGGCTTCATTAAGAGAGAATTACAAGGCTGCTTAAGGACCCCCAGGTCACTCACTGTTCTCAGTCATCACTATTCTTAATGAAAGCCTCCAGTGTGTCCTCACTGTCAGCTGTTTATGGGTGGTAATATTGTGGATTTTGAAGAACAATTACTGTCATTTAAAGGACAACTTTGCAGCGTTTATTTTAACTCACTCACATCCTACCAGTTGAGTTGTTGTGTCATTTTACAGTACAGTTCAGTGCAGCAGCAGCTGTATACAGTAGTACTGCTAATCAAACGTAATGACACAGACTAATTTATGTAAATTCTGCATCATTCTCATAATTAATGCTTGTGATTTTGAAACAGCAGACAGTAACCTTCATTAACAGCCAGTGTCAGTCTCTACAGTACCTCCTGCCTATCTCATCTAACTTCAGCTAGCAGACAGTACAACACAACAGTGATTGTCCTCTGGACCTTCACACGTGTAATTATAACCGAGGAAGATAATTAAGGAGGCGGAGAGGAAGACAGATCTTGTCATTTAGTGAACAATACCGTCCAATCTACTCATGTGTATTCTACTTCCTGAATTATCAGCTGACATGTCGGCGCAATCAGCCAGAAAGCTCCTTTGCTCGGTTTGAAAGCCATGAATGTCAACACACAAACCCCTAATCTGGTTAAGATCCACAAGTTGATGACATCTGAATATGCATGGAGCAAAGAGTTATAATTCCTGTTGCTGTTACCTATCAAAAATCTCACCTCCTGGTCATCAGTAAGTCTGTCAAAGAGCAGCGTGAAGGAAATATTTGTCATTTACTTGCAATGATAATACTACAACAAAGTAGAAAGACCTTTTCAGTTGTGTATGTTTTGTACTTTTTTGTGTACGTTAGTGAATTTTGTGGTTAAATTAAAAAAAAAGAAGTGACATTTAATTTGCTTGGGTTTAAAATGGAGTTCACATGCTCCAAAGTGGTCAGATTTAAATGAAACTAGAGGGCCACATGGCCTATTTCGCAATGTTCACGAAAGTCCCGCCCCCACACGGAGACTGGCCAATCATAACGTAGCATCAGGCCGGCTAACACCAGGGTCTGACAACAACACAGCTGTGCTCCATTGACTCTAATGCAGTCGTTTCAGATTTCCTTCATTTTCAGGCTGGTTTTGTGGATTTGGAGCTAAATGTTGTACCTGGGGCACGTCGTGTATTAATGATACTCGTTACCTGGAGAGGTTGGAAAAAGATATATGTTTCTTCCCTGTTCCAAAACCAAAATCAAACCCTGAAAAGTGTAGGGTTAGCTAGCTAGCTACTGAAGATATAGCCTACTGAATGTATACACATGCTGCTTTTGCTTTGTAATGATTATAACAGTGAAACAAAGACCGACCCTGCTGTACAGGAACCAGTGAAGGGAAGCAGGGAAACTTTGCTGTTGTTCAACCAGCTGTGTGTCATCGCACTGTGTGCAAACTCTGTTCATCTGCGCACACTGCGATGCCACACAGCTGGTTCAATATCAGCAAAGTTTCCCTTTCTATTCATTGTCTTCTGTGTCGATCAGCAGTGATGTGGTGGTTCACTTTTACACTGTGATCTGTAGCCTATAGTTGGGCTTTAGCTTCTAACTATCTTTGTCTTTTTAACCTGTTGTTGCTGCTGAGTCAGTTTGACATCCTGGATATATCCTTCAAACACAGACTGTAGACCCCTCTGTCTGCTTCTCTCTGGAATCACTGTTTCATTTTCAATATGATAATATTTCTTCAGGGAGTGCAGTTAGTCACAGTGTGGGCTCCATGCTTACTCCGACAGCTTGCAGACCATCACAAAGGGGCGGGGCTTAGCGAAAGGTCAATTACTATATTAAAAAATTATGAGGTTCTTCATTCGCTCATGCTACACTCTTTCACCAAGTATAATGAAAACAAGTCCATTAATTTTTCTAGAACCCTGCTGATAAACAAACAAACAAACTGAAAACAGAAAACATACCGTCCTTGGTGGAGGTAATTAGTGTGGTGCTTTGAGCTAAATGCTCAAACTAGAACAGCAACTTGCTCATAATGCCAGTGCTAAGATGTTGATATTTGATAGGTGTGTTTAATTGCACTTTAATTAGCACTAAACACAACGTACAGCTGAGGCTGAGTGAAATGTCATCCATTTTACAGGGATTTTGTCATATTAAATGATGGCGCTTCATAAAAAAGTTAAAGGGTCACTAGTGGTATTAATTACATGAACGTCTCTGCCAAATTCCATTGAAATCTAGCAGTTGTTGTTAGGCCAATTGCAGCACATAGTTGTGGCATTAGAGGCAAAGTCAGGTCATCACAAAAGTGGATAGGATTCATCATCTGGGAAAATGAATTTCTTGCAAAACCATCCAGTACTTGCTGAGATATTTCTGTCAAAGTGGTGGCTGATCCACATATGTTGGCGTCCCATGAGCCATTCCATTAGCAAGGTTAAAAAATTAAAATGTTTGCAATATTCATGCAAGAAAGAAGTTCTACACAGAATGATTGGCACGACTCAAAATGATATATTTTTTTCAATAATTCAGTTTCTTTTTATTGGTGTTGTCAGTTGGTGCTCTGTTGAATGTTTACCTTTTCCTGAGTGGAAACCAAAACTAAAGTAAATGTAACTCGAAGGAAGAAGCAGCAATCTCCAGGCTGTGAGTGCTGGGCATGTGTGTGCTAGAGGCGCACTAGTAGGCTTGTAGTAGAGAAAGAGATACAGAGATTGAGAGTCTATAGAGTCACGGCATAGGGGCCCAGTGATGCATTCTGTTCAGCCGGCTGTAAAAATGAATGAATATATAAATAGAAATGTTTTTGATGCATTCAGTGGGCAGGTCAGGGTTTGAATTTGTTATGATTTTTTGATGTGGGACTGGGATTTAAATATTGAAAGGCACATACACATGATCCCACACACACTCAGTGGCTACTCTTTAGGGAATTAACGCTTAAGGCTCCCATCCCCGTCTCTCCTTAAGGACATGAGATGTTACATCAGGTCTCCCTGTGCTCTGATAATGGAGTGGAGGCTGCTGTTAGAGTTGAGCGGATTTACATTCGATCAGCACTTTGAATATCTTTATCTCAGCTGTGTTTGAGACAACAGTGTGTTTATATGCTGACTTTTATATATTGGTGGGTGGTAACACATTACAAGTAACACACATGAGTAAAAATTTTTTTATGTTCCTTTGTTAAAACTGTACTTCTACTCCTTACTCAAGTATATTTTCACGGTAGTTATCTACTTTTAAGCTCCCTACATTTGCCATTTATATCTTCAAAACAACTAGTCTGCTCTAAATGCAGGGTTTGAGTGTGTGTGTGGGGGACGAGGAGCATCTCGACTGCAGCTGCTTGGAAGAAACAGAAGCACCACCTGTCTTGTGATCATAATACGATGATGACTGAGCAAAACCCAGAACAACAGGCAGCGTTGGCGACAATCCCTGACCACATCTGGCCACTTTTTATACCAAAATCTTAAAAAAAGACAACAGTTTCTTGATTGGGTGCTTGCTGTGCATCCCGAAAAACACAGAGATCTCTACAAACTCCTCTTCTAACCTTCGCAAGCACATTGAAGTTTCTAAGCTAATGTTAGCTTTGTTTTTTATTCATGTGGAGAGATGGACAGAGGGTGGGAGATTTTTTTATTCCTCAATTGCAAAGGCTTACCTTATTTGTATGATTAGCCCACCTGCTGTACTTATTTTAAAAGATGAAGGTTTTATCAACAAAGGCTTTTTTTTTCATTATTTTGCAGTGGCCCACACACCCTATCAAGACTAGGTCAAAACCTAGTGTATGGCTGGGCCGTGTATGAGGCACTAGAAGGCTTTTAATGTGAAACAGGAAGTAGCCGGCATATGCCAAGTCACGAACTTTGTTCCTTTTGACTTTCTCTTCACAGAGCTGGCATGAGCTGTCCCTGTTGTTGCTGTCCAGCCCAAAAACGCATGTAAATACATTAAAATGAAGAACAGTGCAGTGAGACACAGTCACACAGCAGAGGGGACCTGCTTTCTCTGGAGCTGTACCCACTGATCAAACTCCTTTTCTCTTGATTTAACAAAGCCCTCCTCTCCCCTCTTCAGCTCCAGTTGGGGATATATGTCCACATTTGACTGAGTGAAGCTGTACAGCCTTTGGCCGCTATCAGAGCCAAGTTCCGCCAATAACAATAGTTGGAAAAAAAAAAACCTGCTACTAGTGCCGATTATCAAAAGGAGAATTTTAACATTGTGTCCAACTTTTTATTTTAAGTTTAATATTTTATTATCATTTTAGGCCTCTTGCCTTTAATTACAGGACAGTCTGAGGTGTGAAGAGGAGAGGGATGGGGAATGACATGCAGCAAAGGGCCACAAACTGGAATTGAGCCTGTGGCTGCTGTGGCAAGGACACTGCCTTTGTACGTTTGGCGCCCGCTCTACCTACTGAGCTATTTGGCATTCCTACTCCAAGATATCAACACATATTATTCACTTCAATTTCAGTCAGTGTCTAATTTCCACTTTCCTCTCATAACCACGGTGGCACCCATTCTGACATTGTAACACGTAATAGTCAATAACGGTTAGATCGTTTTAAGACCTGTGTCATACAGACACAGCTTTTCCTCAAATGAACTGATAAGGTGATCCTGTCTTTCCTCCGTACAATGCTACTATTTCGCTGGTGGCTGGCTGGCTAGTTAGCTAGCTAGCTTTCTAATTCCACCATCTACAATGCTAATGTTACAGTAACAGATAATGAGCTGAACAAAGTTATCACTCATCTGATAATAGCAATGCGCTTTCATACGCTGTGACAAATGTGTGTGAGTTTTGAGCTGTGACTCCTTCTACTCTGGATCCCAATAACACAACAAGACAACATTTTAAGACTCCTGTGTAGCCTACTGCCCTGTGGTGGCGAGTTGCGTTTAGCCACCAGCTAACAAACTGAAGTCACTGTGACGTCGACCCTAAAAGGGTCTATAAGCATTTGTGTTATTGTTTAAACCCAGTGTGTGACTATGTGCGCATGTGCAGGTTTAGGCCAAATATATGTGGTTGTGCATCTCCATATAACTATGTGTGCGCATGCCAGCATACATTCACATTTCACTATGTGTGTGTTTGCGTGCACGAGTGTTTGTTTGTATGGAGTAGGTCTTTACTCAGTCTGGCACCTTCCCAGCTCCCCTGGCCAGACCAGCAGCTGGCAGACAGAGATTGCCCACTCATCAAGCCACTTTATCACCGGGCGCACAGAGTTCAAGGGGGCTGTCAAAGACCAAGCTGAGGAGCCTCCTCACTCCTTTAATACCAGCACACTCTTACACCACTGGTGTCGAGTGGCAAAACTTGGCTGGTGAGCCCTTGAAAAGAGTGGTTGTGTGAGTGAAGTACAGCAGATAGTTTGACAAAGGCTTAAATAAAGGACGAGAGCTAATGTGTTTGGCAGTAAGGCACACCGCTCTATATTTTCCAGTGCATTTGGGATTCCTTGGCTGGGCAAGGTGCCCCCTTCTAGTCGAAAAATACAGTGTTTGGAATTTTGCTGCTGACAGACACAAACACAGCAAATTCACACTTTCTTGCCAAGAGCAGCCTTCAATCCTCACTAAATTATTAACCAACAGAAAATACTGGCTGTCACCTTGTTTTAGTGGTCGGTGTTTTGAGATGCTCCAGCAGTCTGGTTTTGATTTATAAGATTTGGATTGCCTTTTTTTTTTCAACTCCTATATTGAACAAGTAGTTATAGTGTGAGTTAATGCCCTGCTCAAGAACACTGTGACCTTACAGATAGCTGTAGTTTTCACAGTTGGATCTCGATAACTTAGCGCTGAGCTTTAAAGGGACAGTTCACCCCATGAGCGTGCATCTGCTGCTAGCACACCTAGCACCACTAAGCTAGCATAGATTACAGCTCAGCTGAGGAGGACGCTATTAATGTTTACATCTAGCGCTGTGATGAGCACGAGCCTCTTCTCCATGAGTGGATGTGCGCCTCCCTCTGCTTAGTGTTATGGTTGGTGGTTTTACTTTGGTAGAGAGAAAATAGTTCCAACATGAAACTGCTCACAAGCAAAGGTTTATGGATTATCTTTTAGTTAAGTTTAAATTATTTTGGCCATTTTAAGCTCAAACAACTCAAATACATACAAGAAAAAAAAGTCATTACTTATGAAGCAGTAACAAACCTGAGTTTTCCTGACTGAAGAGCTGTGGGTGTCTAACAGACTTGGACATGTTGACATGTATTTCCATGATTTATATGTGCTTTCAAGCATAGTTTGTGGTCTATTACACCTCCCAAACATGTATTTTCATAAACCTCTTTCTATTTCAACATTATCTTTTTTTATCTGTACTGGATTATTGATTTTACATTATCACATACAACAACTTAATATCAAATCATCATTTTAAAGTTTTCAATTCAATTTCGATTGTCTCCAGAAGCTGCTCAATTACCCCTTTTCGACAGTCATGGGCTGGCTTGGCTTTGCTTGGTTTGGTTTAGAGGGTCAGCCCAGCACAGCAGAAAATTTGCATTTCCATTGCAACAGTGCTACCTGCTTAAAGATTTGTCTTTAACTGATGAGGGCTTGCCTTGAGTGATGATGTTTAAAAACCATGGGCTATAGCTAAAGTCTACCGTTATTTTTGCAGCATTTTCTGAAGATGATCGATCTTTGGTGTGGCTCAGCTTGGCACTGTGCGTCTAAACTGATAATTGAAATGCAAATCGGTGTGGCATGGCTTGACTTGGCGAGGCCAAAAATGACAGTGGAGAAGGCCCACAAAGCTTTACCAGAACAAATTAAATCATATCATCTGCAAACAAAACAAACCTGTTCACTCTGGACCCTTTGCATATAATGTACCATATAAACATCTTTGGACCCAGTACTGAACCTTGTGGAACCCCACATGTAACCCTAAGCAAGTCATATCTATCATTGTTTATTTGCACATACTGATATCTATTATCAATATAGTTACTAATCAATGAGTGTGCTACCCCTTAAGTTACTGGGTCATGGTTTCTGGAAAGAGACATTGCTTTTGAGTTTTTCAACTGTATTTTTCTGGTGCTCTGAGCACCATGAGCCGTTTGCCATCTAGTTCCATTATATTTGAGAGAAGGCAGACATCTCTACGGATGATATCTCCAACACTCAGCGACTTAAAACAATCTAGACTGATAAATAGCACTGCAGGTAAGAGGAAAAAAATGTGTTTTTGATTTCGGGGTGAACTGTCCCTTTAGGCATGCACTTCTTTGCACCTGTACACAGCAAATATGTAACCCCAAACTTGTTTTCACTCTGGTTTTAGTAGTGTCCATCCCTGGTCTCCTTTCTCTGTCTCACCCTCCCTAACTCCCTCCCTCCCGCCTTTGTCCTACTTAGCCAGTTACTGCAAAATCACTTATCTTCACCTTGCTTCCTCTGTCTCCTGCTAATACACATTAGCAGCCAGCAGCCATATGTAATAGGGCTGTGCGTGCCCCTGCTGGTGTAATGGCTTCTCTGACACTTCTCCCATTAAATTTGGTCAGGCAGCGCTGCACAGGAACCCTCTGTACACTCTAAAATATTGTTATATAACTACCATAAACAAGCCGGCCAGTGTCAGTGACTTTGGGAATAGCTGGTAGACTATTTTTGGTTTTCTTTTTGGTTTGTTGTCCTTTTTCTCATGTTTATTTCTTACGACATTGTCCTCTCCCTCAGACTTCCCTGCCTTGGGCTATAAACCTTTTTACCACCATAACAAGAGAGCTGCATTACGAAGCTCATCAGACTATAATGTGACTAACTGGACATGTCTGCTATATCTAATGGGCCTGTTTGTAATCTCCCATATATCTACAGTACCACATACAGTAACCAGATAGCATCAGCTGCTCCTTCCTCTGTGTGTGGTGAAACCCAGGCCAAGTCCCAGATAACGTGATCATCAGCGGCATCCTTAACTGTTACCGTGACAAACGAGAGCTCTGATCCCGCCCGATAAGCGACGTATTCATTTGTTTAATTAAAACAGCTTGTCTCATCGTGGTGAGGGGTCATTTTAGAGAATGTTAGAATTAAAGCAGGTAATTAAGTAAAGCTCCAGATAAGAAACCCCACAGAGGTTGCTGCTTCTGCCAGTAGGGAAGGCAAACTTAATCTATCCCTTCTGCAATCCCACAAGGTCGTTCACTTTATTAAAGTCTGATGCCACTACCACTGCCCACCAGCCCAACATGATGAAATATTTTATGTACTTGTTGGGAAGGAGGGAGGAAGAGGAGGGAGGAGAGGAAGAGGAGGGAGGAAGGAGGAAGGGAAACAGGGGGTGACTAGAGCCGCCAACAACACGGGGTAAAAAGTCCATAATACTACTACTACACAAAATAAGGCAATTAAAGACTGCTTGTTATCTTGTCTATGAGAACAGGAGAAGAACTTGTACAGCAACGAGCACCTTGACAAAGATATTTGTTTGGCCAATGGAGTGTGGCGTTAATTATCACAAGCTGATTAAAGGCACCGAGCGGGAATGGATGTCGTTTGTCTTGCCAGCCTTAGACGCTACGGCAGCCAGCCAGGGTCATTATTTTAGGGGCCTTTCTGGGCTATTTTTAGAACTGGGGCTGGTTTCCCAAATTTTTCTCAGCACACAGGTTTGCTCTTTTTTCATAGAGAGACAGCAGTACAGTGGAATATCATAAGATAATGAGTCCAATGTCCTGTCACAGAAACTTTTTGTCCTGTCCATGATAGATACCTTTTTTTGGACGTTTTCAAAATGAGTTACTTGTTGTCACGTCCACACATGTGGACATACGTTACCAAAGATAGTGATGAGGTTAAGTCAGGTTAAATGTGTTGCCTTTGTGCTAAATTCTTTGTTTTCTGTTTCTAATCATATCAGCTCAAATCTAAAATATTGTTCCCGCACAGGTTTTTAATTATTGAAATGTATTGTGATCCAGAAGTTGCTTTAGAATTGTAAACTAGAGATTAATGTAGTCACAATATTCTCAGTGAACTCTGGCAAGCTAGCAAATAAACATTGTGGAAAATAATATTGATTAGGATTACCAATCCTTACATATGGTTTATTAAAGGAGTGACTTTGGCTACTGCATACGTGTATATCGAAGTTTATTTATAAATTCTCCATTGGTACCATTTAAATCTCTGCAAACATATCGGCTTTTGAGATGCTACATTCGAAGAACGCTTTGTCTCTACAGATTAAGTTTTCGTTTACAGTCTAGAATATTATTTTAGCAATATCACACGAGAAAGAGTGCTGTTGTACTGACGAGCAACATCTGCAATGATATTCAGTACAACCTTGATTGTGATATTGTTTTTATAGAACAGCTCTACAGGCGCCATATCCTCCTGAGACCCTGTGTCCTCATATGAGGACATCACATTTTGTGTTTACTTGACCTTATGCTTCATTCTACTTAACGTAGACCTGTTGTCGTCATTCGTGGACACTTTTTTGTGCCATCTAGTGGCAGTAAGAGCACAACACACTAAGTCAGTCAGCAGCTGAATCCCGACACAAAAGTGGACAAGGTCCAAAACCTGATCACATTTTATGGTTGAAACTTGTTTATTTATGATTCATAATATTTGTAGTTTGATATAGCAACAGATTTGACCAATTTAAGCAACAGTAACAAGCTAAGACACTGCTAATTAGGAAGAACTTGTTTAAAGACATTAGGACTTCATTATCGTCTTGTTTAAGGACATTAGGACATTATTGTCATCTCGTTTGAGGACATTGGAACTCAATTATCATTGACAGTGTTTGGTTTTTTATACTTACTGGGTCCTACTGATCCCAAATAGCTAGGAAAAATAAAAAATGAATACCAAAGAGAAGTTCAGGACTAAGGAGGATATAGGTCCCTCTCCTGGTCTTTCTTTCTTTCTTTCTTTCTTTCTTTCTTTCTTTCTCCTGCTCACACATGAACACACAGACCTTCTCGCACAGACACACACACACACACAGACACACACACACAAATCCAACTCTCTGCACAAGCCCTCTCAAGGCCAGGAAAACATATATGCCCATTTTCCTATTTGATTGGGTGTCAGCGTGGGGAGGAAGGGGGACAGGTGTGATGCATAAAATGACCCTGCGACTCCATCACACGCACGACAGTTTTATGGTGAGGAGGTGTTTCAATCACGCAACTGCCCTGGAAGGCATCAATCAATACACACATGCGGACACACACACACAAACACACACACACTACAAGCACACAAGTACATGTTAACACCTTCACATCATGATGACAGGAAAAGGGCAGCAGAGCAGGTGTCGTATAAGTTCAAACTTTGCTTCAGGCACAATAAACTAAACTTCAACTCAGATATAGGATTTTACTTTTACTTTTTACTTGATTAATTATTGGAGGGGGACCTGGGGCTTAAAATATTCATGAAACTACATGGAAAATTGCATTTGCGACAGACACATACACAATGCATGCACATGCAGACGATATTGTAAGAAAATGTGTTAAAAATAGACGTTATCCAGATTTTATAAATCACCCCTCCCTGTCCTCACTCTCACAATCATCTCAACCCATAATGTGAACAATGCAATGTGTAACTTTTCAACATTAAGGTAACAATTATTAAATAACTAGTATATCATTAGTCTGTCTTAAACCCTGTAATTAGTAGCCTGATACATTCTTTTGTCCCTAGAGGGCTTTTCAGAGAACATGTTTCAGTAAAACATGTTTTTAAGTTAACTGCATATTACTGAGTATAGCTATGAATGCAAAGGAGATCTTTTCTCCACAGCTCTTGTGCAGGAGAAAGGCTGCCACAGCCCATTATTGTATGGGAGGTTTGTATCTTTTAATCCAGGCCTAAGTGTCGAGAGTTGCTCGCAAACCAAATAACAAAGCTTTCCAATAAAGAGTGTCAGTGTACATGCGGTAAGTGCTGTGAAAGTGGAGGAATTGTTGCCAAAATAAAACAAAAAGTTGTTTTTGCAGCACTGACATTATTGACTTGCTGTAGCATGGTGGCATTAAAAAATCACTTAGCGGTATAAAAAGACAAGAGCTATGTCATCCTCACTGTAATACTGTATTTAGTGCCCCGCATTTAAACAAGACTGAGAGTCTACAGCTTTGCTAACGGCTCTGTGATGCTGTATGTAGATACAGCTGATGCCAGCTCATAATAATAATGCTGACATGCTGTTGCTAAGCAGATATGATCTTTACCATGTTCACCGTCTTATTTTAGTGTGGTAGCCTGCAAGCATTTAATAATTAGCACAAAACACAAAGTTAAGGCTGATGGTAGTCATTAGTTATGCAAGTCTTTGGCCGTAAACCAAAGCATTGGAATGATGGTGGTAGTTGACAAGTTAAAGGGACAGTTTACTGATAATTAACCAGCTTGTTTGAAGCATTGTGGGTAGTATGTACTGTATGTACTGTATATAAATGAACTATGGTGAACCTCTCTCCATTTTTGCCTCAATTTTCTCGCCGCTCAACTCTCAGCTCAATATCAGATTTTCAGCTCCAGCTACAGATTTTCTACATTTTCGTATGCCCACCACCACGGACACTAAGATTATAGAAGCGGATCGAGAGAGAGACCTGCCCATTTGTCTTTTTCTCTTAAACTCACACCAAACTCCAATCACACAGTAACACTAGGCAACTTTGATCAGATATAAACCATCTGTCACTGTACCCCCTATTTCTTGCTGAACATATCTTCAGTAACATACTTTAGTGCACTGTTTGGCTGTAATTCAGAGAGTTTGTGAACAGGAAGTGGGCGCCATACTATTTCTCTTTCCTGTATTGTAAAAATAGAGGCTGAAAAAACAAGGATTTAACAGTGAAACGAAGCAGTGCTGATAAAATATGAACCAAGATTCTGTTATTGTGTTATGTATTTCTTGCCTAACATGTTTTCAGAAACATATTTTAGCTTACCATTTAAACGTAAATGGAGTGTTTGTTAGCAACCGATCTCCATGTTGTCTCCCACGTCAAGCCGAGCCAAGCTTACATCATAGCATCCATCAGTGGGAGCGTTTATTGGTCCAATGGGGCACACTGCATTATGGTAGTTGCAGGGTTCCTGTGTCTGAGCAAGAGTAAATACTCTTACCTCTGTTTTCTCTAGTCACATAGCATCAATTTCAAAAGTGTTCTTTCTACTTAACAGAAAAGACAATCTCTTCAGCAGTGAAATACTTCTTTCAGGGATCATCATAGTTATAAGAAATCGTCCTCTAGGGGATATGAAAGTTGGTACAAAATGTCATGGAATCCATGTAGTAGGTGCTAAAATATTTCAATCTGGACCATAGAGGTGGACCAACAGAATAACAAACACCAGCATCTCTGAAGCCAAAATGTTTAGACTGCAGTTATCTGCTGTTTGGAACAGTTTATTCTCTGGGCATGTTGTGTAGATTTAAATGTCAAGTCCAGCTGTCTAAGGTTTCCTATAATTTCCACTAATGCCACTGTGTCTCTTTGGATTTGCAAACTTTTAAGCAATTCACTTTTGACTACTTAAACACAGAAAATCCATAACAACAACAACAGTGATCAAAACAAAGAGGAACAAAAGAGCAGTGAAGCTGAATTAGACCAGGGCTGTCCAATAACACCTTTAACAGCATTACTGAGTTGGAAGTGTTTGGGAAGTAAAGTGACCCACTGTGGAGAACAGGGGTGGGACTGTTAAAAGCCTACATGTCTTAAAGCAGATCAGAATCAGCTTTATTGCCCAAGTGTGTGTACACAGAAGGAATTTGACTCCTTTAGAAATACAGCTAAAACAAGGATAACGTTATAGTATGTGCCGATATAAAAGCAGACGTGTTGAAGTTTTAAACTAAAATTTGTCTCTTGCAGCACCAACACTCCTATACTCACGTCTTTGGTAATATAAATTGATGTATGTGCAGCATTTGGAACAGCAGTGTGGTCCAGTGAGTAAGGAGACCTTCAGCCCCTTCTGTTGTCAGGTGTTCACTTTGCTGTATTGTCCTTGAGCAAGACCATGAATCCCCACCAGCCTCATGGGTGCTCTTCTGCAGGTGACCCTGCACTTTCTACAGGCGAGGGAAAACGTCTCTTTCACCTTGGGGCATTTTAAAAAAAAAAAGAAAAAGGAATTAAATACTCCAACATGACCGTTTGATGCATTGTTTGAATATACCTGGTTGGCTGAATTGACCCCAACCCTATATGTAATACTCTTGTTCTCCTATGTCTTGGAGCCATGCATATCTGACTACTGTGGGGAAAGAGCAGCGGTTGCAAAAAGTCACAGTAGCCTCGCTGTGTGGCTGCAGCATGTGGGGGACACGCCTATATACAGTACAGCTTCCTTATTGCCACTGCAATGAAACACAGAAGTGCAGAGAGAGACCGTTTGCGTATGTGTGTGTAAGTGTGAGAGAGAAAGAGATGGAGACAGAAAGGGGGGTTCGGCATCATACATGAATGTGTGTTTGTGTGTATGTGTGTGTTGTGAGGGGTTAAATGAAAGTCAGTGTGCACACATGGGGCATCATAAGCAGACAATGAAAAATGAGAGTGGAGAAGCCGTACAGCTAGTTTCCCTGTGGGAACAGCTACAAGCAGGCGTACGTACCTTTGGTGATAATCGCTTTGTGTGTGTGTGTGTGTGTGTGTGTGTGTGTGTGTGTGTGTGTGTGTGTGTGTGTGTGTGTGTGTGTGTGTGTGTATTTCAGTGTGTGAGTGAATGAGCAAGATGAAAACTGGGGAACAAATGTAACAAACACAAGTTTTAACTCAGTGTGTGTGTGCGTGTGTGTGTGAGAGAGAGAATGAGGCACTGTATTCACATTAACCCTTTCCATTTCTCAGCGGTGTTTGATTAAACAGGAACCAATTTCTGGGGAATCTCATCTTCAAAGACTATCAATTCAGCCTCTGCCCTTGTGCGTTTTTTTAATAAACCCTCACCTTCAATAGTTTCTGTACTGAAATGAGCCTTAAACCAAAGCTGTAGTCAGATACACCTCAGTGTTGGAGATTTCTGTGTTTGTTTGTGAAAAGGTTCTGATGCTGTTTTTTGGAAGAGCGGTTCTAAGGTCAATAATTGTCTATAATATTTCACTTTTACGCCACAAGGGCCCTGCCACGACATCAGTCAGTGTTGGGCCTTCAGTGAACAGCTGTCACCCTAGTTTTTGCGGTGTGTCCCGCACTGTTGGCACTAGCTGCCCCTTGTCTGTTTATTTTGCTGATGATTCAGCATGTTGAACCTGCGTTGGAGCTCGTGGAGCTAATCAGTGAGAGAAAACATGACAAGAGAAACACAAGTGAGGAAAGCAAACAAAGTGAACAAAGTAAGATTTTTTTTTTAGCTATTGAGCTCTTTAGCCAAACTAGTTTGTAATTGTTTGTGTTATTGTTTGCTGGCACACGGTAAATATCTTTCGTTCCTTCAACATCTGGTTGTGTTAATGTGCTAACTGGTCAACTGGCGTCTTGAATCCGTCCTGTTGGTCTTCAGGTGTCCCTTTTTGAATGATAAATACAGATGACTGCCGCCTGCTTGTATGGAGAGTTTTCCTCCATACAAACGTATGTGTTAGTAGGCTGTTAGCTGTAGTCTTTGCAGTTCGCTCAAGTGCAGCATTTTGGCTGAGAAATAGGCGATGTGAGGCAACTTAACAGCCGGCCTTCATGGCCACTAGTCCTCTGATGTCAGCTTGGCATGTCTGGGCCTAAATAGGGATTGGCAATCTTCTAACTTTGCACATGATAAGACAACTAGAGTCACACTACAATATGAAGTATTAAAAGGCAGAATTAAAACATTAAGACCATTGAGACAATATTAAGCTACCTTATACTTGATCCTTTTCTTTTTTCCGCTCAACTCCTCTACAGCTTGACCATATCATAACATGTTATAATCTTTTGGATCTTCTAAAAAGAAGACACAACACAAGGTTTTGCAGTTGTTGTTTTGAAGGATGTTTGCTCTTTTGCCCTTGAAAGGAAATGAAAGCTACACAGCCAGCAACTGCTTTTCCCCATCTTCTCTTTTCACCTCCTCTGTTACTTTACACACATATAGCGAGTGCAGAGCACCGCACAGCTCTTTGTCTAGATCGGCCGCCTATTGAAAGTAGCACGTCAGCAGCACAACTCCACAGCTGAAGCCCTCCGTCAGTGTCGACACTGAATCCGTGCTACCACTGTACTGCTGTGTGCTCTGAAACGTTCTGACAGTTCTTGCATCCAGTAACTGTATAGGTATGTGTATATGTTGGAAGAAAACAGACTTAGTGTGAGAAGCTGTGGGTGCACATGCAGGCAGAAATGCCTCAAAGGTCATTCAGGTTTTGCAGCCTATGGGAGGCTACACTGGCTATTAATATATAAGGAATTTGTTTATTTAAGTCAATAGGGGCCACAGTGCATTTACACGTTCATTTAATTTAACAGAAATATTTTGTGTTGTGATTGTCCTCAGTGCAGAAACACTGGTACCATTGCCCTTTTGTGTTTTATTAAGTCAACAGAGTTTCACAGCCTCAGTGTTTGTTACAATCATGTTTATTTGCCGCAGTTAAATTTCATCAATACACCAAAATGTTTCCCCAGAGGAGTTAAGATTTCTCTGCATGACTATTTGCAAAGACCAACGTTTCTTTGGTTGTTTCCCTGATAAGGATGAGAAAAACCATCAACCTTTGGAATTACAATGATCAAGCTTTCAAATGAATCCAAGCTGCCAAAAAAAAGGTGCAGTGTCTTTTGAAGAGAGGCCAGTTCCAGCTGCTTCACCATTATGTGAACACAAATAAGAGCTTTTCTCAGGACTATGTGGGTGTGTGCTTGATTGGCACTTCTCTCATAGTTTAGCTGCACCTGTTACAGCAGAAGAACTCACACTGATTTTAAAGACTTTAAAACCCCACATTAAATCTGTGCGAAAGAAAAGCATTGATACGCTTCTGACAATACCTGACTGTGATGGAGCAATGCACGACAGTGTGTTGTGAAGGGTGTAGACAATGCACGCAGCACAAACAGGAGTATTAGCCTTGGTGTGATATTCTTTAGGTATATAGTTAAGTCACCAAAGCAAACACAGTTCCAGTTAGCTCCATCTGGCTTTGGAGTTACAAAACTATGTCTTATGCCGGGTTCAGTCTACTCGATATCAGCCCAATTATAGCCTGATGCAGCTGTCTTACGGTATCAGCTCGGATCGTGAATGACAATGAGTGTCATGCCTAAAAATCAATTGTTGTTTTTTGTTTGTTTTTTTTGTCCTCCATGACTTTGTTTGTCACGGCTGTCACTTTGACCAATAGGAACACTGCTGATCTGCTGTATGACAACAACAGCTCAGCCTTTTTGATACTCCCTCTAGGGAGTACTGTGATAGATTGAAGAAAGAAAAATGCTGTTGAATACTGCAGTTAGCATCGAGCTAGCAAAGAATGTTAATTCTTTATAACAGAGAAGCATATAAAGGAGTAAAATTCCAAAATGGTGGCAGGACAGCACAGGGTACCAACTTCCTTTGAAAAAGCAGTATTAGACACAGGCCTTTATTTCTAGACACAAGCTATTATGTTTCATTCCCTCTTTATTTTCTGTGTTTGTTTTTAATTCACTCCTGTTTGCCCTGTTAAATGTCATGCGTGTTGTCATTTCAAACAGAACACTTCCTGTATCCATTTAAAAATAAAAGCCCCTCATTGTTTTGATGGCGAGAATCCCTTTATGTTAGAAAAAAGGGCTTTTATTGTGAAACATTTGCAGGAATTGTGGACTTTTACAGGTGCTAGATCAAAAACAGAGCATGATTTACCCTGTCTCTGTATATCTTTTTAAGGTTCACCTATATATATATATATATATATATATATCTACAACAATGGAAGTATTTAGGTAAGCCCCACAGGTAATGTCATGGACATGGGCACAACTTTAATTTTGGAACTGCCTTTGAACGTTAACAGAACATCTTTCTTGGACGTTCAAGCAACTGTCATTCAACATCTCAATGTTTGCATGGTACATGCTAATCACATTAGCCATAGCTGTATTTTTATTGACATATTGTACATAGCCACCTATAATATTTGTCAAACTGGAATGTATGTAGTTGTCCACGAGTTGGTGTCTATTGTAGGTCTGTCAGTCTACAGTATAGGCCTCAGTATTATCATGGCCACTGGTCCACGCACTCCTTGTACATCACAATCTTATTCCCCAGTCCAGCAGCAGTGAGGAATAACATATAGCCTAACTGTCTAGTTGGTCTGTTCTTATCTCATGTCAGTCCAAACAGCGCTCTCCTGACAAGTGGTATTTGACTCAGTCAGAAACCGACACGCACAAAGAGAGAGAGACAGAGAGGATGTAGGAAGAGAGAGAAACAAGAGAGCCTGAGAGACAGAAAGCGAGACGGGCCATTCCACAGCACCAGGATGTGAAACACTGCCAATCTTTTTGTCTGATAGAATAATCAGCATGCTCTCGACAGGAGAGTGAAAATTGACATTCACGCACAAAAACATGGCAAGGATAGTCAATTATCCGCAGGGTTTGTTTTTCTCTCTGTGCCATCCATTTGCATACTGTTCCTATGAGAAGGTGCTTTTGATGTAGTTAGACAATTCTGGTCAGTATGATATTATGTGAATGTGTCTTATTAGCGCGCAGTGTGTGCAGATAGGGAAAAGGTCATAATGTTTCTTTGTTCCCATAGCTCTTTTTCCTCAATTAAGGCTAATCACCAGAGCCCAACATTGATCCAGCCTCTCAGCTTTTCTCATGCCTAGATTCTGATGATCTGTGTGTGAGCGCGTGTGTGTGTATGTATATGAATACTTTATGTGTGAAACATAGAGAGAGCAAGTGCAGCAACACAGACAGAGACAGGTTGAATCATGTTCATACATGTCCCTGCGTGAACATGTGTGTAAACGTAAGTGCCATTCTGCGATCTCCAGCACATCGAATGATTTACCTCTCTGGTGTAATGGAGCAATTTCTCTCTTTTTTTTCTCGATTCCCCATCTCTCATTTTCCTCCTCTTTCAATCTGCAGTAAAATATTCTCCCGTTTAGCTCTGTGACAAGTCATCTGTCACTCAGAACAGCGAGGGAACAGGATCTTCTGATGGACAGGGCCCAATATGTGTGTCTGTGTGTGTGTGTGAGTGAGCATAGTGTGAATGATGAGGCCTCTGCTGTTGTGTTTTTGTTGATTGGTAACATGATTAACTCACACCAACTAAACTGATGATTGCTTTTGTGAAAAACACAAAGGTACAGTTTGTGTTAGACTACTTTCTTGAGTTTGCAGAAATACTTTTATAAAGAGAATATTTATCTTCTGTCAGATTGTGAACCTCGTATTGACGAAAAAATTGACATATCTTGCGCTGCGCTACACATCCATCCTCCTCCCAAGAGCAGTCAGACTGTCTTTCTCACTTTTGTGTCCCAAGAGTTGTTTTTATTTGTTTAGCCATGCCAGATATTGATTTTTTTTTTTTTTTTTAGACAAAACTTTGGGAGAAAAAATGATTTTGCGAGTGTGCAGACACTGGAGCCACGAGAATTAGGCAGACATATTCATCATTCAATGATCACCATATCCTGCTCTGTTAAGATTAAATGTTATGATAGAAGATCGCAGAGCTATCTGTGACACATTCTGTTCAGATGTAATGGCTGTAAGTACTCATTATGGCTGACTCAGACCAAAGCAGAAGAGTCAAAGTTAACTGATGTTGCTGCCACAGTGGAAAATATCTGTTCTGATACCATCTGTAAGAACTACATATTTGAGCCTTAAACATTTTTATCATAGTTTACTCTATTTTTGAACTGAAATTTCATTTTGGCGCAGTAGGTCAGGTAAAACAACATGATCTCATCCTTACTCATCATATTTTGACGCTTGCGCAGAGGCCTTTTGTGTTGTATTTTGACGCAGAGAGTCAGTGGTTAGGTTTAGGCAAAAAACTCCTTGATTAGGGTTAGAAAAAGATTGTGGTGTATGTTGGTCACGTCAGTTGAATCACGCGACAAAGGACTCAGTTGACTGATGACTGAAGTGATGATGTAACTCAACCTCACCCCTTAGTGTCACACGAAACATGAACACTGGTCTCCTGGGTCAAAGTCCTGTGCTTGTTAGACCCACCTGCCCTAAGCAGACCTTCTCATTCTTTATACTAAGTCCATTACGCTAAACGTTTAATACAAATGCAGATGAGTTTACATTAGAGATGGTTACAAGCCCTGTGTGTCTCCTACAGATGCTAGAGGATGTACGGTGCATCAGTAACTTACAGTAAGGGCCAAGCTATATTTTTTAAAAGAAAAGAAAAGAAGCTTCCTTGCCCAAAAATCCATTTCATATTTGCCAAAACACCATGACATTATACTAGGTAATTGAAATGTACATCAGGGATGGTAGAATCTAATACAATTAAGTTTAGTATCTTTGCAATAAATGCGATCCTTGCATAATGTCCACTTTTGTGTTCAGACTATGTCAGAGATCCTTAGTCCTTGGTGTTGATGTATAGGATTATACTCCATTTTATTGTCTGAGGCTGGTGTTGTTCTATATTTTAGTTACTGTCTCATGAAGGGACAAAAACTTACACTATGCTTGTGTTTCTTAAGACTGTATACATTCTAATGAAGTCAGTGAGTCCTTTAAGAAAGTACGCTTATAGCTTGTTTGCAGTCATGTGACAATTATATTGCATGAAATTCAGAGGGAGGGCAGGACGCACTAAATCCATATACTGCCTTAGATTGGAAATAGAGAAACATGATCACTCAAAGGGTTGGATAAAAATCTGCAGGCAGCAGGTATCATCAGAAAACTAAAACTCATGTTAGATGTGATCCATACAGAACAAAGTGATTTTTCCACAGCTTGACAGATTTGCCTGGTGTGGACACAAGTGTCATTACAAATGATCTCATCCTCCAGACCTCCTAATGTTACTAACGTGACACAGCAAGCTGATGAAAGCGTGCTAGAGTCTAGTGGACTAAAACTATTTTGTGTGTGTGAATGAGTCAACCACTGAAACAACCACATCTTGTTTTCGGCTGGGTGACTAAATGTGCTCGACTATAGACGTCTAACTGTAACTCTGTACAATAAGGCATTGCTGTCAGGCTAATGTTAGCTAATTTTAGCTATTTACTACCAACTAGGTGAACTCTTCCCAGAGTTCTGGAGAAATGTTCATGGCTTAAAGCATGGAGAAGTTGTCACCGTGCATTGTAATAACACCCAACTCAAGGCACAACACTCAGGTATTAGTTGTCTCTGCTCCTTGAGACTAAAGGCAGAGGTTTTGGATTCACATCTGTTTCTCAGTCAGTTGTCTTTTGTTTTTTTATGACTTCTCACCTTTACAACCCACTAATTTTGGGACTTAAAGTGGCCCTTATTTTTTCCCCAATATGATCAATTAGAAACAGCCGTAAACAGCAGAAATCATAGGCATTTGTGCAGTGTTAGTCTTACCTCTACTTGCCTGCCGTCAATTTGGACAGGGCATCAGTGTATAACGTCATAGGCAAAGAAGCTATACTATTTTCACCTGTGGATTTGTGCACATTCGTTGATCTAGTGAGTATTTAAGGCAGCTGAATGTTGAATGTGTGATCTACTGAAAATAAACATGTTCACGATAATGATGGAACACGTCCTCCAGTTCAGTGGTGTGACTCATTGATGTGTTTTCACAGTAATAGCTTTTGTGGTTTTTAGTTTTTTGACATTTGCCGTGATTTGCTCACTATAAGAAAAAAAGAGAATATCCTCCACCTTGTCAAGGTGTTCATGTTTTATCCTCTCCATACATGGTTATAATAATAATCTGTGCAGTGTTTATGGCAGTTTCCTATGCTACAGGCAAACGGCACGCCTGATTTTCTTATTTTTCTCTTCTAACGGGTGGTCCTTTGTTTTTAAATGTAACTGTAAAATACAAGTACTACTGTATATTATGGTGTAGATTCCTGCTTGTTTTCTATATTTATATCTTTGACGTTCAGCGGGCAGCTGTGTGCTGTGGCGGGAATAATAGCCTGGCTTTTTGAGAGCCATAAGCCTTTAAGGGCAGTGCAGCTCTGGCTGCTGCAGCCACAGGCTCTCTTCTGTAATAGCCTGTAATTCCTTCTGTCTAGTATAATCACCAACACAGCCTGACAGCACGCACACACGGACAAACACACACATATACACACATATATATATATACAGTGAGTGAGGGAACGAGAGTGAGAGGAGAAAGGCTTTTATTTAAGGGTCGTATGCACATGACGGAGGTCACGGTCACTCTCTCACAGCCGTCCCTGTTGCAGACGTGTCGATACACACTGTACATTGACCCATGCCTCTGCACCTGTTGATACTGACGGTGAGAAGAGAAAAGAATTTAGGCAAAGGTCAGGAGAGTTCAGCAGTTACAGTAATCCAGGTGTGTGTTTGTCTCCTAAACTCCGAGGGGACATGTGGCCCTCATCTCCCACACAAGCCACTAGTACTATCAGCCACAAGAAAGTGTGTGTGTATTTGTGTGTTGGGGGGGAGTTGGATGGTACAGGTGCCAGACTCTCCCCCTACAGCCCCGTGGCGGCCGGAGAAGTTAATTGGCAGCATCTGGCTGTCTGAGAGCCCAAGCGCCCATCCACCCACCCCACCCTGTTCCTTCTCTTCCCTCCTTCCCTCCAGCCCTCCCCTCCTGTGGGTGCTGCTACCCCTGGCACACACATGGTGACACCAGTCTGGCTGCAAGCTGTGAACGCTGAGTGTGTGTTTGTGTGAGTGTGTGTGTGTGTGTGTATGTGTGATATACCGGGGAGTATGGAGGCAGACAGGGCAGCCAGGCCCCCAGCTGCCACTGCCGTGCCAAGGGAAATGCGGGCAGACAGGCTGGCATCTTTGTGCCAAGGCCAGCAGGGCCCTCAGGGAGAATGGAGAGGGAGAGAGGGACACAGAGGCATGATGGAAGGAGGAGGGAGGGAGAAGAGAGACTTTGGATGAGTTCAATTCTACTGATGTTGTGACAGACACAACATGTGGTTTGCGTGCTGATCACGCAATAAGCATCTGCGGTGTGGCGTCACCGCTGTGGCCTCAAATGTGTCAGGCCTTATACCAGAAATGAATCAGTCATGCTGGGATTTTGATAACACCTCACTCATGAAGTAAAAAATATGTTAAAATGCCCAACTTTACAGCAGAAATAAACATGTTTACAGCCTGGTACAAAAACAGTTTTGGTCTCTATAGCTAATTTCCCTCGTCATTAAAACTGTACGGAGGGTGACTTTTTATTTAACTCAGCCATTTTCATTTTATTAAGGCTTAAAGTTACACATAATTAACTGACAGGCTGTCTATCAATAGTGTCTTTAGCTTCTCAGTCAGATCTACACCTCGCCCCTCCATAAATGGTCCCCTCTGGCTCCAAAAAACCAAGATGGCGACAGCTGAAGTGCTCTACTCGAGGCGTGGCTGACGTCACAGTAGCTACGTCAATTTCCAATTAGGGACGTCAACTGCTAACTGACTGGACTCAGCGTGTGAATCAGACACAGTGAGATCAGAGCATATTCTGTCATCCATGTCACATTTCTCAGTCGTCTCTACCGTGATGACTTCATTTGCTAAAACAAATCATGTACTTTTGTAATTAAAACAGTTTAGTGAGAGTACAAAAGCCACAGTGATTGAAGCTTGTGACAGAAACAGAAACTAAAAATGAAATACACTTTGAGTTTGATCATTCAGTAGTTGAGAAAAAAAAGTGAGAGAAAGAAAAATTAAAATATCTCCAGTGTACATTTGTAAGTTTGCTGTTGAATCACAGTGAATGCAGGACAATGAGAACTCATAGATCCCCATACATGTGGTTCAAAATCTACAGTATTTTGCATAGCAACAAAAACATAGTAGTATTCATAATCCCAGTAATATCACCAGTAGTAGTAGCACAGTAGGAGGTGCAACAAAGGACTTGCAAATATATCATCGCTAATTTGAATATAATTGGAGCACTGTTTATTTTCTTTGGCATTTATTTGATATTAACAGCAGGGACGCAGACAGTAAATATGGGAAGAGTAAGAGGAGTGCGACATGCAGTGTAGGTCAGAATCAAACTGGGGATGTTACAGATAAGTGGTACTGCACAGGATGTGTTTTAACTCATAGGAAATGGCGTTATATTGTGTGTCTCAGTCAGGAGATAAAGTGTTTTTCAAGTACATAAACTTAATTTTTAAAGTAACTACAATACAATTCAGTTAGTAGCCCCTGTTCACAAAAGTAGTAGTGTTTCCATGAGCACTACCATATTGTGTCTTAAGATCTTGATCTGGCTAGCTTGTACATTTGTTTTGGGAGTGATTGAAAGAAAGACACAGGTCATTTTTAATAGTATTTTTCTTTATTAAACACAGCTTGTTTGAAGGTTGCATAGTGATGACATAACGTATTTATTTGTGGCTGTGTAAAATGAAAACTGTAATATGACGATGGTGAAATAAAGTAAACGGTTTTGTTTTTGCCACAAACAAACATTTATATATTGATGTAAAAGTACATCTTGCAATGCATTAAAAAAAAAAATATACATGTTATATACCTGTCTAGAAAGAGGAGGGACAGTTCAGGATCTGTTTCATGTCTGGAGCAGATTTTGTTTTCTAAATTATTCACCATAGATAAGGCTTATCCTCTAAATATAACTCCCCTCGTGATCTGTGAATGAGTCCATGAATTCTAAAGCCTTCAAGTGTTTCTAGTCTTCATTTGGTTTTCACTACCTGCTCACTTTTAATGTCTAATATTAATCTATTCTCTGCGATCTTTTAGCATCCTCTTTTAATGTCTATCTACTACTAATGTATCTACTGTCCATATGTTAGTCATTTAATACCATACTGTGTTTTTATATTTAGCACATATCAATACAGATGTTTTTTTCTAAGGTCAGAAGTTTAAAATACAGTGACAATGCTGAAATTATTTTAGTGTAAAAATATACTGTCATATGAACATGATGCGAACCTTTTGATATATGAAATTATTGTATTTTTAAACAAGTCTAAGTTTGGCAAATTAAACGTTCTTGCACAATCAGCAACACTGATTGTGACTAAAGGATAATTTATTATTTATTTTGCTCGTCTTTGCATTATTCAAGCCTGTTGGTTATTTTCCCACTGCAGCGAGTCATTCTGATCAGAGTAATGGACTACAGGAGGTGAGCTCATCTCTATGTGGAATTTAATAAAAAGTGATTTCAGAATGTATCGCGTGTTGCATCGCCTTCCACCGAGTAAATTTCCAGAGAGAATGATCTCATCACTCTGTGTGACCCTGTACAACACACACATCCCCCCCACGCGCACACACACGCACGCACGCACGCACGCACGCACACACACACACACACACACACACACACACACACAGAGGGGATACAGGAGTGGTGATGCTGATGCTTGATCTCAGATCACTTGTCCCACTGTTGCCAACTTGACTCAGTGTGCAAGTCAGACACAGTGAGATCAGTGTTTTCTGTCATCCATGTCACATTTCTCAGTCATCTCTGAGATGATGACTTCATTTACTAAAACAAATCATGTACTTCTGTAATGAAAACAGTTCAGTCAGAGGACAAAAGCCACAGTGATTGTGGCTTGGGATGCGTTTCAGACTGAAACAGAAACTGAAGATGAAATGCACCCAGTTTGATCATTTAGTATTTTAGAAATACATTTAAAAGAGAAAGGAAGAGAAAGTAAATGAAAGAAAAGTTAAAATGAAGAAAAAGGTAGAAAGAAAAAGGTAAAAAAAGAAAAAATAAAGACAGGAAAAAGTGAAACAAAGAAAAACATAAATTAAAGAAAAACAGAAAGAATGAAAAAGAAAGAAGAAAAACATTTAAGAAAGAATTTTAAGGAAAAGAAAATGAAAAAAATAGGAAAAAAGTAAAAGAAAGAAAACAAAGTGATAGAAAGAAAATAGCGGGAGACAGAAAATAGTGAAACAAAGAAAAAAGAAAATTTAAGAAAAAAAATGAAAAAGAACAAAGAAAAAAATCAAGAAAAAATATAAGGAAAGAAAAAAGTAACAGAAAGAAAAAGGAAACAAAGACATAGAAAGAAAAGGTAATAGACAGAACAAAGAGAAACAAAGAAAAAAGAAAATTTAAGACAAGAATGAAAAGGAAAAAAGAAAAAATTAAGAAAAAAATGTAAGGAAAAGAAAATGAAAGAAAGAGATAGAAAGAAAAAGTAAAAGGAAGAAAAAGGAAACAAAGAAAAGCGAAGCAATAAAAAAGAAAAAAGACAAAGAAAGTGAAAGAAAAAAGAGAAAATGAAAGAAAGAAGTGAAAATAAAGAAAGAGAAAGTAAAAAGTGAAAGAAAGAAAATGAAAGAAGAGTCAGTGGGCTGGGTCAGGCCTGGTCATTTCCTGTGTTATACTATAGAGAACATCACTAATGGACTAATGGACTGGACGCTTACAAAGAGGGTTACATCTACTGTATGATCACATGATCACTACCCCACTGTGCCAACATATGCACATCATATACCTTGATAGTGGTGAGTCTATGTGTGTGTGTGTGTGTGTGTGTGTGTGTGTGTGTGTGTATCTTTTGTCTTTGTCTGTGCATGTGTCTGCTCTCTTGGAACATTATTATTATGACTTAGTCTGGCGCCAGTCTGTCTATTTGGTCCACACTCATAGAAACACACACACACACACACACACACACACACACACACACACACACACACACACACACACACACACACACACACAGAGATAGATAATGTGATGGGAGTATAATGTTGCACTCTGGGAAATGCTGCATCACACAATTATAGACGGACGGTCTCTTACCTCTCCTCTCTCAAACTCACACACACACACACACACACACACACACACACACACACACACACACACACACACACACACACTGCAACCCACTCCTCTCCTTCCACTCCCACCAGCTTACACACTCACCAGGGGCTTAACGCTGACATCATCATTTTATTAGATGAGTGTGTGTGTATGTGTGTGTGTGTTTGACTTTTTTTTTTTTTTTATTATGGCTGCTTGTGTGTATTTCCTCCGTACCCCCCATTATTCCAGACGAATGTGCACCTGCCCTGTTGCCCCATAGGGGACCGGTGGCGCCACAGTGGCGAGGCCACCGTGATCATCTGCTTTCTGCTAATTGCCCTGCTGCCCCACAAGACGCAGGGGAGCGAGCTACTAGCAGGCCCAGCATGCTCAATCTAGCCGAGACCCCTCTGGGATATATATGGGGCATGTTTTACTTTTTTACTGCAGTTGAGGATTGATTGACTCAGAGAAAACTTACAGTCCGTAACGGTGTCTTTGTAAGGGTGTTGGTCTCTCTTTTTAAACAGGTTGCACACTGAGACAAAATCTTTTTCATTTAATTATGAAGTTATTGATGTAATGGAGTCTTTAATCATCAGATAAATGTGGTGCTTAACTATATTTCTCCCAACCAAGCTGCATTATTCAGCAGGTGGTTTTCCCTCTCAGGAGTCATATTGGGTGTAGTTTACTTATTGGAGAGGAGTAGTTATTGTGCACTTTAGTGTTGATTAAGAAATGTACGTCTCTCTGTCTCTGAGTTCTCTACTTTTACCTTTCAACAGGTCACCTCTCACTAAAAGGTGTGGCCCTCTACTGGTCCATCCAGGCACTGTCACACTGCTCAGTAGTTATGTGTATTGCTTTATTAGAAGAAAACAACCTTAAGATTTTATCCTAAATTCAGTTTATTCGTCTCCATATATTTGGAAAATGTCAAATTACTGAAACATATTGTGCAGTTGTGCTTAAAACACCCCAAGGAGCTTCTTAAATCAGATACTCAGGAAATGATCAAGCAGAAATCTTAAGATGACAAATTAAAAACTTCACTGGAGACTTAATGTTGAGAAAAATCAAATAAGAACAGAAAGAAATAAATTAAAAAATATGTTCTTTGTATATTTTCCTCATTGTCTCTATCTCTGGGTGCATGAGTAAGAGTTGCTACTGTAAATCCTCCTGTGTTTTCATCTGTGTGTGTGTGTGTGTGTCCCTCAGGGGTGATAAAAGTGTCCCATGTGGATGTATGTGTGCTGTACATCTTCACAGATTTAGAGAGGGACAGATTAGGAGTTTGAGATAGAGGCGATTGCTGGAGCACACAGTCATGTTTACATTGAAGACATTTACATGATGAGAAAGTGGTTCCTATTCGTGTGCGTCTAGATCACCAGCGTGATATAGAATAGTGAGGGTATGTGGTCAAAGTCAAGGAGTCCTAAGAGTATTCCTGTGACAATATTTTCTTTAATATCAGAAAGTTAAGAAATAAAATAAAACCACAGCAAAGAGGTAGAAGGTGATTTTCCAGTAGCCCTCCTGTTATGTTGCAGGCATGTATTTTTTCAGTATGAAACTTTTTCTGCTGGCCTTAATCAGTGTAATTGCTGTTCCTATTCCTCCAACATTCAATTTTTAACATTTCTGTCAAAGAATGGTGATGCAGTGGTCCCTCAGTATACACTCATTGGCCACTTTATTAGGTACACCTTGCTAGTACCAGGTTGGACCCATTTTGCCTTCAGAACTGCCTTAATTCTTGGTCTCATAGATTCAACAAGGTAATGAAAACATTCCTCAGAGATTTTGGTCTATATTGACATGATGACATCACACAGTTGCTGCAGATTTGTCAGCTGCACATCCATGAAGTGAATCTCCCGTTCCACCACATCCCAAAGGTGCTCTATTGGACTGAGATCTGGTGACTGTGGAGGCCATTGGAGTACAGTGAACTCACTGTCATGTTCAAGAAACCAGTTTGAGATGATTTGAGCCTTGTGACATGGTGCGTTATCCTGCTGGAAGTAGCCATCAGAAGATGGGTACACTGTGGTCATAAAGGGATGGACACGGTCAGCAACAATACTCAGGTAGGCTGTGGTGTTCAAACCATGCTCAGTTGGTACTAAGAAAATATCCCCCACACCATTACACCACCACCACCAGCCTGAAACCGTTGATACAAGGCAGGATGATCCATGCTTTATGTTGTTTACACCAAATTCTGACCCTACCATCTGAATGTGGCAGCAGAAATCCAGACTCATCAGACCAGGCAACGTTTTTCCATTCTTCTATTGTCCAGTTTTGGTGAGCCTGTGTGAACTGTAGCCTCAGTTTCCTGTTGTTAGCTGACAGGAGTGGCACCTGGTGTGGTCTTCTGCTGCTGTAGCCCATCTGCTTCAAGGTTGGACGTGTTGTTGGTTCAGAGATGGTCTTCTGCAGACCTTGGTTGTAACCAGTGGTTATTTGAGTTACTGTTGCCTTTCTATCATCTTGAACCAGTCTGGCCATTCTCCTCTGACCTCTGGCATCAACAAGGCATTTTCACCCAGAGAACTGCTGCTCACTGGAGATTTTCTCTTTTTCGGACCATCCTCTGTAAACCCTAGAGATGGTTGTGTGTTAAAAATCCGTCTGGCACCAACAACCATGCCACGTTCAAAGTCACTTAAATCACCTTTCTTCCCTGTTCTGATGTTCCGTTTGAACTTCAGCAGGTCGTCTTGACCATGTCTACATGCCCAAATGCTTTGAGTTGCTGCCATGTGATTGGCTGAGGTATTTGCAGTTGAACCGATGTTACCTTATAAAGTGGTCAGTGAGTTATCCTTGCCTGTAGTCTGCAGAAAACATAATAAAACTGTTCCTGGGCCCACCATGATGGCGGTGAATCATGTCAAGGACATTACGTCTTTTGAGCTGGTCAAACCCAATTCAATACAGAAAATGACTCATTTGGTTTGATTTTAAGTGAACAGGTCAATTTGACCCTGAACAGCGGAGGTGTTTCATCTCTATTCATCAGTATTACCTCATGAAAAAGTAAAGTATAAATGTAAAACAAATTTAAATTAAATGTTATGTAAAGCTATTGTTATATTGAGTTTTTTCCAGTGTACATAAAAAAGAGTTAGAACATGTATTTTTTATGAATAATGACTGAATTATTGAAACGTAACCATGATCTGTGAGAGGTGAAGAACACTATTGCACTAAATATTGATTGAATCGTTCGTAACGGTGTTACTAATGAGGTACAAACATTGTTTGTCGGGATTTTTTGGTTTCTGACAAGTTTTGGGTGATTAAAAATGCACCAGGTCACACTGACCCAGGAACATTTTTGGTGTACCTGACAAATGAACATAACAGGAGGGAGACAGCAAATTAGAGGACGATATGGGGAGAGGGTGACATGACAAAGAGATGAATAACTGGAAGAGATGAATTGTTACACAGAGGGACGGACAGACAAACAGCTACGCACAGCCACTCCCTCTGTATTAAACACATCAGCAGAACAAACTGGGTTACTCCTATAAACAGCAACTGCGTTTTATTTAGATGAAACTCCGAGATTTATGACGGCTTTCAGAATTTTATGGAAATAACTTTACATTTTTATGTCGGCTGCGTAATCTGGACTCAGGTGAAGCGCTGTGTGTGAGTGTGTGTGTGATCTGATACTGACTGGGCTAACTCACCTTGAATTTATTTTAGGTTTAAAAGCGCAAACAAATTAACTAACTGAATCAACCAGTAATCAATATATCTATGTAAATATCAAAGCAAATACGGCAGAGTTAAGATGCAACAGCTTTTTACAGTTCCTCTAACAGGAAGCAGAGTAAGAGGCCACCTGATGAGAGTGCACCTCCTGGGTGTTTTGATGTGGCCATCAGGTGAGGGAGTCTTATTCTGTCGTGTTTCAACCTCATCAGAGGGTTGTTTCTGACCTGAGGAGGCTGCTAACGGCCTGTTGTCTCCACAGGTGTTCCACTCTCAGCTCTCTTGTTACAGGAAAGTCCATAATTCAGGAATGTTATTGCTTCCTGCAAAACCTCACCACTGCTAGCCAGAAGAACCTACAAGTAGCATTAATCCCAGCCTTTGCACATCACCAGGCCTGGGCCTGGTTCTTGTTAAACTTTAATCTTTGAAAATCCCATGTTTTGCTATCCAGGATGCATCACCCTGATCCAGATAAAAACTTGTCAATAATAATGATAATACTCTTATTTGTACAGCACTTATCTAAACAAGGTCACAAAGTGCATAGAAATAAGACAACAAAACAATACAAAGAAAATAAATCACAAAAGTTACAAATTGCAAAAGAATAAATCAGGCATTAAAAGGGAAATCTGTCTTATTAAGATATGTTTTAAGCAATGATTTAAAAACGGGTAATGTGCTAGCCAGCCGAATCTCCTCCAGCAGAGAATTCCAGAGCCTCTGGGCCTTGATGGCAAAAGCCCAGTCCCATCTAGTTACCAGCCTTGATCAAGGGACGACTAGTGAGGGTAGGCTTGAGGATCTCAGGTCACGACTTGGAGCATAGGTAGTCAGAAGCTCAGCTATATAACTCGACTTTAAACCATGTTGAGCTTTAAGGGCTTTAAGATATCCCAATCTTACTAAAAAGTTTTGAACAACACATACTAAAGGTTTCATCCATATCAAAACCAAGCTGGATTACATGATCTTATCCGATTTCAGAATACTTTTTTTCCTCTGAGAAGCCGATTTTCAAGATTTGATCCAGTCTGGTTACCTCTGAACAACTGGGCCCTGGTCGTAATGTGCGTCTTGTTAAACTTTACAAACTTTGTGCTCACACTCTGCCTCTGAAAGTTAGAATTAACCTTGAAAATGGTAAAAAATAAATGTTACACTAAGTCGCTCCTCAACGCCGCCACACTTGAGAGGTCAAATCCGAATCCATGACTTCTTCCTGCACATTCTCTGCTCTTCCCTCACCGGTCGTGTAAGTTAATCCCAATCAAAGAACACATTCTCGTAAAGCCTCAGTCTAATAAATATACTTTACCACCCCATACAATATACAGCAGGCCCACCAAATTACAAAGAAAGCACAGGTTGCCTAGTAACAGTGTTTCCAGAAAGCTTTGTTGCAACTTGATTTGCATCCAAAAAAAGATAGATGGATGCCTCGAGAATATATATCCTGTCATGTTTACACACACATGCACACTTCCTCACACATGAATATACATAGCCACACGTTTGACGCTCCTCAGATGATTCGGAGGCTGTTTTCTGCTTGACTTAGTATGCAAAACAAGAACACGGGGGCCGTGTTTTAAAAACAATGAGCCTATCTAACATCTGGCGTCATTTTAGTGAGTGCCAAGAAATATTGCCTCTTCAATTATTGGCGTAGTAACACGGAGGGAGTAAAGAAATATGTCATTCAATGTGAAATGTTTGCCAAACGGACTAACTATTTGCCTTAAATGAGCTGGTGGGGATCCGCAGAGCTTGACAGCTGTACGGGCACGTTGGAAGACATTTAACCTTCCTAACAGTTGACAGGATGAACGTTTGACAAGCTGAAAGAGACAACAGTGAGATAGAAAATAAAAGGGAGTAGATGAGTGTGTGCTTGTGTGTGTGTGCGTCCAGGCCTGGCCAGTTTTTGTCCTGTATGTTTTTGCCTTTGTCTGTGAGAGTGCTCAGAGCAGCAGTGATTGGCGTGTCCTCTACGCTTGATTGATTTGAAAATATAGACAAGATGTCGCCCGTATGAAAGCTACCAATTTATAAGCCTTCATCTCGAAACTTCAGAGAGACGCCGGTGCCATCAAAATCAGAGCGGGAGTTTGTAGCTACCAATGGTTCAGAAGTAGAAAAGCAAAGTGACACCTCGCTAAAGGCTGCCTGCTAGCTCTATGAAACCCTCTCCCCTTTCATTCTCTTTTTTTTCATCCCTTTTTCTCCGACTTTGTCTCTTTACTTGTCTCTTTCTCTATTTGTCAGCCATTCTCTGCCTTTGTCTAGTGTTTCAGTCCCTCTTTTTCTCTTTGCTCCGCGTCCTTCTCTTTATTCTGTAAGGCTGTGATGAGACGCTCTGGCAGTTAACTTGTCCCACAGCTCGCTGTCAAAGGAATGACCTTGATGTGGCTCGCACACGGTCTGAGTTTGCTGCTTCGTTTTCACTGTGTGACTCTTTTGCATATTCCTGTTTGTGTGTGTGTTTCTGTGTCTCTGTAATCACTGAATTGTAAAACCATGTGTGAGTGCGTTATCATCTTGGGGGAAGCTTCTCCATTTTTTCACCCCCCTCATCCCACGCAGTGATAATTCTGTTTGGGAGCGACGGCACTGTACCACGTCAAGAGATGGGCAGGGGAGAGGCACAGGGAGGTACCATTTAGATAAAACAAATTGCCAGCTGCCGAGCAGGAGCAGCCACCGCTTAGATAAAAACCAAAGGGACTGTGTGCGTTTAATGTGCATGTGCTGAAGATTTTGTGCGTTTTTCTTCTTTGTGTGCTACCTAAAGCAGATACAGCCTGTAAGTTCAGGCCTTCCAGGTAGTCTCTTTCCATGAGAAGTCACAGAGCTATTTTCTCTGGCCTATAACTATAATGCTGTGACGAGACAAGCAGCAGTAATTAAAATCAATAGCCAGGACTTTTCCAGTCTCCGGCAAGGTCACACGCTGCCCAATAGGGAGAAAGAGACGGAGAAACAGAGAGAAGTGGGATTGCATGAATGGGCAGAGCCAAACAGGGAAATATGTAAAGAGGTGAGGTGTCATCTTATTTTAATTAACCTGCACCTTGGAGGGCTGGCACCACAGTAATGCACCAGTGTGTGTACATGAGTGTGTCATTTGAAGGTTTATTTTGTCCTTGCCGGTCAGTTTTATTTCCTCAACTTCAAACCCGTGTGGTCTTATATGACTAATATTCATGTTCCAAAATTTGCTCCCATTTTTCCCCCCAAAGATTAAACATTTTCTTGTTTTTTTTTCCTTCTCTTTCTTTGTCCAGCTTTACAGGCTGTAAGACAAGGCTGGTAATCTGGCTCCAGTGGGAAGGCTGGGTGTGGTATAGCTAGCCACTGGCTGCATTAGTATTCTGCTGAGATAGCCACATGCAGATACATTCTCCTCTCTCCTCCTCTGAAGGAATAATCAGCCCTGCCTTTCTCTCCCTTCTCCCCCTCCGTCTGAGAGAGGCCGAGTGATTTAGCTTTTTGTTTTACTAGGTACCTGCAGGGACATCTTCAAGTGTTTGAAAATGCATGCAAGTGTGTTCACTATGCATTTCTATGCAGGTCCGTCGCCAAAGCTGATGTATTAGGTGTCTGAGCAAACACATAAAACTCTTATGTGTCTCCTTCCTGTCCTCCCTCTCCAGAGGTGAGTCACAGAGAGAGAAGTTCACTCCGTCAGAGTTAGCGCAGAGCAGTCTGTCCTGTTTGTTGATTATCAGGTCCTGTTCCTATCACAGCCCCGATAGCATCTTCATCTGATCTGTTGCCAGAGACGCTAGCTCACTAGCCAGCCCGGCCATCACACAGCCGCTATGCTGCTAGCCGCCACCAATTCCCGTATATCTCGGTATCAGGCCCAGATCTGCCATCGCCCTGCTCTCTCATCTTCTCCTTATCTCCTTATTCCACCTTTCTCCCTGCTCCAAACACCCCAAACCCACCAGTCACTCAACGTCCTCATCTTCTTCCTCCTTTTATCCTCCTCTCTCAGAGAGACTGCCAGAGCTCCTGTGGCAGCAGCACCGTTGTTCCTCATGCTTGGTCTTTTTCATGTAAAAACTGTCAAGGCGGAGTCCGTGAGTGACAGGACAAGACGAGAGAGATTTGGAGAAAGACGGGAAAAAAAGAAAGATGGAGGAAGAGGAAGAAAGAAAGAAGGCAAATCTAGTTGCATGCATACAACATCCCTCCGACCACGTCTCAGTGGTGAGGGCTAAACGAGGGAAGAGAGGGAGACAAAGATAGACGGGCGAAGAGTGTGAAAAGAAAACATGTTGAGTAAGCGGAGAAGTTCTGTAGACTGCAGCAGTACTGTCCCGCACCCCATCGATCGCCCGTGAGGTGCATGGATCAGTCAGCTTTATTTCGCCCTGGGCCCAGCATGCAACATGCAACACGCAATTCAGCAAAGTGCACAACTACAGCACACACCAGAGAAGAGAACACCAAACACACAGCACATTACACACACTGTACAAAGCTCAACACCACGAGAAACATGACTTACACAGATGAGATGCTTAACCACTCCTCACTCAATGTAGTTGTCCTAAATTGCTCACACACTTATGCTACAACTCGAGCAAAAAAAGGGAGACACATTTTCTGCTTTTCACTCAGACTGCAATTTAAATTAAACATGAAAAACAGCAGGCACAGTACAATAGTGTCATAGTCGTTATAATTAAAATATCTTGTGCTCATGAGGGAATTTCTAAGAGCAGCTGACGCTCGTGGACACAAACTGTGAAGCGAAACTCACCAGTTGCCCTTCAGGAGGTGAGATCAGTGTATGGAAGTGTATGTTCGGGCTGATAATCGGCTTTTTCTGCTGCTTTATCTTTCACTACGAGTCTTTTGTTGCTCACTTACAGCTGTTGTAGTCTTTGAGTATCGAAGGGAAACAAACAAAAGTTATTTCTGCCTAATAAAAGTCTAATAAAATGCTAAGCAAATCGTATTAATTTAATCAATTTACTCTTGAAGTTAGTTGACAATTTATCATTCTTTGTCATTTAATTTCATTGTTTTGCTGCTCACATTAGTTTTTCATTCTCCGACTATCTGTTACATTTTGTTATGTTTGCTCTTCCTGGCTTTGCATTAAATAATAAATGGCGATTGTGGTGTTTATATGACAAGTGATGAATCACCAAGTGGTGATTAATGAATGATTAATTGTTGTTTGCTTGAAATCACCCGTTCTTTCAACAGAAGTAAAACTTAATTTTGACATTTTTTGATTATTTATCAGAGAATTATTGTGTGAGAAACCAAAATCGGTTTCATGTGTTTGTTCTAACATTCACACCTCATAACCTCTCAGACTTCCCCAGCAGTGTGATTATCAGGCGGTATCTCCTCACTTCCCCACTACTTCTTCCCTCACTTCTTGTACTCCTTTGCCAGCTGAACTCGACATCTCTGGAAGACGACAAACTGACAAGTTGATGCAACTTCCCTGTTATGATTTCTCAACTCTCTCTATGTGTAACTCATGAGTCGGTTTCCTTGTCTATCTTTACACTTTCTGCACTTTTTTTTTCCTTCTCTTGCAAAAGTGCTGTGCTCTCATTGTTCCTTGTATCTTCACCTGATGCAGTCGTAACCGTTTGTGACCTCCCGTCCTTAAGTTAAAAGACCTGTCCTTTGAATGACCTCCCTAATTCCTCTATATGTGTTTGTGTTTTGCTTTTGCAGGCAGAGGCTTCCGGCCAAGAACGTGTACTACTACCGTTGTCCTGACCACCGGCGCAACTATGTCATGTCCTTTGCCTTCTGTTTTGACCGAGAGGATGATGTATACCAGTTTGCCTACTGCTACCCCTACACCTACTCCAGACTGCAGCACTACCTGGCCAGCCTGGAGCGCAGGAACCTGCCCTACCTGCAGAGGGAGCAGCTGGGACTCAGTGTGGTGAGTTGGGAGGATGTGCTGTGGGCAGGTGGAGAAGAAAGTGTGTGGGGTGGTGGTGGTTATGGCTGGAGCAGAGAAGTCGAATGTTGGTGAAGATAAGGGGTGGAAGGGTTGTGAGTTGTAGTGTGTGTGTGCGTGTGTGTGTGTGTGTGTGTGTGTGTGTGTGTGTGTGTGTTCAGAATAAGGAGAACCCAGATTGGTAACTTAGGTGTGCCTGCCGGTCATAACTTCAGCCTCTCATGTTATTATTAGGATTGTTGCACTCTGAGATGACGGACTGTAAGCCTCTGGGTGTGTGTGTGTGTGTGTGTATGTGTGTGCATGTTTGTGTGAGTGTGTAAATGGCTCTGTGTGTAATCAGCAGAGCTCTCACCTCGGCAGTAGGAGCCAGTGTATCATACACGCTGCCTCCAGTCTTGTCTGCTCTTATCAAATAATTGTAGGAGAAAAACTCATTAGAAATGCTTGAGAGATTACGACTTTTTCTTCTGTCCTCCAACATTTGTCAGAGAAAAGCTCGCTGCAAGGGGGGCACCATGAAAGTACAGGTATTTGTAAGGAGCACCTGACCATAAAATACAGAAAATTTAGAAAGCATGGCATGGAACGGCTGATGGTGTGGTTAAAAACAAACCAGAAATGCCTCTATAAATAAAAGATCTAGTGACCTGCAGTCACAATAACATTATGAAATTAAGTATTTCAGACTCTAATGGTGGTCATATTTCTTTTTGGTAAGGATTATTTTTAGGGCTTTTTGCCTTTAAACTATAGTAAAGCTTAAGAGTGGCAGGAAAGGAGGGAGAGATGACACACAGCCCCTGCAAGGCCTCAGTCTATATGGGGAGCACACTCTACCAGGTGAGCTTGAGGTCGCCCCTGTTGGTCATATTTGAAAGAATTCACTGCAAATTCAAAATTAAAAAACAAATGGATACATGATGCACTTTTCATCTTTTCTCTCAAGTTATAATCCTTGAGATCTCAGTTGCGAGCGCTGAGAGGATTCATCCCAGTGTGTTGTTTTTATATAGAGGAAAGTCAATAATTGGCCTTTTTCCATCACGCTGTGAGCAACCGTGATCTGATCACATGACTCGTGCACGGTGTGAGTAGCATGGCAGGGTAAAAAGAGTTGTTTAGCATAATGTTAAGTTAGAGGAGTGCTGGTTCTGACAAACCCCGGTGTGAGACGTTCGACTGCAGCTTTCCATCCAGCAGCTCACTGTGGTTCTTCCGTCTTGTTTCATTAACCCCCTAACAAAAATGGAAACTGATCCCCTGACTTAAATTGGCAAAAATGTCAGATGCATCAACACTGAGTGCAAACCTTTGTGGTAAAATACACAGTTTTTTATTTGGCTGCTTCACAATAAAAGCTATCCAGTGTTTCGCCAATGGAACGCGTTTTATGTGAAGCAGCAGCAGCAGCAGTGGGAAATGTTGGGTTTGCATCAGCAGTCACAGGGAGGCCTTTATCACATAGATGAAATTACAAACAGTAGTGCTGAAGAACATTAGTGCATCATGTCCTGTCAATCCCTCGTGCTTCTGACAGTAATTTGAATCCTGCTTGGGAATGGCGGAGTCCGCCATTACCCGTGAAAACTGAATGTAATTACTGAATGTAAATACATTAAATGGCTATTACTGAGAAAATGCTGATCTTGAATATATAAGATGGGGTTTGATATAGTGCTAACAACTATATATATATATATATATATATATATATATATATATATACATATATTTGTATGGATTAATATTAGTATTATCTATCTATCTAAACATACAATGAAGCACCTTACCATACCGATACATGACAATATACAGTAATAAGTAATTCAACCACGTTTTCTTCTAGATATAGTTCCCGCTTCTGTTGTGACTGGTCAGCCAAAATAATGAAAAAGTCAGAACTGAAAACATCACAGCATACTAAAATATAAAATTGCTCAACATAAGGGCTTTGTATTGGTAAGAATCTGGCGACTAGGGGTATGCCATATCCTATATTTCACAATAAAATAGGTATCATTTTCAATATGATATGAAAAATTCATATAGTGATACCCACACTATTTTGACTTGTTGACATACTGATGTCGTTCTGTTACGCATGGCGACAACAAGCATGACTGCAAGTGAAATTATTACCAACTCTGCAGTGGTTCCAAAGAGAGGAGCAGCTTCAGTAGTGTGGAATAAACTGTGGCGCTCAGAGGGACCTCATTCAGCAGCTCCAGGTGGAAAAATAAAATAACTCAGCCATTTAGTATTTTGCTAAAAGAAGGAAATCACCTCTTGACTTATATATATAAAGATCCCAGGGTACATTTTTTTTGTATTTAGGAGCTGTTTAAATGTGTAATGGTGGTGGATTTTATTTTGTTGAACTATTAATAATGTATACAGAATCTGAATCCCACTCTGAGTTACTGTTGTTGTTCACAAACTAAAGAAATTAGGGATTATTTTTGTTTAGTTTTTACTGAATACTTGAAGGCAAACTGTAAAACTATATCACTTATTTAGTTGTAAGTCTATTTTCTTAAATTAATATTAAATTTTCTTTTCACTAATTTGTCATATCATCAGGAATATCGTTATTGCAAAAACACCCTGAAATATTGTGATATTATATTAGGCCCATATCTCCCACCCCTACTGGTGATACAATATGTATCCTGATATAGCAGTTGTTATTCAGTATATTATATTGTTTTGCAATACTGCAAGCCAGGCGATATATTGCAGCTGTCATCATAAAATGAACCCACTACATATGCATAAAGTCTGAGTTAAAAAAAGTTGACCTTTTATGCAATTACAACAGTGGGATTTGCATTTGTAATTATCATCATAGTCCCTGTAACACACCAGCGATATGTTATGATGTTGGAGTGGAAGAGTCAAATGGCAGAGGATAGATTACACCACCATTATCTAGCAGTTGGGGGTTTAGACACAACATAAAATGAACCACTGCCGCAGAGCTTAGCATGTAAACTTTTAATTTAAAATTGATTCAGTCTTTTTGAGAATTCATACACTACCATACAGTATAATATTAAGTGTATTGATATTTCCTTACACCCCTACTCACCACTGCTCCTAACTAACCTCCCCTCTCCATCTGTCCTACTACTGTGTTGTGTACAACACAGTGTAAATACAAAGCTTTACAATTCTGCCTGTGCAGTGCACTATTTTTGCTTTATTTTTAAGCCACATCATTTCTCTGAGTGAGACAGAGAGGAACAGAGAGAGGACAGACTCGGTTGGTTTGGCTCACAGAGTCAGTATTAGTATTCATAGTCATAGAGAGGTTTTATGGCCGTATTTTTCTCTTTATGTTCTCTGGGCCTGGGTGGCAGACAGGCAGCCCAGCCCCACCCTCTCATATCTCTTTCTCTGTCTGCTCCCTCTGTTGCTGTTACCCTCTTCCCCCTCTCTGTCTCATGCACATGTGTAACTCCACACACATACACACACACACAGGTCAGAGGGGAAGGGATGAGAGGGGATGAGGAGAGCTTTCTGGCTGCATCAAAGTTTAAAGACGGATTGCAGCCGTTTCCAAGGCAGAGTCTTTGCAGGGACACCACAATAGCTTTAACCTTCTAATGGGTACAGTTATCTCATAAGGATGGAAATAAGAGCCAGGGCCATTTGCACTGGCATTCTTCTATCTTGCTGACTAATTTGTTTTCTGTAATGTATTCCTCTGAACAAAATCTCTGCTATCCAGCCTGCACTGGTAGACTCAGATACTGTAAAAAAAAACAGGTTGGCTCTTTTTAATTTTTACCTCTGGCTCGCTTCATCACTATGAAAGAGGAAGTGTTTACTGATTTATAAGGCAGGTACTTTTTATTATCTTAGTCGAACCAAGATCCGCCAAAGCCGAATGAAAATTACATTGAACCAGGCTGAATTCACCTCAGCTGAGTTAGATTGTAAGAAGTGAATTTAATTGAGAGAGGCAGATAGAGGGACAGAAACAGGGAGAGAGATGTAACAGCTCTGGGATGAATGAAAAGGGCAAGCCAGGAGGATCTGAATATAATTTTCAGATCAGCCTCTCAATTCTCAGATTGTTCACTTCAACTCATTTTCCCCCTGCTGATTGAGACCTCACAATACGAGTCGACTTCACCTGTTCGGGAAACCACCTTTCATATCACAGCGTGGGCGGTAACTCGCTGCTGATCATCTAACATAATGGCATCTAACACTCCCAACACGTAAAGAGAAAAAGAAACAAGACTGATGATCCCGATGATGATGCACAGCGATTCTTCCAGTAAAACCTGAAAACCAGCTTTCTGTCAAAAACCTGTGTGTGTTGTTTGATTCCAACCTTAATTTTGAAATGCATATTAGCAAGGTCGTCCAATCTTGTTTTTGTCATCTGAGAAACGCTGACAAAATCTGTTCATTTCTGAGCTTCAGAGACACCGAGTCTATCCTACACGCTTTCATTTCCTCACGCTTAGATTACAGTGTTGGTCTCCTAACTGGCACAAATCAGAAAATAATTCACAGGCACAAAACTGTACAGAACACAACAGCCAACTAAAACAAGAGAAGAGAAAATATTACCCCCTTTTAATGTCTTTACATTGGCTACCAGCTTATTACAGATTTTTAGGCTTTACTCATTACCTTTGAAGCACTTTATGGCCTGGACACACACCTTATCTCTGAAATTCTGTGCCCTTATCAACCTGCATGTAGCCTGAGGGTCTCGGGCAAGAACAATCACTTCTTATAGTTATTAGTTATATCGTTAGTTATAAGGGGAATGCGCTTATTAGCTTTCCAGCAGAGAAGTAGACAGTAAGATACCACTCCCATATCTGTGTGTTGCTGTAGATAAAAGGCTACAGGCAGCCAGAATGGAAACAAGGGAAAGCTGGCCTGGTTCTGTCCACTGGTTACAAAATAACCTACCAGCACCTCTAAAGCTCATTAATGAACACATTATATCAGGTTTATTTAATCAAGATATAAAACAAAGGTCTAAAAACAATTTTATAAGGAGTATGTGCTATTACATGGCGGGTTGACAGACAACCAGTCTGCCCCCAGCAGTAAGATGTAGGCTGCATCCGAAATTCCATACATGCACTTTAGTACTCTAAAACAATTTTTTTAGAATGTCCGAAACTTTAGTATGAAAATTGAATACTGTTTCCGTTGAAAAACGACAAATAGACTTGCACTTACATATCACCTCTCTAGTTTTACGATCACGTAAAGCACACTACAGTGTCATATTCACCCACTCACGCACACATTCACACACTGGTGGCCGAGGCTACCATACAAGATGCCACCCGCTACTCAATTCAAATGCACTCACACACTGATAAGACAGGAGGAACCAGGGAAAGAACCGCCAATCTTTAGATGAGTAGATGACCCGCTCTACCATTACAGCCCCAGCCACCCCACAGTATGCAAACACTGGACCCTATGCCACCATAGATACCCCACAATGCAATGCAGTATTCATAACAGACAGTATTCATAGCTGACAGCAACCAAGGCAGCTCTGTAACATAATACTTCAGGTAAGGGGTAAGGGGAAGTAAAGATAACATTTTTGCAACATTTATTAGTAAAATTATTTTAAAATTGCCAGTAGAGCTGAGGTTAGCACAGGTTACCATGGTTACACGTCTCAAACTAGCAAGGAGGCTCTCAGGAAGTGATGTGGGACAGCTCAGTGAGTCCGAAATTATACATACAACTGTTTATTCACACAAACGTATGCTGAACTACAGTACACATGTTGGGTATGTAGTGCAAAGTATGTGATGTTAGTATAATCTGGAACATAACCCCGGTTAGATGATTTTTTACACTTGGGTTTTGTGCAGATTAAACCAGGGGCTGGCAACCTTTACTGGCGAAAGAGACATTTTTGACCAAAAGTAAGAAAAATAAATCTGTATGGAGCCACAAAACATATTTGAGCCTTATAATGAAGGTAACATAGCCTATTACATCTGAATTAGCCTACATTTATAGTCTAAATGAGCATTTATTGATATGTTTTACCACAAGATGGCTCCTGTGCAGGGCACTGTCTTTGATTATTTGGAACTTGAACTTTGCAGAGCTGGCAGCGAAAGCGAACAAATCTGTCCACGCAGCACTAAATTCTCTATTTTACGCCAAGACTTTTACTTTTTGGGATTTGGCATCAACAGCTAACCAGCTCGGGAGACTCGAGACTAGCCACTGCTGTCGAGGTTCGGCAAAATTTAGAGGAAAAGACATTACGCAAATTTTAGTTGTTGATATGTTAAAACATTTTTTTTATTTGTTATATATGCTTTACGTTTTTACAATTGGACAATTTAAGAATTTATTTAGGCCTGCAACACTGATTAATGAAAATTGATTTGTAAAAAAACCAAAAAAAAAACGTCAGTCATATCCATATATTTTTTTGTCAAAGCCACAGGGAGCCACTGGAGAGGAGCTAAGGGGCCACATTTGGCTCTGGAGCCACAGGTTGCCTACCCCTGGATTAAACAAACAAGATATGACTTGATAATTGCAGGTGAACTTTGTTTGGACCGGGCCAGGCTAGTTGTTTCCCTGTGTTTCCAGTCTTTGTGCTATGCTAAGCTAACCAGCTGCTAGCCTTGTATATTTAACAGACAGATATGAAAGTGGTACCAATCTTCTCATCTGACTCTTGACAAGAAAATAAACTTATTCCTCAAAATGTCAAACTACTGCTTTAAGACATATTTTTATCCAAATTATAACCTTGTTTAATTTTGTTAATTTGTTATAATGTTTGTATTAATGTGTGTATGCAAATTGATTAGTCAGTTATTAGCTGGTACTGACAAGGTATTTAAAACACATATAGACACACACACAGACACTTAAACGTCAATACACACTCTTATACACACGCATCACCCACAAAGACAAATACCAGAAGAGTTTCTCTTATTCCCCAGAGGAGAGGGGGCTTGGATTCCTCCTGTTCCTGCTCTGCTGGGTTCATGGCCCTTCGTCTGTTCCTCTGGTCCCTGTCTGTCTGAACATTTCCTTTTGTAGACCGTCCTGACAGTATCTGAGTAAACCTCTCTCTCTTTCTCCCCCCGAGGCGTCCATGTCCACAAAGACACAGAGAAAGAGACAACACACGTTTGACCTGCTGTAATACTAACAAGCCTCTTTTAAAAGATGCCTACTTGCTTCCTCCTTTTCAAACTATTTCCTCATTTCTGTATGGTCCTCGAGTGTCCCCCCAGCCATCTAGAATTGAAAGCACCTTATTTGCCCACCTTGCCTGTTGACAAAGCGCTGTTCTTTTTTTCTCACCAGTAGGCAGTGTCTGCCAGGGAGTTGCGGAGGCAGCAGTTTGAGTTTTCCTTCTGCAGGCCCCGCTGGGGAGGGCAGGGCTATGACACTATTAGTCACCTCTGACACAGCACAGCCTCTGCCTGTAGACCAGATGGAAAGAAAGTGTAAATGAGAGGCCTCAGGGTGGCAGAGTGGACAGGCCACAGACCAGCCTTAAGGTTGTCTGAGACTTAGCCTGCATGCAACTTAAGGGGCCTGAATCCTTGCGCGCTATTATACTGTGACTCTGTTCACGTACTCACATCAAGTAAAACTATTGATCTCAGAATCACAGCGCAGAGATGTCACATCCACTCAGTTCTTTTTTTTTTCCCCGTTTGAAATCTCACAAATCAAAGCAAGATTATGATAGATCACTTGTACCGTGTTGAAGAGAGGCAGCGGTCACTGTCAGCTGCAGTGACTTAACATTACTTAGACTGTTGTGATTGAATTTTAGACCTAATCCTGTCTGCTATCAGTGTTCAGGTACCATGTCTGGGTGTCTGCTCAGTGGGAGTGGAGTCTCGAAGAACAGGTTTTTTTTTTTTTTTTTTTTTAGAGCAAGAGGAGGGGAGTGGAGTGGGCACTGCAGCTATATCTGCCTGGCTGCCTCTCTCTCTCCTTATCTCTATGTTTGTACACTGTGTGCCAAGATCCAATCAATAGCCACTCCAGCCGTGGAGAGAGGAGAAGGTCAGCAGCCACACTGGAGGAGCCGGGCTAGGCAAACTGATGGAGGTGCGGAAAACATAGGAAACACACCACATGCGAGGCGCATTTACCTTATCTGCTGTTGATGAGATATTATTATCATTTCTGCCTTACGAACACACTGGACTTTAAATAATCCCTTCACAATGTGTGTTTTATTACATTAGAAAAAGTACAATATAATGTTTGTGCCATTCCCCAGGTAAGGATGTAAAATTATGTACAAGGAGTTACTTTAGGCTTGAAATTTATACTTTTCTAATGTAATAAGGGTAGTTTTAAAGGGGTAGCTCATCTCAAAACCAAAAGCTCATATTTTTTTATCTTATCTGAGGCACTATTAATCAGTCTAGATTGTTTTGCTGTGAGTTGCCAAGTGTTGGAGATATCAACGATAGAGATGTCTGCCTTCTCTTAAATATAATGGAATTAGATGGCACTCGGTTTGTGGTGCTCAAAGAGCCAAACAAATGCATTTGAATAACTCAACACTAATGACTCCCTCCAGAAATCATGATCTGGTTTCTCAAGATAATTCACTAAGCTTATTGTGAGGATCATCATTGAGGAACTTATTTTCCTCTCTAAACTACACCCACTGACTGTATCAGTACACAGAAGGAAGCATGCATCTACTCATGTATGAGATGTAAACACTGATGGCATCCTCCTTGGCTGAGCATGTTAGCTAGCTCAGTGGTTCTACTTTAGCTAACTCATATAAGCTATCAGTATCAGTACAGTATAAGATGCACGCTTCCCTCTGCATGGTGATACTGTTGGCAGGTGTAGTTTAATAGAAAGAAAATAGTTCCTCCGTGAAACTGTTCACAACAAGGTCTGTAGATTATCTTGAGTAACCGGATCATGATTGCCAGAAAGAGACATACCTTTTTTATTTGTTTTGTTTTTTTATGCCACTGTGAGTACCTCAAATCGAGTGCCATCTAGTTCCATTATATTTGAGAGAAGGCAGACTGATATCTCCAACACTCCACAACTCACACCAAAACAATCTAGACTGCTAAACAGCACCACAGGTAAGAGGAAAAAATGTGTATCCATCCCTGTAAAGGAATTGTTCTACAGTGTTGCAAGTTCTTTGAAAGACAGAAATCACAATTACAGTTTTCAGTCAGCATCTGGACACTTCAGCTTGTTTCCACCAAACATGTTCGGATGGTTCCTTTGGAACCAAAAGTAACCCTTCAGTTATGACACCAAGACCCTAGGTCTGCTTAGTGTTACCACAAACAGTACCCTTAAATGTGGGCGGGGTTGTTGTCACTCACTGCTCTGTCCAGCACTCACTGTATTTCCTCATAGATGGAAGTCTGCACCTCGTTTATCGTCCACAGAACAAGGTTGCATAACAACAGGCTGCAGTGAGAGTCTCTCTTCATTGGATATTTAAAAATAGCGGGTCTGTGCATTTAGTCCTTCTCAGGCAAGTGCAGCCAGCTGGAGTCCACAGGAACGTTGCTCTGCGATGCTTTTTTTCTGCAAGCGAGGATTAGTATATACGCAGTTTACATAATCTGGTCCAAATTCATATGAATATATATGAAGTAAGGTGTGTTGATGGATTCATGTCGTCAACTCATGCATTGAGTAACATTACAAGTTAATGTTCCACCTTAAAAGTCGCCAGCAGACGGCCCAGTGAGCTTTTTTTCTCCAACTACAGCTGCTGCAAGAAGCAGAAAAACATCCTCTATTTTTATTATTTTAAGTTTACAAATGTAAAACTTGCCACAGTATGAACAGTGGTTACAAAACCAGCCACAACTCAGCCCTGAGCAGAGTGACCGTCTTCTATTGACCAATCAGACTGCAGTGTTCACAGCTCCACCTTTTAGTACCAGATCTGTGTGCAAGGTACCCCAACAGAGGGGGGACAAAAATGGGGACGTATGGAACGTTTCCATTGGTACCATCCACAACTTTTCACAGTGGAAATGGAAAAAAAGCAAACCGGACTGAGCTGAAGTGTACCGCTCAGTGGAAATAGGACTCTTAATATTTGTGCATGCATCTTGTACACTGAATGAGTGACACGGGCATTTCATCATCACGTTTAGTATTTCATCAGTTTTGACTTTGCATCACAACGCTGTAGTTTCATGATGTAACTTAACCTAAAAGAATGATATGAATATTTAATAGATAATTACTGAGCTGTCTAACACATTAGAAACAGCACGATTTTGTCACTCTGTGTTGAACTGAGTGATTGACACCGATTCATATCTTCGCAGCAAGTGTATTTCACATCGTACATTGTCATCAAGTAATGTTACAGCAAGCATTGTGACGAAGTGCCAGTTTTAATTACAGTAACTAATTAATGCCAACTTTTTGTGAAAGCGGACTCTGAGAGCCTGAGTTCTTGACACTGGAGCTACTCTGTGAATGGCTGTGTGATTGGTTTGTAATGAAGAGAGCCCTCCAACTACTGACTGCCTCCTTTAAAGGCCAACACCTGAATAGCCAATCAGCACTTTATCATGTGGATGAGGTGATACTGCAAAGTGAAACCACACGAGAGATGTGAACATCCTCTTTGTATTTCACTTGTGATAGGACAGTCCAAACTGGCTTCTGTATACTAGTAAGACACAAATGGTTTCAATCATGCAGTTTATAGGGAAGCAAAAAAAAAGTAACATTCTCTGCAGTGTCAATATTTTTCACTAAAGTACCACATACAAATGAGACAGATGGGGCTAGGCAGCGATTAGAAATGTTAGCTATATATATTCCCCCAAACACAGATAGTTTTGTAGCTTTGTTAGCATATATTCAAGACAGACACGAGCACTTCACCAGTCAAGCAAGCTGGCACCACTCAAGTAAGTAAACTGCTTTTCCCCAAGCGGAGAGGTAAACAGCTCAAGATAACAGAGTTTTTTTTCCTTCAGTGGCAGACTGTTCATGAATGCATTAGCTGTGGCCTAAACATCAAACAGGGGGGAAAAAACTATTTTAAAAGGAAAAATGCTAAAGAAAAAGACAAGGCAACTTAAGGAATACAGCTATATCAGCGGGTGGAAATTTAATTTTCACTCTATATTTCTTACTTCCTCAACTTCTGATGAAGTTTTTCTTTGTGTTTGCCTCCTGTTTGGTGTTAACTTTATGGGTCCTTGCATTACCTCTTTGCCATTTCATTTCCCCTGTTTTTGCATTTGTCATAAATTGTTCTCTGTTGGCCTCCGGAAGTTTAGTATTTTCCTTGGCAGCAGCTAACAGGTATGTGGATGAAAGGCTCTTTATCGTCTAATAATATGTTAATCACTGCCTACAGCACCTCAGCGTCAGAACTCTGAGGAAATTCCTCAAAGATTGAAAAGGTCATCATTGTATCATTGCAGGTTTCTTGGCAACAATTCTTGTTTTTATGCTGCTTTGTGTTTCGCTTCATTAGCGAGTGACCCTTATTCTATCAGACGCTCTTTACCAACATGGCAGTATCTGTAGTCTAGCACAGGAATCTGAGGAAAAGGTTGAGGCGTGACTGTCCTTTGGCCCCAGACAGTTGACTAAGAAGGCTGGTCCAGAGGGAGCAGAAGATAAGCAGGTTTATGATCTATGTCCGTACGTTATAGTGCTGTATGGCCTGTTATCTCCAACCAATGGTTCCCCCAGGATACTAGATGCTTTATTACGCATCCCCACCTCTGCATCTCTCCCATCTCTCTGGCGATCAAGAACGCAATAATGAGGGAGAGGTGGCGAGGATTAGGGGGTGGCGGGGAGTGCATTAGGCATGGTTGTTAATGCGTAGCCTACTGTGAAAGGGACGGAGTGCAGAGCGGGTGTCTGTGCTGCTGGTGTGTTTAACTTTACAGTTTTACACAGCGCAGGTCAACTGTGTGTCGACAAAATATGGGAGATAAATAGATAAAAGTATCACAGGTGAAGCTCTGTGAATTTGATGGTGTGACGTTCACGCAGCGCTGACCCCTTGTTGATCCTTATTATAATGTTGGCACAAAAGCACACAGATTTTGGGTTACTCAGACAGAGATAATATTTATTTTGGAAATTGGAACTTATTCACACCTTAATGGCTTAGCGCTCTGTCTCTCTGTCTCTTTTCTCCCCCCCTCTGTTTCTCACCTTCTCATGTCTCTCCTGTCTCTCACTGAATAGGAATTAAGCTAATGAAAAGTCCTCTGAAATAGGGAATGGCTGCAGGCCTACAGTGCTGTGAAGCAGAGTTCTGTGGATGCTGGTTAGCTGAGGACCTGGTTTATGAAATTAAAGAGTAAGAAGGATGTCATTTCAAACGGTCTGTGCAGCAGTCAGCAGACACATCTCTCTCTCTCTCTGTCTGCCTCTCTTTGTCTTTTCGTGTCTCCCACCTCTCGAGGCAAATCTACTCCCATCCTCGCAGCTGCGTTACAGCCGTCTATCTGCCCTCCTCTGCCAATGGATATTTACTCTGCCGACTTCCTAGATGACGCTCAGGATGGAGCACTGAGCAGGGAGCACTCACTCCGTCTCATTTGGGTGTCAGGACTCAGTTCCCCAGGGGGACACAAAGAGGGAACAAAACAGATAGCATTCAAGGCTTTTAATAAATCAGAATACACCTTTCTGACAGTGTAATTGCTTTCCATTGCCCGGCAAGCAGGAAAAAGAAGGCAAAGAGGGGAGAAAACAAGAGAAAGAAAAAGACAGGAAGAGGAGAGTAACGCAGAGCGGGCTGTACAGTAGATCATTTGTTTGGGGGGAAAAGAATGAAAATTAATGAAAAGAGAGTTGCTCGCCCTCCAAAGGCAGCCAAGCTTGAAATTCACTTTGAGGGAAACTTAATTTGTTGTAAATGGGCAAAAAACATATTACTGCGCAGCGCGTAGAAGGGCTGCACGGTGTGTCCGTCTGCTGCGTCTGTCTGTCGGCATGTGTTTGTGGCAGATGAGGACGCTATGCTCTGAATAGCTCAGCTGAGAGGAGGGAAACACAGGAGCCTGTTAATAACTCCAGTAACAGCATTCTCTTTCTACATGACTGCTCTCCAGCACTCCCTTCTAGCACGTCTGAATACAACTCCGGGATGTGGAGGAGAACTTGTCAAAAGTTACTTGTAAGGAATAAAGTTTGGTCTGTTCTCTTCAGGTGTGTGTGTTTGTTTGTGTGTGTGTGTGTGTAACTGCACACATATGTACATGTGCATTTTTTAAGTCCCTCAGCTTGAATTTTCCCATGGACCCTTTTCACAATTTGTAAACAATGATGACATACTTAAGCATGTGCACACAGTACAGAAACAAATCTATGGCAGAGTGCAGTTGTGACTGACATCCAGATCTGTGTGCTGTTAGTGAGGGTAGAAGACATAAGCAAGTGGCCCAATATTCAGTAGCTGCATATATACATGTATTTGGTGAAGAAACACCGGGGATAAATTACAAGAATACAACTCACTTGATGCTTACGACTATGTCATCTGTGGTCATGTACAGAACGCCAAATAACATGACAGGACTCAAAGTTTTGTCTTGAAATCAGAAACCTTCCCCAGCCAAAGACAAGGACAGAGGAGCACCATGTTTAAGGCTTGGGTTGTAATTGGGAATTGTACCTGCATGTTGTGCTGTTGGCTTGCTGGCTTGCAGAGCTCAGAGCTCAAGAATATAGTTGGTACGCAAACATGAATTCTGCTTTTGTTTTGCTGTAACATAATAACTTTTTAGTCATGTCCTCAGTCCAGTGGTAGTCAACTTGTTTAATAGCAGTTTAAAATTGGTATAAGGTTAACAAGTGACCGTACTAACCGGTGACTTTCAGCCGAATGCATCCTTGCTTGCTTGTAGTGACTTACATAAATGGTTAGCATAGATGATAAACAGATAGAATTAAATGCTTTCATGAGGACTCCTACGTGTTGTATTTTCAACAGCTGCTGTCACTACAGGCAACCACGACTCATTCGGCTGAGTCACCAGTTGACAAGGTCACTTATTCAATTGACGCCTCTTGCTCTGAAACGGTCGTGATCCTGTTGAGGATCTTTAGAACTTGAGTCTGCTGTTGGAATATCAAGTCTGATGACTGAACATGCAACATCAAGACATTTTGTTGCTGGCAATAGGTTTTTATTTAATGTTTAAAGCTTGCTAACTCATCTGGACGGCTGGGACAAAACTTCACTTCTGTTACCAAAATGCGCATGCATTTGTTTGATGACGATACCGTTATCGTCATCAAACATAGCAACTTTTAGTTTGGCCTCCTCCATTTAATGAATGTTGAGGGAAATTATGTAGGGACTGCATTTTCCAAAAAAAACCACTTGTTTTTGCTACGCAGTTTTTATCCATCTCAAAACTGAGAGACTGGAAGTGACGTAGAGGGACGGTGGTCAAGCTTGGTCAACAACACTGCTGTGAATCTTGATGTGTTTTGGCACTGAGGTTGAAAATACATTTGTTTATGTATATGATGGATCCCTGCCTTAAAATAATGATCCTGCTAAGAGTCCAAGGGACCAAGTAGAGATACGTATTAGGAGACGTAATGGACAGCTGTGAGAAAGAGTTGTGGTTTGAGTAGTGACCAGAGTTAGTGAACAATACCTAATGCTGTGTTGTTTCAGAGTGTTGTAAAGTTTTTTATCAGGTATCAGGCAAAACCATCTAATGATACTTATCCTCAACGGACCAGCCTGCTAGGTCAGTTGTATCCCACATGTGGCACAGATGGCAGGTATGATGTTAAATCTCTACAATCAAACAGCAGCAGGTGGCAGATATGAGGTGATGAAGTTAAATATAAGCTTTTCAGCTTTTTAGTGCTAGTAGAGACTGATGACTGTAACACATCTCCATATTCTTGCATTGTACAAAAATGAAGCAGGATTTGGCCACTGCCATCTTGCGGTGGTATATCATTTAGAGCCAGAGTGACATAGTAGCGCCATTGATCACAAGCACAACGGATGGCACACACAGCTGTCAATCATGATATTAACCCCTGTTTTTATAGTATCAAATAAGTAGTTATAACCGAACAAATCAGCAAAACGAAGACTTGAACATACAGCAGCACAATAAGAACTACTTAAAATGACCAGAGGGCAATCAAGCTGTTCTGGCTTCACTTTTTGGGAGCTGTCATGTCATCTATCTTTATTATATAGTCTATGGTAGCAATAGAGACATTTTCAATCTGACATGCAAAATATGTTTTATTAGTCTGTATTGTTACAGTGTTATTGGTACATGTGGTATGTACCAATAAGTTTCATGAAACCTAAAGTTTAAATTCAGTAAAGATTTCAACCTTCAAGTTGCTCTTGAAGTGTGTGCATCGGTGCAGTACAGCCTGTGCACGCAATACTGTGTGGCTGCCATCTAATTTGTATGTTGCATGTATATGTTTTGGTATTTCTGCAGGGTTAGATTACTTTTGAAACCAAGATACAGAGGATTGATCCAAGCCAATATGTTTAGTGATAAGCTGGTGCCGAAAGCCAAGGATGACTGACAGCTCATGGTTAAACGGTATGATTGCAGACATGCTGCAGTTTTATCCTTGCCTACAGTTATAGACCTTACCACTCAACAATTGCATGTGATAGGAATTCGGTATGAGAGCAGATCAGACGTCACATGACATCAAATCCTTGACCTGAGCCTGTACTATGAGCTCTCAGCTTCCATTTCCTCAGCGTCCCCCCTCAAGAGGTTGAGAGGGTATGAATGCTTTATGCTCTTACATGCCAAGTGTGTATCAGAAATCCTCAATTTCAATGTACAGCACTCACTGATGTCCTCTATGGTGCCTTGAAGAGCAGAGATTTATACGCGGTCTAGTACAGTATACTGGCTACATCTCTTGGCTGGAGCACTTAAGCACGTGATGCTTAATTACACTCGAGGCAGGAAATGTCAATAAACTGAATATTTGTGGGATAAATCAGATCTTTCATGTGGTATTTCCAAACCTCTTCAGGCCTTTGCTGTTCTCTCCAGTCTATTGGCCTCTCACCTATCCTTGGGCAAGGGCCCTGACTCTTCACCCCACCCCAGGCTCAGCCCCTCTGACTCGGGCCAGCAGCTCAGCACGCCTGGGGGCCTGGAGACCCCCGATAACAAACAGCTCTAGCCAAGCCACTGGCCTCCCCACGCCTACGCAGGCATTTACTCACCACAAACAAACACCTTGCTCTCATTCCAGACAGGTTTCTTTTTCCTTCTCTTCACCGTCCCACTCCCCAGTTGCACCAAATATATTTTCTTTTTTTCTTTTATTTTGTCCCTTTTTTTTAACCTGAAGTGAGACGGGGAAAAAAATGAAGGAAGTGACGGGTCCCATTTTTCCTCCACTTTTCTATTCTCTCTCACCTCTCGTTTTCTTGCTCTCCCACTGCTGCCCGTCTCTAGCCTTTGTGTGTGTGTGGGTGTGTAAGTGTGTGTGTGTGTGTGTCTCCCCCATGGTTGAGCGTCAGCCTAAGTGTGAGAGAGATGGATGCCAGAGTCCCTTTCTCTCTCCTAAGGCGCCATGTCTCTCCTCTCTCCTCTGCCGGGCTCGTCTGCACCTGCATATTGTGATATAGTGCCTCTGTTCAGCCAGTCGATTGCCTTTAACAGGACTGGGGCACACCGGCCAAATTGAAAGGGATTGCGGCCTGCTTTTCATCAGAGTCACATCAGAGCAGAGTGCAGGGTCCATAGGGCACAAGGGGGCACGGAGGAGGTTTGTGGGGTCTCGTTTTCTGCTGCACTTTCTCTCTCACGACTTCTCCCTCTTGTACACTTCCTCTCTCTTTCTCTCCATCTTTTTGTGTCTCATTGTTTGATGCCATCTGATGGCTGTGGAAACACTTTGCAGGAAATGAGTATTCTGTTTCCCATCAATCCATTTCTCCATTTCCATGCAGGAGTTCCTATTGATAGCGAGGGAGAAAGAAAATCAACAGCAGTCTCAAAGAAAAATGTCTTCATTTTCCATTTGTTTGCCTCATACTTTTGAGACATGTCATATACGTGTGCCTTCTCTTTTCAAGTTTGCCTCTTCAATTCTTTTGTGGAAGACAGAATTTGAAAGGAGCCATCTCTCTAATGAAAAATTTCTCTGTGTGCTTTAATGAGTTAGCAACACTTATACATATACTTTCAGCTTGTTATGTCAGCGGAGTGGCAGGCAGACACGCAAATATGCAGTCATGCTCATGAAAGAACACCCGAGAAACTAAATCTCATTCCAATACAGAAATACAGATATTAGTAATAATAAAAAAAGCTAAGATGCTAATCATGTCAAAAGGATTGTACTAAATCCCTTTAATGCCATTAAGGAACTGTTCATTAGGCCCAAACAAATCAATAACTTCAAGTGAAGTTCCCAGTGGTGTTTTCTGAGGCTGATTGTTCTGCGTGCATTTGTTTTTTGCACATTTTTCATCAGGGCCTGAAGACTGAATGGTGAGAGGACCCTATTGTAATGCAAATATTGTTATTAATTATTCAGATGAATCACATTTTTTAGGAGCTAGAAGTGCTAAAAAAAACTCGCAAAATTTCACAAACACATCAGAACCGCTGAAAATTGTGATATTTTACAGGTCTCATCCTTGGGTGTTACAAAACGCTTTAGTAGTGCACCCTACAAAACTTAAATGAAATAGCCCAGCAGTACATTTCTCCTAGATATTTAAAAATTGGGAGCCTTGTGTAGCATCCCAAAAGTTGAAAAAAAAAAAAACGGTCTCATGGAGCCTAAACTCAACAAGAAGTCAGCCATTTTGAATTTACTGGGCAATTTTACTGCATTTTTTGCCATTTACAGGGGTCATACTTTAGCAAACACCTCTTAAAGATTTGAGCTGATTGACCTTAAATTTTGTCTGTACCATCTAAAGGCCTTTGAGATTAATAGTTGTTAAAAGCTTGAGTTTTCAACCAAAGATGTGGCTGTGGTGAGGCGTCAAATTTCCATGTTAAGCAACAAAACAGGAAGTGGTTTATAACTCCACTGTATGTGGTCCAATCTGCCCCAAACTTCACATGTTTGACAAACATCCCAGCCTGAAGACATCTAAAAGCCTATATTGAGTCACAGTCATAGCACCACCTACTGACAAGAGGAAGTCGTCCTTATGTGACAAAGATGACCCAATTTTCGTGAGCTTTACATGGTGTGGTTTACACATGATATAAAGCAATATGACAAGTGGACCCTAAAGGATGAGTTCACAGTGCTATAAGAGTGTATGCTGCAGTAATATTTGCTGTGATCATTCCTCCTGTTCATTTTGGACACCAAAAGATCCTTTAAAAAATTGTGAACATGTCCTTTAATATAATACTCACATGCCAATGTGTACATTTGAGGAGTTATTGGTCCCTTTAATCTGACTGGCAGTGAAGAGATCTTTTCCTAACAATGTAAGATATCATGGCCCTGTGCAAAAATACTTTTCAAAGTTTATCCAGAAATAATAAATGGTTTCCACATCTTAAATCAAATAAGATTGTGTTCTCTAGTGCCACATAGTGGACACAGGAAGTGCTACACAATTTGCAATAGGTCGTTTCCAGCGCCGAGCACCCCACGCATGAAACAGCGTCTAACTCGTGCGTGCAGTCCAAAGATCACGGCTATGCACAGCCTTGTCAAATGGCATCCCACCAGCACCCCCCATGTGCAGGAAGGTGTGAGAACTCATTCATCACTGTGTGCAGCTTTAATTTATATATTATTACTTTGTCAATTTAAGTGTATTCATGCAATCTCCTTCTGGTTGTTGTATCTCTTTCTTCTGTAGCTGTATCCTGTTACAACCTGCTGCTGCTACGGACCAATTTCAGTTTCATCTAATCAAGTCAGTTCCATCTAATACGATCTAATTAAATCAGTGTCTAAGTTCCTCATATCTTTCTGCTTCAAAAGTTAACAGTGGCAAGAATTACACTTTTGTCAGACAACTCGAACTAATCAGTTATTTCTGTCTGATCATTTGAAGTTTACTTCAGCCCAATTGTCCATCATGAAGGATAGAAAATGAGTGCATTCACCCCGCTGCTTAGGATAATAAATCGACAATATCCAGACGGATTACTGGCGCCAGTTACACAGGCTAGCGACTGCATGCTAAGTTCCAAGGGAAAGACTTGACTCCAGTGACTGATGGCTTCAAATAGCAGTGGATGTGTGCATGAGTGAGTGAGATGAGACTTCTTACCTCCTTCCTCCCTCCCTCCCTTTTTCCTCCTCCTTCCTTGGTTGCTGTGGAAACGGGCGGGTAGATTTGAGGTTCCTGTCACCTATTGTTCCCCTGAAGTTGTTAAACTCTAGTGCCCACATGACAGTCTCACGGGGACGTGTGAGAGTATGGAAAGAGAAAGCACGCATGTACATCAGGACATACACTTGAACACGCAACACACACACACACACACACACACTGATAGCGTCTTGAGAGAAACCTGCCATCTGACCTCAGTGTTCACTGCTTTTTTCTCTATTGACTTAAGGAATGGCGAAGGAAGAAGAAGGACCAGGGGTGAGAGAGGACAATAGAGAGGGCACTTGAAAAGGCAGTAACCTTTTCCTGCTTGGTGTGTGTCCGATAGAGACTCCCTGTAGTATGCCATTGTGGAGCTGTCAAACCGCCTCCCTATGAATTCAGAGTGACGCTCGAGAGGTACATAACGCCTTGTCTAGGGCTCCTCCAGTGTCCATCTTCATTCATGGATCAATAGTTGTCTTTATTTTGGATTCCTTCTCCTTCCTCCCTCTTCTTCTTCTCTCTCTCTCCTTCCCCTCATTCGTCTTTGACAGGGCAGCCCTAAATGTCTGCTTTAACTAGCTGCTCACAGCCCTCCTCAAAACACATTTACATACACATCAATCACGCTGTCAAAGGTAAAGGCATGACGCCGTGTAAAAACCAGAATTGGATTATGGCCTTGTCTCATCCCTGACACTGACTGCTTGGCTGGCTGGCTGACTAGACTGTTGATGCACAAGTTAAACAGCCTGGATTGTTATTGGCTGTTTTGCTCATAGTGCTCAGTGTTTACTGCATGCATGTTTCAGCGTGCCAAACAACGTCTGCGATACCCAAAGAAATGTCTTTTTCTCACTTACAGTAATCCACATTCATGTGTCTAACTTTGCCTCTGAAAAATATCCGTCATGCTAGCACTATTATTTTAGTGCACAGGGAGTTTTTCTTAATGCAACATAATTCTGATATTTCATTAAGGAATTGAACATTTAAACAAGTGATTATACAGTGAAAAACAAGCATTCTGCCAAGGCTATTAATCCTCCCTTAAGAAACACTTTCATGAACAAGTAAATTACTAAGTACCAATATTAAAAAACTTAAGCACACAAGAAGGGCGGTCACTGCAAATGGCATAAGCAGAGTAATGAAAGTGTAAGAATATAATGGCCACACTGAACACCTGATACGATCATCACTGGATGTTACCAGTCAGCTGGTAAAGGCTAATAAAGCATGAATGACTGAGCTCATTAGTTAATGCAAGAGCGACTTCACTGTAGAGCCATGATCGCTCCCACCAGCCTGATGAAAAACACAAGTTTTCACTGTAAGACAAATTTTAAAAAAGGAAGAATTAAAAGAGTTATTACAAGCTGAAGTCTTTTCAGTGCAGTAAAAGACATTTGTGGCTCATTCTCCGACATGCACCTGCTCCTACTGAATGTTCAGCACAGCCCGAAAACTGTCGTATGCCATGTATGTTAAATAGAGATTTTATAACATTTCTGACAGGATGGGTTGATGGCAACACAACCAACACATTATTCGTGACATCACACAAATTGTTGGGTCTGCATTTAAAAAAAAAAAAGCAATAACAAATGACCTGTTTAAACATGGGGGAATTTTGAATGCAAAGCTATCCCCATTGCCTACAGTGTTTTCCATAGGACTGTACCAACATGTCTGATGACCCATATACGGTGTTTTCTCATCTGATGTCACCAATTTGCATCCTTCAGCGATGTGTTCCAAAAAATGTTAGGAGTGACTCTCACAAAGATGATTCATGTAACTGTTTTCTGATCTGCTGCACAGCCAGTGGTGGAGGAAGTCTTCAGATCCTTTACTCAAGTTAAACTACTAATACCACACTGTAAAAATATTCTGTTACTAGTTAAAGTCCTGAAAAATGATACTTCAGAAAAAGCATGTAAGTACAAGGAAGAATATGTAGTAGTATTGTAGTAGTAAGTATTAAAAGTAAAAGTACTCAATGCAGAAAAAATGAACTCAATCTAATAAATAAAGAAAAAAAAAAGAAATTAAAAGAAAATAGGAAGTCCATGTATTTGAGAAGCCAGAATTGTGATTTTTTTTTTTTTTTGCATTAAAAAACTTAAATAATGACTTAAATAATTATGAAAATAGTTGCCAATCTATCTTTTGTCAGTTGATCAATGGACCAATCAGCTGCACTTGTGTCGTTTCGTTTGGTTTGTGGGCAAAAACCTTAGTTGTAGTTATTAAATAAATGTAGTGAGTAAACTGGTCCAGCGAAAGGATCCAGATTGTGTTTAAGGTCTACACAGTTTAATACACTCAGCGTCACACTTGCGTTTGGCCATGTTGTATTTAAGTCTGGTAGTCACTCACTTCACAAGAGGAAATGGCACTCAAAAAATTAAAACCTCTGTGCCAGAAATGTACTGTTCTTCAAAATAAAGTGTGTTTTTTACAAACTTGACACATTTGCGAGTCACTTGTGGCCCATTCAGAATGGACCCGCAACCCACTTTTGGACTGCGACCCACCACTTAGGGACCACTGTTGTTCAAGTAGAAAGTGGCATGAGATGAAAATACTCAAGTAAAGTAAAAGTACCTCAAATTTGTACTTAAGCAGAGCACTTGATTAAATGTATTTAGTTACATTCCACCACTGTGCACAGCTTTGGTTAAGATTTGGTTGGGTTTAGGCGTGTAAAATATTATTAAAAAATGTATCAATGATGAAAAGGACAAATTAACCAGCAGCAACTGGCCCATTGAAAGTGTGCATTGAGAACGGTCCTCTGAAGTTAAGTTCAAACAGCAGAGCCTGAGGTTAAGGGTGAGGAGAGTAAGGAGAGGGAGGAACGGGTCGATGTGGGAAACCCTCTGTGGCCGGGGCTTGAAGACAGCAGCGTGTATCACCAGGCACATCATCACAGCTCATTTGAGTGTTTGATCCTCGCAACGGCACAACTCAAATCTCATACCACCCAAGGGTGGCGTCTCTGTAGCTTATATTAGCAAACACAGTATGGTGAGAAAGGGAAGCTTAACCCCTGAGGTACTGCCATCGGCTGGTGTATAGCCCCCTTATTCCCTCTCTCAAGCGCTGGTAATTAACAAATACTACGGCGTACTGTAAATGCTATTTTTGCACTAATGTGTGGGCAGGGTGAAAAACATCACAGGAACTCCAGCCTGTTAATTAGAGCGTATTTATGGCAATTAAAGCTTCTGCTTCTGCCTGGGAGTGACTAACTGAAAGAATTCTTAATGTCTGACCCTGAGATGTGTATCATTTAACACGTGCTACTATGAATACCAACACTCTCCTCAGTTCAAATCATACTTTAAACAAACTGTAGCTCTGCTGTTTTCACTCCTCACAGCTAAGGCGGTTTGAAAGTCAATCACCAAGATATAGACTTAATATGGTGTCATAGAAAGTTGGCGGTTTTACACCATTGTGACAGTTAAATGTGACGATCTGCCCTATGTTTTCACTCTGTTCACTGCATTATGCTACTGTCTCACGGCAGGGAGTTTGACCACGAATATTTCACTATCCAATTACCAGGTGAAATTGGCTGTTTAATTTTACAGCCTCAGTGAAGGCGCTCTATCAGAATGATGGCCATTCAGTTAGCCCCCTAACACCACCCCAGGCTGCCTGCTCATCTGAGAAAACTTTCTCTGTGTTCGTGTGTGTGTATGTGTAGGTGTGTGTGTGTGTTTGCAAAGTGCACTGAAAAAAAAAAGCACCGAAGAAATATAAATCAAGCAAGGTGATGATAACTTTGGCGTTGACACTGTGATCCATCGTCTTGCCTCCGCACTGACTGTTTTCATTTTAGCCAGCAGCAGGCTGCGACTGAGAGGCTTTCTACCAAAATATAATTGTTTAGGAGTAATGAGCTGGAAAAAAGGACAGAGAAAAGGGGAAAAGCAAGAGAGAGAGAGGGAGCGAGAGCTTGGAGAGTGACTATTAGATGGAGAGAAAAAATTGAACGCACTACAGTAAACATGACTGACAAAACAAGCTGCAATTTGAGAGCATGCATGTAATTATGGCCTCCCTCTTTCCAGTACCTCTATCTGTCCGTGTGGACTTGATTCATTTTCTATCGATCCACTAACTCATCAATTGATAATTAATCATTGCAGCCCTGGTTTTAACCACACTCAGCTGTAGTGTAGCTTTGCACTATAATGCAACAGGGTCTGGAAACAACATGTATACAAGACAAACTGACAACACAAATGTGATTATTTGTTCTTTAATGTCTTGTCCTGATCAAACAACAACCTCCAGTGCTGAAAAATGAAGCCAATGCAAAAATGCCAAAAACTGCAGTTCCTTGAATGACCACTTGAGGCTGGCTCCAAAAGCAAGTCGATCCTCATAGACCCCCATGTTAAGATTACTATTCTACAGCAGAAATAAACATGTTTAGAGCCAGTTTAATGTGTTATATATCTATACATGTTCGGTGAAGGAGTACATTGATTGTTAGGTACAAAGTATTTCCTGGGCACAAGCCTTGTAAAGTTAAGGGAAGATTTGTGGGTACCCACAGAACCCATTTTCATTCAGATATCTTGAGGTGAGAGTTCAAAGAAACCCTTTGAAAATGGCCATGTCAGTTGTTTCCTCGCCAAACTCTGGGGCTAACCCTAATCCTCTTTCTTGACAAGCTACACCGACATGGTTGGTACCAAGCGATAATGTCAGGGCTGAAAATGAAGTCAATGAAAAGAACGGGGGGTAAAGTTTTATATAACTCATCTGTTTCAAGTTTATTAAGGCTTAAAGTTACGCAAATTAAAGGGCAGGGCCACTAGAGTGACATGCTGTCTGCGAGGCGTCACTATGAGACAGATCCATCCCTTGCCACAGCTCCACCCTCTTGTCCAAATACTGTCACTTCTGGCTCCAAAAAATGGCCGAAATGCAGACTTTGAGCCTTCAAAATAAGAGTCCACAGATCAATGGGTGACATCATGGCAGCTATGTCCTTTATCATATACACTCTTTGTTCCTGATGTTTTCCCCAGCCAAAAGTTTTGTGACAATCCAGCTGTGACAAGTATTTTTGTTACTTGTGCATGTGCTTCCTGTTTGGACCTCTGTGGCTCAGAGGTAGACATCCACCAGTCAGAAGATTGGCATTTCGATCCCCAGCTCCACCAGTCTGCATGTGGAAGTATCCTTAGGCAAGATACTGAACCCCTAATTGCTCCCAATGGCTGTTACATTGGTGTGTGATTATGTGTGAATGGTTTCTGAGTAGCAGGTGGCACCTTGTATGGTAGCCTTAGCACACCAGTGTGTGTAAATGTGTGTGTGAATGTGACTCAGTAGATGACTCAGTAGATGTACTCAAATTTTGTAATTTCCTTGCATCCCATTTACACACGTTAACATCTTTAATAGCACAAAGAAAATGTGTGCTGCTTGTCCATCACCACGGGATTTCTTAGGTAACCTGGTAAAGTTCACTATTTTGGAGATTATTGCAGACTTTCATTACTCTTGCTGTGACCAGCAGTAGGGTCTGCTGTCTGGATTTTCTACAGAGAGGAGAAAAAGACACATTAGCTTGGAGAAAAATCTCTATCTGACTGGGAAGGCACAGGACATTATGGAAAATATATATACGGTATGTGTGTGTGGGCGTGTGTGTGTGTGTCAACATAAAATATGCTTTCACATTTCAGATGATTTTTAATCTATTTTACTCTGTAGCGCAGGTTTTTTTTTTTTTTTTGTAAATTAGATGGCTCCAACATGACTTTGAGGGCCAGCAAGGGCAAGGAAGAGTTACCAGGTTGAGCAGATAACATTGATTTTGATCAAGACTGAGGAAAAAGAAATACAGAGAGAGATAGAGAGAGGAGCAGGCTGTCTGCAAGACATCAAACTTTCCACTCTTCCTCAGATCAAAATTACCACCTGAGATGGGAATGAGAATTTTAATTAGAACTCGGGGCTATCTCATCTCAGAGTGTGTGTGGAGCTAAAAGACTAATTCCCACCACACACTCCCACATCCCCCACCCCTACCTTCACAGGCCACTTTGTCCGTTATTTAATAGGCTCTTTGTTATCTATCTACTTGGGTTTGCCAGGTACTTAGAGCCCCTCCATTGGAATATTAGGTATTCTGATGAGGCAGGCAGCTGTGTGCTTCACGCAGATGGTGCCTGCTGTAATCAGCACTCTCAAAAGAACAGCTCTCATATCTCCCCCAAACTTATCCTTTTTATGATTACAAAACACAGAGCCGCAAATTGTTATGAACAAGATAGATATATTTACTGGCAGCATAAAATACAGTGGCGCCCAACAATTCAATCCCTTTCAGGTTGATTCGTATTGCTGAGTGCACTCTCTTAGATGAGGACATTTGGTAATAGGGACCATGAATAGCATTCAAATTCGCCCTCTCCAAATGGAGGTATTATGTGGTAGAATTGGTAGAAATAGAGACCTTGTAGAAATGTTATACAGTGCGTTCAATCTGTTTGTCAGGGTGGTCAAGGACAGAGTCATAACCTTAGGATAGGTCGCGCTGCGGCTGATTTAAATCAATCGGTTAAGAATCAAATATCAGCACAAACACAGCCGCAGAAATACTTGTTACTGTGTTAATGGCACTCCAAAACACACAAGTGGAGTATCAGACAGCAGTGTTGCTGTCAGTTATGCAAGATGTGGAAAAACCATCTGGCTTGCATTTTCTGTCTCGACTATCTCCAGATTTCATTTACACCTCATAAACAGAATGCATATACAGTACTACCCTCTCGCAAATGAAAACACTGTTAGTTTAATGACAAATTACTGCATGATTTAAACAGGAAATCTGAGGCACTAGGGAGCTTATAGCATTGCATATGATTTTTTGTTTTGTTATCTCCGCAAGGCGAAAGCCTGGAGGGGATCATGTGTTTGTTTGTGTGTGTATGTGTATGAATGTGTGCGTCCATCTGTCTGCAGCTAACCTCACAAACTACTGGACCAATCAGTCTAATATTTTGTGCGCATATGTATGACTGTTTGCTCAAGAACCTCTGGTGGTTGCAGTGATACTTAATTGTTAAAAAACCTACTTTATTAACTGTTTTATGCCGCCATTGTCTGCTGACTCTTCTTAACCAGCAGGAAGGGGCTGCAAGTTTATTAAAATTCATCTCAGCTAATCACAACAAGCCGTACTGTCTGTTGCAGGGCACATTAAGGCCTTCATTGTTGCCTTAAAACAGACATCCATAGAAAGGTTTGGTCTTATTTTGAACCTGATTAAATTCATAACCTATACATTATGATCCACTAAAATAAGCCACTTAATGAGATGAAATTGCCCCTAGTTTTTGTCATCTTTGCAGCCATCTTGACTGTTACAGTGCCGGGAGGGACAGTTCAACCAAGTGCAGAACTCCGGAGTCCAACTGCGAGTGTTTCAGAAGTGCAGTTTTTGTCCAATTTTGTTGACTTTTCCTTGATATTTGTGCTTCAACCATAACAAAGTAGACAGGCTATGTATGGAGATGGTTCCCTTTTTTGTCTGTTTCAATTGTGTTTATTGTTATTTCCTACTTGACTGTGCTGTAGTCCAATGGTTCCCAACTGGTCCCACCTAAGGGTCCAGATTTCTCCTTTGTCATTAGTTCAAGTCTACACAGTTCAATATACTTTGCGTCATACTTGCGTTTGGCCATGGCGTTGAGCTAGTCAAGTAGCTGTTCATTCATTAATCACTCTGCAGCAGGAAACAGCACTACAAAATAAAAGCTCTGTGCCAGAAATTCACCGTACCTTAAAATATAAAATACATTTTTTACAAACTTGGCATGTTTGCGAATCACTTGCGATCCATTCAGAATCAACCTGCGACCCACCAGTTAATACCGTTCAAAGTCCAGAATGACATGGATCAAAGATTTCTAGCTGATTAAAAATTCAATGGTCCTCATATTTACATCTTATCTATATTTCACAAAAAGTGCATGTTAGCAGGAAAACTAAATTTGTCTCTGCAACACACTGCAGCTCAGTCAAAAATAGACAAAGTGAATAACTTTCTTAAAACTTTTGACACACGCTACAGCGCTGAAATTACAAGAAATATTTAAAGTGGCCTCGATTAACTCGGGCGCCCACCTGGAGAGATCTGCACTCCACTGCAGTGGTTTCCAACTCATCCTGCCACAGGGTCCAGATTTCTCCTTAGTCATTAGTTCAAGGTCCACACAGTTTAATATATTCAGTGTCATACTTGCGTTTGGCCATGGCGTCGAGCTAGTTTGCTGTCTCTGTTAAGTCTCTGTCACTCACTCTACAGCAAGAAACATTCACAGTACCTAAAAATGAAGTGTGTTTTTTACAAACTTGACACATTTGTGAGTCACTTGCGGTCCATTCAGAATAAATCCACGACCCGCCAGTTGGGAACCACTGCTCTACTGGGTGCACTTTTCTAGCTTTGCATGTAAAATATGTGATCTGCATTGATAGTGGGGGATTAAAGTAGTATAGTAGGAACAAGAGGGTGTTGAGACCTGTTAGTACAATGCTTCTTATGAATGCTTCGATGTGTTCTCCCCATTCCCAAACCACCCATTTTGTATGTGTGTGCATTTGAGTATTTCCGATGTTCCAGAGAATAGGGCAGTAAGCGTTGTCAGGTGTAGGCTGGGACCTTATCAATGAAGCGGCTCAGCCTGTAATTAGCGCTATAATCACCTCCCTAATTCAACCACTGCTCAGTGTCTTACCCAGCTCGCTGCTCCTCTCCCACTCCTCTCCCTCTCCCTTCTTTTCCCCGCCTCTCATACTTTGTTTTCAAACAACACTCCTCTCTCATACCGCCTCCATCTCTTTTTTAATCTTACTTTTTTATTTCATCCCGCTCTCCCTCCCTCCTTCCCTTTCTTCTTTCCAACCCGACACCTCTGTCCTTCACCCGTGTGGATCTCAAGCCAAATGAGTGAATTCTTCTCATTAGTAGTGCATTGGGCCAACGTGCCCGCAGGGAGACAGAGCGATCTTAGTACTGAACAGCTCAGCAGAGCTCTGAGGGGTCAATGAGCTGGTTAAGGAGTGATGTTTAATACTAGACTGTTAGGCAGGGGGGTTGGGGAGGTTTATAGTTTCTTTCTCTTGTGCCAAGGCGATTTAATGCATACTGTATGTATGTAAAAGGGAATATATGCACACAGAAATGCACAGACCCCTTCAGGGAGTGTGGTTGAAGCATTTAATGATATTAATTAATTTAGCACCACTTTTGCAAACAAAGAAATTCTTAACAGGGTAAATAAAGTACTTAACAGAGTCATTAAAACCAAAAGAGAGGACTTTTAAATTCTCACTATCCACTCCACTTCACAGAACTTCTTCAAGGCTGCACATTCCCAACAGTCCTCAGCAAGTGTCTTTATACAAAAACACCATAATGTCATATCCATTCTATTTCCTTCTTTTAAAAGCTTTTCTGAAGCATTTTTTTATTTGTAATAGTGTCACAATGCTTGAGGCATTCTTAAGTGCAAAGAGCAGATGGGGTATGGAGTGCTTTTTCAGTATTTCTAATGGTGGCGCAGCCAAACAAGCTCTCCACAAAGAAAAAAAATAAAATAACAAACTGCACTGCTAAGCAGGGCAGACTAACCACATTACCAAACAGTAGATCTGCTTCACAACTAAGAGGAGAATACTTGAAAAGTCAACCAGGCATACTTAAGGGAAGAGGATGGTATTGTCTGTCATGAAGGCTCATACCAGCACATACCAGCCTGCAGACTAAGCACATACAGCATAAGTAGGAGAAAATGGAGTGTGTGATTGACTATAGAAATACAATTAAAAACAGATTGTTTGCTGTGTCGCTGAGTCCTTAGCAGTGACCTGGGTCGATTCAGACTTGTGGCCCTTTGCTGCATGTCGCCCCCTCTCTCTTGACCTCTCCCCTTTCCTGTCTATTTACATCCATGCTATTGAATAAAGGCAGAAAAGCCCCAAAAATAATTTTAAAGAAAATTAGAATTCCACATAAATTTTGTGGATTATCAAAATAAATCGGGACTTGTCACAGACTAGACTACAATATACTCTCTTACTGGTGAGTGATGTAATGGGGGTGTGTCCATTTTGACAGAGGAAAATATGAGGCGAATGGCTGATCTATAAACAGTAAGCCAAAATTTGTCTCTGAAAACATTTGAGCTGAGAAATAGGCAATGCTGTAACATAATCTTGTTTTATATCAGCACTGCTTAGTTTTACAGTTTGATCTCAGTTTTTCAGCCTCCGTTTTTACAACACAAGAAACAGTATTGCGCCCACTTTCTGTTCACAAATTCTCACATTACAGCCAAACAGTGCACTAAAATGTGTTTCTTAAGACATTTTAGGCAAGAAAGAGGAATAACAGTCACAGAATGTTTGTTAATATTTGATCAGCACTGCTTAGTTTTACAGTTTGTTTGGGGTTTGATGGGGGGACGTTTCTATCTTGATCAGCTTCTGTATTCTTTGTGTCCATAGTGGCAGTAATACAAAAATGTGGAAGTATAGTTTGTACTTCAAGCAGCCTAAAGCCAGTAAAAATCTGATAAAATTTGGACAGGGAGATTCAGGGGAAATTACCACAGTTCATTTACACATACTGCCCACATTATTATGATACAAAGCTGGTTGAAAATAAGCAAAATATCCCTTTAAGTGTTAATTTTCACTTAATTCATTTAATTTTCTGTAGCTGCTTATGCTGTTGGGGGTCGTGGAGGGGCTGGAGTCTATCCCAGCTGACACTGGGCGAGAGGCAGGGTTCACCCTGGACAGGTCACCAGACTATCACAGGGCTGACACATAGAGACAGACAACCATTCACACTCACATTCACCCCTACGGACAATTTAGAGTCACCAATTAACCTGCATGTCTTTGGACTGTGGGAGACTGAGTAGAGAGTAAAACCCTCGTCTTCCCACGAGAACATGCAAAACTCCGCACAGAAGGGCTTCCCCACCCCGTGTTAGGAACCAGGAACCCTCTTACTTCAACAATCCACATAGTATTACAGCCTTGAAAGCATATTTAAAATACTTAATTTATATTTTTGTCTTGCTAGATAAGTCAGACTGATGTCAGTCCATCATGTCTGGGAGTGCAAGGGGAGATTTGATTTGCCCATACTAAAGTCAGCCCAGCTACATCTGATAATAATGAATAAAAACCTTTTTCAATTAGCCATATATTGTTGTAGCCCCCGCCCCTTTTTAGGATGTACCACACAGTTTTTTTCTGTGTGCTTTTGTGGTATAAGCTTTTAACTTTTGGCTAGATTGAGCCATTTATAATGTTGTCTATCTCCACATATGTCTTGTTGGATTGATTGATTTATTACATTGCTGAATTGCAATGACAACAAAAATCTTTTTTTATGCAATAAAGGGGTAATTCTTTCCATTAAGAGAATTTCTAATATATACCATTACAGTCTGCCCTGTAGCCGGCTGTTGGAATTATGTAAAAAGCTTTAGGCTATATACTTTGATCTGGGTCCAGTATTTAATATAGTATCATGTAAAATATACCATTTATTACTGTATTTTTCTGAGGCTCAGTTAATAGAATAAGAAAGATGCTACTGAGAGTGTGTATGTCGGTGTCTGCCTGTTTGTGCCAGTGTGTGTATGCCTGCGTGTGTGCATGCATGTGTGGATACGTAATGTTGTGTTTCTTTGTGTTGGAAAGAAATCAGGAGGAAGTACAGCTGTCTATCTTCGTTTGGGTATGACTGCCAAAAAAGGCCTGGGGAGATGTATTGCACGCGCACACAGACACACACAGACCATAATGCAGCCACCATGGGGCCACTTGGCATGTAGCCTTTCTTGCGCTGTTCTGTAATGTGATTTGTCCTGACTATTGATACCCCAAAACGCCCTGCTCTCCACCCCCCTCAACCCTCTCGTTAGCCCCCACCCACCCCACTTCACCCCCACTTCCAATTTCCACACTAACCCAATTAGCATCTCGTCAATAATGCTCAGCATTTCATTTTGCTGCTTTAATTAACAAATTCAATTTGCTCGAAACTGCTGTGAAAACAAATTAAAAGCACGGCAAATTAAAAGCCCTCAGTTCCAGCGGATATAGCTAAGGTGATTACAGATGCGTCAAATGACTGTTTTCTTGTTTGTTTTATCTCAGGAGAGGAAAAAAGACTCTGGTGAGGAGGGGAGACCTTGAGTGAGGTGCTAGGGCAGTATAGGATCTGGAACTGCAATGGAGGGAAAAATAGGCCTGGCAAGATGGAGGTGGGGAGAGGCTGGGGTGAGGTTGGTGTTGGCACATCCTTTTCCACAGGGAGGCACTAATACCCATTAACAATAAGGATCCTATCATAGTGGACAAATGCCTTATACACACAGATAGTGCATGCATATTTACATTGTTCAAAATCTATTCAAACTTGTATTGATTCTGTAGTTAAAAGTTCCACCTTGGCAGTGCCCCAGGTGGATGAGATCCGGCCCAGATCACAAAGACTCACAGCTGCCCTCTCTTCTTTCTCCTTGGAAGAGTAGAAAAGTCGACCAGCTCTTCAGCCTCACAGTATTTTTTTGTGGATGTTGGGCTCTTTCAGTGCTGTGCCATGTCATCAATTATGTAACTTTCATAAACACACTCTCAAGGCACAGCCAAGGAGTTGAGTGTTGAGTTTATCAGCCAAAAGATTGCATGTCTGGTAACTCAGCATGTCCTGCTGGCTTCATTTTAGTATGAGCTCCAGTGTGTAGTTTGGAAGCTGACCGGGTGGCAGCTGGAGCTGTGGCCAGCATCTTCAAGTTTGAGCCCATAGTTCTAGATTACCCCCCTTAGGTTGAGTGTGAGTTGCTACCCAACAGGCAGATTGGTGCGACAACTGTGTAGCCATGTGGAAATCTAACAGGCTGTCATGTTGTCAAGGGATTTTAGCCTGAAGGTGAAGTTCTGATTAACCGGTCATTTAAATTTCCAACCTTCAACCGTAGACACAAGCTGAGGTAGTAACCAAATAATAATCATGAAAACAAGCAGCACAAATTAGTTTCCTTTACTATCGAGCACATTAGGACATGGTGAGAGAGGAAGGTGCCATTTAAGGTGATTTAGGCAGCTGTTCGGGACACTGCTTTGAAACCTCCCTCGAGGGTAATCTGGGTATATCCTGGGAAGAGACTTTGGGGCAGACACAGCATATGGGAGGGTTAACTTATCCCATCTAGCCTGAGAATGCTTTGGGGATCCCAGAGAGGAGCTAGATGATGTGTAGAGTGGTAAAAAGTGGGTGAATCGACAGAAGCATGTTTCTCAACAAGCAGACCTGAAGGGTTTTGCAAACAGTCTGTTTTTTTTACATCCAAAATTGTCGCACGTCTAAAAATAAATACAACCTCAACTTTCTTTAGTGATTCCAATTTTTGGAACAGGTTTGATTTTCTGCATTTTTTGCATCTGTCAGAAGCCTTAGGAGACTTTTGACCAAGAATCAGTGAATCAGCGAATTCTTTTTTAACAAAAAGGACAATAAAATACATGAGAATCAGTGTGCAAGGTTTCCGTGCATAACGATTTTCTTTGGATGACGGATTAAAAAAGTCTTAAGAGGTTAATAACATTCTGTCATGATTTAACAATGTCAGTTATTATGTTTTAATGTTATTTTTGTGGATATAACAGTACACAGAAGTCAAGGTAAGGTTCATACCCTGGTTTAGGAATCCCACTTTGGTGCAAGCTTGGTACAGCTTGGAGAAATATGAAAACAAATGCATAAGGATGAGTTTGTTTTCATGTATTTTGGACAGACAGTTGTGCAAGTGTCCAAGTCAGGCAAAACCATCTTGCTCAGGACTGAGGTAACATTTTTCCCACTGGCATCTTTGATAAACTATTTTCATTTTAAAAATAAGGAACACTTCAAACACTTCTCTATTACACTGTCAGAACACTAAACAAACAGTTTACCTAAAGGCAACCGGTCATAACAGGCTATAAAACTGAAATGCATCTCCTTGCTGTGAAATTGTTTGAAATACCAAAATACATAAAATGAAAAATAAATAAAACTTGTGCATTAGGAGAAGTGTTTTAATTAGTTCTACCTTGGCACCCAAATATTTAAATCTAAATCTAAATATACATATTTGTTGTTCTAACTTTAGCATATATTGCTAACAGCTAAAAGTTTCTGGGCGTAACTTGCACCTGGGAACTTTGGTTCCTCATTACGTGCATCAATCTGCATGCAGCTGAGTGCACCAAACCATGACATATACACCATGACAGTTACAGCCCCAGTTATTAGCCAGTGTGTTTATTACGTTACATAACAACCCTCATAAAGTAATAATCTTGAGCAGTGGGTTGAGCTCTCATTTTGTCTAACAACTTATTTTGTGAAGTGCTGTAACATGTTCAACGTTCGAATGTGCTGCTTTTATTTTGTGTGTATCTTCTCCTCCGTGTGCTGTCTACCTGTCTTCATTCTGTCTGCCCGCCTGCTTCTCTTGTCCGAATTAAACTGATAGCTGGGTTTGTTTGGCCGCCTTGGGAGACGCACAGGCCTCAAGATTCCCAGCAATCAGCAGAAAGGCAATGCCACGTATTAGATCTCATTCTGGCTGCTATCCCTGTCTTGCCGTATTCCAACACAGACGGGTTATACAGAAGTAGACCAGACATGCTCCACAAGAGCACTACTCAACCTCTTGACCAATGTGGCTCACACACACACTCACACACACTCACACAGCTAATGGAACTGGCCGTAAGCCAGGTACCTGTGATGGTCAATGCAGCTTTGTTTAGCTCCGATGTTAAATTGATTTTTAGGTTCCAAGTCACAAGGCATTGGCAGCAAGCTGACCCTTTGCTGACAGAGAGACAGACAGAGAGGGAGGGAGACACACTGCACGGCATAACTTTCTCTCACTCCTTCACCGACACACTCAGTGCTGCTCGTGAGCAGCTGAGTGTCCTTTGAACATCGTCCTGCTCCATCTCCTTTTCATTTTGTCATTTCATATCCCAGTATGTCCCCCCTGCTTATCATCCTCCCTGTTCCCCCACTCTCCCTCTATAAGCTGTGATTAGAAGTTATCAGACACCAAACAGTGCATCCATCTGGTCCACACGTCAACATCTGGAGAGGGTGTTGGCTGTTTTGACATGGGGAAGAGACACGCACATCTCTCACATCTTGCAGTTTAATTGTATGTGTGTGTGTGTGTGTGTGTGTGTGTGTGTGTGTTGTTGTTTTGGTTTGCTGCATTTGTGTTTCGCTGCATCTCCCTCGAACCCCACCCCTCCCTCCACCCCCCCACCCTTCCTCTCCTCCACTAGCAGCTAATTATTGTCCCGCTTAATTACCAGTAACACAGCAGTCCAGCCTGATTCAGCTTTAAAGAACTATTCAGCACTCCATTCCGATACCTGATTGAACTCAGCTAAATGGAAAAGTTGTGCTGGAGAAAACGCTTTAGTCACACAACATTTTGTTTCATTTCTTTTCTAATATGTCTCTCACTGTCTGGTTACTTGAAGATAACAGACATTTGAATTTGTTTTGGGGGATATCATGAAAAAAATAAAAAATAACAGGTTCTGAAATGGAAAAAGGAGGCAAGGCACAAGAGAGGAGAGCTGTTCCACGTCTGCACACATACACATTCACCACTCTTGTTGGATCCATAAAGGCAATAAACCAATAGGAACATACACGTCTCCTGACCTTCAGCTCCAATTAGGCCCTGAGGAGAGATGGGTGAACTTTTCAACCTTACATCTTGTCTATTGATACTCCAATAGGGTTGGTCTGAAGACAGGGTGATCGGCCAGTCGATATTCAAGTTCACTGTTGTGCAGGAGCACAAGTTTCAGTTTCAGTCGCAAAACTTTAAAGGTTTGTTGACATCGCTCAAAGGAGTCCCATATGGAAGAATCTCAGTTCCATTTTCCATCTCTCACAGTTGATTGAAGACCCCTAACAGAAAATGATGGAAATATAAGACTATAAAACCAAGGTGGATTTACTATACTAGTGGCATTGTGGCAGTGTTTCTAAAGATAAAAAGTTTTAACACACAGCAGAAGAGACCGCACGCTGTAATATAATGGAACGGCTGCTCTCTTAAACTTGTTGATGAAGGTCACTGCTGCTTCTATTTTTACTGCGAGGTTAAATTACTGTTTCTGTCAAAGGTGGCTTGGATTCAAAACCAGTAATACTGACTCAAAACCAGTGGTGTTGTAGTATTGATTCACGCATTTGTTCCATTGACAATGCAATGATATTGTGGCATGTTGGAGGCTGAATGGGTGGAGTATCCCAGCATGCCATGACACAATGTCTTTAAAGCCATAAGCAGAGGGAAACTGTGTTTAAATGTGTTTTAAATCACTCACATGTTACCTATTACGCAGAGATTAAACAGCCCTTTCCACCAGGAAACCAAAGCTGGTATATTGCATGTCTCAAAGCCACCAAACTCCCTTGACAAAAACACTGATTTAACCTCGCAGAACACGAGGAGATGCTCGTCTACTTCGGCCTTCTTCTTCTTATTGTTTGTTTGTCTTATTGTGTCACTTTCAGAACAGATTCAACATGGCATCCACAGCAGTACCTTGTTTAGCTTCCTTGCCAGTACTCCTGGCAAGGAAGCAGGGAGCGTAAGATCAATGACACACAATTCTCAGAAGGCTTGGCTCAGTCGTGAAGAGGCACACTAGGTGGGCAAGGGTGTTTATATGCAGCAACATCATGCAGAAACCTATGTCAGACCATGTGGTAAAATATTTAAAGAAGGAATTTGGAACATAGCTTTTTGGTGCTAAAACATACATACTTGGTCAAAAGTTAAAATTTTGGCAATTGAATTCATAAAAAAACACCCCAAATAAAATCCTTTAAAACACATATGTTGGGGGTGATATGTTGAAAATGAGTAATGCTCTTCCCCTGCAACGTTGGACCAGCCAGGCCCTGATCTCTGCTCAGCAGTGCTATGGGGTTGTCCTGACTGTGTGTCTCCTACTGGGAGAGCATTGATTCAGCTTTCGCTGGTAAATACCAGGTCACTACACCTGTACTCCATCAGGCAGGGGTCAATCACAGCCCAATGGGGAAATGATGATAGGACAGAGTCCTTCTCTGCGCGTGTGTATGAGCACAATTGTGTGTTGAGGTATGAAGTATGCTATCGGTGTCCTCAAGTCATTGATTGGTCCCCAGTGTCAAGATGCTGTCATTGATTCTTTGCCAGGTCATAGAGGAAACTCTTGACTCAGCAGGGGCTCTTAGGTTACCTGTTTGTGCACGCGTGTGTGTGTGCCTCTGTCCTGCAGAGGTACACACACACATAGTTCAACATTTTGTGACATAAAACCATGTAAAGCCGATGATATAGAACTCTATAGGGTTGGGCGATATGATGTATGACAGTAGAAATGTGTACACTGGTAGATATTACAGCAAGAATGGATCGGGACTCTTACATGATTTTGTGATGAAATGAAAAGAGGAAAGTGAAGTTATAAATACAGAAATCTTTAACGCTCCCACTTATTACTTCTTCCAAAGATCCAGGTGTGACTTCAATGTTGACCAGGGAGATACAGGCCTTCCTCTGGAGCCAGACCTGGTACCTAATGTGTAACTCCCTCATTGCCACATGGTCTGCAGAGGCAGCTGGCTCAGCATGGTGAGCCTCAAAGAGATACATAGATATCTGGTATGATGTCCATTGACCAGGAGACAAAGGCAGAGGCCTTCTTTGACCTAACATTTGGGCTACTTCTACACATGCTGCTGGCTCTGTAACTAAACTGTTGAAGAACGAATTCAGCACACTGGCCCACTTTACGCCTACCGACCTCAGTCCCCTTCCTGTAGTAGTCCTTGTTCTTATGTATTATACCTTGATAAGCTGGATCATCCTCCTCAGCTCCTTCTGTATTTGCCGTTGTTCTTCATTGTCTCCCGACATTAAAGCCCTCAGTCGACAGCAGGATTTTCAGATCTGGGGTAACCTAGCGCTTGTTGAAAAACCCCACACCCTCATGTTAAACCAGGGTGTTTTCAGCACTGACTTTAATGTGCAGTAACTGTGTTTTAGTGTGTAAAGCCATCAGTGCCCTCTGCATGCATTTCCATAGAAGTCAGTGGTCCTCTCATGGTCTGGATAAAATAATGGACATAGGACTGTGGACTCCAGGTTTGAAGCCTTAAGTTCAATAGTTTTGGCCTCGCCATCTTGTTTTTGGATGAGAGGGCGGAGTTGTGGAGAAGCGAGGGATGGATCTAGTTTGAAGACTGTAGTGATGCCTTACAGAGAGCCTGTCATTCTAGCGGCCCCGCCCTTTAATTTGCATAACTTTAAACCTTAATAAACTTAAAACAGATGAGTTATATAAAAATTTAGCCCCTGCACAGTTGTCATAAATGTTGAAATTACCTGTAGAGACCAAAACCATTTTTTGTACCAGGCTGTAAACATGCCGCAAAGGTGACGCCTAAATTATAAAATGTAAACACCCCTCCTCAGAGACATGTTTATTTCTGCCGTAAAGTTTTGCATTTTAACATGGGGGTCTATGAGGACCGACTTGCCTCTGGATCCAGTCTCAAGTGGCCATTAGAAGACTTGCAGTTTTCAGCGCTTTGTGTTGTCTTCATTTTTCAGCCCTGGAGGTTGCAGCTTGAGTCCTCTCTGGGCAAGCAGATCTTATACAGCCAGGAAATAACTTGTATTGCATATTCTTTTGCCATCAAAAATCTACATCATGTCCAGAGCTTTTCTAAATAAAGGTGGGGGGATTTGTTGTCCAGTTGGCTGTCCCAGACAGTAAGGCACTTGTCAAACTTGCGGCGTGTCAGTCTAACATTGTTAACCCACTTAACGGAGGCCACGCCTGTTGCCACCCTGGTTTCAGAGTGGGTGCCAAGGGGACATTTTGTTATCATCTGGTTGACAACACTGCACCGCCTGCACCAAGTCACTGCCTTCAAAGAGGAAGCTTGAGTATTGGAAAAGAGACAAGTGGGGTGCCATGGTCATGCAGCCGAGACCCATGGGGTCCTTGTTCAAAAAGCAGGCGACCTGACAGACTGCCTATGACAGAAAGATGGAGGAAAGGGTCCTCACAGCCAGCTTAGCTGCTCTTTTAATTGGTCTTCATGAATAGTTAATGAAATCGAGATGGAATTGAATCATGTTTTTTAACTGCCATGAGAAAGGCGACGACATGGTGCGTGTGTCTGTATGACCGTACAGTATGTGTGTGTGTTTGACCGAATCCTGGCATATTCATGTGTCAGCATCAGCTCCACGTATTATCTGTACATGCCTGCTGTTGTGCACATTATCAGATTACTGCAGTGTTAGAGGGAGTGCAATAACTGCAGCAGCAGGGAGGACTGTGTGCCCTGTGCAGGTGGCCGTGGCTGTCCTCTCCCTCCGTTCAAGAGGAAGCTGCTCTCCGCTCTCAGAAGGAATAAATCTTTTATTTGGTTTGTTGTATTTTTAACCAAGGGCTCCTGGTCACGCAACAACGCCCTGCTCTCCATCCCCTCTGCTCCCATCCTCTCCCTCCTCCTCTCAGCGCCACAACACACATTACCTGACACCATCATGCAAGAGACACGATCACATTTCTACTGGCGAGAAGCCATTGTTCTACGAGAACGAACCAGTGGTGTTTTTTTTTTTTTTAACTTCAGTGATTCTTGATTTTTCTGGCAAAATGCATGTGCAACATTTTCCTCAAGTCAAACAAATTGTGATATATCTAAAGGTCTAATCTTTGAGGCGCAGCAATTTCATACAGAAATAAAACAAGTTATGATCATTTTTCAATTTTAAATTATTACATTTTGTTATTTTAGGAAGCCTTACACCCTGAACACCTGTATCTCTCTGGCTTTATGATGCACTTGATCTCAGCAGGCCAGACAGCCACGCCCAAACGTAACCTAAAAAGCTCAGCCCATTAGCTCATTCTTACCTCACCTCCCCTCTTTGTTACCAAGGGACGATGACTAAGAGGCAGTTAGACGCACAGACAGCGCTACAGATCAGTGTGTGCGTGGGGTGGGGTGATGGGAGTGGGGTGGGGGGTGAGCTGTGTGAGCATACACAGAAGTGAAAGTAGTGACTCAGATTAGGTGCCAGATGAGGTAGACAGCCGAGATGAGAGGACCAGAGGAAGATGGAAGATGAGTCAGACTGTTGACAGCGATTCTCTCACTCACAATCCCATCAACCATCGACCCTTGCCCTGACCCTGGATATACGATAGGGGGGTGTTTGTGTGTGTGTGTTTGCTTGAGTGTGTTTATGGTTCACAGGAGAGAGCAGTGGGACTGGATGCAGATGCTTGTTTCCTGTACGTGACCTCATCAAGAGAGCAGGAGGATGAAACCAGGATCACAGCACACAGCAATAATTAACGCACTTAGCAAGCTGTAATGTCAGCGCTGCATTTAGACAAAAGGCCAGGAACTCAACATACTCATATTAGGCAATGTTAAGTCCCTAAATCAGCAATAATCATTATTTTTATATTAACAATGGAATACCTGACAACTTGCGTGTGAAAGAGGTCACGTGTAGTGAAGAACCCATGTATTATTACTAACCCAGTCAGCTGTTCCCCTCAGCTATACTGAGGGTTTTAGCATCTTTCATCTCATTGGTTTGGTTCAGGTTTTCAACTTATGCTGTTTGGTTTCACTCTCACCGCTCTTACAGCGTCGTTAGCAGCCACAGCAGGCAGCTGCAAAAAACCCATTGCCCATCACCGAACTGCAGACAGACATAGTTAACAACCAGCCGGTGAACACAGTGGAGCATTTAGCAGCTAAAGATTCAGATATTTCTTTCAGGAATTGGTGGAGAGTAAAACAGAGCCAAAAGGAGAGCAAACACTGGACTGACATTTGTTTGTGGCTGGACACACAACACCAGATGAATGCCATTGTTATTGAAGTAGAGATGAAATAAAAAATACCTTTTAACCTCTTCAGATCAGACATTTTTTGCACCTATTCAGTATATGTAATTGAAGATACTTAGTCATCCAGTCCATGGTAATCATAAGTGCCATATCATAGGTAACTGGACTTGCTTGAGTTTCCGCCTCTCATCCAAGAGGCTTCTTCATTTCGAAATGATGCAGAGTCACAGGCTTTAAACTCTGTGTGGGTGTGAACCCTTACAGAATCATTGAGGTCACATGTGAGGTCTGATTTCAGAGTCGTTAAAGTTACAATGTGAGTCGTTGACCCACTCGGCCATCTTGGGTGTTGTTAGGGTTAGAACTGTCCAGGTGAGAAGGGATGTGAAGTTGTCTGGGCAGGGTTCCCAAGACTGCAATAAGTGGAGTCGTAGGCCACCTCCTCTTTTTAACGATGGTCATTCCAGCTTCTTTCATGCCTCTTTCAAATCATCTGTCTTCTCTGGCCATATTTAATATATGCCAAAAAGTGACAAAAAGCTATCTCTTTGTATTCATATTTCAAAACCCAATCATGTTTGTATTTTTCTTGTAAAACAAAGTACAACGTGTGCTCACATAGGGAGGATCCAGACTTTTTCAAATGTGGGCTAGATTGGGTAATGTGAAAATATCTGAGGGCCAGCTGCTTCTCACATCATATGGGTTGTTAAAAAATAAAATAAAATCACACACAATTGAGACATACTCAACTGCTCAGTGAAAAAGTATTCAACTTTCCAATACACCTGAAAGTGGCAGCCCTTACTCTTGACTTTATGTTTCTTTTCTGTGGCCATATCTACTACCAAGCAGGAAATGTCTGTTGCCAGATCATTTGCTTGTTTACTATCTGTTTGTGAAAACACATTAGTTAGTATTTTAGTTCCCACTTGTTACATGTCCACAGACTGTATGATAGTCCTGCCATCATGTGGTGAACTAAAATTGGCATTGGCCCTTAATTATCGTTGACAGTGTCGGGTTTTTTATACTTAGTGTGTCCTTTTAGCCACACAGAGCTAGTTAGCTAGCTAGCAACAGCATGCAACGTCAGCGTGTCTGTGTTTCCCTAAATACCGTGGTTACTGGCGGGGGGCTATAATTAATTTACTTGAGGAAAGTGGTATCTGTGACAGCTCCAGATTGTTTGCAAGGCATTTTTCAGTGGCCTGCTTCAGTCACTAATGTTACATGGAGCACACGATGGGCTTCCTCTCTGTGTCCTTCAGCTAACACTGTCAAGTGTCACTGTTACGACATACCCTCTTTTCAACGACCAAACCTTTGTTTCACTTCTAAAACAACGTGGCTGAAGTCTAATTCATTCATTTATCTCTGCCCCATCCATCTCCTGATCTAACACTGAGAGGTGTGTGTGGAGCCAGCAGTCCGCTGTAGCTGTGTATCACGCTAAACTCTGCCCGCCCATTTATAGCTGTGAAGGATCTGATTTAAATCCCTGTTGTAACTGTTCACCAATCAAATATTCTGTTTCACTGGGAAACATGTCACAGTACAGAAGCTCAAGACGCTCTAACTTCTGTTTCACTTGGACTTTAATGTTCCATATCTGCTGGTTGTTTGAGAACAAGCTTGTCATATTAGCTTAAAAGCTATGTGTCAATATTGTGTGTGTGTTGTGTGGTTTCCACTTCCACCAAGTGACAAAAAATAATTTTTAGTCACATGTTGGAAGTACGTTTATCTAAGTTTATACTAGATCATTGTGGTAATGGTTAATGCAGAATAACGTCATACGATGGCACACTAATACTACTAATAATGAGAATAATAATTTTATTTTTATAATATTGCATTGTCTGGAAATAATCAGACTCACAATATATTTCCCAGCTGATCAAATTCACTCTTTAAAAAAACTGAAACCTGTGCAAGTAGTTGGATGGTGGCTGTGTAATTTAGCCATATTGGCTTTAAATTAATTTGAAATGAGCTACAAAATGATGGCTGGGATTTTAGTTACTCCCCCCTCCCCTCCCTGCCGGCTCCTCTGCCTCTCCTTCTCCTTCCTCACGCGCTCTTTTCTCTGTGATAACAATCAGCAAATATGAAAAGTAAATTCTGGAGGAAATGTTGGCAAATGGGTTTTGGGTAGATTGTGCATGAATATTTAATTTAGTCATAAAGTAGGGGTTTAGTACATTAATGGCTTTTCCACTGCTGTCACTCCATTTGACCCCCCCTCCCCTTCTTTTCTCCCCTTCCCACCCAGATTAGGATGGTGGCTCAGTCCGCTGATTGGTTCTGTTAATGACCATATTTATACTGATTAGAACATTATAGATTTCTTTAGGAGGGGGTGGGGGTTGTCAGACTCGCATTAGAAGACTATTTATTAAATAAGAAAATGTTTTTGCTAGTGATATTCCAAAGAAACTAATAGAATCTAATAACCAGAGAATCTGATAAAGACATTTATAGAGAAACTAAGCAGTTTGTCTTTTAGTCAGAATATCAATTTTACATTGTTTCAGAGTCTTTGCAAAATTGCATCTTCCCTCTTATGGAGGTAAAGATCGAACTTTATCTGGATCTGCGCTCATAAAACATCCAAAAATAGAAGCACAGAAGCGGGCCTCCTAGTCAGGTTACATGCCTAGAAAAATAAAACTAAATTATGTTCTCATATAACACTGGAGCTATTTTAAGACAATTCAGGACTCCGGTCTCTTGGTCTGTATCAGTATTGTTTACTGTTCTGCTGGCTGCAGAGCCCCAGAGCCCCAGGCTCCACGCTGGCTGGCTAGACCACGGTGACAGCTGGAGTGGCCGTCACCTCTGGCTCCCAATTGCTTCCTTGTTTTCTGACCTAATAACACCTCAACTGGCAGGTCCAGTCTAGATTCACCTGTGGTAAACATCTGTGTACCTGAGCCAGACAGATTTTTTTTGCAAATAATGATTTAACCTTCTTAGAGTTCTTCACAAGTGTGGCCTACTGCATCAGGTCAGTCCAATTAGTATCTGTTAGGATTCTGTCGGACCTGGAGTTTGCTTGCTTTGGTCTGAATCAGGGACTAATTTTGTTACAAAGTTGTATAATTGCCTAGAGTTGGATTGTGTTCTCACAGCAGCGTTAACCTGCTCTTGATTGGTCAGAATTTCCATGTGGGAAAAATCCAGGAAGTAAACAAAACATTGAAGAAGAGTACACTTGCAAGATAAATGTGACACTTTCTAATGTCGCAATGGAGGGACAACTACGCAGGTTGATTTTAGCGCTGCTCATCGTGGACTATATTGCTGTCATTGTTCATTTGAGTCAAACCATACAGTTTGAAAACGAGGCGCGGCTCCAACTAGAAAACAATGTTTTGATGCATTGGGAGCCCAGTCTCACTCCTAAGTCTTCGAAATCCGGCGCTTGGGCAGTGACTTGTGCAACAAAAACCAACAAAAAAGGCATCCTTTAACATCAGCATGATACACAGCCGGTTGCTGTTATAGTTTAGCGGTCCCCAGTGGTATCAGGGGGAAAAGCGGCAGGACAAGGACGAAAGTTAGGGCGGCAAAAGTCCGGTGGGGTGGGCCGAACGGGTGGTGGATGGGTCCAACAAACCACGGCTTTCACCTGAGAGAGCGGTGTTCACATCCCTTAATATCCTAAACCCAAACCCTGTTCTTTTTTCCTACATTTAACCATGTGCTTTTGTCGCCTAAACCTCACGACATGTTTTTTTTTTTTTTTTTTGCCTGAACCCAATCATCTGTGTTTGTTGTTGAAGGAAGAAAAACGTCAATTTGCGACGTTGTACTGACGTAGTGCGTTTATTTTGAAAGAGACAGAATAAAAACGTTAAATTTCCTGTGAAAACGGAAGTGTATCTTGAAAGAAGACAATGCATATAATAGGCAGAACTTGACATGGTGTCCTAGAACATCAACAACCAACGCACCCAGGGTACCTCGCACCTCGTATGTGGACGTGGAAACCAATCGTCAATATGTGACGAGATCAGAGTGAGAATATGTCGGCATTGGATGTGCTGAATGTGCATATTAAGGCAGTACAGGAGGAGGCGCACATTAATAATCCTCCAGGACTGTAACATGCTCATGTTTAACCCAAACAATGTGTCATGTGACTGCAGTTGGTTCATATCGAGGTCGAAACACTCATCACAAACAAAAAAACACACTAGAGTTTGTTTGTAACTGGACCAAGACCACCTCTTCAAGAAGGCCTTGGTCCAGTTGTTCTGGTGCACACCCAGGTGCGATTCCTGTGTTCACACCTGCCCAAAAGAACCGCACTTACGAGGCAAACGAACTTGAGTTCGCTTGAACCAAGCCAAACAGGGCAGGTGTGAAAGCAACCTTAAGCTGACAGTCATGAAAAGATATCATTTTGTGGCATTCAAATATGAAAATATACTGACAGTTATTTTATTTCCATGTGTAGAGGTGAACCCCACCAACCTGGTATAGTAAATCAATCATTTTACCGATAATAAACACAGTGTTGTTGCTTTAATCTGCTGCAGTGGGTGTTTTGTCATTATGGTAGTGAGAGGGCAGTGGCCAGCCGCTCTGAGGCTGGGCTGGCTTCAACCAGGGTGTGATCCCTCAGCTCTTGGCTGTGTTTGATAAAGATTAATTCAATCCTATTTTCTGCCCTGAAATGCTTTTGCTAATGTAATTCTCTCGGTGTCAGATTCCCCCACCCCCCCACTCTCTCTCCCTCTTTGTGTGTGTCTGTCCGTCTCTTTCTCCCTCCTAAGGAACACTAAGCACCTTATCCATGTTAAGGACTAACAAAAGCAGCAGGAAGAGAGAGCAGTGGTAGTGTGTTGTAATTCTCTACCATAGATTCATTATCTGTGTATAAGTACTGGCAGGCTGAACAGCGCTCACACTCTTCATCTGTTGGCTACCATTGTGTGTTTCTGTGTGTGCATCAGAGAGTGTGTGAGAGGATTTTGGAAACAGATTTGAAAAGCTGTCACGTTTAGAAGTTCTTGCAGTGGTGAGTGTACATATGCGTGTTTGTCTTCCTGATTCCATACATCTGCGGCCCTTTATATTAAAACCATTATACAAAATGAGAAATAATTTTTCACATGATGCTTCAGGAGTCAGTCTCCTCTAGTTTCACTTGCAGAGAACTGAAGAGCCAGTAGAGGGTGCTACACAATTCAGGAGATAATTTAATTAACCTCTTCCATTTCTAGAAAGTTTGGACAGGACAGCATTTGTTTTTGTTCTGCACTATTAACTAGTAGTTTGCTGGTTAATTCATGTTGCGTACAGTTTCCTTCACAAGAGAGAAGACATGCAAAAAACAGAAACATTAAAATCAAAATCTGAGAAAAGAGATAAAAGGAAAAGTTTATAGGATGTGTACTAATTAGGGATTCTTTTATGTTAGTTACTGCTGTAAAGACAGAGCAGGATTTGCTTAAGAAATCTAAATGCTACATATGTGATGCAGTATTGTCAGGTGTAGTTAAGGGAGTGATAGCGGCCGACAGTAGTTGTTCTAATCATGGTTTTTCCCTCTATACGGCAGCGGTGAGGAGAACTAGATGTGTAAATGTTTCTCTGATTTTATTGATTCCTGCTGCGGCTCCATATCTGACTGATTGTAGCGAGTCAGGCGCCTCCACAGGTGGTAACAGCAGAGTGTGTGCATGTGTGTGCATGTGTGTGTATGTTTGTGTGCGTGCATGTGTGTGAGAGCGTGAGAGAGAGAGATGGAGGCTGTGGTGGAGGCCATGTGCGTGTAAATCTTTGTGTAAGTGAGTGTATGTGTAGTGGTGGACCGTGTGATCTCAGCTTGCTCTCTTGTTGCTCCGTGTCTCATGTTGTCACAGTGACCTCTACTGCTTACATGGTCACCCACCCCAGCATCCATACCTCCTCCACCACACACACATAGGGCATTACAGCTATATCTTTACAGGCAGCCTGCAGCCTTTACTGTGCTGGTATACATTTACTCGAGGCAGAATCAGCAAAGAAACTCATCTAACACCCAAATTCTAAAATGTTATTGCAGCATCTTGCTACTAAGGCAGCACCTTGTTGAAATGACCTTCCCTCAGTCACAGCACAAGCATCATTCTTATTTTTCAGTACTTCACTGAAGACTCAGCTCTCCAAAAAGCCCCTCACACCACCTTTTCTGCATTGTATCACCAACACATCTTTCTCATCAACGCACAATAATTTACTTAAAAAAAAAAGCATCCTGTATTTTTTGTTCCGGCAGATTTTTCAGTCTGTAATCTACTCAGTAAAAAATGTAAAAAAAAAAAAAAAATGTAAATACATTTAAAAACTAAAATGCATTATATCCAACTTTGAAATAAATAAACCTAAAAAAAAGTCATTGCACATGCATGTCAGTAAATGGATTTTAATGCTTTAAAAAAACCAACAACTATTATTATTATTATTATTAAAATTATTATTAGTAGTAGTAGTAGTAATAGTATATTTTTATGGTATTATTCTTATTTTTTATTATCATTATGTTCCATAAAACAGCTTTAAAGGGACACTTCACTAATATGTCAATGTAACTTTACTAAGGGACTAATTGTCAGGATATCTTCGCTTTTTTTGCTCCAAATTTTATGGACATACTAAATTACAGAAGAAAGAACTCAAATTTAGTGGACAACAAACCACCCCCTAACATAACCTGTAATGTAGGGCTGCTTGATTATGGCAAAAATTATAATCACAATTATTTTGGAAACAACATGCATTTATTGAAATAATAAAAACACATTTTAACAGTGGATTTTCCTTAACTTAAGATATAATTTAGTTGAAAACAAATTTAAAAAATACATGTCAAAATTTAGATGAATAAAAAAATAATATATAACTATAAACACGGTGCATGAGGAAAAGGAGATACAGACATTAGTCATGAGAACAATAAAACAGACAGTACAATACAAACACACAGAATCCAGTGTCACACACTGTCAGAGGTAAATCATGGACAGTGAGTGGTCACTGCTGGTTAAGATACATGATATCAGACGGGACAAAAGACGATCTGAAACACTATATTTAGGGAGGCAAAACCTCCGCCCTGATGGAAGCATCTGAAGCTCAACATGGAGGTGATGTTGAGAGTCTGAGACAACAGAACAAGAAGTTGCTAAATCTAGCGAGAGTGCACCGCTGTACAGAAAAGGGGTGCGCTTGATTAATAACGTGACAAAACAAGAGCATCACTGCAAAACAGAATGTGACACAATCATTGTTTTATCTCCATTATCTTGTTTTCGTAATTGTTGGAAGCCAGAATAATACCTGAAAATAAAATTCAATTAATAGCCCAGCCCTGACTGAAAGTTATTTTCTTTCTCACCTTTAACTCAAACTTTATTTTTTAGATGATAGACAAATTGTCAGAGTGCTGTCAACGCAGCCTTCTTTACTGTTACTACTGTTGGTGCCCAGTGGACCCCTCTCCACTCATATTGTATATTATGAATCAGTAAGTCAGTGTGAGTAAGAGCATCTGCTAAATACTGAAATAAGTGTTTAGTAGCCTATCAGAGAGTCCCACTCCAGGCAGCACTGTATGTGAGGAGAGAAGGACTCTGAGTAGCTGAGAGTCTCTTTGCTTATCCCTCTCAGCAACTGGTTAGTGTGGTGCTTGAATATTAATGAAGTCTGTTCCTAAAAGCTGGCTTTGACTGTGACCTAGCCACACACACACACACACACACACACACACACACACACACACACACACACACACACACGGGTACACACAGGCCCTTCATCCTTTCCTAGGATGTGAAGATCTTCTTTCCTGAGGGACTGGTAGATGAGCAGGGCTGAGGTGTTGATTACTGCAGTGCTCAACAGTCAAGTGTGTGTGTCTTGTAAGTGTGTGTGTGTGTAGGGAGGCAGCAGGTTAAAGAGAGGGGCAGCCAGCTAGCGCCTCCTCTAGACTTCTTCTCAGCTGCTGGAGACATCAAGTGTAAAATTGCACACTCTTTCAAACACACTCCATCAAAACCCATGAGGTCACACTCACACGCACACACACACTCACACGCAGTGTTGAGGAAACCACTTTGAAAATATAGTTGTACAAGCTTGGAGATTCTTCATACTGGATGTTGAACTACACCGAGACTAACCTTACTAGAAGAGCAGTTTTCTTACTCCAAAGAAGTAGCTCAAACTATTTTTTTTTTTTTAACATTATGACACAAGAATATTACTGAGTCAAATGTTAACAAGAGAAATGCAAATGTTTTTAATGAAATGAAGGACTGATGATCATTTTATCACATTTGTTTAACTTCCTTCTCTCTTTTTCTTCCAGCAACAACGGCGTCTAGACCTGTTAACCATCACAAACCCTGGTAAGTCCCTGAAATCTTTACTGTCTCCCACCGTCCACCTCTCTGCTCCAACACCACTCCACCACTGATGTAAAGCTGCTCTGTGATGCTCCCATAGGAAGCTGAGCATCAGTGTACTTTCAGTGTTTTTCATGTGGTATGATATGGATTTGACAGCAACATGCCAGTAAGGCACCCAGTGTATTTCTCTCTAACCCGCTTTGAGATGCTAAAAGGGTTACAAGCTGTTTTCTGGATGCTGTGTTCCTACACAAACACATAACTTCACAGTTGGGTAGAGGCACGAGCGCAGATAACATGGTGCTTGTGTTGTGGAGAAAACCCTGAAGCGGAAGCACTGCTGATTTGATGGCTGCTGGTCAGCTACTTGAGCTGTGTTAAGGGGTGCTGTCTTATGATGTGATGCATTACATGTCAAAGAACTGTTTCCTTGAAGCTGGTAATATTCGATAATGTAGAAGCCATGAATGAAGTCGTAGTCACACAAGTCATTAGGGCAAATGCCTCCAAGCGTACTGTGTGTGTGCGTGGTGGGAATTTATCTGCAAAGCACTCAACATAAAAAGAGCACAAAACACTGAAGAGTTCAAGTAAAATATTTTGTAAGTAAACAGAACTCCCTCTGCACAGCCAGTCTCAGGGATCAGGTGCTGGTGGGCCGCAGGAACATCTCAGATAAAATCATCAACATAGATCACCGCACACTGAATTGAATTACTGTGATTTTATTAAGAGCAAACAACGCGTTTCGCCCGTGGCTTCTTCAGGTTCGCTCAGCAGAATCACATGAGCACTCACAGGTGTGCTAAGTATACACGGGTCACATGACTAATTATCAGTTACTTCACTTTCCTTTTTCAATATTTTTTCTTTCACATTCTTCAAAAACATTTTTTAGAAGATAATTTTCAATTCATCCAAAAAGCATAATAAATTTACACAGAATTACACAGATCAAAAAACGAAGCAAGATTCATCAGTAGTACAAGAGTTACAAGAATAATATGTGATTTAACTTCATCCCATTATGCAGATGACTGAGACGAAGATTTTATACAGACAGATAGACCTTAATGCGGAAGTTACAGAAGATGTCTCACAGAATGTTTTGCAGAGTGCATTTTTATATCATTTCAGAGACAAAGACGCCCACTGTTACTAGAATAGCAGTCTATAGCAATTATAATATGCCATGTCTACTACATAGACCCAGTCTCACTCTGAACTGGTCAAATACTGATGTTTGGTCAGTGGTTTGTCGGCGCACAGAGGCACCCTGTAGCAACGGTATTGCTGCCCCGGGCAGCGGCATTTGTTGACGCTCCAGGCAAGTACTACGGTATAAAGAGCGAGAATATCAGCACAGGGTGGGCAACAGAGGAGGTAGACTTTTACGGGAGAGCCCGCTGTTTGTGTCCCGTGTGAATCCAAAAGTTAATCTAGTTATTGTAATAACAACGCAGTGTGCTCGTATGTGTAGCACGCTAGTGACATGTGTCACCTGACATTATATTACATTAGTAACAAAGTAGTTATTTTAACTCAAACCAAGATGTTTCTTTTATTTCTAAACCTAACCATGTTCTCATGTTGACCAAACGTAAGGAAGTAAACCTTAAAAATGACTTTTTTTTACCAACATTCTAAGTTTGAGGCGACTGTCTGTTATTTGGAAGATCTGCAGTTCGATCCTTGGCTCCTCCAGTCCACATGTCCAAGTATCCTTGGGCAAGATACTGAACCCTAAATTGCTCCCGATGGCTGTTCCATTGGTGTGTGTGTGCACGTGAATAGTTAAAGGTAGCAGGTGGCACCTTGCATGGTAGCCACGGCTACTAGTGTGTGAATGTGTGTGTGACATGTAGTGTAAAAAGTGCTTTGAGTGGCCAGAAGACCAAAAAGCGTTATACAAATGCAGTCCATTTATTTTAGAAAAAACTGTATGCATTTTGCGTATGGAAACTACATTTCCTGTGAAAACGGAAATTCATTTTGACAAGAGACAGCGCATGTAATTATAACAAGCATGAATTGACACGCTGACCCTGAACATCCAAAAGGATGTATGTCCTTGTGAAGGAGGAGTACCTCGCGCATCATGTTTTGATGTGACAGGCCACTGATGAAGTGTCAGGATTTGGTGAATTGAGAATGAGAAAGTGTCGCCTACATCTGATGACCATGAAGTGTTAATGTGCCAAAACCCAGGCTCACACACTGGAACCTAAGCTTACAAGTGGCCCACTGATGAACACACATGCTCTGAAGTAGGATTGCAAAGGTATGACATTTTCACAGTACGATAACCTTCTCAGAAAGTATCTCAGTTTCTTTTCTTTTTTGTTTTGTTTTGTTATGACAACATGTGCTATAACATTTATTTTCCAATTAACAAGATACCTGACAATATTAGCCCGTGACATACCTGCTCATTACATCCTAACAAAAAACTCAACTATTTATAACAGCTTATCCCATCTGTATAAAATAACAACTTATCTCATAAAAACTTTTCTTATTTCTTGTTATGTCATTTTCACACATTGTTTTAATAAGAAAAATATCCAGTCAGTGACATTTGCTTGGTATGAAACAGTAGATTCTCATAGTAGGTTAAATATATATGTTTTTCAAGATCTTGCCAAGTTTTTTTTTTCACTTGTGCTTGGGAAAACTACAGAGGTTTAAGTCAAGGACTGTGCCTCTAACCTGAGTATCTTGGTTTCACGGTAGGACGGTATCTGTATTACACAATTATCATCGTTATTATCGGTTAAATGAAAGCAAAACTTTTTTTTGGTTTTAACACTTTATTGCTATGATTTAATCTTGAGCAAATGTACACAGTATGATAACCATCAATTTTCTTACCATGGTATACCTTGAAACTGGTACACCACTGCAACCTGCTCTTCCAGTAGTGTCTATACACAAACCGCACAGTTACAGAAACCAAGAGAATGAAAAAATGATGAACTTTGCTACTGATTTCTACTTTACATTCACAGTACGTGCATGTATATCCCCCCATGTGTTTGTGTGTGTTGCTGTGTGGAGCATATTAGAGACATTAACTTATTTTGTGATTGTTAGGAGATTAGTCAGCAGGTCAGATGACAATCTAACAGTAATTGCCAACTCTCATAACACCTCTGATAAAGCCGTCAAGTAAGAACACTCCAAGTTCTTCTTCTGGGATGGATTACATTTGTTCTAATGACACTAGTTATTAAACTATGTTGATTGAGACATTCAAACCACTGAATGTGTTTGTTTTGATCTAATTAGATTATTAGTTGAAGTTTCTCATTACACTCTTATTATGTGCCAGCCTCTGTGTGACACCTGATCGCAGTCTGTGCGTGACTTAATAACTGTGTGACTGCATGTAAGTGCATGTATGTATGTCTCTTTAACATACATGAATTATTACGACCTCTGTCAAGATTTGTTTTTCTGAATTATTTTTTATTCCTCTTAAGGCATGAAAAAAATTAAGTTCATTTTTTTAAACATGCATTTTTTTTTTACATGTCTACACAGGTAGACAGCATTCATTAAAGTTTTCAAATGAAGAAATATAACCTATTTAAAAACTGATATATATCATGTGAAACTATAAGAACATATTTTTGATGCTGTTAAATTAGTGTGTTATATTTTAACATGTTGTAATACCGTTCAATGCCATGCAAATGCATTGAACTTTGCTCCTGACTCCTCAGCTTCTCCCCTCTCTTTCTATTCAACTCTTCCTCTTCACTCCTCAGCCCCCCCACCATCTCCCACTGTTGAACTATATCATTTTTTAATGACCATTTTCTGCAAAAATAACAAAAATAGTGTCAAAATATTGTTTTTGTTACAAAAACTGTAAATTACTAATAAATTTATTTATTTACAGCCAAAAAGTCACTGCAAATGAAGTATTTGCAAGAACAACAAAATTGCAGTGATAGTATTACTTGTAGTTGAAATATAGCTAGTGATGCATGATGCCCAGTTTAGTGGACAGAATATTAATTGTAATTTTGTCCCAACTGAAAATCAATACTCGGAAAATTTAACAACAGTATCACTTCTTGGATGTTACTTGATTTCTCCAGATTTTATTTACCTGCCAGGGTCTCCTATTATAGAAGGATTATAGAAGGGTTTCTTGCATTTCGTCGGCCATCTTGGTTTTGAAAGACTTGTGTTGCACTGACAGCACCTGGCCAGTGGGTGGCAGTGTATGGCACAACGCACAAGGGTCCACTGTAGTGACTTAAATGCAACTACAGCATCAAAACCAATGCATATACAAGACAATGTCTTTTAAATAGCTGTCCACTGCAGTGACCACCATTTAAGAAAAAGTTACGTGAAATGTGTTGTTTGTTTGTATGTATGTGTGTAAAAGTTGCAAAACATTTTTCCTGTGTGTGTAATATCTAAATGTCATGAAACACTTGCATATGCTCCTGAAACTCTCCGGTATGCATGTCTGAAACTCTTTCATATAACTGAAATGCTTCGTACTCATACAGACACACACTCCAGACACAATCACTTAAACTCACATAAATACACATTTATAAATGTATCACTATTGAAACAATGTCATAAACATGCCCTAAAATTTGTGGACAGTCAGTTGCAAACTATCGGAAGAAACAACTGCAATTTTTATGTGTGCTTCCAAATTGTTTTCATATACAAAATGTTATTCCTCTCACAGGACACACTGTTGAAACACTCATGCACCACAGAAACAGCAAACTGAGTATTACACATACAGTATCAAAAATACTGTTTATTGTTTTATACAGACTGAGCAGCAGTTTTTGTGTTGCGTTTGTAAAAGGGAAGCATTTTAAATGTCGTTGCATGTATGAGCATTTCAGTAAAGGACTTGAGAGTAACGCTTTATCTTTATGAGCATAGTTTGTGTACTGTTTGTTCAGTGTTTGATGTTTGTTAGAGAATCTCAGTGAATTTTCAGTCTGCGTGTGAGAGGGAAAATATGTGCACTGTTTGAAAGCAGTTTGAACCGTATCCAACACGCACCTCAAACTCGTAACATGCAGTTAGTCAGACACGCATATGGTGCTCCAAGTTTGATTGGATGTGGAAACATGTCACAAAGTAGTTGCACTTTTTCGAAATCTGTGCCAGTCTCTGACTGTAGAGGCAGCTGCAAGTGCAAGGGATCCGCTGAGATGGAAAGCGAGGAGAAAATCGAAAAACGGGGGAGGAGAAACAGATGGGGACGGCGAGGAGGATACATAGACCCATATGTCTAAAGTATCTGGATGATCTAATATGCTTTGATTAGAATAATGCTTATGTGAGGCTCGTGGAGACCGGGTTAATTTAGCAGGTTTACGTTGCAGCTGTTCCTCGCGCCCTGGGCAGAGGCAAGACTCGCCTCTGGACTTCATAGTTTGACAGAGGGCAACCAGGGAGAGAGGAAGCGCTGGGAATAAGGGACAGAATGTGAGACAGACTTTATAGCATGTAACATATATAACACGTATGCATGTATACAATCACTCATTTGAACCAAAGTGACCTCAGGAAGTTTTTTATGAGGTGTGTTAATAATTAATTTGTGAGAGGCTGTCCTCGAATGTATTTTGTGGTTTTGATGTTAAAAATCGAACTATTTAAATGATAAATTATGTCAGGTGTGTTATCAGGTGTTGACCACGAGACCAGTAGTGAATTGCCGTCCTTAAAATAACCAAGTAAACAAATGAGTCCTGTTTACAGACATGGCTTTTCAGACCAATCTTAGTGCATTTGAACTGCGGAGCAGGTTTTCGTCAAGGACAACAGGACACCCTCAGTCCTGCCATGTCTGCCAGTGCCCTCTCTGATCATTATCAGTGTAGCATCGTGTTGCTATCCCCGCCTCTCATGTTTTAGGCATTTGATTTGATTTGTTTTCTTGTCTCATTAGAGCAGAGGGGATTTTCTTTAAAATAGGTGGGTAGCTCCGCTCTGGCTGTCAAAAGTGATTTATGTAGAATGGACCTTTGTCTGCCATTCTCATAAAAATGCTCCATATCTGTTTGGGTGAATTCACCACACACTTGGCTGCCATTGCTCTTTGCTTCTGACACTCAAACTGGAAGTAGCTCAGGAAACACTGGTAAATTTCTAATTAAGTATTCACCAAAATCAAACTCTGAATAAATCCGACAAAGATGCCAAGATGAGTTTTAGAATCATGTTCTGTTTCTATCTATAACACATTATTTAAAGATACAATATGTAACTTTTTTGCATTAAAGTGTCTTCAATGTAATTTATTTTGTTGAGTTGTATAATCACATTTTTCCAAGTGTTCCCAACAATGTTCAAACTCAGAGAAATCTGTGATTTCAATCAAGGACACAGTCTGTATCATTTTTCAGGGTTGTCTGCCAGAAGCTGGCATAAATCAACTTTTTATATAGTTTTAAGCCACATTTTTATTATACACTAATTAGATCTTGGTCATTTTCAACTATATGTTGATGAAGGATTTTAGTCATTGGATGTCTGGATCTTACATTTAAGAGAAACAAGCTGAGCTCTGCTCCAGTCCCTGCAGTTCCAAACAGCATCAGAGAAACACTGATTTATAAAGTGAAACTGCTTTAGTCAACGTGTTTGCCGGTTTAATCACAAGGTTGGCTTGTTTTGGAGAGGAAGAGAACTCTGCGGATAATTTGGCTCCCTGTAAAAACTTCCTGAACATCTGGGGCTGGTTGTACAAAACACCTTAAATTTGTTCCTTAAGTATGACACTTAAGGCTTACATAAATACCTTGCCAGTAACTGACTGAAATGATCCCACTGCATGAAACCGCAGAGCAATCATTCATTGTAAAGGTACTGGAAGTGTGCAGCTTTGCAAAGTTGAGTGCTCCAACTCCAGACGGTCACAATCATAAATTGACTTCTGGTCAACTTTAAAGCACAAAATAATTTGCTCATCATTAAACATGTCTATCAGGCTATCCTTGTCGTGTAACACTTGGGAGTACTTTCGGGAACACTCTAGGGAAGCCATATTTTTTTTCTCCATGAACTCAACCATGTTGTGGTTAAGATGAACGTACTACAGAGGTACTACGATCCAACAGTTTAACAAAATGTAAGCAATTCCTCAAGTACAAGACCAAGATAATGAGAAACACTTAAATCATTATGTAAGCACTTTAAGGCAAACTTAAGGAGAAGACTTAAGGATGTTTTGTGCAACAGATTTTATCTCACGGAAACCTTAACTTGGACTCTTAGGAAAATCTTAACTTAAGGTGCTTTGTGCAACTGGCCGTGGATCTCAAGTTATCAGAGAAAGAAGGTGAGCACACAATAGCAGGTGCTGAGCTAGTGGAAAATTTGGCTCCGTGTAAAAACCTCCTGAAGAAATCCTTACCAGGAGAAACTGACTGTGATGATGGCATTGCCCCTGTTTTTGTTATTGTTTTGATTAAGAGACTTCTGGCAGAAAAATATTACATATTACCACTTAAAATGTTTGTTAGTGATCTTCAGGAATCTCAAGAAACTGCAGGGTGCATCATCATGTTAGCCCAGACTTTCTTTTCCACCACTGCGCTTGCTCTTCATCTGTTGTGTTGTGCAAGTGAACACTCACAGGAAGTCCTTCTCCTCCATTTAAGCTCCCGCCACCTTCGAGGTCTCTGTACAGCCTCATTATATTGTCTAAATTGAATGCAAAAACTATTAGATTGAACTGAAACTTTAAGCGACCAGAGAAGGAAAAAGTAAAGGAATCTGAATGCTTAACAATGCCACTGTGCTCACCAAGGTTATTTTAATTTTGCCTTCTTTTCTTTGTTGGTTAGTCAGTACGCAGCGACAAACTTTAGCACTCTGTCGTCTCTTAAATGAGGTAAAATGGCACAACAACCTAATAAATACAGAGTATTTTCTGTTGCTACAAGGTTTTCTCCAGGTGATAACAAAAAATGACACTGTCACAGTCACTGTGACGTTAATCATAATACATCTTAAATTTTTTGTATGTCCTCTTTGAATAAGCTTACAGTAGAGCTTCCCTCTTTCAGGGTTTAGGCTACACTCATGGAGGGGCCCCAGATAGACTGAAATAGCTTTCAATTACTTCTCACTGAAAGGTTTCTTCCTCTGACCAGTGTAGAGCTCAGTGTGCTGTGTAAATTATTGCAGGTCATTATTCAGGCTGTTGTTACGTGTGGCCTTGAAGGGAAGTCTATTATATTCTTAACTTGGCAGACATATTTTATCCTGCCCTGCTGCTTATTACTATTCACAGTGGGTGAGCGGACACACACACACACACACACACACGCACACACTGAACACGGTGAAGGTTATTATGATGGCTGTATGAAGAGCAGGTGAGGCTTTCAGATGAATGACTCTGATAGGGAAACACAAGCAGGACACCCTCTCCTTCTCCCCGCAGATTAAAGGAGTTTCCGCTCCTTCGCTCCCTTTCTCCTTGTCACCCTCTCGCGCGCCTCTCTCTCTCTCGCTGCTGTTGGCACTTCTGCCTCTGCTCGTTTGACTTAGCGTCTCTCGTTATCTCCTGTTATTTATTAGTGATCTTATATTATCACGTCCCCTTTGTTTCTGCCCTCTCTGTGTTTGTGTATTCCCTCCTTTCTTTATCCTTTCACCTCTCGTCGTCTCGTCTCCATAGCATGGACAGCAGGAGGAATCACAGGGTGTGAACGAACTAATGGGCTCAAGTGGCTTCATAACGTGCTGCGTGTGTGTGAGAGAGAAAGAGGTTTGATGAGGATTCTGCCCCCGCTGCTCCGTTGGCCTCTGTCTCTAATGGCGTTCATTAGCTGCTCACACTTACACATGTGTTCACGCACATGTAATTGAGTGCATATATATACTCCACATATGGCTCTGATATATATGCACACAGTGAGGAACAAAACACACACGGCGTCTCTTTACTCTGTCTTTCTCATTTCACACACACATGCTCACTCACTCCCACACACAGACCCACTCAAACCTCACTCGGCCCTCTTTAATTGGACACTTGAGCAGCGCACGGCTGCATCTGGCTCCTGTTGAACACAGCCTGACATTTCAGACTGCTGACCTTTCCAGCCCCGCCACAACTAAATAATGATTAGTCCTGGCAACTGTTCCACCACAGCAGCAGCCAGGTACACACACACACACACACATGCATACGAGCAGGTACACATACCACACACACACACAGGTGCAGGCAGCACAAAACAAAACAACAAAAACACCTGCATGGAAGGCTTTGTCTTTTCACAGTGAGAAAATGGGGTGCAGACATTGATTCGAGAGGCCATTGTCATTCTTTTGGTTTATCGATTAGATTGTCCTTTTCCATATCTGCAGTCAGCACCCAATAATGTGTTGTTCTAAATTAACTCTGCTTGCCTCTGTTTAGTTTCTGCTTTCCCCTTTATGCGCTCTCAGCATTACAGTGGAAAAAAGGTCAATCATATTCATGAGATCTGGGCAGATTTGAGAGGATGGTTGTGTGTGAGTTGAGTGAGTGAGTGTGTGTTTGTGTACTTGTGCACACACTTTTAGGTTTGTGCACAGATGCGTGCAGCTCATGTGTGCGTCTGTGTGTGTGTGAGAGTCTAAAGCAATGAAGCAGCGTGGAGATAATAGGCAGTTCTCAGATCTCTCCTCTCACTTTCTTCTTTTTCACTCTATCACTTCTCTCTTTGTATCTCCATTTCCCTGCTGTTTCTGTCAGAACAGAATAGAAATGCTCTTTATTAGCGCCTCTCTTTCTACAGATAGTCTTTGTGTTTCCTGCTTTGCTCTCTCCAGACAAAACCACTGTACATATCTGTGAGGTCAGAGGTCACGTTTTGCGCGGCCAGCTGCTCGCATTCAAACGCTGAGTCTGAATCTTTTCATTCTACATAGGTCCGGTCTGGAAATTGAAGTATGTAAATTCAGCATGTGAGTGGCGGGAGTATACATACAAGATTATTAAGTATGGAGCCGATGGTCACAACCATAATTATTTCAGGCTTATCGTTTCCATGGAAACAACCTGGTCAGGGCATATGTTAAATAAAATCAGACATCAAAGCAGGAAAAACAGCAGCTCACGTTGCTAAATTTAAATTTTGATGCCCCAAAAAAAAATAGCTACATCTTCTTTGATTATTTAGAGAGTATTCAGAGGATACACTGAGTGCACAGTTCAAGCACAGGTAAAATTTACAGTCTTGAATAGCTTATAAAAATCACCACTCTTAGAAGTGTGCCAACAGAACTGAAAATGCAAGCAAATCTTTGGTGGTGGTTGGCACAGGAAGTTTCTTTGCAATCACATGTGCATTTATTTTACACACCACAGAACGGGTGGCTTATGAGACAATGGGCCCCTGGGCATAGGTGTGCAGAGGGCCCCAAAACCTCTCCCTCAGAGGAGCAAGACACACAGACTCTACAGATTGCACTTATTTATTGGTGACACATCAGTATCGGCTGATATTAATCTGTCACCTGCCATCAGCCTATTGGCAAATAAGATGGCAGTGGACAATGTTTTTCCATACAACAGAAAACATGTTTGGGACAAACAGAGATCGTCCTTGAGACGCCTTTGGGACAAAAGGACGCCGTAAACCCACTATTTGACAGTTCAGGGGATGTACCCTTTTGTTTCCCTTGGTAATGTTATACAGTAAACAACAAATCTGTGTCGACATCGGCGGGAGGAGAGCTAGTTAACGTTAGCTGTTAGCAGCCGGTCCCCAGAGCTAAATGCTGACAGAGGTTGGATTAAGTTACATTATGAGGCGTTCAAGCTCTACTCTGCAAAAATAAGTATAAGTTGAAGGTCAGTTATAACGTTGTCAAGATGTGTTCAAATGTAATCCTGTAAAATTCAGTTTTTGGCGAGAAACTTGAATTAATACGGCTGTTTGAAGGAGAAATTTGTTGATGTTTTCCTAGCATTATAAAACAGATATTAGAGAGATATTATGATATATTTTACACAGTAAAAAGGCTTTTGAAGCTGTAGCTGTTTTTTTATGGGTTTTTTTTCATATGAAAAGTTATTTTAAAGGTTGTTTCATAAATTCAAGTGATTGAATTTGTGCTTAGTCAAAGGTATTATAATGAAGGGCTGAATGACTTTAAAACTGTTCCGTTATTTTTTGTAGTGTAGATTACTTTGTGTTGCTGGCCCAAAAGGAGGAATAAATACCAAACAACAAAATAAACAACATCATAAAAACATCGGTATCAGTATTAGCTATCGGCCAAATAATTGTTTGAAACATTGGTATTGGCCCAGAATTTCATGATTGGTGCATCCATAGTTGTTTAGCCTCTTTTGTGTTTGTTTTACATATCTTTGTATTTGTTACCTATTTCTTGGTGGTTTTATGTCTCTTTGTGGTCCTTTGAGTCTCTTTGTAGTTGCTTTGCATCTCCTTGTGTTCATTTTGAGTCTCTTTGTAGTCATGTTGTGTTTCTCTGTGGTCGTTTTGGCCCTGTTTGTAGTCGTTATGTGTCTCTCTGTGTCTCTCTACAGCTGTTTTGCATGTCTTTATAGTCTTTTGTGCTCAAGTTGTGTCTTCGTGTAGTTGTTTTATGTTTCTCTGTGGTCATTTTTAGTTTCTGTGTGGTCGATGTGTTCATTTGAGTAACATTTTGCAGGTGAAGGCCAGGTGGGCCCCAGACACTTTGGGCCCCTGGGCCTGTGCCCTGTAGGCCCATCTAATAACCTTCAACACACCATAGTAGCTGATACCCAATTCTAGTAGTCAGTGATTACAGAAATATGATAAATTTGAAGGAATCTGCAGTGTGCTGGAGAAATCCCTCGCTGAGCAGCAAATGTGTTTACCAGCTACAAAATGACCTACAAATCTAGATAAGCAGCTGTGATTTGGAGGTTAAGTTATTACTTTGTCTTCTTAATCTTTAACTTGTGCTACAACTGACAAATTAACAAGGAGGAGTCAAATGTGTCATCCATTTTACTCCTTCACCAATACAGCAGACGTGAAAATTAGGTTTCTTACCAGGATGGCAATTACAGTTACTCAAATTGCCAGGAGGGCAACAGTTAATAAAACAAACACGCCATTAGGAAAAAAACATGGAAATTGGTTTTAGCTGTTGATAGCCAGTTATTACAGAAAGCTCAGCCATCAGCAACAAGTTTGTTTTCTACCAAACTTATTATGGTCAGCTTAAACAAGAAAAGCACTAACCTCATAAAATGAAATAAAAGAAAAGAAAATTGTTTGTAAAACTTAAAGGAAATAATCTTTTTAATTCTTATTTTCATTATGTGCGGGGAGACTCCCATGAGCCTTTCTGTCTCTCCGAGGAAGCACCAGCATTAACAGTGGCTTTCTATTTGCATAACACGTGTCAGAATACTGGGATTACTTCGAAGAAAATTGTCTGCAGTGTGAACGTGGGGTTAACAGAGTTTTCTCTAATTTACACAATGCACCAGCCTGGCCTTCTCTCAGCCATTTAATAGCTTCCATTTCTTCAGATGAAAGTCTCCGGGCTGCCATCCAAACAATATAGTGATATATCATGTATTTATGTCTTTGTTGTGGTGGTGGGGCTGCTGTTGTTTTGAATATGATGTATTTTTCTTGGTCCTCTTGCAAATTGCATTCATGGAGTTCTGTCATACTGGTGTAGTAAGAGTTTCCCTGCAGCCTCTAACTCCTATAAAATGCTTGCTGCATGAAACACAGGGAGAATATTTAAAGTCTTTGTGGTGCTACCATTACTGTTTGACTTTGAAGAAGACAGGTTTGTGTCAGAACATTAATCTCTCTTTTTTTATTCCTGCAGATAAATGAAAGTCAACCCCTCATGCATACCGGTTTCTTTTTCTGTTCAACTGTACAGACTTTCATCAGCCAATCTTTATCTACTGGACCAATCCCCCTTTGAGTTACGCTGAAACCTACACTCATTCATTAAGCTCTCATTTCATCACCGTTTACTTCCATCTTTCTATAACCGCACATCTTAGAGTTGAGCAACAAAGATCTGGTCGATAGAGCAGCTGCAGTTCTGTGCGCACCAAGCTTTAGCATTGTTAGCCGCGCTCACTGTATTTCTCTGAAATGCTAATTATGACCTGTGTGACTCCTTTTGAAAAAGAGAAAAGTGTTTAAACTCCATTTTCTTCTCCAATTGGTAACACTGCACCAGGCCTCTTTTAATTGTTGGAAATGAAATAGCCAGTGGCAGCAGAATGTCTGTGTACAACAAAACAAACTGGAGCTCTTGAGCTGTCCTTAATACTTTAAAGCAGCTACAAGGAGTTTTTAACTCGCTGTGAAACCGCTCAGTTTAATACTGATGCCTCTATATGACTTATGTAAGCACAGGAGACCATCAGCAAGAAGAGGTTATTTCTTTATAGCTATTCTTTATACCTGATTTCTCACATAATCAGACATTTTACATCATGCAGACTGGAAGAATCTATGTTTACATTTTCTCTGGCAAAGCTTTTGCAGCAAGTAGTACATTAGCAAATTAAAAGGAAGCAGCAGGAGATTTTTTTAAGAGAATTCTGTTTTTGTATTTTGATGTCATAGCCTATTTGGCGGTAATGGTTAATACTGGGTCAAGAGAAAAGGACAACAACAAGGACAATTAACCGAACAACAACAAAAATCGAAAAGGGACAGTGAGGGTAAGGTCAGTTACAGCTGTGGCTCAGAGTTAGAGCAGGTCGTCCACTAATCAGAAGATCAGCACTTCGATCATTGGCTCCTCCAGTCTGCATGTTTAAGTATCCTTGAACAAGACACTGAACCCCAAATTGGTCCCGATGGCTGTTCCATTGGTGTGTGAGTGTCTTAAAAGCTGAGTAGCACCCTGTATGACAGCCTGCTGACTAATGCTAGCTAGCTTGCTAATAAATGCAATATGATGTTTTTGGTTCATTTTCCATTTTCATATGTTGCATGCCTGTCTCTCGACCCACTGCAAGCCAGGAAGCAACTCTCTTGTGGGGGAGTTTGTACTTTTCATCTCCAAAATCATAGAATATTGGTTGGTTAAACACAGCAACAGTCAGCATCTCCTCCACTTGTACGTCTTTGCTATCGGTTAAGGCTGCAACTTCGCCAGTCAAAGTTCACTAAATTTGAACTTCATGCGACGTGAAGATGGGACTTTGCTTTGCCACGGGAAGCGAATGTTTTATTTGCCTTTTCACTCACAGAATGGAAGTTAAGCGGAGGTGAATATTTGCCAATGTTAATTTCACCCACATGCGACCATACCCTGATAGATCATGGACAACAACAACAATCAACCTTAAGTCATTCAGCAGATGGAGAGAATTGCAGGATTTAAAAGCATTCAGAACCATTCCTGAATTGGTCCTCTTACTCTAGACAGGTATGTAAAATGTCTAGTTTATTTAAGAAATACATTGCCGGATGTGTTTTTACATTAATATATGAATTTACGTAGGTGGCTAAACTAAAGCTAGCTCATGCTTTGATTAACATTAGTTGAATGTAGCTAATGTTGGTGACATTTGTCAAGTAAAGCACTGCAAAGCTTTCAGTATTCATGAGCATGATGACCAGCATGCACCAGGCAATCATCAGTAGTTTGTATAAAAGTTAAAAGGTAAGACCATTAAAATGAATAAACATATTTATGAGCAGGCTCTGCCCTTCCACTATGTGTAGCAAAAAAAAGAAAGTATGCAGAGTAAGTAGTGTCTTTCTTTCACTCACTTCCAAAACAAAGGCACGCGCTTGCCAGATCAAGATCTTTATGACACGAGATGGTGTCGCTCATGGAGAATACATCCTTATTCTGGGATACACTACCGCCTCTCTCCACAGGGGCCACTAAAATCACCACAAAATGAAAGTTCCTTGTAGTTGCTTTAGTGTGAGCTATTGTTGCACATTCTCCCTACCAGAACACCTAATGCTTTTTGAGACAGTGTTCCCATCCAGCCGGAGCTGGTGGAAATGTTTGAAACAACCTGTATGCAGCCTCCTGCTTGCTCGCCAGGCCTGTGGTACATACCTGAGCTGATAGAAATCTCTGGGTGGCTCGATCGCTGTGTGGTTGACTGGCTTTCGGGCTGAAGAGCTGCAGAGATTTGTTTTTAGTGGAGCATAAGACTTTGCACCTTGAGGGAGGGAGGGGAGGGAAGAAGACGGAGAAAAAAACAAAGAAGAACATTATTTATAAAAAAAAATTACTATCAGGCTTTTGTGTAAATGAGCAGCTGTGAAAACAACACTTCCTATTATTGCCCTAATTATATCCTTTCTCTGGGAATTTGCATATTTTATCTCCCTCCTCTTCATTATGGGGGACTATGCTTCCATTTTGATGTGGTTAAAAAAACACATAAAACAAACAAAGAAGGAGATGAAGGATGGGAAGGAAGGGAGGGAGGGAGGGAAAGAAGGAGGGAGGGTAGAGGGGTGCGCTGGCCGCTTCATATTGAGTATTTTCCAGTTGATTTTCTTGAAGGCTTCTCAGCAGCGTAGCTAAATAAGCAGCAGCATGCTAATGAATGGAGAACGAGTGTGATAATTTACCAGACAAAGAATGGAAGACTGTGAGAGATAGGAACCAGAAGGAAGGGGAGGAAGGGGAAGCAGAGTATTGAAAATATTTTTGCAAATTATGTGTCATTAAACAATTATTTAAAACCTCTCTCTAGCCTATATGCCTGAAGGTTCTTTTTGTCAAGCCCACATTACTAATGCTTAGAGTAAATACTCCCTGTGTCGCAAATACGGTAATTTCACGCACTGTACACACAGTCAACCATGTGTTTCATGTTTCTGCATGCAGAAAAGGAGGGAGAGTGAGTGAGTGCTAAACTCAGAGGACAGTAAATGACAACAGAGAAGCGTAGACTCTGTCTGTCCTCTTTCTAAAAGGGCAATGTGACGAAGGCAGTAAACAGGCTGTGAACAGGCTGTGGGCTCTGAGATTATTTCTTTGTCACCAGCAGAGCCACCAGTGTTGCTGAGCACTGCTGTGGAGCAAATCCTCCTAGAGAGGACTGATTGGATTTTTGTTCCAGGGAGCCTTTTGTGTTAGCAGCATAGGGACTAGATAATAGAGGTTGATGCCACTCTGTCTCTGTGTTATGGCTGGTGGATTGGGTTTTTGGACTCTGTGTGTGTGTGTGTGTGTGTGTGTGTGTGTGTGTGTGTAGAGCCAGGACATAGTTTCTTTAAACAACCACTATATCACTGTTATTCACAACTTATTGCATCCTCTTTGCTTCAGAGCCTGTAGAATCCTAAATATTGGAGCATTTGGGCGATCTACTGACAATATGGATAGCTGTAACTAATACTAAGGCTTCACTGCTAATATGAATTGTTAATATGATAACCTGTCACTCTACTAAATTGTTCATGTGAAGATATTCTGCGCAGGTATGCAAACGTTTGCCGGGAGGTACTCGCTGCCATGGTCAAGGTCATTATGGGCCTTTTCTCAATGTGCTTCAGTCTTTCTGTCAGATCTACATGTGGAGGATGTATGCCCAGTGAGTGTGTATGTGGAGTGCTGTATGTATAAATAAAAATGTTATACATTATTGATTTCCATAGGGAAATTCTACTTTTAATTGCCCTGCTTTCACTGGCAGATCAGCCTCAGTTTCTCTCCAGGAAACTTGAAGGCAGCTGCCGCTTGAACCCAAGTCCTTAAAATTCAAGAAAATCTCCAACTCATTACACCACCCCACTGTCTTGTGTATGTGTGTGTGTGTGTGTGTGTGTGTGTGTGTGTGTGTGTGTGTGTGTGTGTGTATGTGTGTGTGTGACTTTGCACTGACCTCTATTGGAGACCAAGGAAGATTTAGTTTGATTTTCACAGGCCAATCACAGTCAACACACCAGTTGAAGCAGACATTCAACAGAGATGCTAAGTGCTAATGTTTCTAGCAGTAGGTACTGACCAACAATACTGTCAAACCTCTGCCGACATTTAATTTATGGCACATTAAAAATTGCACCGTAAACCCCTCTGTACCTGTCTCTAAGTGGCGACATCTCAGTGAAGTGTGGACTGTTGTCAGGCTGTGTGTCTCAGGCCGTGCAGCACCTGATTGCCAGATTTGTCTTGACTGTTTTCTCCTCCTCACAACTAAACGTGTCTCAGCAGTGACAGAAAGACAGACTGTGTCTCCCCCGTTGTCACATCGGCTGCCATCCTGCATCTGGGTGGCAGAGGAGATGCCACAGATTTACCCACAGATTTAAATAGGTTGGGGTCAGCGTTATTTTAGCTTAAACAGATGAAAATGTGTTTGCATTTTGTTCACTTGGAGTTTTTGCTCGCTAAGATGAAAAGCAGATTTAGACATGAATAAAAACATGAAATAGAATGAGGGTGCGAGGGGAAAAAAAGCGCTGTGGCATAAACAGATTTTATTGTACTTTGGAGACTCGCAGCTCTTTCAACAGAAATTAAAACAAGAGTAATAAAAGAGCAGAGCGTAATGGCAAAAGAAAAAATAAATGAATACGACGACTGCTGTGTTTTGATGTGCTTTTTTAGACGCAGCAGCTGCACCAACACTTTCTATTAAGCTCTGAATCAATCTTAACCTCCTCCAAGTGTACAGTAAGCTGCGGGTATGATTCTGTGGAGGGTTTTGAGATGTGTGACCTTGCTTGTCCTTGACTAGTGTGTGTGTGTTTGTGTGGGTGGGGGTCTGTGTCTGGCTGGCTGGCGTTTAAGTAAAGGCTGCTAGTTGTCAAAGCACTTTGCCCCTCAACATGCCCCCCCAATCTGATCCACCCCCCCGCCCCTTCACCCCTCCACCACCACGGGTTCCCCCATCCCCTAGCGAGGAGCGAGCTGCTGGTTGGCCTTGGTTTTATCTGCTATTATCTGTCAGATGCTGTGCACCTGTGAGCCTGGCTGCCCCTCTGCATGACGGGCGGCTGCGGTCGCTCGTCCAATCCCAGTGGCTCCCTGCTGTCAGCTACAGCAGCAATGAGAAGTTCTATGGCTGCCTCCGTCTCTGTCTGACAGCCACCCTGGAGGAAAGAGTGAGAGAAGCAAAGGGAGGAGAAGGAAAAAGGGGGGAGAAATACCATTAAGATGAGCTGTATTCCCACAGACCAAAGCCTGCCCACCAGCCATGTGCGGCAGCTCACCTGGCTGCCAGATAAGTGGAGATTAGAGGAGAGGAGACGGTGGAAAAGGTATTAGAGGCATAAAAAAAAAATTCTCTCTGAAACCCGGGGACAGCCTTGATACTTTTAGGATTTCTTGTGTCGTGTGTGACATTTGATGCCGACGCAGAAAGGGCACGGAGGCAGACAGTCCACGCTGCTGTTACACAAATGGGGCAATATTCGTCCTTTTACATATTTTTTGCTTGTTTGTTCCCTGTCGTCTGTTGTTGTTCGACTTGCTGCTGCAACTGTATAAATTACAGTTTTGTAAGTTCCCTATCTAGTTAGTGGAGAATAACGGTCTGGTGACAGTGGTAAGATCAATACAGGGCCGCAGTTGGAGGTAGAGCGGCCCTAATGAACTGAATTGACTGGTGCTGAAATATGATCAGTATTTCTCTGGTGGTCATTATGTTCCTTATGAAGAAGATCAATGTCTCCTGGGTGGATCACTGAGTATACCCAGCATGATGGCAGGGGCCAGCACTGATACCACTCTAAATACTTAATGAAGGATTTATTCACAATAAGCCAGTTTGCCTATGTGTATGTGTGTGTGTGTGTGTGTGTGTGTGTGTGTGTGTGTGTGCTTCATGTCCGTCTTTCTTCATTTCTGCGTCTCTCTTTCAGTCAAAGGTCTGTTTTCAGGCCCCGCAGCATTAGTAACTGATGTGCTTTTATGAGACTGTGCTGTTCATTTCATGGGCTATCACTTTTTAAATTGGTGAATGCCTTCTTCATGGTTGATTAGTAATTCATGCGGAGCTAATTAAGAGGCATAATAAGAGAAAGACTGGTGACGTGCCTCCAACCAAAATAGGAAAACGCTTTTACCCCGGACTGTAAACAGTCGTGATTGATCGTGGTGGCGCGTCGCCCATAAAAGACATTTACGCTCCTCTGAATCCGTCATCTTGGAACCAGACACCCATATCTTCATTTTGCTCGGTGCTTTCCTGATCTTAGAGCATCTTTCCAGAAAGTTGCCTAAATGATCCCTCCGTCCCGGCTGTCTGATGCCTGGCATCGTCATTTTGCTGGGTCTGTTGTCTGTATGCCGCTGCTCAGGCTGGCGCTCGCCCCTGCCAACCATCATCACACACACACCTGTACCAGCATCTGTCCGTCCTGCAGATTGGCACAGGTGCTGCCTTTAGATTGACTGTCTACGTGCCGTTAAGTTAATGCACACCTCCGAGCGCCGCAGACATTTTTCACCCAAATTGCAAGACCTCATCTTGTTCTCCTTCTCTCACTATATTTGTCTGTCACACATATTTACACGCACACACACACACACACACATCAGAAGCCCAAAAGGGTCGTTTCCTTTATCTGTCCATCCATCTGTCCGTTTGTCAGTGGGAACTCTTTATGATTCCAGGCGCAACACTGCAATGATGACGTGTGTACCCGCAGTCTAATTCCATCATCAGCATCATTACTGCTATTATGCCGTGTCTCCCTTTAATACAGGCTAATGGATGACCAATAAAGATAGATGAGCCTGGCAGTGTGGAGCTAATAGGCAGGACATGATGTCTGGCTTCTGTCCTGACTCTAGTCTTTACCCGATCAACTGCCCCCATAGATAAAACATAGCTAAAATATTATCCAGACTTATTCCCTCAACTTGAATGAATCACTGTATCTTCTGCTCATTAGCGTGCCGTTAGTTTACAACGACTCGGGATGGATTTTGTGTGCTTGAGTAACTATTTAAAAAAAGAGCTGACTGGATTTATTAAATAAATATCAACTCTGCTTTTAATTCTCATGATGGTGTGAAGTCAGCACACAACAGTGGGCACACAGCGCTGATATTTAAGTGTTATATATCACCGTTTCAGACATGGAAAGGTCATTTTATACTTAACTGGAAGTGCACTAGCCCCTCTCTAATTACATGTACTGTATATAGTCTGATATAAGTGTGTGTGTTTGGTAGACAGAGAGATCATTCTTGCTGTTATATAGTAAATGTTTTCTGTGAACAAGGCCTGGGACCCACCAAGGAGATTAAAACGAGAGGCCATGGCGTCATATCGCGTCATATCTTTGGGGTACAATACATGGGCAGTTAAATCTGGTCTGCACCTGCTGAAAGGCTCAGCAGCAGGTGCGCTATCATAGAACATGGAGATGCTTTATTTGTTTCACTAAAGCATCTACAAAATAAAGATATAGGTGACAATTGCAATTCCGCAATTACTGAAATGGTCTTTAATAAAAAGGCAATAATAAATGCTTTCTATATGAAAATGTTCTATTGGATATCAGCTGCCGTCCATTTGAGCTTACCCAAAAAGTTCTGTCAGGCCAAGCGCATCCATGGAGGCTACAAATGACACACCCAAAGAGCACCTGAGTGGACACCATTCCTGCGTCTGCTGTAACCTTCCAACATCACAGCTCCAGTTACATGTGTCATACCCGATAGCTCCCATGGGGTGAGAAAGCGTGTCGCAGCTTTCATTTTATAGCCTTGGGACCCACTGTAATGTGAGGGTCAGAGAGATGTCAATCGAGTACATACAATATTTAAGAAGAAGTCTTATTTAGGAAAAGTGAAAGCATCTGAACAGACATGTATTGATCCCCCATTATCACTCCTTTGCAAAGAGGATTTTAACAATGTATATTCCATTGTTGGTGAATAATAAAAACAAACTGTATAAAATAGTCAATATGTCCAGGAAGATTGCTGGACAGCAAAGCAATGCAAAACTGCATGACGACGCCCTGTGAGTCCTGAGTAGTGAGAAAAGGGCAGGTGATTAATAGAGAGCCTTCACATCCCTTAGTTAGTATATTTGAGATGTTACTATCAGGCAGAAAGTGTCAGGTGCCATCCCTCTGAACCAACCAGGCTCACAGATCATTTGCCTACCAGTGTTGCACTGTTTAACAAACTGTGAATGAAAAACTGAGCCTTTGTGTGAGAGGATGCAGCACTTTAACATATGTGGAGCGCTTCAATGATAAGTGGTGAATAGGTCTATAATAATGGTGAGGTGCTGTCATTGATGTTTTTTTGTGCCGTTGTTGTTGTTGCTGGTGTTTATATATTTTTGTTTATCCTCCTGAGACCCAAACTTTGGTTTGCTATGCATTTTTAATTTCCTCTAGCTATTTGGGATCAGTAGGACCGGATAAGTATAAAAAATGAAACATTGTCAAGGATAATAAAGTCCCAGTGTCCTCAAATGAGACGATAATAAAATTCCAAAGTCCTTTGAGTTGAATATTTCAGATGCCTTCAAACAACTTCTTAATTAACATAGTCTTATCTACTTTTGCTAAAATTGGTCAATTTTGTTGTCATATCAAACTACAAACTTTATTAATAATACATAAACAAGTTTCAGCCATAAAATGTGATCAGGTTTTGGACCTTGTCCACTTTTATGTCGGGATTCAGCTGCAGACTGACTTGGCAGAGACGGCTGCCATCTTGTTTTTACATGGATTAGTGTATTGTGGTCTTACTACCACTTTATGGGACGAAAAAAGTGTCCATGAACAAGGACAACAGGTCTGAGTTAAGCAGAATGAAGTAGAAGGTCCAGTAAACTCAAAATGTGATGTCCTCATATGAGGACACAGGTCGAGGAGGTTATTTATCTGACGAATGCTATACAGTACATGATGAATTCTCAAAAGGACTAATAAATACCTATGTATCTGTATGACCGGACAATGTACATGTAAATATCTTTACTAAAACCAAAATATACCTCATCCCCTTATTACACAGATAAACAGTGCATCACTGATAATTTGTGACATAATCAAGAAAATATAACACACCACACTGTATGTAACAAGTGGCACAGATGCAGCAGTGACCAGTCAGCCTTACAGTTCATATATAAAAGTGTACACTCTCTATATATTACACAAAACAGTGTGTTCATTCAAGCACTGTGACCTGGTTGAGCCGAACAAGAGAGCTCAGGAGTGCAGTGGAGCAACGTAGCATGAAATAATTACAGAGAGGGAAAGGGAGTACACGGGTTAAGTTGTGAGACTTTTGGTGCATGAAAATTGTTCTCACAGAGGCTGACGTGATGTACAGTACCTTCTAAAGACTGGCTCAGAAATAAAAAGTATTTTAAGTAGAGCAACTGTGCAAACTGGCACGAATAGGAATTTGTATTGGGAATGGATTTACAGACAGTTTTGTGAACTGTGCTATTATAAATTACATGATGCCATAAGTGTATTTGTCACTCTTTTTCCTCCCCTTTGCTTTACATTAATGTACCTCAGTCTTTATTCTTATCATTACCTGATACCTTGCTGTTCTTATTGACATTCCTCAACCTCGTATGAGGGGGTGGGTGCAGGTTCATTGTGGGAAAACTAATGTCACTAAATGGTTTTGTGACTGTTCCTAAAATGCTAATAAAATATGTTTAGGCATTACATAATGACAATGGGGGTTGATTAATGGAAATAACAGACTGTGGTGAGTTTACAAGAAATTAATCGCTTTATTGGTAGTTGTTCTGAAAAGAAAATGTAGGAGAATGTTCATGTTTAGAAGGATTTTCTTGGCAATTACATGATTATAATTAGAAATATCTGTTAAAAAATCAGATTCCCATCTTTGGTGCACCTCCACAAACTGACTTTTAGCAGAAAGTTGTTTAAATTTAGACTAAATTTCTCCTGGCTGCGGGCAGGAGTGACATCATGCAGGACTTTTACATGGAGTGGAGTTCCCCTTTAATCACCGGCCACTTCAAAGACAGAAAGCTGCAGAAACTGAGTAGCCTTATGTTGACAGGCCCAGCCTTGAGGACAGGGGAGCCATTGAACAGAAGCTTAGATTAGCAGTAATCCTCTGTTCGACTTGTTGAGAAGCTGCTCAAATCTGTTATCCATCACTCTCGTTCCTGTTATAGTTTTTGGGGCTCTGCCAAAGTATCAGTGCATAGATGAATATGGAATAATTATTGCTTTCATTAAAAAAATGTGGTAAAATTTAGCTTCTAAAGTTTGACAGTTCACAGAAAAGTTAAGCAGCTAGTCTCAGATGTAACCACTCACTTGTATTAAAAACAGCCTAAAATACTGCTCCAATAACTGACATAAAATGACTGGCATTTTGTTCTGAGAGTTATTGTGATCGCTTTGTTTGTTTGTTTTTAAATTCCCTTGTATACATCTAACAGACTCTGAAACCGGTCATACAGCACAGTGAACAAACATCATGGGAGAGGTGGCATTTGAATCAGGCCTAATCATAACTAACTAAATGCCTGAAACTATGAAACGAAATATCAGAGAAGAAAAAAGCCTCCATATAGTTCTGCATCAGTTACTTTTCAATTACAGCAGCCGAAGCAGAACGAAATTGTTAGTGTCATTTATCGACTGTGGTGCTCTCCATTAGAGTAACAACTGAGAGAAATCCATCCTGTGTTTATAACCACCTAGCTGTCTTACAATAACAAAGAGTTCATTTCTGTCAGCTGGCCTTAAGTCTCCCTGTTGTGATACAAGGAGGAGATGAGAGGTGTAGCTGCACCAGGAAACACATGAAAGCACACTGACACCAATGAAATCTGACCAGGCAGGTAATCATCTTGGTGGCTTTTCTCACAGCAGTTCCCTGAAACAATTCCTTTAGAAGACAGAGTGAGAAGTAATGGCTGTCTAAATTCATGAGTAATGACCCAAGATGTCTGAAATGTCCTCCTTAATCACTTAAAACAAAGCTGATAATATTAAAAAAAATGGTAGTGGTATTTTTGGAAGTCTTGTTCTTGACAGATGTTTAAAATTTGAGAGAAATTAAAGCCCTTTTTAAAATTATAATTACACTACAGGTGCAAGGGAGAACTGTGCTTCAAATTTTTATGACACAAATAAATCAAAATTGTTTTAAACACTTCAGTATCTGAACATCTCTCAGCAGCAAAGTTAATGTCATGTCTATTACTTATGCCTTGATGATCTACCCTGGTGATGTGGACCAGGCAAGAGTAGCCGAGCGCAGACACCATCCCCAGCCCCCCCTATGTGTATATTTTTTTTTAATACTTTGTGAGGAAAAACTGTCAACCATATCCAAAGTGCAGGACCAAAGAGAAGTAAATAATGTATGCTTTTGTTAGATTCTTTGAAGACGATATGTGCTACGCGTTACCCGTTTCAAATGTCGAAGATTTCAGACCTCTGCACAAAACAGATTTTGATAATCAGAAGGTGTATCTGGTTCACAGAACTGAAGAGAATGGCAGCGCAGGCCAGCCGTGCGAAGCACAGATCCTTGCCCTTGCAGGTAAGTTGCCCTCTTAACACATCAGCTTTTCTCTTTTCGATGCTGTTTTTCTCTGTCTGACCAAGTAACGTTGATGTGCGCGAAACGTGTCAAGGTGTCAAAGCAAGTCCTTTTGTCCGATGTGTCAGGACGTGATCAGCTGGAATCTGACACTGATAGCCACAACAACGTCCTCGGCTGTGGCTAGCTAGATAAGCTAGTTAGATATGCTAAGATAAGTTTGGTGGGTAGTCATACCTTGTCGCCAGTGCTTTACAGATTTTTACACCCTGTGTGTGGTTTTCCAAGAGTTAGCCCTCTTGTTTCGATAGAGTAGTGCTGCTTGTTTCGCTAAATACGTGGCATGCAACGTTAGCCAGTCACAACGGTTGTTTACAACATGGAGCTAACGCTTGCTAGCTTGATGTGTAGTCGTTCCGCGTTAGCATGTTAGCGCTGACGCGCTAGTTAGCTGCGTGCGGACGCAGAGCTGTCACTACATGATAAACACATGTGACAGCCCGTGGTTGAACTGTTGTTAGTTTTAAAGAGGTTTGCAGATGTAGTCGAGGCGATAGCCCGAGAGCTTTAGTGGGTTGCGGTTAGCTTGTTAGCTGGCTTATCTGTTGGTTTGTGCCACAGAGGGGATGCGGTGCTGCAGTCATCGCCGTGTCTCGGAAATTATGGAGACAACGTATAGCTATCAGTCTGTCAGTAACATGTCAGCGTCATGGCTTTCTCATCACAGCGCATCATGTCAATGTGCTGAAGTGTGCAAGTGAAATAATTTGCTTAACGTTAGCCCCAGTCACAGTGATGTTTGCTCGCGGTCATTTTCTATGCTCGAGCTTTAACTAGCTACATCACTAATCCCCGAATCTGAGCTGTCTGGGCTGCGAGACCGGTCCGATCTCACTAACACCTTCATAGCGCCTGCTATGTCACAGCGCCGTATAGACAGGACGATTTGTGTCGCAGCCCTCTGTGGAGCTTTCAGTCCTGGGCTAAGAGTGCTAAAAACTAGTTTGATCTAGAAGAATGGAAAGACACAACGCCCTCTGCTCCAGTTGGACAAATGGATGAAATAATTCTGCAGGTACTTTTCACGTTTTATGACAATCCATCTAACTTTTTGGAAACTTTATGAGTTTCTCCCTGCTTGTATTTCTGCACTTCACAGATACAGTAGAGGAATTTGAAGACAGTATAATGCAAAAGAAGATGAAAATTCCCAAGATGTCCATCAAGAATTCAGGAAACTCTATTGAGAACAGTTTTGGAGAGGAGAGGATGCCTCTCAGGCATAAAAAGGTAGGCTCACATAGATTAGACAGTCCTTGTGTTATCCTGGGGAAAAAAACAAGTATTTTAATTGAAACGGACAGTACTGACTAATGGACTCATCCTCACAGAAGTGTGCTTGTGACATACAATCACACTGCCCCTTGATCATGCTGAAATGATGATAGCAGGAGTGAAATAAAATTGTAATATACTTTTAAAGTATTCCACTTCAGTTACTTACAGAAATTTTGTGTCTGAGCACCCTAACTGATTTTGCTCATTTTAAAAAACTTCTATAAACAATGTGTACGTGGGCGCAGTGTGACTGCATGTGTCATGTCGTTGTATACCCAGCAATACTCTTGTATTTAAATATATCTATTGATGATACAATGTCACATTTCCATAAACTTGGCTGACACCCAAAATCCCCCACGCTATTTTTACCATATGCTGGATTAACACAAATTCAGCACTCTGGACAGCTGCCCTTTCACAGACAAATCCTCTGAGCGGCTCATCTAAGAACTCAGTGACTCCTCTTCTCCCAGTTCCTATTGAGATCCACACAGTCAAAACAAACTGTTTGCAGTCTGTCATGTTACTTTTAGATTGATTTTTCCACCTGTTTTGTCACATATTAAGAGCACGTTGTCACTGGTGCAGCAAAGCTTTGTGAAATTCTGTAAAATATTTTTCATACACCTGTTTTATATTTATCGTGTTCATATACTCAAATTGAAGTTTAAATTAACTGGCCTGTTTCAGAAATTGACAGTTGTTATTTTCTTCAGGCCCTGTCTCAGGACCATGGACGCCCCCTTTCCAACTCCTCCAAGAGCCTGGCAGCAGTAGTGGCTCGCCTGGAGAGAAATGCAGCCAGCTCCTGTATGGAGGGCGAAGAGGACCTGGATGAGGACCGGCTGGCCGAGGAGGGAGAGGATGCGGACGACGAAGATGAAGATATGGAAGCAGAGCATCAGCAACATCATCACCAGCAGCAACAACAGCATTTGGAGGTGGACACAGATTGCGTGTCTGGGATAGCTGCGGCAGTGGTTCCTAGGGTCCTGTACGAGGAGCTGGTTCACAGCTACAGGCAACAGGAGGAGGAGATGAGGAGGCTGCAGCAGGAGCTGGAGAGAACCCGCAGGCAGCTGGTGCAGCAGGCCAAGAAGCTGAAGGAATATGGCAGCTTGCTGACAGAAGTCAAAGAACTGAGGGACTTCAACAGGAGGCTGCAAGACGTACTTCTCATGAGACTAGGCAGCGGTGAGAGACCAGGAGGAGCATGCACACCAACACATAAATCACTGCTGTGTACACCACAGAGTTTATTAGTAACTTTTAACCTTCAGCCATTTAAAGAAAATTTCTACTAAAGTTAAATTGGCATTGAGAGTGAACACCTATATAGCTGCAAAACTTCAATTTAAAGCTATTTATTCTTAGGAAGTCAGTCATAGACAGCCAGAATATGCCATTTTCAGTGTCAGGAGGAGAGGGAGGCACGTGTGTGTGGACATTTTCTAATCCTAGTGTTTACTGTATGTCTACACAATGCACTGATTGTACTCTCTGACCTTAAAAAGGATCTGTGCCTTTTTTAAGAACATCTAGGTGACAAATGATAACCATACCTGTTTTTGCATTTAAGTCTGAAAAAACATAGCGAGATGCAACTAAACTATGTAGACATTGTCCTTTCAGTCTAGATTTACATAAGCACTTTGGGCTGCTCTTGAAATCCATTGTCCCTCTATAGAAAGTAAGATACACAGATAAAGTTGGGAACAAGACCTTCAAGTTAGGGTGCCTTAGTTTGGCTTGTTTCTTCATCTGACAGAGTGGACTAATGGTGTGAGTGACCATCCTAAAACTGAAGAGGGTTGTAGGTCCAGTCAAGCTAAATAACATACTTAGGCATTTCTTTATTTCTAAAACATGATCAGACATTGCAATTTCTAAAGATATAGATAGAGAGATTTCTAAAACTCCCCTGCAGCAGTGTGAAGTACATCAGGTTTGCTAATGCATATCAATTAGCCTGTAAATTATGTCAAGTTTTTATGGTATAGCCCAGTTTTACATACACTATATCAGTATTCCCAGAACAGCAGTGTTTCCTGTGCAGGTTCCCAAGCTTTCCGAGAAGACTTCAAATATAAGGATAAAAGAGGAAATCTTTACAGAAGGAAATTTAAAGTCAGATTTACAGCTGGGGTTGGAATATAAGCAGGCAGTGGGAAAGTGGAGGTTATAAAAGGAAAAAAAGAAGAGCTATATGTAATAGTTAATAGACATATATAATACAACAATGACATTATAATCCAGCAATAGGATTTTAATGAATCTTAACACAGGAAGTTGAATAAAAGGCACAGGAAGTGTGATTAAAAGTGGTGTCATTGCAGTGCACAGCAGTGTTCAAACTCAAGCTTTGCCAGATGCTGGTGTTGTTAACCTTAGCCCGCATGTAGATCGGGACAGAGGCGCCCGGCTACTGGCGGGACCATCTAATGGACAGGCTAAAGATTAGAGCACCCTGGGGTGCTGTCGGGCAGAGGATGGAGTGCACTGACCGATATTAAAACTCATCAGCTACATTGGAGCTTAACATGGCCAGCCACCAAGCCAGCTTAGTTACTGGGCTAAAATAACCGCCTGTCTCGAGGCACAAGGGAGCATAGGGCCAAGGCGGGAAGCAAGCAGACAAGCAGGTGGGAACCAGTCCAGTTTTAAAGACCAGAAAAGTCATGGCAACATGCTACTAGATACTGTGGGGATTAAAGTGCAACTAGCTGTTTCCAACTAGCATGTAGGCAAGTGTTACGGAACTTTATTTAGTGTCGTTCTCTCCTCTGTAAAGTTGACAAGCAGTTGATATATGCCCTCTGATGACATACATTAATTTGAAGTGCTGACAGATATCGAGTTGTTGCTTGTATCTCTGTAATGTTAAATGTTTGCTTTGTATCTCCAGAGCCTATGCATGACAATGGCACTCAGACAATCAAGGCTGAAGTGGTTGAACCCATTGTTGAGCCCCAGGAGACATGCAGAGAAGAAGCCAACACCAGTTCCAGCTACTCACCCTCACCCAGAACAGTATACACCTGCAATGATGGGAAGGTAAGTCTCACTGGACTGAGGGGCACTCTTTATTTACTTCGCTATCCTTGATTCCATCTCGCTGGCATGTTAATACCACCTTTTCAACTGTCTTGTCTTTTCTGTCCACATGCCTATTTATCTGATACCAACCTTCCATGTGGTCTTTGTCATGTTCCCCGTCGAGTTGTCATCTTTTTTTGTGTATTTTGACATTTATATTTGAAGGCAAAATCACTCATGTAGAGGTAAACAAAAGGGTAACCCTGGCACTGCCATTCAAAACACAGGACTGAAAGATGCCATCACTTAACATCCGATTGACAGGTATTCAACATAGTCTAACATATGACAAATTATTAAGATGTTTTCTGACACTTTTAAAGGCTTGTTAGTAAAGCTCAGTCAGGAAAACAGGCCTGTGTTTTCAGTAGTGATCAATTTAATCTCTCAATCAAACACGTAAAATGCATCTCTTTACTTCCTGTTTGAACATGCCTGTATTTATGCGGTCAAACGTTACATTACAAAGAGAGACTTTCAACCTTCACATAAAGGGTATCCCTAAAATCCCTCTCACCCTCCGAGAGCCCTGAATCCTTCAGTTCCCTCTCCTGCATCCCTGGCTCTCTGCCTGGGGGTGATCGTGGGAAGTATCCTGATTTTGCAGGAAATGCTGTATTTCCTCTTAACACCCGTGGACCTGGGAACATGCCGTCATAGTTGATCAGTCCTTTCCCCCTGGCTGCCCTACCCTAGCAGGTAAACAAGGTTGAGAAGATTATTATTGTTCCTGCAAGCCCAGCCAGCATCATCAGTGTTTATTAGCCTGTTAGGGTTCTTTACTCCCCCCACCGCTGTAACTCAACCAGCGTCCTGTCTCTGATGACAGGGGGGGAATTGGTACTACAAGCTCTGGGGCCTGCAGCCACTTCAAGCGTGAAGAACACTTGCAAATTAGAACTCTCCTACATCAGGGACCCCATATTAATTATTTGCACGAGAGGAATTTAAAGTGACTGACAGGTTAGCCCTAGTGAGAGAGTGAGAGAGGGGGGAAAAAGGTGCAAAAGGAGGAGGAGAGATGGAGGGAGAGAGATAAACGAGAGCGATGGAGAGGGAGGATGAAAACAATCTTGTCTAACTTAAGGGCAGTAAAAAGCTTGTCTGCTGGCCGGGGGCCTAAAGCACATTAGCTGCACAGGGAAAAGCCTTTTGGATGCTAGCCTAAAGACTTTACAGTGATAAGAGAGTAGAGAAGGGAAAGTCACATATGCCCCTTGCTGCATTAGCTCACCTAGAAGACCAGGGCAGTCTGGCTAGGCTGGCAATCGGCTTGGAGTGTTTGGTGCAGGCTTATGCAACGTGCAGGGGAAGTGTGTAGAGGGCTACAGGCTAAGTTCATATTGGAGGTAATCCAGGCTACAAGCAGCCAGTGGCCTGAGCTTATTTATGTATCCTAGTTGGTGAAAGTGGTGCTTCTTGGGATTTGTAATTTGGTCTGAGCAGGAGCTGGTTGAAATGTGTTCTGCCATGACAGGCTATGATCTGCCTTGTCCATTTAGATTTAGAGGGGTTTACACCCACACGGAGCATTGTAGATGGGTGACACTGGATTCAGATCCTGCAGCACCCAACACAAATGTACCAGGCAAGTGGGCGGTCAGCATCGTCATCATTGGATAAAATGTACTATTGAGTTTTCCAGTCAGTCCTATGCTCCCAAGTATGGTACCAAATAGAGTTAAATCTCAGTTAAGTTATCTTCTCTCCTTCGCCTGGTTGCTTCTTGCTCTCCCTCTTGTATAAATTTTGTTTAAACATCAATAAGATTTAATGAAATTGCCATCCCAACTTCAAATCGGATCTGTAAACAATAAACTGCAACCACTGCTCTGAAGTCTGATGCTCCAGCATCTGTTGAAACAACATGAACCATCAGGGATCCATGTTTTCGTTCACTTTAATTTCTCAGTGTCTCAAAGTTTTTTTGTTTATTTTTGTCTTTTAGACACTTGGCGAAGCTATTTTTTTTTGTTCACAACTTCTAAAGGTTATGAAACAGTTGGGTAAGTGTTATAGCATTTGTTTATTTTTTCAAAAAGTATTTATTTTCCCCGTGGATGATCCAGACAGACCTTCACTTGGTGGTACTGATTAGAAATCTTGCACGAGCGAGCAAGCATGGAGCTGAAGACACCGTCCTGTAGAGCATTGTCTGCCTGAAAGTGTCAACGCGCCAGTCCTGTTGTTTTTAAACTGAAACTGATAAAAGTCACAGTGCATTTGTTTTTCATTTTGTCTGGCACTGTGCAGATGACAACACTTACAAGATATTTTTACCTACAGCAGACTGCACATGTTGAAATGTGGTTTAACACTTGTCCCTGTCCTCAGGTACACCTCGGTGGAGGGATTTGGGTGGAGGAGGAGAAGTGGCACCAGCTGCAGCGGACCCAGGGAGACTCCAAGTTCACAAAGAACCTGGCTGTAATGATCTGGGGCACAGAAACCCTCAAGAATCGTAGTGTCACTGGAGTGGCCACCAAAAAGAAGAAAGATGCCCTGCCCAAACCTCCACTGTCGCCCAGCAAACTGAAAATCGTCAGAGGTAAGATAAACCCCAGGTTTAAACCTTTAAAATCAAGAGTGTGAAAGAAGACGAATCCTTGTTCTGGTGGGTTTTTAGTAAGCTGAGACGAATTGGAAAACATCAGGTACAGAAAAGTGAATTTCTTTTTTTTTTATACAGCCTTTGAATCATTTAATTATATTCATTAGATACCAGACAAAGATAAGATTAGTCGTTTTTAATTCGATGTAGTCTGACTGCTCACACTCGCTCCTTCCCCAGAGTGTCTCTACGACAGAGTGTCTCAAGAGACAGCCGACAGTGCAGAGATTACGCAGAGATTGTCCAAAGTGAACAAATACATTTGTGAAAAGATAATGGACATCAACAAGTCCATCAAGAACGAGGAGCGGCGGGAGTCCAAGCTGCTCATCAGACAGACAGTCAAGATGGAAAACTTCACCTATGATGGCATGTAGTGATCAACTGTTGTCACGCCAGCGCCTTCTGCCCCCCCTCGTGGTCCGCAGGATATCGAGGGGACTTGATATGGGTGGTTGGAGGGATGTTTGTCACAATTTCAGGAGCAGTCGTTTTTCTTTGATACATCGGATTGGTTATTACGTGAAACATTAAAAACAAATCGACCCCTTCCCCAGCTCCCTAACCATCACCTTCCTCAGTGCCCAGTTTTCCCATTGGCTTTACCCACAGACAGCTTTACCCACCAGTGAGAAGTTGTGTTTGATATGAGCTGGTATGAGTGTTTTTATAAGCTTTACAGTGGGTTTGGTACAGAGACATGATTTATTGTTGTGTGTGCATTTGTGTCAAAGGAGAGATTAGGTGTAATTGTTAAATTGATTTATTGTTCTGTGTCAGAACATAGTTTTGAGTCCTAAAACTTTTAAAAAGTACGAGGTTATTTCCCTAGGTAAAGTCTTCTGATGCTATAAAGATGATGATGCTAGCTTGCGTTAGGTCTTAGACGTGTGAACGGTTGGATATTTTGGTGACTACCCGACAACTGCTGGGAACCTGAGTGTTTTCTGTTGGTACTTACTGCATAAAATGGGACATCAGGGTCTCAGATGCACAAGTCTTAATTGGTAACAGCCATATTGCATTTTGCAACAGAGCTTCTGTTGCTCCAAGAGATTAATCATAAGTGTGTGCGCCCCCTTAACTGTAGGTCAATGACAACACTTTGCTTTATTAAAGAGACGGCTTACAGAGGTTAAATGGGAAGTATGGCTCTAATGCGGAGTCTATAGAGTGCTATATTTGTTTTGTTTTTTATGTTGACCTTTTAGTTATGAGCCATCAGTGAGAAAGGTTTGGATGGGATGTTCCTGTGTTACTCTTAATCAAACATGTCACTTTAAGACAATTTGACTGTTTAATGAGTTGTAGTGGTACAGGCATGCTGATGCCTAGAAAGGCCTTAAATGGATTTGGCAATCATCAGGGGCCCGGCACGCCCCTGGGTTTTCTAGTAAGCTGTGATTGTAAATGTATAGTAAGCTGAAGCGACGAAGCTTCACCTGCACTTTGCTGTGAGAATGTGAGAGGTGGCTAGGTACTATTTTCTGTGTGATTCACACCATTAAGTTGAGCTGAGCCGGGCTACTTGCTACCCCCCCTCCTCTTGTAGTTAAAAGATGCTGCGCTGCACGGGACAATGTGGGGGAAAAAAAACACAGGGCACAGCTCCGCACGGTTCAGGTCATCTTCATGTGGAAGCAGTGTTAGCTGTGGGTAAAGCTGTCTGCAACACTATTGTGCTGTTTGAAGTCGTCTGGGCCTGCTGAATCCCATAATAACCCCCCTCTTTTTTAAGCCACACCACTGGGGAACAAAGTAAGGTCGCTCCAGTGACAATTTCCTCTGAGCTATGCCATCAGAACTTTGAAAATGTCCTTTTTTTTCTTGTATGTTTTTTTTATGTTTTTTTTTTCTCTCCAGTTGTTTTATTGTTTTGATCCAAAATGGTTTGTGTGGCTGTCTGCAGGCTGGAACTAAATGCTGCAGATTGAAATCTCAACTGTGACCTAGCTGTGGCTAACTGTGAATCTGCTGCAGAGCTGCCCATCAAGCCTCTCTCCTCTTCATACTCTAGATTCTCGTTTGTCGGTTGGTTTATTTCCGTCTATCATTTTGTCTGTCTTGGTTTTTTTTTTTTTTTTTGTTATTTCAAAAGTTCAGATCAGCCTTTTGTTAAGCTACCTTTGGAGATATTTTAGTGTACATAAAACATATCTTTTTATTTTTTTCCACCAAACATGGATATTTCAGTTTGTAGTCATGTTACAGTTTTAAAGGTTCTGGTTTATCTCATTGATGTTGTAATTCCACGTTACCTGACAATTTCTTGTGTTTCTTTTTACACTCATATTTTTTTGTTTTTGTCATTTGAATTGTTGGCTTTAAGCTTGATGTTGTATCCAAATGTAGATTGTTGGGAATCTACAAACAAATGAAAAAAAAAAAATCTCCCTATATTCGCCAAAGTGATCTCTGTGGAACAAGAGAGACAAGGCTTCCCTCAACAGAGCCCATATATTAAGCTACATTCACAACATTCGATATTTAACAAGCCTCACGTAGAGTCTACCTTCTAATGATCTGCCACAATAAGATGAGAATCTGTATGGTTAAACCATTGTACTCAATTGAGATGCAGTAGTTAGATCAACACAAAACCATTTACATTGAATGCACTTTAAACTTCTGGGCAATTTCTTCAATCTAAAAGAAATGTATTTGTGGTATTTGTCCTTTTTTAAAAAAAATATCTATATAGATAAAGCCTAACAATCATTGTATTATCATGAAGCACCTTAGAACATTTTGGTTTATTGTGTTTTTTTTATGGCAAGAATGAGTTCTGGGATACAATTTTTTGTTTTGTGGGCCAGATACGCCCCTGACATGCCAATGCTCCAAAACAAGCTTGATAGGTTTAATACTTCCAGCTACGTCTTGGAAGAAAACTTCCGAGTATCTAATTCTTCAATGATTTATTCGGGGTGAAAAAGCAGATTTACACAATTCACACTCTGTTGAAACTGGATTGTTTAACTCCATCACGGCCTCCTGAACAATATATGGCTTACTTGACAAATTGACAAGCAAACGCCAAAAAATTCTCTTGGCTTTCAACCCCAAAACATGATTCATGAATCTAAAGATATTTACCCATGAAATGTGCAAGCTGACTGGAATATGTGCTTTAACTTAATGTGTGAAGATGCTGGTTATGCATAGATATGACTTGTATAGAAATAATTGTATTTTTTACAACTGAGTGGTAATTGTAAGCCAAAGTATTGAATGCTGAGATCAAGCTAAAGATGGGGGGATGCTGACTGAGGAATCAGCAGGGTTTGCACAAAAGATGGCCCATGCCAAGGTAATAGAATAGTGAATCTTAAGACACCAAAATGGTGACATATTATTGATTTTTTTTGTTCCTAAAAAATATCCCTTTTACTGTTTTTTTTCCCTGTACAAAGCAACATGTGAGGTTTACGTGCGCTTGCATGTATTTAAAATACATGCGTTTTAAAAGAAAGAAAAAGATTTCTGCTGTGCAAAGCATCCATGCTGAAATTCTGACACATTGTCGTGTGTTGTGTTTGTGTTTGTTTCTTTGTTGTTTGATGCCAAAAGGGGGTGTGGTTAAAATAATGCTTTAAGATAGAGCATTACTAGAGCTATTACATCATCTGAAACTTCTTTTCAAAGGCTGGTTTTCCTGGAGCGCGATTAAGCCTAATCCTTTAACTAAAACCATCTTTCACGGATGAAAGCTGTATGGAAGTACTGTATGTTTTTAACCCAGATTCGGCTTAATCTGCGATGGCAAGGCCAATCTCTATCAAATGTACCAAGTCACTTGCAGTTTGGAGCAGTTGGGTTTTAGCAGCGTATTAGTAACATACACCAGTACATAACCTGGCAGAGCCATTAATGGATGACATAGGCTAGTTTGGCTCTGCGATTCAATACCAGACCTTCCAGTACTCTCACTGTCACACTCAAGTAGCGATAGGGAGGAAATGTAACCTCGCTGGCTCTGTGATCCTCTTCCTGTGCCACCTCTAGTTCCTTACCCTCCTGACATTTATACGGACTGGATTTAAAAATGCACATGTATCGAGATAATGGCAAATCCTGTCCTCATCGCTTGGTGTTTTGGCTTATGTTGTGAACACCTGTCAAAGCTTCAGGAGTGAGGGGAGCTTTAAGTTGCTTTCTGACAGTTTGATTGGGAAAAAGAGATCAGTTCTGACTTCAGTGTGTGGAACAAGATAAACGGTTTCATCTAGCAGTTTTCACAACTATAAGTGTACACAAAACACATTTGAGCCTCAGATACAATGTCAAACTTATTTCAAATGAGAAAAAAATGGGAGGAACACATTGTTAGGCCTATATTTTTCTTAAGGTATCAGTAACTTTGTATACAATCCACAAACCGGTTCTACTTCATCTAACTTCACCGTCCTACCTCATTGTTACTCTGGTGTTTGTTTGTCAGTGACTGTAAACTATGTGTGTATATTAAAAAAAAATCTATAGGAAAGGTATACCTGGTTACTCTCAACATGTACAGCATATAAAACTTGTAAAACACCTCAGTACACAATATCATTCTTAGGAGAAATCAGTTTTATTACCTGCTTAAAGATGCTGCTGTAAAGGGGTGTCTGCGTGAGGGGTCGTCTCTGAATATATATCTTCGCTCTTTGCTATGTCGTGCAGTTGATCAGTGGTTGTGTTCTGTCTCTGTATTGCATTCTGAGATTTTTACTGGTTGACGGTGCTACCAGCAAACAGTTCAAAAACTGATCTGTCTATCGGACCTCAAATGGTGCTGTTTTTCTATGTTTTTAACCTCATACAGCTATGTTTTATTCAGGTGTGTCAACCGCCACTATCCCCTCAGCTAATCAAATTCTAAGCCAAAATATTTCGCGAAAAACGATAACCCTGCTATTACTGTATCAACTATATGCTATCCATCCAAATATTGTAGATAGTGATTATATCCTCAGCTGTGAGTTTCAGAAGTACCTCAGAACTTGCTGACTTTCAATGGATGCATCTGCTTCTAGCACCTGTTGTCTACCAATATTACATTGTTGCAGTGTATTTTCAGAAATATGCATTTTTACTGGTTAGATCAGGTTTCACTATACGTAGGACATGATTACTAGATCACACTCAGATGATCAATAACATTTAATGGAAACCACTGTTTACTGGTTGCATGCCAGATTGTCATAAAAGGAAATCTCAGTTGGACTGGGCAGTGTATGTCACAGCGGAAGAGGTCCTCAGCAAGACCATGTTCTGTTTGAGTCGATGTTAGGTTTGTGTTACAGGAAGCGGGATTCCATTGGTAGATGTATTTATGGTGGAAAATGATATATATTTGAGGTGATTTTGGCAGAGTACAAACAGGTTAAAAAATGATGGAGATCACAGAGAGTCTTTATGGTACACTCATGAAGACTGCTCTGGAGAGTTTTCAGCCTTCTCCAGTTGTATCTTTGTCCCTTGCTGATATTTAAACGACTCAAATGTAATTTTCAGTGTTAAAAATAGAATTTTAGTGTAGTAATTCAACTTACCGTGAGCTTAAGTCATATGTACAGCACCATACAGAGTCTGGACTTGGCTTCATTATACAAAAAGTGCTTTATATTATCTTTTACCTTTTGCAGTGACACCAATGGAATCTTTTCTGCGCCAAAGTGTGTGTAGAGTGGTTTGCTTTACCTGTCAGTATGTAAATATTTGTTGTTGTTTTTCTACTCTGACCACGTCTGTGAACATGTAATGTGCTGGGGAACTCTTCTCTACTGTGAGCAGTGTGTGTTCACATACACAGCAGTTGGTTTCACGGAAGCACTTAAGCCATTCGTTGGACTGTTTCATAATGGTTCAATTTTAAGCTTTGCTCTGGTCCAGGGAATTGACCCAGAGAGTTTTGTGTGTAATTGAATTCCTATGCAGGTGCTGAGTTGTAATCACCTGGTACCACATCACTGTTGGGTGGAGGGCCAACCAGGGAGAGAGATAACTGGAGAGAGTTCAAACCTTTGAATGTGTCTGCACAGCCTTGAGATTGAGTCAAAGGGGACAATGGCGACATGACAAATCCGTACTGAACTATTACTGCATTTTCATACTCATGGAACTGAATTAAACTGAGCTATACAGGGCTGCTTGGGTATATACCTGTCTGTAGTTGTAACTGCATTGCAATGATCATTAGGGAAAGACAGGGTTATTACTGTATGGAGTTGGTATGATAATGTGAAAAGAATTTCAAGACTATTGCAGTAAACACTCCTTCACCCTACTTCAGCCTCCCAGAGGCAACCCTACATTTACAGAAAATGTTATAAGTATATGCGATAGAGAGTGTACATGTCTTTGCTAAACCGGCCACACCTCTGCTATGCGAGCAACTCTTTGACGCTTAGCATCCTGTTCTGTGTTTTCTCTTGCTGCATTCAGGAACACCTGTTTAATGTATAGATAAACAGAAATAAATCCAGACTTTTATTCTATCAGCACAAACCTCTTGTTGTCTTTTTTTGTCTTTCCTGCCTCGTGTTCTTTTCTTGAAGAAACAAACTGTGAGATAAGATTCATGACGGAAACTGAAAGCTAAGGTAAAACCACACTGAACCTTGTTGGTTTCATTTTTAATCACTTTTACTGTAAGTGAGATAATTGTAAGCAGAGCTGATGATATCTCTGCCTCCATCATACGATAATTGTGTTGTGTGTCAGAAAACTTAAGAGGAGTTGAAGTTTCTGGACACACTGGATACAAACATATCCGAATCACACGAAGGAGGTTTTATATTTTAAATTACTTTACTGCCTTCTTAAAGGAAAAGGACATTTGGCAAATGTGCTTATTCTCTTTCATTTTTAGAACTACATGAGAAGCTCAAAATCATTGTCTCATCTATACTGTAAATATGAAGCTTCTGTCAATCAATCAATTAATTAATCATTTAATTGTCACATGGAATTATACAAGGTACAACTCCAGCAAACTCCACACTGTCCACACTCCTTATCAGCTCTAACTTGTGCACTGTAATTAAGTGTTTTTATGTCTTCTTACATTGTTGGTTGCTGCTTTATAATCATCCATGATTCTGGTAATCCCTGGTTTCTGACTGTGGAATGATTTAACTGTAAACAAATCCCGACCTCAACAAGACGGCCAAATGGTCGCTGCTCTCGAACATGGGCAGTGCTGCAGTACAGCCGTCTCTGAACGTATGCAGTGATCCACAGTAGGACAAGGACAACACCTCACATTTCCACCATCACACCAGTCCTTATTCACTGTCCTCTTCTAATTCGTGATATCCTGCTGGTAACTGATGTGGCACATAGATCGTCCAGTTCACTTCCAACATCAGTACAGTGGCTAGTGTTGTAGCACAAGCAAGACTTAAAAGAAGAGAGGCTCAGACATGGAGTTGCACATTTGATGGTTTACTTGTGAAAAAGCTAAAGAATTAGCACATCACGACAATTTATATCGTCTGTCAAACAAGCAGTATCAGTTGACACACCTACAGCTTTCCAGTACACATTAAAAGGTGTTTCCCGTCACTTAGGCGACTGCTTCTCTTAGTCAGACAACCAGCTCCAAGAACAATTGCTTCTCCTCACATAACCCAATTTGGCCAGAATCATTTAGCTGAAGTCACATCAGGATAATAAGTCTCTGTCAGGTCACGTACATCATATATTCACAAAATAGGACTTTATGCCAGGCCAACTGGGACGCTAATGTAGCGTAGCTCCCTGCAAATCCAGTGCAGTACATAAATGCAGTGTTACATTAACTTAAAGAAACGTCTCTGAATGTAATACAGGCAGCAATTACGTTGTCACCACAATGTAATTATACTAATATAAAACTTTCTAGAAAACAGAGTTGAGGCAGATTGGAGGGAGGTCTCAATCTTCTTATCTAACTCTCTGCAAGAAAGCAAATAGAGATGTTTCCCAAAATGTCAAACTATTACTTTTGCTCCGCCTGCATCAAAGGAATTTCAGAACAAACTGAGGCGGACAGCAGGCACCGTCAATCAAATCTTCTGCCGCTTTGTTGACAAATCAGTGTGGCCGTGCCCTATTGTTCGCAGTTAAGACAAATTTGCTGAAGTTACAGGGGTTCCTCTGAGTGAATAGTAACTTCATTTCCACAGATGGTGTTTTCACCTCAATCTGTATATTTTAAAATCACCAAATCGGGGTTAAATCTGGTCAATAGCTTGGAGCGCAGAACCTACCTCACGCCTTCAAAGTGTTATTTTTTACACTGGAATACCACTTAACTAATGTCAAAAGAGTTTTTATTTCAAATTGATGGCTGTGTGTGCTGAATGGGTTTCAGAAAACCTTAATGAACCCCAGGCTAATGCAAATTTCTCAGCACACAGTTACTCTGTAAACTTTTAATTTAAATGCAGAGATTAAAATTATAGTTTGAGTTTGCCATACAATGGTAACAATTTACTTTTTTAAACATCTCTCCCAGGAGTCTGACACGGTGAAGACAGACAGATTTCCAGACAGACTGAGACACATGAGCTCCTGTGTTATTTTTCTGACAGCTCATTCCTCCGTACACAGATCAGCATAGCTGTGTAAGCTCTTAGTGCCTTTTCACGGCACGTCTGACACCAGCTCTCCATCCTGCTCTGTAGTTAACTTCTGTCACCACAAAGATCAGTCCCCGTCTCCATCACATCATAGATGTGTGTTTTAAGTTTAGTGTGTTTTTGGAGTGCATGTGTGCATCCGCAGTGAAGGTGAGTGAGTAAGAGGCAGATTGTTCTCAATGTCAGCCGCAAGATAACAGGATGGCAGAGACCAACAGGTCGCTGTACTGTGTTTGTTCATTCAGCCCCCATGCTGCCGGCCTGCCTCTGTGCCACACAGCATGCTGATGATTGGCAGCGCTGTATCTCACATGTCCCATGTCCAAACCATATTGCAATATCAACTCGGCTGCGTGAGAGCGAGATAAGACAGAAAATGGGGTGTTGACATATGAGATTGCTTGTAAGATGGCTTGTTTGGAGAGGCTTGAATCTAAAATGAGCCCCGTCCTTGAATGCTGGATTTGCTTGAGTCCACATTGGAAACTGATAGGAAGTGGTCACTGCGAAGGCCATTTCCTCCCTCTTTTCCTGAATAGACTGAGCTCTACTCACTCCCTCATCTCCCCATTCCTCTCCCCTGTCTGGCACACTGATGCATTTCCATATATTATTGCCTCTGTAAGCAAGTGTGTCATGCGCCCAGGCTTTTCCTACAGCCCAAGGGGACTTCTCAATGTCATTATCGCTAAAGCCTGCCACATGCCTGTAATGTATTGCCGCCTGGCTTTATTGGCAGCGCGATGATTCAGTGGTGGTGATGATGGATTAGTGCCGGCTGGGTCGAGCTGGGCTGGGCTGAGCTGGTCCAGACTGGGCTGAGCTCTGCAGCCTCGGCTGTCTGTCGCATAAACACTGTGTCCTCCTCACACACTGCAGTATAGAGGGAGACATATCGTATTTATGTCACACACACAACCTAATGAATATGGTCATTTCAGTGCTTTTATTGAGCTTCTCGGAAGACTGTCTGATTCATCTTGTCCACCTTTGCTTTTCATGCAGACACGGTGCACACAGCAGCGCCGCATAATAGGTGGCAGTAATGTGTTTGCTTTATGACATTGTTACTGTTTTGAATGTGAAAATATAACAGCTTTTGTTGCCTCCTGGAAGGGGAAGTTCAGAGAGGGTGCACCGGGTGCATATGTTACCACAGCGTAACAAGGTTTGATGCTTCCAGGAATATATATATAAACACACACACACACACGCACAGGGTTTTAGAGGAAGGACACAGTTGCATGTTTTATTACTGAATATGAAACACACTCCATATAACACAGCCACTGAGGCTGAACTAAACTAAACGGCACACTGGCCACCAACTAAAAGTCTACTCTCAACACTCAGTTCTTGATTGCAGCCTTTTCAGTCTCCATTGCTGCTGCACGTCGTCACGGTGATCAGGCTCCGGCCCCACTGCAGGGAAATAAATGGACATTAGTCTTAATTTACTTAGTCTTAATCTTACTGCAGCAACTGTTAACCTCTCCTGCCCGAGAGACACAAGAAACACACTCTGTTTCTCACCACAACATGTGTGGGTTTGGTTATCAGGAGTGTGACATACAAAATTTATCATTCATTCATTTTCTAGGGAGTCACAGGGTGTGAGAGGCGGTGTACAACCTGGACAGGGTCGCCAGACTATCACAGGGCTGACACACAGAGACAGACAACCATTCACACTCACATTCACACCTACGGACAATTTAGAGTCACCAATTAACCTTCTTTGGACTGTGGGAGGAAGCTGGAGTATGACACAAGTATGACACTGAATATATTACACTGTTTGGACCTTGAAGTGATGACTAAGGAGAAATCCTGACCCTGTGGCTGGACCACCTGGTAACCACTGGGTTAAACAACGTTCATAGGGTAGTTGTTGGGGATACTTTGCAAGCAGCAACTGCCAGCATTGAAAAATAAAGCCAATGCGTAATTACTAAAAGTCCCTTGAATAGCTCCGGAAGTGAGTCAGTTCTCACAGATCCCCATAAATTACCCTACTTTACAGCAGAAATAAACATGTTTGCAGCCTTGTACAAAAAACTTTTTCAGTCTCTTTGGTTAATTTCAACATTCATGACAACTGTGTGGGGGATTATTTTTACATAACTTACCCTGTTTACATTTTATTAAGGCTTAAAGTTATGCATATTTAAGGGCGAGGCCACTTGAGTGACATGCTGTCTGTGAAGCGTCACCATAGTCAGTGAGTCAGATTCACCCCTCGCTCCTCTATAGCTCCTCCCTCTTCTCCAAGTTTGGTCATTTCTGGCTTCAAAAAACCAAGATGGTGATGGCTGAAATGCCAGACTTGACATTTTAAAGCGGGAGTCCACAAACCAGTGGGTGACGTGAAGTTAGGGACGTCCATTAAATACAGTCTATGAGCTGTTTGTCCATCAGTGACTGATACAGACAACACAGACTTCTGCTCATCCTTCATTTCTCCCATAAAGACATGGAAAGCTTCCTCATAACTATAAATAATTTGCAAGTAACAAAACAGTCGAGCTCATGCTGTTTTAACTGAATCTCATTCGCACTGTTGGCGTGATTGTATGTGGAACAATTTATTGTCTAATTTCTTAGCGATTTATTTTTTGTTTTCCATTTTAAGCACATAATCTACACAGCATTCATTTATAGCATGGAGCTCACATCTGTGTGCAAAATATGCAAGAAGACTCTTCATTACATTATCTCTGTTGCCAGTAATGATGTTGAATACATACATTATCTCTGCCTGTGTTCCCATCTCTGCTGCATCTGAGAAGTGACTGCGGGGTTAACAGACAATAAGTTGATACTGATTAATTCTGCCTTTGGTCTTCAAGGCGAGTAATGCGCACGGATGAGCTACCAGTCAAACTCACAGTGGCTCATCTGCCCATGTGCCTTACATACCTTACTTTTTATCCATCCAGCTGCATGTCCCTGCTTTGTCAGTTAACTGTATGAATGATAAGATATGCTGGTAAGTCTTGACTGTAGCTGTTAAATTTCTCCCCGCTGCCGGCGTTATTCAGATGTCCTTATCATTTATAAGAAGCTTATTTGGCTTGTTCAATGATAAAAACTGGTAAAGTTTGGAATCCATCAGCGCCTGCGGTAAGTGGATGCAAAACTGAGCTCTCTCACCCCAAACACACTCGCACACGCACACATGCGTACCTGTGTATGCACACGCACACACGCATTCATAAGCACAGAGCTTCCAAATGGCCTCTATTAATGCAGACGGCTCTCCCAATTAACAAGATTCAAAGTGATGATGAATTTTTCATTCTCTGAACATTTAAGCTAATTATGGCCCAAATGAAGCAGGTTCCAGTGAATCACCATGGCAGGGGCTGCCAATGGCAGCCAATGTCACTGTCACAGTGCCACTCTGCACCACCACCCTAATCACTACAGCTGCTTAATATTCATCTCCCACCGCTCTCTCCTTCCTGACTCACCTCTCCTCTCCTCACACATCCTCTCTTCTTCTTTTCTCCTCCCTCCTCTCGTCTTGCTTCTCGCTCCTTTCCTCCTGTAACTTTAACTTCTGTCCTTTCTCCACTGTCCTCCGCACCCTTTTCCTTCTCTGTGTCTCTCCCCCTCAGCGCTGCTCTCTCTCTCACCATAGATGTGTTGTTTAAAATGGAAATCAACTAATTGCGCTAATAGCATTTTAATGATAATTTAATGTAGTAAATAAAGCTTGTTACAAGCTAAGCAATTTTGTTGGATTTCAAGGGCAATCAATCTGTGTCCGATACAATCTGCTCACCTCCTTAATGATGGGTGTGAGATGTCGGCAGTGTGTTCTCACTCACGCAGATCAAACTATATTCATGTCAACATCTATAGAGCCACAAAAAAAGGCAGAGCTAGGAGGGAAAAAACATCACAGTACACATTTATCCTCCGCTTTCAATTTACTAAGCGTGCTGCAGGGATAATTAGTTTTTTTTGTCGGCAAACCCGGAAGTAAGCGTCGCCTTGGTTCCCTCGACAAAGAGCCAGCCGGATTTTTCCACAGTTCTTTGGATTATTGCAGAAGGTAAGCTCTGTGGAGGACAAAAAAAGTTTATGATATGTTTTTTTCAGCCAGATAATATTCACGTATGAACACCACCTTTAGGATTTTTGAAGCGTTATAAACAAACTACAACTCAGTGGCATGACTTCAAAGTCACCCCCACAAGGAAAGCCTTGTTCAGCATGTTGATGTTCTTTACTCTAATTTAGCAGAGGCATTGACTCGAGTCACATGACTTGGACTAGAGTCAGACTTGAGTCACAGATTTGATGACTTTAGACCCAATGAAACCAAAACAGACTTGCAACTCAACGTGGACTGTAACACCACTGATTTGTTACTTCACTTGGTCTTCAGCCTTTTGACTTAAGAATACTTGACACCTTACCCCAAACCCAAAGATTAAAAACTAATTCATTTAATACATTCCCCTTGATTTCCTGAATCAACTAACATGAACGCTATTCCCAACAAGTTGGCACTTAGTTCCACAGAGCCACTTGGTTAAACCAGTCAGACAGCGTCCAATTACGTTGCGGTAGAGAACCATGAAGATCTGCCATTACCAAAGATAGTACGGCTTTGTATTTCTCTGTAATGTAGCACAGTGTTAACAATGTCACTGATACTATTCTTTCTCACACCTTCAACTCAAACCCCGCCCAAAATATATAATTTAATAATTAAATTAATATCGTAAACATGCGGGTGACGAGTTGACTAATGGCCCTAAATGATGACTATAGGTCGACTAGGAAAATTCTTAGTCAGGGGCAGCCCTAGATTTTTGTAAATTTTTTATATTTTTAATCTTTTGGTTAATGGCGGTACATTTGGTAAAGAGTGCATTATAACTTGTTTAGGACTTGAAACCCAACTTTTAGGACTTGTCAGTCTTGACTTGGGACTTGAGTGCAAAGACTTGAGACTTAGGGCGCATTCACACTGGCGCTATTTGGTCTGCTTTAAACGAAGCCTGGTCCGCTTCCACGGATAGTTCGGTTCGTTTGGAGTGGTGTGAACGCTCATTTGAACTCTGATGCTGGACCAAATGAGTGAACCCTGGTCTGCTTGAAAACTGGGGGTTTCGGTTCACTTGCAAGTGAACCATGGTTCAGGTTCGTTTACAGTGGGAAATGCAAACGGACTATCCAGCGGACCAAAGAGAGAAGGTGACGTAGAGCGCAGTGCATACGTATAATTTACGGACATATATGTGATCTTAAAACTTTTAAATCCTTGCAATACCTTGCTCGGCGTCTGTTTAACCACAGCAGCACTGTCGTAGTCTCTCGCTCTCTGCTGTCCTTTGTACAGAGCAACATGCTGGATAGGGAACGGAAGGGGATGGATTTCCGTTTTAGGTCCTGGCTAATCGATGCGCCTGCGCTTTCTTCTTCCTGATGCTTTTTTTCTCCTAGGTCAGTGGTCGTTTTGGGCAATAACGCCCCCAAATGAGCAGCTGTTGTAACTGCGTGATGTTGTCCAGGCGGTTTGGTCCGCTTTAAAATGTGCAGTGTGAAAGAGAACTGAACCAAATGAAGGTGTGAAATTTTTCAGCATTCCCCGCCCAATCAAACCGAGTCCCCTGGACTATCCTGGTGTGAATGCGCCCTTACTTGTGACTTGCAAAACAGTGATTTTGGCCCACCTCACTTGTTAGGCTCACCACTTGTTAGCACCCACCTTTTGTAAGACACATGAAAGCGTCAGAGTTCACAAGTCGGGTATTTACTGAGGTATTTAATGTTGTAGAGCAAAACGTAACAAAACTCCTAAGCTTGTGTTAACCACAGACCTTATTTCAGGCATCGGACCAAAAACACATTCAAAAACCTCACTGACATCAAGACAAGGCAGCCATAAGAGCAAAAATGCTAACTCATTCCTGACTCATTCCTGCACCCAGCTATATTCCAGTCATATGTTGTGGACCAGGGGCTATCCAAAGTCTGTCACTGTTGTGAGCCAGTTTGTCTTTGTTTACATTATCATGCCCTCTTAATCTCAAAAGAGTACAATAAATGGTAAATATAATTTGCTTCAAAATACAAATAAATAAGACATAAATACCATGTAGCCTAGCACTAGCGTATTAGGATGATAGGAAGCTGATGGATGCTTTTATATTTGATATTCATAGTGAAGCAGCAGCTGAACATTTACAACCAGCACACTGAGCTGAGTTCACAACACATAATGAGTATTTAGGCCTTTACCTGACAGAAACAATGTTCTGTTTTAACTATTACCTGAATCATATTTATGTTCACATACTTCACTTTCTTTACTGAATTGCTATCTGCACACATCCTGTAATCTACTGCTGGAAACACTGCATGTAGCTCAAGATAACTTCAGCATACATTTCAGGCCCCAGAGGCCCTTTTATTTGTCAGCTCTATAGTTTGACATTATCCCTTTTAATCATGTGGTCTGTTTTGAAACAAACTTTCTGCCCAGTGGTTGTTCACCCCCCTTTTCTTGTTTGTTGTTTTGAGTTTGATCATAATCAGTTCTCCTCAAGAAATTAACATACCTGTGTTTGTTTCAAGTCTGCTTAGCTTTGTGAGTCGTTGTTATCCATTAAAGAGATTAGATTTACCTTGTAATCAAAGATGAATAGTTCATTTTGCATTTGGATTTTTCTGCACATTTTTTTTTTTTTTATCAACCATCCCCCCAGATTAAACATATTAAAAATGATGAGGAGCTTGAGCTAGAAAGAGAAAAGAATAAACAGCCGTGAGACAGAAAAACAATTTAATTTCTCTTTTTATGTTCTACCAGTGGTCATTTAGCGAGACTCTTTATTTAAATGGTAATGTGAAGCTGGCTAAACAGGCATGGCGAATCAGCCTGAGAAGAGAGCCAGACTTCAAAAAAAAAGAGGAAAAAAAAAAGGGGCTGTGGTGTTTCAGGCTCCGGGAGTTTATCTGGGTCTTTCCTCCTGTCGCCTGACAGAGGGAGGCAGAGTGGGGAGCCGATTGAGCGACAAGGATAACTCTTCTCGGTGTTGGAGTATAATTAATTAGGTGTGATAAATTATACCATTTCTAGCAAAGCCTGGCAGCGCTGGCACATGCACTCTCGACACACACACACACTCAAACATGTGCACACACACTTATAGCAATAAGTGCATGCCAGTATTTCCATTCGATGAACATTACCACTTTACAAACTCTGTGTCCTCCCCCTCTGTTGTGTACCAGAAATTCAAAGTAAACAACACAAAAACACATGGATTAACTGTCACTTTGCAATCTATCTCAAATCCAGCAGATTATTTTTTAAAGAAAGTTTTGTCAATAAATGTGACGTGCTGATTGAGCACCTACGAAGGTGAAATACAATATTTTCCACCTCTTTCAGCACTAAGAGCTTCACACTCTAATAACAACCAAAGTCCTTATATTTGGAATTCACAATAATACAATATTTTTCATTAGACACAGCAAGAGAACAAGGTAAGCACTTTCAACAGTGGATAAGTTGTGTCTTTGCGTCTTCATGTCCCTGAATGAAACATTACTGTATATATAAAATAAACAGGCAAAGTTAGTGGTCCAATGCAAGCCGTTTTCATTCCCAGGTCATTACATACCAAAGCTTTGTCACACCCCTCAGGGTCTGATCCCGTCACACAAGGCACCCTTTAGCGTCTGTATGAGACACACCAGGCGTTCAACTGACCCCAGTGCAAACCCATCCATCTATTAGATGTTCAGAGCCACTGACATATGAAGAGTGAGGAAGTCTGCAGGGAGAAGGTCAGGTTTGACACTGTTAATGTCCAGTGTGCAACCAAAAGTCAGCAGCATTTTAACCTAAGTCACGATCTTTGTCCGAATCTAACTAAGTATATTTGTTCCCTAAATCCCCCCAACCCCTGTGAGGTAGTGGGGCTCCATGGTCCAAATGAGCCCCGCTACTGCTTATTAACAACTACTGTAGAGTGATTTTAAGAGTTTAACACATTCCAGTTAAACAGGGTGCACATCATGATATTGAAAGCATTTTCATAGTCATTATAAGCGTAGAAATAAAACCAGTATTTTAAAAGTTCCTTGCTGGTCCACAGTAGTCTTTGTTACATATGTCACAGCCAGTCTGGTAGATTTAGAAGGCAACAGTGAGGTCAATGAGGATGAAACAGGCCTCCCTGATTGTAAAGACAGTGATCGACAGGAAGAATACATTTCAGGTGAGGGAGACCCCACAGTAGTGTCAGCATCAGATGAGAGAGAGAGACTATCATGCACCCCACAGGTTCAGCATCAGGTGAGGGAGAGCCTGGTGTGCCCCAGACAGCTTGACAGCAGTTTAGTTTGTAATGTTAAAAGGCTCCAACAGTTTAAAATTCACTGGATTCAAACAACTTAATGTGTCCATTGTTCTAAACTGGTCTGTTTACGATGTCCTCACTATGAAAGATGTTAAAATGTGTCTGCTCTGTGCTGCAGGAAAGGGCCTCAGTCATGGTTACTTGTGGGGTGTTGTTAGTTCATGTGACCAGGCTGCCATATTTAAGGAGATGGGAGTGAGAACGTCTTGTCCAATAAGAGCAGTTTACTCTCACTTAATTTTCTTACCGGTGCCCCGTTTACTTAGGACTATGATCACATAATCGTGTCGGCAAAATCTGAAAAATTTGTTCTCAACTGTGGAAATTGACATGAACGCCTCAAGTCGGCACAACAACGCAGAGAGTTGGCGAAAATTTTAGTACACAAGTTACCAAATTAACATCATACATGCAGAAACATGGCGGACGAACGTAAATGTTTGGTTGATGGTAATAAACCTTTTATTGATTCACGTGTTGCATGCCAATTTTTTTCTCAAACGAAATTTGTAATACTTTTTAACCATTAGTTGCTGCCTGTGTGTTTATTAGTCAGGTAAAGCAATATTTTAGTAGTTTAAGGTGATGTACTGGTGCAGCGACCAGTCTGGGACAAAATCTATTTGTAATTAGCCTCAAACTGTTTTCAACATATTCTTTGAATGCTAAAAGCAATAAAATACAACACTTTTTTGTAGCATTCATGTTAGGGATGTCAGTTTCATTTAATTTTGCTTTCAAAAGACTGACACTCATTAACAGGTAACTTACAAGTTAATTTTCAAGAAAACAGAAAGGCCTTCCCATTTAGTTTGACACTGCTTTGACTCAGTTAGCTTTAGCACTGGATTTCAAAGGACTATCCATTTAGATGTGGTAAAATTTTAATGTTTTGCTATTTATTTTATTTTCTATGGCTGTCTATGTGTCAGACAGCCAGCCAGCCACATTAACATGTGGAAACATTGTGCCCACTGCCCAACCTCCAGTCTTCACTGGTGTCTTGGCCGCTCTGCACTGAGCACCATCCGGTTCAGGAGGGAGCTAACATTTGCTAGCTAGTGCCGCAGCTCATTTGGCAATTACAGCTGTTGCTGTTGAAACATTGTGCTCACCCTTCAGTCTCCCTCCAGGTCGCCCGGTGAATAAGCAACCTCATTGTGAACCATAAAAGCTGTTAGCATTGTTTACTGTGTTAGCACCAGTAGCCGTGTTGACACTGCTGACATCAACATGGCTAAAAACTGAGCTGCTTACTGAGCAGGCCAAGCTGGAGGGAGACTGTCACAACGTTTCTACTGCAACGCTGTTGGGTTGGGATGTTACTAGCATTAATTTCCGAATGAGCGGCACCACAAGCGCTAGCTAACTCCCACCAGATCCAGGTGGTATATTGTGCAGTAAATTTCCAGTCAAAAATATTGTCTTCAGTTAACCAACACTCTCGACATCCCTCGTTCATGTTGTGTCCACATCACCACTTAAAGCTCATAAACACGCCAAAGTCGGAAGAAGAGCTCCCTTGTTTGGGAAATGGGTTCCTCCAAGGAGCACATAAATGCAGCATTAGACAAACATAAAGCACACAAGCCTGCAAATAAAGGATCCAGGTAAAAGTGAAAGAGGGTATGATTAAACGGCCATTAATCCAGCAGTTAATAAAACCAGAAGCACACAGTGTGGCAAGTTGAAAATACATTTCTTTAAAATGTTTAGGTTCCTCAGTAACTTTCTGCAAAAGTATCTTACTAACGCTTAATGGAGGAAGGATGAGATAATGAGCTATGACATTTAATTTTAAAATAACAAATTGCATTGCTTAATCAAAATAAACCATGGATCAGCAGAACAACTAAGGAACGCTTAACTGTTTTGTTGTATTGGTCTCTTGTTTCCTCACAAACATAACTGTGAATCTGGGAGTGTTGAGGCAGCTGTTGAGGCGCTGTAGCTGCTTCTTCTCGAATAAACACAGCCTCCATTTGATAACCTTTTTTTTCAAGCAAAAGTGGGCATTTAAATTCACTCTCTGCACATTTTGTGCTCCAACAAAATCTTCATACTCAGTGAGTCCCACTTCACCTCCGCAGTAAGTGCACACTTTAAAAGGACTACACCACCTTGATGGCGAAGAAGCTTTTTTTATCAGTGGGATGAAAAAAAAAAAATACTAAGAAGTTTTATCTGCGCTGTGCTCTGAATTTATTTGTATCTGCAGCGAGATTTAGATTAACTGTTTATCTGTAGTGAGATACAGCAAAGTAGTGCTATCCACTACACACACACACACACAGTGTTTCTCTGTGCTGCAATACAGCAGACCACAGATTAAACAACCACCAGCCTCTCTACGTCACTGTATTTTTGTTCTAATAGTTGATGGGATTCATGGTTGAAGACCAAACTGACACTTGTCCACCCCTCTCAATGTCAACCTGGACCTCAAGTACATGGTTAAGACACACACTTAAGCATACGCACACACACACACACCCTGCCAGCAGGCGCCTTTAATGGCCTGGTGTTAATGAGAGTCTTGTTTAGAGCTGTCAGATGACCCTGGGCCATGCAGACTGACACCAGCGCTATGTTCACAGCTCTAGAGGTCACCACGCAGTCCATGTATGTGTGTGTGTGCACAAATGGGTTCGCGTGTGTTGACGCTACAGACAGAACCATTTATTACACCTAATTACCTTTCCAGCCAGTACATTAACACCATATCAGCAAATCTTTAATCTTGGTAGTTTAATTTTCAATCAGTAAAGTTGATATTAATCTCAATGAATCTTATCTGTGTAGTCTATTCTCTCAATCGCAGGAAAGGGGTCATTCTCATTGTGTGTCTGTGTGCTCTGCGCTGCACTGTGAGGGATCTGTAGGCGCCTGGAGCCAGCCAACATGGTATGAATATTCTGTGAAGAGTCATGCCTAGAAAAAAAGATTAATTAATTTAGAAAGAACATGAGTATTTTTGTAGTGTAGTTTTCTACTCTTTGGATTTACATGAATAAAACTGGGTAGTCTCTAAAAATTAATCCTACAATTTAGTAAAAAAAAAACTTTTGGAGCGGAACTACATTACAACATTTAAGAACATTTTAACAGCTCCAGAAGAAGAACAAAAGTACATCCATCAATATACCTCAGTGAATCCCAAAACTAGCTGACTTATAAATAAATAAATAAATAAAGTGTTTCTCTTAAACATAAATTTGAAAATGTGCAGTCTAATTTGTGAATCTAATGCGGCATAATAAATTACTGTCATCAGTTTATTTTGCTTCATCAGTCATTGCAAAAGATTCTTCTTTGGGATCCATTTCACCCAGGTGCTTATTTAAAGGCGCTCTATTAGACAGTCAGAGTATTCCCAACATGGAGGTGGCTGAGCTAGCAGCATGCAGCTAACGGTGCTAACTCCATAAATAGCAACAACAGTGCTGACAGAGCTAACACTAGCCCTTTTTACACTGCCTGTCAAAGGCAATAATTTCATGCCGTTACTCCAGAGTTATCTCGCCTTTAAGATGGCAGCAGGGGTAATAACAGTGCTGAATCGTTGTCTCTGTAAAACGGTCAGCTGGCAGGATGGGATGAGAGTGACATTTTGATGATGTATTATATGTGTGGCCCACCGCTAGGAGACTGATAAAGCAGCTAGCAGGAGCCGAAAATGTCTGCAAATTGAGAAATGAGGTCTGGGAGGTCCTTACCTGTCCGAACAGAGGATGAGAGCAACCACCGCTTAGCAGGGAGGGTAAATTATGTTATTGTCATATTATGCCATTGTTATTGTTTATAGAACGCTGCCAATGCGTGTGTGATATGTTACACTAGAGGCAGACACTGTTGTGTAGCCAACACATTCTCACTCCGATCTTGTCACATATCGACGTTTGGTCGTGGACCTTCCACATCCAGATACGACGTGAAAGGTACCCTGGGTGTGTTGGTTGTTGATGGCATTGGACGCTGTGTCAAGTTCTGCCTGTTACATGCATTGTCCTCTTTCAAAATACACTTCTGTTTAAACGGGAAATGTACCATTTACATCTCTTTCAAAATAAATGCAAAACATCAGTACAACAACAGGTGTTGACATGGTTGGGTTTAGACAACAAAAATACATGATTGGGTTTAGGAAAGAAGAACAGGGTCTGGCTTTATTATCTCGCAGGATGCAAACACCACTCTCCTGTGTGAAAGTCAGTGTTTGTTGGCGCTGCAAGTCACTGCCCAAGCGTTGGATTTCAACGACTTTGGAGCGAGATCAGGTTGGTGTAACATGTAAGGCCCGTCACACCCGTCACACCTCTTTTGCTTCTGGAACACTGGCATATCATCTAAAATCACTGGCGGCATTATGCAGCATAAAGACAGGACTATGTAGCGACTCTATCGCACGATCTCCATGTAAAAAGGGCTGGTGTGAACCAGGGAGTAACTGAAGAGTGGGCGCTGTGCCTCTGCAATGACGCCATCCCAATATCAGTGGTAACATCCATATGGATGCAGTGCGAAGTGGTGGCAATGAGTTGGCAAGTGGGATACACACATGCACCAACTTGCACACACAGCTGGACTGTCTACCAAAACACACCACAGAGCAGCTCTGATAACAACACACAGAGGTAGTGTGACTTCACACTCTATACAGGACGCCTCCTACTCCACTGTCTCTTTACATTGCAATCGTTTGCTGCTAAATTAATACTATTGTATACAGAACCTTCAGGTGAGGGCTTTTACATCATCTCAATAAGTCCGCTACAAAGCTTTTGTTTAATTGGCACCATTTTTTATTTGAGGATAATGCATACTATAATTTAAATCAAAGTTATTAATGTTGATGGTGATGTCTCATCTGGAGCGACGTGTAAGGATCACAGATTGGAAGAAACACAACATTTCACTGTGTTTGATATTTTGTTCTGCAGCTCTCAGATTGCTTCACAGCCCACTGATGAAGGTATCTGTGCAGCTGAAGTACATGAGTGTGTTAAGATTTTAAAATGCTCATTTTCAACCATGATACATTAAAGGCTTTTTCGTGTTTTGCCCAAAGAGATCCTTTGTCCATTTTCACTTTTTTTTCTGCTGTGTTATTTTCCTTCTGTGTCCCCAGTCAGTGTTTTCCAACCTTTAGCACACTCGCTGTTAGTCTTCCTTTATGTGTTGACAGTGAGAGTGTGATCTAGCTCGCTGTGTGGAGACCAATTCACAGAGTGGGAAGCGCCTGTGTTGGAGCCAAGCTGTGAGGGTGTGTGTTTGTGTGTGTGTCTGTGTGTGTGTGTGTGTGTGTGTTTAAGTAAAGGAGACTCAAGCTGACAGTTTGCCAGCAGCCTTGCACCTGCACACAGCTAGGTGTTGATCTCAGATGGGGGGGTGGGGGTGAAGAGGGGAAGGAAGAGGGGAGGACAGGCAGAGAGAGGAGAGGAAGGGATCCGACACGAGGTGTTGTGGGTGGATGAGAAAAGACGTGAGAGGTGAGGAACGGAGGATAGGAGCTCTGAGAGGTGGCGTGGCTGTGACATATAATTCCTGTTTATACGTGTTTTTTTTGTATGTATGTGTGTGTGTATGTGAGTGTGTGCATGCCACAAGTGGAAGGAAAATGTGCAGCTGTGTGACAGGCGGGACGGGAGAGCCAATTGGATTGATGCATTCTTTCATAGGTAACTGCCAACACCAGAGCGCAGCCAGGGCCTCATTTGTCAGACTCAAGGAAATAGCGTTACGGCGTGACGTTTCACTCTGTCTCTGGCACACAGATCAACAACCCTCCGCTTCAGGATGGGAGGAAGTGTGCCACTGACGCTACAGTAACCTGGAGGGGAATTTAATTGTGGTTAAAAAGACAAAAAGGGCTCGTAAGACAGGGAAAATAAGTGTCTGTCTAACATCTGTCTCTGTCTCCTACTTATCTTTATCTGTGTCTTACCTGACTGATTTTCTGTTTCTATCTCTCTATCTCTCTATCTATCTATCTATCTATCTATCTATCTATCTATCTATCTATCTATCTATCATGTTGCCAAGGACAGGGTTGTACATATGTAGTGCGCTCAGAGGATAATATGTTGCTGCAAATACCATAAGTTCCCCTGCTCTACATTCATTGGCTGTTGTTAACCTTTTGGCAGCAGTGGTGAGTTTGCCGCTGACTGCAGAGCAGCGAAACTTAGACAAGCTCTCTGGAGGGACACTCAACAGTATGTCAGGGAACTCCATGACACTGTCAGCATAACACACTGCTGGGTAGCCTGAATTATTGAAGTCCATAGCATTGATAATTTAATACAGTAGATCTGTTTTGACAGGAGATGGCTTAAGCGAATAGAGAAAGAAAAGAAATTGGGCTTTGCATTTGGTGTGACACAAGGGGGAAAAAATAAAGTTTCTTGTCTTGTTTCTTGCAGGTATATATTTATTTTTATGTTGCAACCTGTATGTGGGGATTTACTGAACTACATGACCTAGTTGAGATCCTGGTGGCGGAAAGAAAAGTGAGAGGAAAAGATAGACAGACAGATGGGAGAGGGTTAATTGAAGCTGACATGTGTCCAGTGTTTGCGTGTCCCCAGATGACACGTGGCTCGCGCCCATATGCTCGTGTTGCCGTGACACTCCCTCCATCCCCACTATCTGGTGTAAATTTTTCACACCATGATAAAGAAGATATCCAGAATCATTAGAAATTGCTGTGTCTGCGATGTTTCCACCAGTTTTTAAGCTTTTTTCCTCGACTAAACCATTTGCAGGTTTTGATGACCCAGTTAATCTTTAAGGTAGGGCCGGGTGACGTAAAGAAGATCAGATATCAGGATATTTTTGACCCAATGCCTTGATTTTTGATAAATAATCATCAGTAATGTGGAACAGCTCCAACAGTTTGGCAAGTTCAGAGAACTACATTGTTTTACTGTAATGCAACTTTTAAAACTGGAAAAAGACAACATTACAATAATCAAAATATAAAACAATATCTAGTCTCGTATCACAATGTTGATGAAATATCGATACATATTGCCCAGCTGTATTTCAAAAAACAAAGGCAAGCTGATGCCTGGTTTTGTAACCGTCATTACTGCACTACCAAAGCTGGGACTCTGATGCCATCCTCCCATCATCAGAGGTTACCCAGGCCAGCTGATCGCCCTCCAAATACAGGAAAAGAACTAGCTCGTACAGTGTGTTGTCTGTTAAAAGGCAAACGTGTCTGTAGTTGTTCTGAACAACCATACTTGAAGGCAGGGTGAATGCCTGGTGTCACAGAGAGGGGAAGATGCCATGTTGTTTGGCATACATTTTCAGCTACAGTCTCCTGAAATGCATTCATAGTGTTGCACTCATTTGCAAACAGTAAAAGTGACAGAAATATATGTGTAAAGCACGAGAAAGACAGTTTGAGAGTTAAAGGTCAAGTCTTGCTTGTAGTGAAGTATCCTGGCAGCTCAACAGTGTCCCCATCTCTGACCAGGGTGTGAGTGTGTCATATTACTCCTTCTTGATTTGCATAAACCCTCTAACCCTGTATGTAAAGAACATCTTGTTGTAACAGGTTCAAAATTAAAGACAAATAGGTTGAGATTTTGCCGTTCAAACACCCTTTTTCTTATTTTTTACTATCCATCCCGATCATAGCATAATGACACGCTACACTTGTGCGGACATCAGTGCAACTCAGTGTCCTTCAAATCACTTCTGAAAATTAACTTTCATAGAATTTCGATATTACTTGCCAGGGCTAGAGGGGGACTATAGCCTACGTCACAAATCTGCGTAGCCCCTGTAGCGACTACTATCGATGAAAAAAAATGCTAAGAGGCTGATTAGGCTCGTAACTGTGACTCGTTCAATTAAATCCATGCTGAAGTCCAAAGTTGCATTTTATGATGATTCATTAAACAAACAACTGAGATGACTAAAACAAAATGAGAATTGATGAAACATTACATTATGTGATTACATGCTTGCGGTCAACAGAAAATATCTAATAATAGAGTAACTCTGAGGTCATGAAAATCTGCTTTTTACTTAGCACTCCCATGTATTGGTCAAGCTCCTCCACAGCACCAGGAGAGCGCAGGCCATGACAGATTGTCTTGTCTGGTTTTAATATAGCGCATCATATTTACACTGCTCAGCTGTCAGTGTCGTTGGTAAACTGTACAAAGTAGTACATTAGTTAAATGACATAACTTCTCCCAACAACTCCCACATAATTTCTGTGTTATCATTATTTTTACACTTGACCACAGAGATCACATTCATTCTGTCTGTCTCTCTCACTGTGTCACTCTGTCTGTCTGGGTTGTCGGCATGTGTCCCAGCAGGCTTGCCGTAGACTGGCAGAGTGTTGATCTGAGTGTCACTGGGACTGGGGGTCTCCTTTCCCAGCCCTCCTCTCCTCCACCAGCTGACAGACAAGGTCAGGGACTCATCCCGCCTGTCTCTCTCAGCTCCTGACAGCCTTCCTTGGGGAGACAAACCCCGGACAACCCTGCACTCCCTGGCACGCACCACCACCAATTAATATTGCATCACCATTTTCTAATCTGCTCCCTCAGGGCCTACTTCTCAGGGTGTGATCAGGCCACCTCACTTCCCTGCGTCTTGACCTCCCCCAGCCTCCCTCCATAACAGGGAAAGGACCCTCAGACAAAAAATAGATTACATTACATGTGGCACTCGTCTTTGGTGCTGTCACGTGTGTGATTTGATATCATTTTAATTACTATATATTTTTTAATATATTTTTTTAAATAAATATTTTTTCTATGTTTTGAACGAAACAAAACTTTCAGGCTAAAAGTGACCCCACGTCACTGTGAATGGGCTCAGACAGGCTATGTCATTATTTTTTGTGCAAAGTGAGTTTATTTTTATCTGGGTATGAAGGTTAGCTGGTACTGTACCTCAATTTTTAGTTATTTTTAACTATGCTAGCGGCATTGCTCCAGGGATGGCAGTGGCTGTTGGTCGATCCACCACTTTGACCCAGACTGAAATATCTCAACAGGGATTAAATGGGTTTCCACTATATTTTGTATAAACACTCCTCCCTCAGGATGAATTGGGATAAGTTTGGTAATCTTTTAACCTTTTATCTAGCGCTATCTTCAAGCCAAATTTATAGGCATTAGCGTGTTAGCATTGTGATAGTGAGCATGTTAGCATGCTGACATTAGCATGTAGCTCAAAGCACATCTGTGTTTAAGGACAGCCTGACAGAGCTGCTTTAGTGGTTTTTCACCAGGCATGTCCAAAGTCCGGCCTGGGGGCCAATTGTAGCCCGCAGACTAATTTTAAACATTGATGTCTTCTGCCTTGCTCCGAGGAAAGCCGCGACTGGTCAGTCCTTTGGCAATTCTCTCATAAGTTGGCTCGTCCTTCACTATTCCCGTCATTTGATGGTTAATGGCCTCTTCGTGTGAGAGGGAATGGAGGGTGCGCAATTCCTTGTCTCCCCAGTTGCTCATTTTTACAGTTTCTTTCAGATTGGTGTCGACGTTGTTTGCGTTTCCCTCTTGCTACTAGCTGCTTATTCTTGCTATCAGCTGTTTCCTGTTAGTCCACCGCCAGTGGGTCGCACGTGCGGCGTCATCAACAGCTCCTCCCACAAGTCATCAACAGCCCCTCCCGTGGTGGAAGGGCACCTCGTTCTTTTTAAACCAAAAAGGTTCTGACAATATGTTTACCCCTATGCCGCGGAAAACTGGGCACCTCGGATGAACTCACCAATCCGGCTCTGTGTGTCCAAACGCTCGCAGCTTGCCTGCCAAACGTCCCAACATTCGCCAAAAATCTGGCAGCGTAAAAGGGGCTAGTGTTCATATGTCTCTGTCTGTGGACAGATTTTGTCACTTCAGAAGAGACACAATGGTGCAAGACGCAGTCATGAAAATGTACAGGTGTGTAGTTTAGATCAAAATGAAGGCCCAGTATGAAGATTGGTGTAGTTCAAGAAAGGGGGCCAGAAAAAGGGGGGCAGGACTTTCTTTACGTCTCTGGCTCATGTTTGTTTTAATTGGCAGATCACTGTATTCCAGCTGGTGGGATCAATCGCAAGATTACTCTTTATTTTCCTTGTATGATGTGAATTCAGTTTTTCATATCAGAGAAATGATAAACCAAAAAAACTCTTAAAGTTATAGTGTGTCAGATTTAGCACTGGGAGATTGCAGAACTGAAACTTCTCATGTGTACCAAGTGTGTAGGAGAACTACTGTGGCTGTCTCAAAAATGTAAACGGTCCCGTCTAGAGCCAGTGTTTGATTTGTCCCTTCTGGGCTACTGTAGAAACAGCATGGCACTTTGTAGAGGAGGATCCGCTCCAGATATAAATGGCTCATTCTTAGGTAATAAAAACACAACAGTTCTTATATTCAGGTGATTATGAAATAAGAAAATAGATGCTCCTAAATCCTACATACTGGACCTTTAAATTGTTTTTAGTATGATCTAGAAAATCATTTCTAACTTCAAGCTAAATAAAGACCCTGTGGTCCTGCATTACCAGAGCCATTTTAAAAGAAATAGTCCTGTCATCTCTTGGGCACAATTTCGAAACGCCAATAAAGTTTGACAATAAATTTTCTCTAAATTAAAGTGTCCAAACCCTTCCAAGTTTGTACTGTAAGTAAATACAAGACATTCGTTCAGTTAGCTTTTTGTGACATGTGAAGCTTAGGACAGGCTGATCAGAGAGAGATTATGTTATGGATTTCTTCACGATGTTGACACATTTTATCAATCTGATGTCCTGTGCTAGTTTGGGAGTTGGGAACATGACTTACCACTCTGTCCGATTGCTAGAACTGAGATGAGGAGCACATCGCCATTTGTTTTGGCCTTGTACCTCCATTCTTCAAACTCTGAACTACTTGCAGTGAGAGACATAACCCCTCCTGCGACCTTAGTGGATGACTTATCCTCCTACCTTGGGGACTGAGTGATGTGCTTGTGGCTCTGAGAATAGCTACAGTGCTGTCCGTCTGGGTTGGGGTCGGGAGCAGCCCGGGAGGTGCAGTGTATTTGTCTGAATCACAGCTCCTGGCTCGCACATTTGACTCTTCCTCTTACACATACACACACATACAGTCCGCTGACGTACAGACACACATACTGCTGCTCAGTATAGCATGATGGAGGAGCGTGGGGGCCATGTGTCACACCTTGGCTGCTAAAGAACTCACCTGGCCTCTTCTCAGCACTGATGGATTTACGCTGGCCCCGCAGGGTTGGCACAAGCACACACATACACACACAGATTGTACTCTAGATCGCTTGTTCTTGGTCTGTGTCTTCAAAAACATCAGCCTGGAGGGTGTGAAGGAGAGGGAAAGAACAGAGGAATGTCAGCCAGCAGATACGGTTACTTCTTATGTCCCATCCTAATCTTCCTCTTCGTCTTTGCTTCATCACGTGTGAAGATAGAAAGAGTGTAATTTTCAGCTGAGGAGCTGTCGGTCTACGTGTGGCTGATTTTATTCAGAAAGCTGACTTCCAGACAGCCTACGTGTGTGTGTGTGTGTGTGTGAGTGTGTGTGTGTGTGTGTGTGTTCCACAGATCGCTAATCTCTCTGAAGTCCTGTTTGTTCTCCAGGTTTGCCCCCACTACAAACATTTCCCTGATCAAAGCTGTTGAAAAGGCCTGCCACTTCAAACAAAGTATACACACACTCACACTCACACACACATGTGCACATATACGGATACACACATACGCATCCATTCCAACACAGCTCTACGGCCGGCATGTTGTCATGGCAACCACATTAATCCTAAACCAACCAGCATGCAGTTGTTGCATCAGGCGAGCCAATCAGGAGTGGCAGGAAAAAGAGACAAACAGGAGTCATGAGCTCAATTACCATTTCAATGCCCAATTAATTTCAAATGTAGAAGTTTATTGTCATTCTATTGCATATGCTACGGATAGTATAATATAGCTATACCCTGAAGTATTGATGTCAGTATTCATTCCGGCTATTTGTATAATTAAATGATGAGGATTTTCTGCTTCCATTTAAATTCACAGGCTGTCTTCTCCCCCTCTCCAGCTTCCCTACATCTGTTTTTTTTTCTTCTAGCAGTTATACAACAATTCAAAAAAATCTTCTTTTTTTTTTTCCCGATATTCCAGAAGTCATTTAATTTCCAGAGATAAGCAATGATTTTATCTGAGACATTTGATGTCAGCTTTATCAGGGAGCTGTATTAACAGCAGGTGTTACGCTGCGTTTAAATCCTTTCAAGTTAACTTACAGAGAGATTAGAGAGAAGGATAACTCCTAGAATTTTTACCTTTTTTTAATCACAGAAACAAAACCAACTCTGTTGATTTACCCCGTGGGGAGAATGAAATGTCTTATTTTTAATTCGAAGATGCTGTTGTACAGTATGAACTCGGACTATAATGTAACATTCACCATCAGTGTCAAGTAATTTAATTCTGGATCAGAAATAAGTTTATTTAATTCTACAGTGTTGGTGTTCTGATTGTTTCCTTTTGATTCTCATGTTAATGGTGGAAGCTATTTTCATTTGCAGTTAAAACAATGACGGAGTAAAGACAGGAGTAATGATTAATACATATTGAGAACCCTGTCAACACTCTTCTGTATCACAGTGGCACATTGTCTTTGCTTATATAATCACGCGCACATCAAAAAGTACAGCAGTTATATCTAGGAATGTTTCCATCCACCTCTTTTTATGCACATTTCAATTTGCACTTAAAAAAAAAAAACAGAGTGGAAACGCCAAAAAGTAAGGAAAAAATCGTCACTGGGGGCTTTTAACACGCTGATGTATGTACACGAGACATTTACCAGAACTCTTCAAGAGCACATAGCTGTAATATTAGTTGTTCAAAACTCTCTATTTCCACTGACCAGTGTCTCTGTTGTTATGCAGTCAGTGTTTTCCTTCATTTCACATTTGAATGGCGCTCTTTTATTCATAAATCATCATCACACCCTATTCTGCAGTGGAACCTGACTTGAGAATTAGTGCCACACCAGCAAATTATTTCCAGGAAGTTACAATATGTAACTGTAATATTTTATCATCACCTCACAGGCTTTTACCTGTGATTTTTAACCAAGTTCAGAATTTTATTGTGAAATTTATGCAGGTAAATACAGTAAAACTTCAATTAGTAGTCCTGGGCTATTATTTGTGTAAATCAATGAACCTAACAGGCTTATATTTGGGACAGGCCTTTAATTCCTTTCAGACAAAACTGTTGCTCAGCAAAGATGAGAATATACAATCGAATATAGTATAATTATTTCTTGTATAAAAATTAGGCTTTGACTAATATCAATTACAAATCATTCATTTAATCTATCTCTGACAGACAGGGCATCAGAGAGAGAGCATTATGACACTTGTTTCATGGCACTCAACAACTACGGCACCCCACATACCGACACAACACCACTTTATCCTGTTAAAACAAAACTCAGAACTTAGATAAATTTTCATGAAAAACCCTTTTGATTCATTTGATCTGAGGACCCTTACAGACTAAAAGAATATGAATGACTCACAGGGTAATCAAGGAATGGACACTGATTTTATAACAGCTTTAGAGGAAGGGAGTCACTGCTTGTTTTTCATGCCTGTAAATCTGATTGAATCACGGTCCTCTCCGGTGCTCATGGTGTCTGAAAATGAACTCGACTATTGTATTTTGGAGAATCTAACCAAGCTTATGATGTGTACTATTTCTATGCTGACAAGAGTTTAAACATTTATATTTGTATGTGCAGTCTAAACAGCTAACTAATATTAGCTCCAGTAGGTAGCCAACAACCCAGTTTTATACATCCAAAGAACTTTTAAAGAAAATAATTGCTTGGCAAACAGACCAGGAATCTAAGTTTATTTGTCAAAATGTGTAGCAACACAGGCTGGTAAAAGGAACTTGGTGTTTATTTGGGACTAGGCTTTTAATTTAAGTTTCACGGTAAACTAATTTTACAGATGCATACTGCTAAATCACAGTAATATATGGAGTTTAATTGTGAGATTACAGTGATATACAGTGATTCCACGGGAGCACATTAAACTTAGTTACAGTTAAATTCATTAATTTACAGGAACGTGCCGTCAGATCACAGTAATGTTACGACAGCATACTGCTAAATCACAGTAATATGCAGGCATACAGTAACGACCATTAAATCACAGTATACAGCTGTCATTTCACAACAGTTTACTGTAAATATGTCACAGTGATTTACTGTGAAGGTAATGCAACTGGTAGCCAGTCATTTACTGTAAATGCACAGTCAAATATTTTACAGTGCACCTACTGCTTATCTGGATGAACCACCTTCCAATATTCACATATCAGTAGTGGATGGAAAAGAGCTAAAATTTAGCATTTTACTTTTGCCTATTGTCTGAAAATTTGGATACATTTTGTGCTAAACTTGTATGGAAACCCAACTTCTGTAATCTTTCTCTAATCTGATAATCCGTAAATCAGAGGGCAAACAATTAGCTGCACTAAACTCCACAGACTATGTTATCACCTGATCAGCACCAGCAGGCCCAGACAGGAACAGACTCCAGTCCAGCTTTAACAGTGGTGACTATAACTTGCCTGACATATCAGCCGGTAGTTGCTGACTGCGGGTGTGTTTGTGTTAGTTTGCAATGTAATGAACTTCTTTGGGTTATGTTAATCTCTGTATGAGAGTTGCCTCCAAAGTTTCCTTTCAACTGTAGCGAGCCGCTGTAATCTGAGGAATGAAAGATGGAGAGGCGCTGCACTCATCTGGCAGTTTAAGTTAATCAAGACTTGAAGGAATTATGATGCCAGTTTAAGATCATTGTGATCAATGATTCAGAGTCATCTAACAACTGTCAAGACTACGCGTCCTAAATGACAGTCTTAAAAATGCAAGAAGTCAAAAGACTCAAATCAAAGTCTCAAATCTCTCCAGCATCCCAAAGCAGGCTGCTTTCAAAGGCTTGACAGGAGAGTGTGTGACTATCTGACTGCGAAACCGAATGAAGAAATGCCTATTACTAGAGCCGATATTCGACTGAAAGCTTTGGAAATCACTAAAGAGCTGAACATACCCACAATCGAGTTCAAAGTCTGTGTGAACGATTGATGCACTGAATTGGACTGTGCCTCCGTTGCAGGAGTTCTTGCCCGGCGCTTCCGCTCAGACTTCAGAGAGAAGCTGCTGATTCGCTTTGAGATGCTAAAATGGAATTAGAAAGACCTGCAGGCTATAGTTTGTCATGTTTGTTTAAATAACTCAATTGAAGCAAGATTATCACACATACATATCATTTTATAATGTATTATTTAATCATTAAACATCTATCTTACAGTTCAGTTTTTATACAAACAAAGGTGTTTAAATGGTTGTTGTTTTCACTGTATGGGACAATAGCTTACATAAAGCATCTACAAAGTGTTACCATTGGTCACTGACACTGCGTAAAATGTTTTCCAACCACCCATATTTTGGTCTGTCACAGAGCTGGCAGCACCAGGTAACGCACTGAGTCTTCAGCAGCTGTAGCTGTAACAATAGACTCATGTTCCCTCTGGACAGCACACGGTTTGAAATAGCAGGTGCTGACTTCATGTCACAGAGTCTTTTTCTGATGTAAGAGCTGTCCAGCCAGCTAAGGAGAGCAGAGTGCAGCTCTTAAAATGGGACACACAATTGGACACGACAAAGACTAGACTGCAAACAGAGGCAACAGAACCCTGTTCACTTGTTGTAGATTGCATGTGTGTGTGTGTGTGTGTGTGTGTGTGTGTGTGTGTGTGTGTGTGTGTGTGTGCTTGAAGAAATAGTTCAACATTTGGGAAAATACTCTCACTCACTTTCTTGTTGAGAGTTAGATGACAAGTTCAGTATCACTTTCATGTCTGTGTGCCAGAGGGTTTGCATGAAGACTGGAAACAGGACGCACAACGCTGTCAAAAATAAGGTTGTGCCATATCATCTCAATCACAACAATACCAGTATAATATTTAATATGACGTGAAAAATTCATATCGTGATGCTTGTTATATTTCGACTTGTTGACATATTGGCGTCATACTGTTACCCACGGCAACAACAAGCATGGCTGAAAGCGAAATTATTACCGACTCTACGGTGGTTCCAGAAAGAGGAGCAGCTTCAGTAGTGTGTAATAAACTGTGGTGTCCTGAATGTTTTATGAACAGCCCTGGACTTCTCAGACTCTTTTAGCAACTTGCCGCTCAGAGGGAACTCATTCAGCGGCTCCTCCGGCAGCAGCACAGCGTCTCTCCCTCTCCTCTCTCGCCGTGCTCATACGGCAGTCAGTGCCATCAAGTTATTTTGTCATAAATCTTTGGTAATGTAAACCTACGTGACACTCGCAGGCTCAACGAAAAACTACATATATGTGAATGTGAGTTAGTTATAGTAGCATAACAGCCTGTCACAGGTTACAGCGTGATGATTGGAGGAGAAATGTGTAGTGTAAAGGTCCAGGTGGAAAAATTTAAACAACTTCAACAATTTGTCAAATTGTCAGGAATATTGTCATCCCAAAAATACCCTGAAATATTGTGATATTATTTTAAGGCCATATCGCCCACCCCTTGTCCGAAAGAATACACTTAAAATACACTTAAGGCACCTCTAAAGTTTACAAATCAACATGTTGTGTCTTGTTTGCTTGAAGAATACTTCACCAAAAGAATTAAGCTTTGTTTATCAGTTACGCACCCTGTGTTGTGTTGAATTTGTGAAGGAAACTTTGTTTTTCTCACATGCCTTCACAGTGAATAAAGAATTCAAAAACTGAGAAAATTCTTAATGAATTGGAGTAAAAGGGGGGCGGGTTTAACAGCAACCAAACTAAATCCAAGCATGTGTTAACAACCTCTTACACAACTCGCTCAGTATAATCCAAGTCTCATTTATCCAGTCTTATGCTCAGTACTTCCCAAACACATGCATTTTTACTAAAGTCTTACCATTTAAAGCACTTCAGTAAAAGAGTAGTGTGTATGGGCTTTGGTTTAAAATCTGCTCGTACGTTCCACTGAGCAAAGTTCAAATGGACGCATTCACATAGGTGCGCTATTCATGCGTACATGAAGGTTTTAGGGAAAATGCATGTGTTTGAGAAGTACTGAGCATACGACTGGATAAATGAGACTTGGATTACACTGAACAAGTTGTGCAAGAGTTTGTAAAATATAGCATAGTGTTAGTTCAGGCAGGACATGATGTCAAGCTCAGCTCAAGTCCCAGCTACATCAGCTGACCTCAAACATCCCATTCAACTGATGGAGCAGCTGATTGATGGAAGGCAGTCAGCTGATAGATCACATGCTTTCTAGGCAACCAATTGGCGAATCTCATCCAGGGCGCCCTATTTAAACTGCTCTGACCTGCCTACTGTTGCTGCTTCCTCTGCAAGCTGTTTTGCAACCCACCTCCACCCCAGCTCCTCCTTTTCATGCTGTGTCTGACTTATCAATGTCATTTCTGTTTGTCACTGATGCTGCTCTGTTCTGTTCCTGAGGATCGTTGCTGCTGCTCTCCATGTATGCACATGGAAGGGCAGGGAGGTTTGCTCTCTGTTCCTCAGGCTTTCCTTGTTTGCACATGGAAGGGCAGAGATGTGTGCTCTCTCAAACACAAACAGACTTTTTGTTTGTGGTTTTACAGGAAATTATGTGCTGTTGTAATTTATTGGCAAACAGTAGTCTAGCATAGTGACTTCCCGGTGTTATCACGGTGAAGTTGCCAGGCAACCAGCAGAGACGCTTCACATAAGTACTGGTCAGGGAAATAGTTATGGCATTTTAAAAAGGGAAATTATTTTTCTATCCAAAGATAAACCAAAGCAAACAGAAAGAAGAGAGCAAAACACTGCAGCAGAGCCAGTGCACGCTGCCACTGATGATTCATCTCATTAAGAGTTTGTGTACTTGTAAATACTGTTTTTTGGAGAAAATAAAACAGCTAATAGGATCTTAAGTATATGCAAAAAAATGTGTTTTATATTGGCCCAATTTTGGGTGTATTTGCTACATAAAAGAAGACATGGAACAGTTATTTTTTGCTCAGTCTGCTTTAGTTTTGCTTTAGTTTCACTCCTGGAAACGGTCTCGTGTGTAAAGGCGCTAAAAGTCTTTATGTTTCTGGTGTTAATGAAGACACAGGGCATATTCTCACATCGTCTTTGTTATTTTGTTATTGTTTTTGGTGTGTCCCAGTGGCCTGTTGATTTGAGCGGAGCACTAAGTGGTTGTTAATGGCACAAACACGACTGTGGTTTTAAAATAGCAGACTGCCCATTAGGCTGGTATTAACAAGGTAATGGCCTGTTACTAAACTGCTGAATGACATTGTCGCTGCTGCCGAGCCGAGCTGATGCCCCAGATGCACACATGAACACACACACACACACACACATTCTATGCACAAATATATACGTGCATGGGCTGGTGAGCAGAGCTGCAGACTGATCTCCAGTAACTTTGCCGTAGAGATGTGAGGAGAAAAAAGAGAGATGAGAGACAAGAAAATAGGTAGAAACGGACAGAATAGAAAGGAAGAAAAATTGACTGAAAGACATAGCTGGGAGGTGTGACGGTGGTTATTAAAGCTGGGATGCACTATGGTTGTTTACCTCAGCCCGGCTGTATTGTTGTGGCTCAGAAATTATTGATAGGTAGGAGGAGACGGAGTAATAAAGAACTACACATCAGTTCTGTCTGTACGTCCGACTGTCTGACTGCTCTGCTTGTCAGATGGGCTTTAGTTACAGCTTCTCTGAAAAGCAACACTGGACTGAATGACATTTAAGAACAAACTGTGTCCTCTTTGTCCACGTACTGCTCCAGTGCCACTGTAGGTGTTTGTGTGGCGTGTGTCTGCTGGTGCACGTGTAGCCGTTTTCCCGTAGTATGTTGCATTTTCCAGATAGGCAATCATGTACAGTACACACACACATGCACAAACACACTCCTACACTGTGGTGCGGCGATAGGGCAGCACAGTAGGGGGTATATCCCTGGGAAATCATTTCTCCCTCTCCTTTCTTCCTATTTGTAACTTGTCCTTTCAAGCAAGACGGCCCTTAAAGTTCAGTGGCGCATTCTTCAAAAAAGGCTATTACTGGCTGCCTCTGATTCTGTATCATGCCGCGCGCAGACCAGCCATCCCTCCTTTTTATGCTCCTCTCCTCCTGTCATCATTTTCTGAAGGCAAGAGAGGAGAAGTCAGGGTTTCAGAAACGCCTGTGACCAATGCCTTGAAACCCTAAGCAGTCCCCGCCTCTGACTTTGCGCCAGACGTCCGTATCATATCGCTAAAAGGGCCTATTGCTTTTGATACTTGACAGAGCTCCCTCTTTGTCTCTCTCTCAGTGAATCTCTGTCTCGCCCTCTGTGCCAACTGTCTATCACACTCGTTCTCTACACTTACAGGGCTCCATAAAACAGTGTGTGACTGTAAGAGATATGGGCTTGCCTCTGAAAGGCATGAAGAAGAGCTTGAAGTTGTTGTTGGCCCTGACAACGAATGAAGGTTCACACACACACAAAACAGACACAGCGGTCAGAAGGCTGGATTTTTCAACCTTTTCTTTTTTTTTTTTGCCCTCAGCATTTAGAGTAATTATTTGAGGATGAAATTTGTTTTCTAAATATATATATATATTAGGATTTTCCTACAAAAATGTATAGACGCACAGAAGTAATCCCTCTCAATCATCACTTACGACTCACTACAAGTTAACTGTAGTGTATTTTTCTGCAGAGACTCTGCCGTCTGCCTGTATTTTCTTATTTTCTTCTTATTGTCTGTTCTTAGCAAGTTTATGGGCGTGTACCCTCACAGCACTAAGTTTATTTATACAGTACATTTAAAAGCAATGACAGTTCACTAAAGTGCTGCACAAATTAGAAGAATGACACACAAATTCATAGCAATATAACATGTACACAAATACAAAATTACATATGTAAAAAAAAATATTTTAACCACTACAAACAACCTAAGGCCAGTGAAAACATGCACGTTTTAAGAATTGCCTTCTGAGTGCCAATGGAGGGGGAAGCATTAGATTGAGAGCAGAAGGCTATTCCAGAGCTTTGGAGCAGCTACCGCAGAGGCACGATCTCCCTTACCCACCAGTGAGGAGTCTCGCTGCGGCATTCTGCACCAGCTGCAGGCAAATGACAGTGAATCTAGGGCTGGCTTTTAGTTTCCCTTTTGCTGGCTAGCATATTTACAAAGCAGACAACCTTTAAGTCTATTTCCAGGGTTCCCATGGGCATGAAATGCCCGGAAAAAAATTGGAAAAACTTCTGCAGGCCTGGAAAAGTTTAGAATATAAAATATGTTCATGAAAATCTTTTAATTGATTTATTCAAATATAAATATTTGATGTAATCACCTGTTATGATACGGATAGCTATAATATATGGCTACTGTGTTGAGTCATTGATCCACTTGGAAAGGGGGAGACAGATGAAACATGACGGTGATCGACCTTAGCAAGGTCACAAAACAACTACTGAGCATGTCCATAAAACAAACATTAGTTTAACGGGAAATTAACACATACAGACCTGTCAAAATTATTCAAATTTCAGTCTGGGACCTCTAATAGATGGACTAAATTACAAACTCATTAAGATCACAACAATGTGCCTTTAATAAACGATGGTGTCCTGTCATGGCTTTATTAATACAGTGAGGTTTATCATCCAGTGAGGCTCTGCCAAACTTTTACTTTAATATTCCCCCCCATGTTCACATCACATACATACATTATATGTCATTGTCTATGTCTGTAGAACAAATGTTGCACCTGTGCTTTATCTTTATTTCTTTACTCAGGATCCCCATTAGTTGTTAGCGCAGTTACGACTACTCTTCCTGTGGTCCACACAAAACTCGGAAGCAGGACAAGACATCAGATTATCACATTGTAGACAATTTACAACACTGACAAATTTAAGTAAAACCCAAACAAGAGACAGCAGTAGTTAACACATGTTTACAGTGTCATCACATCAGTAGATTGTAAAAACAAACCAATAGAGCCCATTGTGATTATAATGTGGAGTGGACAGTTATTACTACTATTTTTTATTCCTTTTTAATTTTTTTTTCTATTTAAATTTACCTTTTTTAACCAATAGATTTGGCTATTTACATGTCGGAGTGGATGTCTATGCTGTTTTCTTTTTATGTGTAGATCATTTTTAAATGTTTTAAATGTGTACAAATGTTATATAAAGCTAGAAAATGGAAATTTATGCATGAAAACTAAATAAAAATGTAAATAAAAATTAAGTTCTTATTTTTCTAATCCCAGAAACACTTCGCAGTACACCTTGACATGTTGCAAAGTACCCGTATGTGCCTGTATGGTCTGTTGGAACATGCAGCTAGATGGCGGCGGGAATGTCTAACGAGCAAGTTAGCAAGAGCGAGCAGTTTGCCTATCCACAAGTGCCTGAGAAGTGCATGTTTAATAATGTAAAATATGGTAATATGGAAATATGGTTATTATGGAGTTATGGAAAAGTTAAAAAAATCCATTAGTAAAAATGTGTGGAAACCCTGTATTTGTATCAGAATCCTCCGGTGACTATCTCTGACAAGGTCATGTTGACAACCTGACGCATTGAGGAACATAATGGTTGATTCAGCCTTGGTGTGTTACAACCTTTTATTCAGTGAATGGCAGCAAAGCTCCACGGTGGTAATTAAACATTTATGTCTTAATATGGTTCACCTTCAGAAGCATATTGATAAACATACAGCATTTGATTGTTTTTCTGTGCCTCAGGCTTTTCAACCTGTTGTGTTGTGCTGAGATATTAAAGAGCTGCCAAAGGGTTGTTTTTGCCGGCCTCTAGTGGTTTGATTTCTCATCTTGCTGCAGTGATGTGGAAGTGTACTCCAGGGTGTGTCAGTACGCTGTGACATCACGGCTGGGTGTGATTACAGCTGCAACAAAGCAACACTTTCACTTTAATTCAATAACATGATGGTAGTTTGTTTGTTTGAAATAGTGCGGTCATCGTTTAGAGCATTATCTTCGTGGTGCGTCCACTTGACCACTCGTTTGTGACCCTAACAGGACCAGAGCTCACAGTGATATCAGTCCACTCCCTGGTCAACTGTGGCCAAAAGCCATCTCATCATTAACATAATTAAAAAGCCCCTCAGTTCAGGCTTGAACGCTGACGGCTGACTAACACCTTGTTTAGGACACATCATCTCCCCCTCTTCCCGTCCGTCCGGCGCTCCTCTCCCTCTGTCAGCGTGTCTCCCTCTGTCACTCTGCCACTCCCATCGTCTGTGACCTCCGCTGTCATCACGGCTGCCCTTGAGGAGCAGAAATCTCTCCATTTCACAGGGACCAGCCATAAGGGGGCTTGATTGCGGCAAATTGATCCATAATCACACAGCGCTCAGAGCTTTTTATCCTGCCGCCTCTTCATCTCCACTTTAGAGGCCCGCCGTTGGCGTATTTACATGCTGTCATCTCAAGGGTTTCCTCTGCTCCCGCCTTTCTCTCTGTCTCTCTCCGTCTCTTCATTTCTCTCTCTCTACCCTTTATCCCCTTTATGACTCTCCCAATTTTCTTTTCTCTCCTTCTCTCTGTCCCTCCCCTTTCTGTCTGGATGTGATGCCAATCTGAGTGTCTCGACACGGCCATTGTAATCCCCCCCCAAGACCTGCTCTGTCTCTCTCTTTTGCTCTCTTTCTTTCACTAACACACACACACATACTCAGATACACCTCTGACCACCACATCTCTGCTTTTGATTGCCTTCTTCAGCTACACACACATCTTAGATGGCTACAATGGCTAAGGAGACAGAGAAGAAGTGAAGGAGGGAGGCGGGTACAGAGATGTAGAGATGAGTAGATGATGGGACGGAGGTATGGAGGGATGCTCCAGAGAAAACGGTGACTTAACCCAACAGATACCTCAGATGGGTGTCTTCCCAGTACGCCTCTCTATCCTCTGTCTCTTATCTCACCTGTCTCTTTCTCCTCTGTCCATCTGTCCAATTCAAAATGTCTTTATTGGCACGAGTGCAGTCATAGTTATAGTACATATAAGAATGTATTGCCATGGCAGGTTGTACAAGATTTGCACTGAAAAAACAATCGTTCATGATGTTTTAAAAATGCTGCTGTGTATAGGAACATTTTTTCCTGGAATTTTTGGGTTTTAAGTCCTGTCTACACATATAAGATATTTTCCAAAACACATATGTTTCCCCTCCTTTAAAAAAATCTGTCCACACCACCTTTGCTTTACAAAATATCTCCGTCCACACTAAAAGACAACTATCACTGTCCTCAGCATTCTCTAGGTAGCAAAGTGTACAGGCTAAATCACCAGCTGATGATCTCATCACTGTTGATTTCCCTCTGATGTAAGGACAAAGGAGTTCACTCAAACACACCAGCGATGCTCTAATGCTAACACTTTCCTTGTCCCACCATCCGCTGGTTTGACCGGGCCTGATCCAAAACTGTCGATTCTGGCGTACTTTAAACTGTGGATGCTGAGGTGGAGCAAAAACACAGGATGTAGCAGATGCCTCCGATCATCCATGAAGTGGTGCAGCAATACTAAGTGTTAAGTAACCATTAGAGCAAGCAGTGCTAACAGAACATTAGCAAACCAGTGGTCTGTTGTTGTTGTTGTTGTTGTGTCTAATGCATGCTCATTACACAAAGTAACAATAGGCATTCATGAATTAGGAGATTACTGTTGTACACGTCCACAAAGATAAACAGTAACTGGACTTTTGAAGGCATTTTTAATAATCTATGTTTAAGTAACCTAAAATCTGTTTGCACGTGGATGAGAGGCCAAAACGTTGGAAAAAATATAAATTTGTATATATGTATAAATTAGTATTAGTATCCAAATTTCCATGCTGGAAATACTCGCAATATTTTGTCTGGTTGGCATATTGACATCATTCTGTTACCCACGGCAACAACAAGCATGGCTGAAAGTGAATTATAAGTGACTCCGTGGTGGATCCAGAAAGAGGAGCAGCTTCAACAGCCTCGGACTTCTCAGACTCTTTTAGCAAGTTGCCGCTCAGAGGGAGCTCAGTCAGAGGCTCCTCTGGCAGCAGCACAACGTCTCTCCCTCTCCTCTCTCTCTGTGCTCACACTGGAGTCTGTGCCATCAAGTGATTTTGTCCTAAACCTTTGGTAATGTAAGCCTACATGATGCTCGTGACTCAATGACAAAACTACACATATGTGAATGTGCAATAGTTGTGGTATACTAACGGCCTGTCACAGGTTACAGCGTGATGATTAGAGGAGAAATGGCAGAGCATAAAGGTCCAGGTGGAAAAATTTAAACAACTTTATCATTCAGGATTTTGCTAAAAGAAGGAAATCACCTGTTGATTTATATATATAGATCCCAGGGTACATTTATTTGTATTTGGAGCTGTTTAAATGTGTAATTTGAGGTTGATTTTATTTTGTTATACTATTAATATTGTATACAGAATCTGAATCTCACTCTGTTACTGTTGTTGTTCACAAACTAAAGAAATTAGAGATCATTTTTGTTTAGTTTTTACTGAATATTTGAAGGTAAACTGTATATCATATAGCTATATCACTTATTTTGTTGAAAGTCTATGTTCGTAAATTAATAATATTTTTTTACTAATATGTGATGTCGTCAAGAATATCATTATCGTGAAAATACCCTGAAATATCGTGATATTATTTTTAGGGCCATATCGCTCACTCATACATTCTACAATTGAAAAAGAGCTACATTGACATACTAACACATGATGGATACTTTAAAGGCAGATTCAAGGATTATACTCAATCCCTTTTTGCGACTTGTAGATCAACAAAAAAGTAATATTCAGGATTCCCCCACCACACTATTATTCCAGTGTGTTGAGGGCTTTGATACAGCTAATACACCTTCATGTTGGGAAATTCAATTTACAGGAGGTATAATTGAACAGTGATATGATATGATAAGATCAGATAGTTTAACTGTTGAATTTAATGGTTTTGGTGAGAACCACAGAAAGAAAGAGATATAATGAAAAATGAAAAGCAGGAGTCAGATTTTAAAGGAGCTCAGTAAAGTTTCATGTGTTGTTCTCCTGATCTCCTGCCCCTCTTTGTTCTGTCTTCACCTCTGTCTCACTGTTTGTCTCCCCCTCGCTGTCCTCTGTCTTTGCATCAATCATCCCCTGTGTCTCTGTCCGTCCACCTGTCTGTGTAAATATCCTCTCCTCTGTAGCTCTCTTTCTTCGCCGGTTCAGAGAAAACACCATGACCCCATGTTACGACGATTACAATGTTTATGCAGGGACTCCATTTTTTTTCTGACTGCATCTTCCTCTCTGTGTCTCCCCTCCTCACCTCGCTCAGAGTTTAGCTGTGTAATGTGTGGTGTGTGAAGTGACAGGGGATGCTTTATGAATGTGTGAGAAGGCCTTGGCAGTGCCCCTGCCTCCCCACAATAAGATGAGCGGAATAAATCTGAGACACGCCACGGGCTCTCCAGCACCAAAAGACACACACACACACACACTCACGCACATGCGCACACACACGCACACCTGGTCAATTCCTGAGGAAGAAAACAGCATCATAAAACTCTTATCACTTTAGAGCCCTCCGCACTTCAGCGCATATCCCCATCCCTCTCAGTCTTTTTCTTCTTTCTTTCTTCCTCCCTCTCTCTCGCTGTTTGTCCTTGAGGTGGCAGAGGGTGGTGTCAGCGGGTGGGGCAAGCGGGGTGTGAAGAGGTGCAGGGCTTTGATGCTTGTTGGGGCTCACTCAGCTGGGCAGTACACGGTGCTGCATCTCGTCCCAAGGCTCTGTATAAATTCAACGCCAGTGACAATTTACAGCTCGCGCCCATCCTCGATATGACGCACTGAGCAGGGCGCCAAGCGTGTCTTGTTGCCATCTCACCAAAGTGAGGCTAATTTATTACAGTGTAAAACCCACAGAGCAGAGAGAGAGGGGGGGGGGGGGGGGGCAGAGATATAGAGAGGCCTTGGTCTGAGACTTGTGGTATAATGTGTTATAAAGCTGTGGCCAGCGTGACATTGTTTTTTTATTGTATCACTGTGTACTGTGGTTGCAGTGTGTTGCATTGCCTACTGGAGCCCATTTCCCTCCCTGTAGTGTGCCAGAGAGTTTAGATATTCCATATTTTATCTGCTTTAATATAAAATCTAAGATGCTATTTAGTGTCCAATAAGAAAACTGCAGTCGTACAGTTTAGTGCCCGTCTTAAAATTGTCCTGCAGCCTTCAATGTCACAAAGTTTGGACACAGACGATATTAAAAAAGTAAGCAAAATCTGCCTCTAACTCCTTGAATCAAATTTACTTTTAAAGTGGGTAAATGTATTTAAATATATGCCATGATGCTTCAAGAAGGTCCTGACAGGGCTTCCTTTGTACCTGCCGAAGAAGAATGATGAAGAAGATCTCAGTTAATTACATCACGTCACAACTTATGAGATTGAACCCAAAGTTCCCAGGACTGCTGTCACAGAAAGAGCTGACCAGCACAATCGGGACTGACCTTCAGAATCCATTAGATTTATGTTGTTTTTCACAGGCACTTTTCTTCTCTCCAGTAATTTACATATTTATCAGAGCTGATCGTAGTTTGACATCCTTTAATTTTTTTTTTCTTCCTCTCGGCGAGCTGCGAGAGAATGAGCAGTAATGTGCCGTACAGTGCAGCGCGTGACTTTGGCAGGTGAGAAATATGCTGAGGGAGCACTTTGATTTGGAAGTGTGGGCATAAATTTTGCCTCTGCTGCTTTCACTCACTCATTGTCACATCCACCCTCCCCTGCTCGGCCCCCACCCTCTTACTGTAGCCCTCTCTCATTTTCTCTCAGTCTCCTTCTCTTCCTAATTCTTATATATGTGTATTTTAAGTCATGTTCTCAGAGCTGCTGTGACAGGCCCGCAGAGGACTGGGATGATGTGAAGGTTAAAGAGGTTCATAATTTGGAGACATGGCCTCTCAGGAGGAGGTGGTGGAGCACGAGTGCAGTGCTGAATTAAAGAAACAAAAACAGTTGGGATGCGCAGCATATGTAAACTTTAAAGGTAGAATTAAAAATACAAATTCTGCAAAGTTAAACAGAAAGTGTTTTCATGAATTTTTCTTTTAAAATCACAGAGCAGAAGATACTTACATTTATTTTGTACAATAAATATAGTGCCGTTTTGGTGATAGAATTACCCCTGCGGTGAGTATTAAGGGTGGCTCAGCAGCATGATATGCTGTATTACTGCCCTTATTTTGTTATTGTTTTTGCAAATAACTTCATTTATCCTGATTTTAGTGCTTTGTAAATAAGCTTTAGTGTTAGGCTCTTTTTCACAGTTTTACAACAAACTAAATACTTGTTTGTTGTTTCATGCAGAACACAGAAGGGCAATGAGGTGCAACAAGGGGTGCAGCTTTTTTTGGCTGAGACTTTAGTTAGCCCTTCTGTGCAGAGTTTGCATGTTCTCCCTGTGTCAGCGTGGGTTTTCTCTGGGTACTCCGGCTTCCTCCCACAGTCCAAAGACATGCAGGTTAATTGGTGACTCTAAATTTTCCGTAGGTGTGAATGTGAGTGTGAATGGTTGTCTGTCTCTATGTGTCAGCCCTGTGATAGTCTGGTGACCTGTCCAGGGTGTACCCTGCCTCTCACCCAATGTCAGCTGGGATAGACTCCAGCCCCCGCGACCCCCAACAGGATAAGCTGTTACAGAAAATGAATGAATAAACTTTGGTTATGTTTGGTTGCTATGATGTGGAATTTCTGCAGAATGAAAAATGTCGGTTGAGGTAGAGTACTGGCTCTGGGTTAGGGAAAGGCTGAAGCATGTGGGGGAAAGGATGGACTCACCAGTCTGTGTGGGTTCAGTATTAATTTCTCCTCCACTGCTGTTGTTGTTCAGTGACGTGACGTTTGGTCTTTGTGGTACTTGTCTTGTCCATCCTCTGTTTTGACAGCACTGTAAAAAGTGATAGTAACAAGCAGCCCCAGTGTTTTACTCAAAGTTGAATATTTTTTAACTCTCAAGGACCAGACAAAAAAAAGCAAATGTGCAGTGCTCAGTGTAGAATAGATGCTCAGCGCCTCGTCATGCTGCTGGCATCTGTAGCATAGGGTAAATACGGGGCACTCCCATGAAATAAGAAAAAGTATGCATGATATGGCAATATTACAGTTAGCATGACAGCCCAGAATAGTGTATTGTGAACATTCTTGGTCATACCCAACCTTTAACTTCAGTTGTAAGCGCATCATCTTCTTAAACCCTTTGAAACCTGAGTAAGTTGGCTCGATTGAAGCTCGATGAAGAAGGCAATGAGCACCAAAAGAAGAAATGGCCCCAAAAATACGCATATTAATAATTCTAAATAAAGTTTTCCCTAGCTTTTCTTCTTTGCAATTCGTGGGGATTTCTTACCAAGTTGATCAATGCCTTTTTCCTCATGTTTCTGAAAGAAATTGCACCAATTTGCTCAGGGTCCAAAGGTTTGAATACTTGCAAATAGCGTATGAAAGAAAAGTAATGTTGCTCCAGGTTTCAGAGGGTTAAGATATTTAAAAATATTCAGCACCGTCCACATACAGAAGGTTTTAAAGTACTTTCTAACCTAGTCATAATTTGTCCAGAATGGCATGATATACTTCTTCTTCCACTTCCATTACACACAGCAGCGACAAATTAACTTTCTTCTCGGCCATACAGCGCTAAAACACTTTATTTTTAGATTAATCAATTTGTCGATGAACAGAAAATGATCCTGCAACTATTAATCGATTCCTTTCTTTAATGTCATTTATCAGGCAAAAGAGTAAAACATTTGCTGCCTCTCCAGTGTGCGTCCTTGCTGCTGTTTGCTGTTTGAATTCGATGTCTTTGGGTTTTGAACTGTTAGTTGAGCTAAACAGGCAATTTTCAGACATCACTTTTGGGAATTGTGCCGTGCATATTTGACTATTTTTGATAATTTCATGCACTAAATAATAAATCCACTAATCAAAAATATAATCAATAATTAAAATAATCATTAGTTGCTGCTGGAACGTACACACGTAATGCAAACTCAATCATCTTAACATGCTTCAAGAGGGAAATGTAGCACATTTCAAAATAAAGACGAGTAAAGTTGATGAATCAAATGTTTTCTGCTTATATAAATGAAATGGCAGTGATGTTGGTTTGACATTCAGCTCAGCATGGAAGGCATTTCTTGTTGAAACACTGTTCTGGGTTGTTCTTCCCTCCCACCACAATTTCTACAAAACTGTCTGCAAAGGAAGAAAAAGAGTTCCAGGAAAGATCGTTTGTGTTCCCTGCGAAAGCTTTCAGTCAAATCCCTCGCCCTCTCTTTCTCTTCTACTTCTGTCTTTCACTCCCTCTCCTTATCCGTCTCCGTCTCATGACAGCCCCCCGCCTGCTGATCTCTACTGACACCTTGAGGTCAGGAGATGCTGCTGCAGCGCTGTGCTCAACCATAACTTGACCCTCACCTTCATGTTATATGGTACCCACACCTGAGCCAAAAAAAATGTGATTTTCCTTTACATGCAGCCGAGTTATGGTACTTGATTCCTGCAGGTTCCCCCTGGGCGTCGGGGCACCTATGGAATAGTGGGACTTAATTTTGTGCTACAATGCTTGGCTGGGCACAGCCAGATACAGAGGAATGCAGAGATACAGACACATAAACACAACAGCTACTTGGGGAGCGTTTGTGGGAGCCCTGAGGAGACATAGGCACACACACACACACACACACACACACACACACACACACACACACACACACACACACACACACGCACACAGAGCGATGTGGGATAAACAGTGGATCCATTGTAAGCTCCAGGAGCCTGCTGTAAGAGATTGTTTTGATGAAGCAGCAAGGGCACACTAGCACTGAGACTAAATGTAGCATGGCCACGACGGCTGAATTCCCCGACAGTCGGGACCTTGGCAGCTGCCTCTGGTTTGGCTCACAACTTTCTGGCTTCTTGGTTTTACTGTAGGGAGAACGGCTGCATGTCTGTCTATGCTTTTTTTTCCTCTTCTGATTGCAGCTTTCTACTGTACAATGTGTGTGTGTGTTCTTGTATCAGGAGCCTGTGTGTTGGCCTGGGGTCGAGGCCAAAGTAGAATTTCTAAGTGATGGAATTTCACAGCCACCGAGCACCCAGCGGCCGGCCAAACCGCAAGCACTCACATTTACAACAAACGGCCCGCCCCGCTCCACGGAGACTCCTGAATGGCAAAGCCATTTGTCTCTGTGAAGGGCAGAGGGAGAGAAAAGCGAAATAAAATCAGAGGGAGAGTACTTAAATGGAACAACGCTTTTTTTTTTTTGTTTACGACCCCTAACCGCTCAAACAGACACACCATGAACACACATACACACACACGCTGCTCTGAGGCTAAATTGGAATTAAGGAGAAGGAAAGGTGCATAGCCTGTTGCTAATTAGCATTTTCTCTGCTCAGCACAAGCGGGTGGAGGAATCGATAAGATATTAAGTTTGTGTATAACGATGAGACACGCAATCACTTTCATCCATTAGCAACAGCAGATTAGAGGAGAAACACTGGCCAAGAAAACAGCAAAACTTTGACCTCTGTGATTTTCAACTGGGCTGGGAACGCAGAATGGAGGCTCGTGGGTTTTCATGTGTGCAGTCCGTCTATTGTTCGGTATTTGGGGAAGATGAGCACGAGTGATCCACAAAATATCTACGGTAATATAACCTCATACAGTTGGAGGTGGATCTGACTTTTAGAATCGAGTATTTTCACCACAGACCATCTCTGAAATTTACCCTCAAACATCTCACAGCAGGTGTCAAATAAAATGTGTAAACACTTGAGATCATTCTTGTGTAATTAGGTGTTTCAGATGGTGTCATTATCTCAAGATTTCAAGTGATAAAAGGTCCACAGTTTTGAATTGTTAAAGGGGAGAATCCAAGATCTGTCACTGCTTCAGAAAATCTGTCCATTTTAACATTTTCAGGTTTGACATGTATGTTAAAAGGTTCATGGACCCTTATTTATGCAAACCAGTAGAGTAACTGGAAATGCTCAAGAAAAGTCTCCAAGGTACAACTCATCTGTTAAACCGAGTAAGAGCCAGGGAGGAAAGAAGTGTCTAGCCAGAGAGAAGTCCTCAGACAGACCTGAAGACTCAAATCAAAGAAGACCTCTATCAGGTCACACCTGTTGCTGGCTGATCCCGACCTCTGTAGATCTATAATTCACCTTGCCCCTTGAATATTCTGTGCCCTGTGTTGGTTTGATGTTTGATTCATGTGTGTCTGTCTGAAAGCAGATGACCAGGTCAGTGTGTGTTCTCACCGAGCCTCTCCCACTGGACTGTAATAGGCTACGTGTATATTTAACTCTAATAGCAACTTATAAAATTTCAGTCTTATCTACACCTGAGAGTTGTTAGAGTTGCTGTCTACAAATCTACTAGAACTTTGAGCATTAATAACACCTCTTTCTCTCTTTGTCTTTACTTTTCTTTACACCTCCCCACCCGTCTCTGTCTCCTCTCCTTCCCTCGCAGACCACCTGTGTCCAGAGAGGGAGAAGAAGCTGGTCTTCCTCACAGCTCGTGTTCACCCTGGAGAGTCTCCTGCCTCCTTTATTTGTCAAGGTAAAGTTTTAATGTTAGGTCGGTGCCCTGTTTCATTGATTCAGATGCAGCACTGCTGGTCTGGAGGTTGTTTGGTCGTGCACGTCGACACGTGTCAGAGTTCATTATGTGTGGTGGGTATTTTCCGTATTTAGGAACACCCACTGTTTTCTGTTAAATTCTGATAAAGTACTTAAGTTAATGAGGCTAAAGTTAGTTATTCACCATCTTATACAATAACACTACATAAAAATAAAGATGAAATGAAGATGTAAAATAAAGGTTCCTTGACATAGAAATGAAAGTTAAACATGTTTTACACATTAACAACAGAAACTTAAAATGTAAAGCTACCTGTACAACACATTTTTCTTAATGTCCATATGTTGTCGCATGTATGGGGGCGACAGTAGCTCATTCCATAGGGACTTAAATTGAGAACCAGAGAGTCGCCAGCTCAAGTCCCTGTCTGCACCAAATATGGAGTGTGGACTGGTAGCTGGAGAGGTGTCAGTTTGCCTCCTGTGCACTGCCGAGGTGCCCTTGAGCAAGGCACAGAACCCTGGCTTAGGGTGCTTGTCCATGCGCATCCCTTTCACCCCTATATCTCTATATTTAATGCACGTATAGGTCCTGTTTGTGCATGTGTGTATTTTCAGGACTGTGTGTAAATTAAAAAATTGAAGTTCCCCTTAAGGATTAACAAAGTATATCTTCTTCTTCTCTAAATAATGTCGCAGTGCAGAAATGTCTGTCTTGCGGAGTCTTTCACAAAAAAAAAATCCCTTATCGGTATTGTTTAATTCTATGATATAACCTCTCTCTGTAAGTGATGATATATAGAGCAATATAAAACAAAGGGGATTTCACTGTCTGTATAATTTACCTGCATAATGGATGAAACCTGCACTTTACAGCAGATACATCGCCCTCTCATACCTAAATGACAAAATATGTCGATTTCAACTGACTTCCAAAATGTCATTTATTACCTTTCTAAGGGTCCCAGATTTATACACATCCGTAATGTTATGAATCATCACTGTTATGCTGTAAAACTTTGTGGTTAGGATTATGCAACAAAGCTACGTGGTAAGATTTAGAAAAAAATGGTTTGGCTTTAAAAAAATCATTATTTTACTGATGTAACATCATGTATGTCACATGCAGACGTCACATACTGTAAAACTTCAATTAGTAGCCCATGCTATTATTTTCAAATTCATTTCACACAAAACTGTTGCACAGCAAAGATCGAGAAATATAATCAAATTGTTTTTTTAATCCTGTATGAGTATTACTCATTTAAAATAAGGCTTCACATAGTATAGAAATTAGAAATAGTTCAATTTAACTCTGACAGACAGCGCATTAGAGAGAGAGTGAGTTACAGCACTTGAGGATTACGGCACCCAGCATACCGTCACAACACCACTTTATCCTGTTAAAAACAATACTCACAACTTGGATTAATTTTTAATCTTTTGAGCTAAAGACCCTTATGTACTGAAGGAATATGAATAACTTAGAAGGCAATCAAGGAATGGACACATAATTTGAGGTAGCCAACAACCCACTTTTATACATACAAAAATCTTCTATAAAATAAACTGAACTGCTTGGTAACCAGACCAAGTGTCTTATTGAGACAGGCGTTTATTTGTCAAAATGTGTAGCCAAGCAGGGCTTGTAAAAGGGACTGGGCGTTTAATTGAAGTTTTAGGGCACGTCACATCACATATGCCACTAGCGCTACATTGCTATTAAAAGAAATCAGCGTTGACTTTAGGCCAATGTCAGTCTCCTGGGTGAAAGTCCTGTGCTTGTTTAACCAATCCACCCCTCCTCTTGCCCATCCTATAGGGATGACTTCCATCTTTATACAACATTACACAGACTTCGTCGCTCATCACCTCACTTCCTCCTCTACTCCTGTAATAATTACTATGGCCACTTGAGGGCATCGCCTTACAATAAACGTACGAATACATCGTAATGATCTGTTTGCACAGTCAAGCTATACGGCTGTTTTTTCTGTGACTGACATCGGTACTCCATTACACTTACACATTTGGGAGAATTGTCAAGTGACACAATTGAAAAAGAATTGTCAGAGCAGCCGCAGCAGAGGCCAAGATATTCAGATGTTCAGTCCCTGGGTGGGGTCAAGCTCAAAAAAATGTTATCCATTTGAAGTATCCAAGCCACAGATGTAATCTTGGTGACATCAGCAGGGAAATTTTCCAAAACGTGTCAAAACTCCTTCCACAGCGACAGGTGACATTATATCATTGATTACAAAGAGGTGAGTATTCACCGTGCTTCGTAAACTGAATTTCAGTCACAGGTTCCCCTTTACATTTAATATAATTGCCATTACCTTACTTAAACTCCGCTCTGCACCTGGGATGTCTGACTGTTACAGAAATAGGTACAAGACAGCGTTTCTATATAACGTCTCAGGTAATACAATCTGAGTATATCGTAAGGTTGTATTGTCTCAAAACTAATAAAACACTTTGAAAACGGAGAGCCTTTGGGGAAATTGTCTCCTTGAGCAGAACGATAGTTTTAGCAGGATTTAATGACTCCTTGCTCCCTTTCCTCCTGCTCAGACTGAGGTGAGTGGGCAGGTTCGCTCCTTCTGGGTCCCACTTCCTTGTTTATAGGGAGCCGGTCTGAATAGAGGGAGGGATGGCGTGATAAAGGGATGAAGGGCACGGCCTTACCTTTAGCGCTGGTCCCTGTCCACTACTTTGACTCCGTAAGACAGACTGAAGAAAGTCCATTAACGTTAACGAGGTGGAGAAATGGGGTTTGTGACGAAAGAAAGGTGATAGAGGTAGATGGGTTAAGAAAATGTCTTTGTCATACCTATCTATCTATCTATCTATCTATCTATCTATCTATCTATCTATCTATCTATCCGTCCATCTATCTATCTGTCTGTCTGTCTGTCTATCTATAGGTCTGTCTAATCTACCTACAGTATCAGAGTGTGTGTGTGCGTGTGTGTGCATCATCATGAATCAGATGAGTTGGCTTCTAGCCCGCTGTGTGCTGTCTGTTTTTCCAGCGCCGTCAGCTCCATTCCATTTGTATCGATTTAGGCTTGACGTCTCCTATTCCTCCCCCGATTCCGACGATGCCCCCTCGCTGTCCTTCCTTCTCCTTTTGTTTCTCAAAACTCAATTAACTGCCAGCTCGTCTTCGGTTTTCTTTTCAAGTCTATTTCCCTCTGTGTGTGTGTGTGTATCTGGATTTATGTATGTGTGTTTGATAGGTGTGATCGACTTCCTGGTGAGCCAGCACCCCGTGGCTCAGGTCCTAAGGGATCATGTGATCTTCAAGATCGTCCCCATGCTGAATCCTGACGGCGTCTACCTGGGCAACTACAGGTACACAAACACACAAACATCTTTTTTTTCATTCTTAATTTGAATGCATTGCTACGTTGCATAGAATTCACACATTACACGGTTTTATATCCTGCTATGTGGGATTATATCCTCTTAACTCCTCCTTTAGGGAGCTTAATGAATTCATATAGCTCACAGCAGTGCATTTGTTAGAAGATAGTATTTGGCCGTAGGGCTGTTCTCTCTGTCCATCCTCTCCTCCTCTCTGTCTTTAACACTATTGCTGCAGCTCTGTGGGCATCCTCCTCTCCTCTATTTTCCTCTCTTCTCTTTCCCTTCTTCATAATTGCCTTTTACTTAATAGGCTCAGCCCCAGGAATACTAATGCACACTGAGATAGGCATCAGCAGCGAGCTCCCAGTGTGTTTGTGAGTGCCATCTAGTGGCGCTGCCTCGTCACTGCCTCCAAAAATATGTCGAGGGGATCTCAGTTGCTCCCCAGCAGTGACAATCTCTATAATATCATTGACTGTGATTGGTGACTGCTTAAAGGCTATTTTCATCAGCTTGCTTTCACATTGAGCGGTGATGAGCAGTGTATTGACAGAATGTGAGTAGTGATAGTCCTCACCTCACCAATCACACATGCTCATTTATACACATGCATCTCTCTCCCTCTCTCTCTCACGCACACACACACACAGACAGGCACAAAGATACCACACAGCCGTCCCTGCAGGATACAGTGCAGAGCGGACTGAAATGGATACATGCAGAGCAAAGAATCAATGTCAGTTAACCTGGGATGAGTATTTTGTTCATGGCTGGCTGCTCTGCTCAGTTGCTCTACAGTATCAGTAACTCCTGTATCATTACCAAGGGCTTCAGTAAATGTCAGAGATACACATTACAAGACACAGGGCAGCTCAGGGTGCATCTTTACATGCAAACATACCAGTGTGGCAATTACAGTTGCTAATAACACCAATCCACCACTATACCGTTCCTTCTTACATCCATGCATCCATCTACTGTATATATATATATTTAGTTAAAGGTTCCCTGTGGTGTTTTTTTTTTTCATAAACAAGGTATTTTAGAATTAAATATCTCTCACTAAAAGTACATTGTGTGTATCTTTTTGGCCTTTTAAATGTGTTGAATACATTTTCCTTTCTTATAAAACACTTTCAGATCTGATTTTTGGAAGAATTTGACACCTACATTGGCTGTGTCCAAAATCCCTCTCTGTTTACTGTATGTCCTCATGAGACCCGAACTTTTGTTTGGTATGCATTTTTCATTTCTCCTAGCTATATGGGATCAGTAGGACCCAATACATGTAGAAAAACTAAACATTGTCAATGATAAGTACGTCCCAATGTCTTCAAATGAGACAACAATAAAGTCCTAATGTCCCAATTAGTACTTCCTAATTTATAGAGTCTTAGTTTGTTACTGTTGCTAAAATTTGTCAAATTTGTTGCCATATCAAACTACAAATATTATTAATCATAAATAAAGTTTCAACTATAAAATGTGATCAGGTTTTGAACTTGTCCACTTTAGTGACGGGATCAGCTGCAGACTGACTTGGCAGAGATGGCTGCCATCTTGTTTTTCCATTAAATTGTTGTTTTGTGCTCTTACTACCACTAGATGGCACAAAAAAAGTGTCCACGAACAAGGACAACAGGTCTAAGTTAAGTAGAATGAAGTATAATGTCAAGTAAACCCAAAATGTGATGTCCTCATATGAGGACACAGGGTCTCAGGAGGATATAGGACGTTATATTTAACCTCCGCTATTTTATTAGTGTCCAAATCCTGAGTGTGAAATTTATGCACTATATTGCACCCTCACAAACTCCCACAATGAAACCAAAAAGTAGTGTCCATGCCACGTGTTTCTACTGACAGAATATATTTCATGGATGTAAAAAAATACCACTGGGCGGTTCCATACCTGTCATTGTCAGTGTCATAGGGCCCATAGTCATAAAATAACTATGGGCCCTATCCTACACCTCCTGGCACAAAATATAGCACACCGCAGTGCAAATGTCATTTTTTTACGCACTCATGTTGTGTATGTACTGAATGTACTTCCTCCTACCTGTGCGCCTGTTGGCATGTAGGTCTTAAAATGAGGTGTGGTCCGGCTCATTGTTGGCGTATTGTAATTTTATGGTAGCAGAAAGTGTTTGTGCCATTGACCAAACAAAACTTGGTCTAAAGAATGGTGCAGTATTTTTTTTTGCATACAGAGTCTGAGCTGCTGCCCTCTGGTAGGGGATTTAGAGTGCCTTGTTGCAGACTGAGCAGATTTAAAAATTAATTCATACCTCTGTCAGAAAAGCTTTTAAATAATGACAGATAAAGACAGAAGTGGTGTTGCATTGTGACGATTTGCTGATTTGTGGAGGTATTTTTAGCGTAAGATGTTATTCATTTATTCATCTTTTTGTGTTACTTATTGCTACGTTAGGTAAAATGTTGATTTGTCTATGTACTGTGTTGTATGTTGTATTTCTGTGGCTGCAGTATGGTTGTAGGGCCCAAAACAAATTTCCCACTCTGTGAATTAATTAATCTTGATCTTGATCTTGAACTTGATTTTCCTGCTATGTAAAGATAGTAAGATGCACCTATATGGGCGAGTTTACTACATGCTTACACTTGACTCATCTTATTACACACACAGGGACATGTGGATGGGTTGCAGGTGGGTGAATTGACACATCATATATGTGGAAACTATTAATAACATTCTCTAAAATGTGAACATAGCAGAGAGCAGAGCTGCAGAGCATGAGGAGCAGCGTGACTTCACTGATTATTTCAGGGGCTAAAAGTTTAGTTCTGTTTCCTTTGTCAAGTTTATAACTACAGTTTATAATTTTGCGGCTCAGATGCCCCACGATATTTGCTGCAGTGACATCACTGCTGTTACTGAATTACTTTCAGCAGAAAACTGCTTGCTTCTCTAATTTGCTAAATCTGCCATGTAAATACGAGCACACCAAGCGGGGTTGCACCTGGCTTTTAAAGGGAATGGGAGATGAAACTGATTGGTTGAATTCATGTTACACAGAAAACACACCTATGACTAATTAAGGGACTTAAACAACCCCTTTTACCCTTGTGCCTTGCTTTGCACCCATATTATGCTCTGTTTAACTAGCAAACGTGGAGCACTTAATGCACTATGGATAGTTTAAATAGGGACGTTGGAAACTTTGCTCCACATCGCTACTAGTGGTCAAAAACTCTGCAGGGTACCTTTAACCTTTTGTGGCCATTTTTGTAGGGCAGACCACATTAGTTTTCTATTAAAACTCTGGGTACGTGCGTGCGTGTTGTGTGTGTGTGTGTTTGTTTGTGTGTTTACAGGTGTTCTCTGATGGGTTTCGACCTGAATCGCCACTGGCAGGATCCCTCTCCATGGGCCCACCCCACGCTGCACGCTGTCAAACAACTCATAGTGCAGATGAACCAAGACCCGGTGAGCTAGCAAGCACACACACACACACACACACACACACACACACACACACACACACACACATGTCCTCCATACTGTGCTCAACATTCCTTCACCACAGTAATGTCTGCTGGTCCCAAGAACAGTTTTCTGCCTCCCTGCTTGGTTCAGCATGTTCCTCCAATCTGTGTTTAGGATTGTGTGCACTGGGGAGCAGGGATCGGCTAGTCAGCACCTCCAGAATGTCAGCTCGGCTCTCCTGGCCATTCAAAACATATTACTGAAGCAAGTCTCTGTGCTTTCAGTCTCTAACTCTACTGTAACTTTTTCCTTCTCCAGTTTTAGTCTTTCAGTCAGAGGAGCGCTACACAGACAGGCCGGGGATTTTTCTCTTTGTTCCTGATGTTAATTATAAGCAGAGCGGCAGGTTGGTGGGATTACTGAAGGTCAGTGTGTGTCCTGGGAATACTCTGCCCTTTTGTACACTCCTCTAATCCTGATAAGAGAGGGAGCGGGCTGGGGCGGGATGCAGGGCAGGCCAGAGATGGGGTGAGGCGCGGGGCTGGCATCGGGCAGATTAACCTTTTCCCCCGGCGCTGACACACTGATCGATAGACTCTGTCATGGCAGGGTGATCCACTCATGCCTGTCATTCACACACGCTCACGCACTCAAACACACACGTACTCATCCTGAGCAAACAGACACATACACGTACTAACACTCTCTCGTCACACAGCGAGAATACTGCAATGCACAGACAAACAGGTGTTCCCAAATGCACGTTTCCCCTGCCAGCATGGGGATTTTTCTCTCACACGTGCATACTTTTAAAATAAATTGTAGCTATCATATCATTATATAGAGGAGTGGTTCCCAACCTTGGGGTGTGAGTCCTTCTCAAGGGTCAGGGAAATGAATCAAAGCAGTCACAAGATGATTACAGGTGTAGGAAATTTTAGAAAATCACTCTAAATTACATTTATTCTGCAACTTTTCATCAATCTTATATATTGTGAAATATTGTTTGATTTTACCTTTTCAGGATCTAAAAAATTTATTTAAACAAGTGGAAAGAGTTTATAGGTAGATATTGCTTCATATTACGAGGCCACATGCAAAAAAAAAAGTCAGGGTCCACAGGTGTAGAGTCCTTGCTTGTGCATTGGCATAAATTCAGTCTCACACACATGGAATTCATGGCAGATATAGCCTAATAAAAGGAACTTAATCGCCTGCCACCACAGTGACTTTGAGTTTTCTAGCTGGGTAAATGCAGCCTCCAGTCAACACAGTATTGTGCCATGTGTTTTCTAAGTCCACTCCTGCTGGTCAGATGTCTCCTATTCCCTCTCCTTCGCTGTTGATAACCATCCCACCAGCACTTGTCCTCCTGCAGCCCCCCCTCCCCTTCTCCCCGATGATTGCCTTTAGTCTTGCAGAGTTAATTTGGAGGCTTGGGCAACCTCTCCTCTTCTGTCTCTCTCTCGCCACAGCCAGTTAATCCCATCAGACACACTACTCATGTCTGGGGCTCCCAGATGCCAGTTTCAATGCCAACTCTGCAGCCAGGAGGCCCTGTGCTGCTGCCCTCCATTCATGCTCATCTCACACAGCGGGCATAGAGTCTAATGAGGCTAGCAGGGTTGGAGGGCTCCGCTGGAGGACTCCATTAACAGGAGATCAGCAGCAGCTACCTTCAGCAGAACAGTTGAGCTAAACTAGCATATGGGGCCCTTTTACGAGCCGCTAACTCAGTGTGGTCATTTGTTTGGAAACGAGGAGATTGAGAGGAAGCTGAGTGGGAGGTCAGTGTCAAATTTCAGGTTATTTTTCATACTGTACCCTACGATTGTGCCTGAAAACTAGAGTTCGGAAGTGAAGTGTGGATGGTTCTAAATTCATGCATCTGAAATCATATTCAGGTGTATGTGGAGAACAGTTCCCAGAGGTTCAGCGAGTCACTCACACAGGTGGCAGGGGGGCCACACGCTAGCTAATATAGCATCAATAGCAGCCCTGTTTTGTCTTTTTAGTGTTGTTGTTGCTTGCTGTTAACTTTATAAACGTCTGTTAGGAATACAGGTCTTTATGTTGATGCTGTAACACGACAAATACAGTAAATGTTAATGGCGTCTGCAGGACAATAAATCTTAATGGACTGCTCCTGATAAGCACAGTTTAGTTGGTAAAGGCAGAGTAACAGTCTCTCAATTTTTCTCCATTCACAACACACTGGAATAATCCGTCTTCTGCACTGATTGGAGGAATCAACCCAAGAACAACAAATCCTAACATTCAAAAAATATGCCTGTGGTCACCGTCGTCACTTTGGAGTTACATCTTGAAGTGTGGTGGCACATATAAGACTTTCATTATGTTTTAGTGCTTACAATTTTTTATAATATTAACAGAAATTTAAGATTTAAAACACAAAAATGTATTTTCCATTGCCAGAAATTTGTAAACTATTACCGAATAATTAAACTCCCAACCATGACCTTTATGGTAGAACAGTGGTCCAAAAGTGGCAAGTGACTCACGAAAGTGTCAAGTTTGTAAAAAACACACTTTATTTTGAAATAAAGGCACAGAGCTTTTATTTTGAAGTAATGTTTCCTGCTGTGGAGTGAGTGACTAGCAGACAGCTACTTAACAGAGACAGCAAACCAGCTTGATGACATGTCCAAATACAAGTATGATGCTTAATATTTTAAACCGTGTGGACTTTAAACTAAGAAATAAGAACAAATCTGGACCCTGTGGCTGAACCAGTTGGGAACCACTGCGTTAGAATCTATGATTAGAATATATAACCTACCGTAATTGTACCTGGCTTCCCTTGTACAGTAATTGATATTCCAGTTACAGCAGAGACAAGGAGGTTAAATTGTGTTTTTGATAGATGTGCATCTCTGGGTACCATCCCACATGAGAATTTGTGGTCTTGTGTGATTTGGATGATTGCTTTGTAGCACACCTCTAATAACAGTCATTCAGCATTAGCGATGGGAATCGAGAAGCAGTTCCAGTTGAGAATCAGCTCCTAATTGTTCAATCCATCCGAGCTTACCAATTCCTTTTATTGATATCATGTTTTTCTAACAGTTATGCAGAGCAAAACATTGACGTCAAACTCATCTAGACTGCACAAAACTTGTAACAAGCAAAAGAAACAATCCAAAGCATGGCTTCATGCCATTAAGAAAGATGACAATACTGCTGCTTGTAATGTCTGTAAAATGATCATTTCAAGTGAGAATGGAAACACCAGTAATATACCGAAACATCTTTCGACACAACATGGGCCGAAATCCCAGGAACGCCATGAATTTTAACACCCTGCAGAAGTGCGACAGCTTCCCAACCGAGCAGCATTATCATTACCAAGGCTGTATATCCTATGTTATAGTGACATTAGCACCACGCTGGCAGGCTTATCAGATTTTTTCTTTGTCCAAGAAAACCTAAAGGAGAACAAACGCTGCACAAACGTTCTCTCATTTCATCTCCTCTGTCCTCAGACTCAGAGATGAAAATGAAAATAGCTGCGCTGATGCTGAAAACGTGTAAGACACAGTTTTTTTCCAAACAAAAAATTGACCAAGAATCAAGGATTGGACCTTGGACCGTTAGGCAAATCAATAATGGCTTTGGTGTCAGTAAAATCTTATCAGCTTCCATCCCTGTTCAGCGTGTTGTTTATGGAGTCGCTCGATACGTGCTTCTCTCTGAGTGTCAAGACTTAAAACTTATCGTTATCAAGCCATCAGTTATTATATTCAGGCTATTTGGTCATTGTATGTTCCAGTAATCTTCAGGTATGCTCCTAACTTTAGTTATAACTAATGCAGATTGTAAACACTAATTGAATTCAAGGTGCTGTGCAAATTTTCTTTGGGTCTCTATGTACATAAATCTGACCCTGACTTTTTGTCAATCACTACGACTTCTTTACTACTTTAGATGCCCACAGTTCTGGGCGTAAGGCATCATAATTCAAAGTCACATTGCCCTCCGTTGCACAAAGGAGCCCATTCAGTTTGAAACCCCATCAACCATTCTTGTGACAGACACCCTCGTCACTCCAAAGCGATTCTCCATCATTGTGAATTCAGCAGCACTCTCTTTCTGCTGGGAAAATAGCTTCCTTGTTCTGTTCAGGCAATAACTTCAATAACTGGCTGCGAGTTGCAGACAAGTGCCATTTAAATCAAAGCTTGTTGCAGGAGCAATCTAAGCTGCATTGGTATTGATGGCTGGAAACTTTTATTCGTCAAATATTTGTATATAAATTCAACACTGCTCAGAACATTTGCACTCGCCAGTGTTTATGCAAACTCTCTCCTGAACAAGAAATGATGTTTTAAAATCAATGACTTAAAGTCCCATTAGCCAGCTCATGTGGAACGGTTTTATTAATGAACACAGAGTACGTACAGTTACAGTTTGGCACCGAGGCTGTACATTTGTCATTCCTCACAACATGCAGTCTGCTTAAAGAGAGATTGTGAAAACGCCTCTGCGTCTTGTTGGTCAGGACCTGTAGCTCATGGTCTGAAATTCTGAGTTTTCTTTTTCTTTCTGCCAATGTTTCTTGACAATAAAAAAAATCAGATTATGATTCTGCCGACAGTGCTCTTGGTACAAAGGCAACATTTATACTTTGTCAGATGCAAAAAAGCGGCAAATTACACTCAGCTGCAAAACTTTATGTGCATATTTGCATTGCAAAACATTAGCGCAATATCTCTTGTGAATCGGACCTTGAGAAGGGGCAGATAGCAGTTGCAAGTGATGTGCAGTTCATGGTGTTTTCAGGGGCAGCGGCTGCAGCCAACATTTGTATGTGGAGTCTGTGTTGGTAGTAAATGGGCTGAAAATGGGCCCTGTATTGGATTGTCCACGTGTTCCATATTGGCCCCATGCCAATGGCCCACATGGGTGGGTTTGCCCAAGTGGGCCCGACATGGGGCATGCTAGGGATACCTGGGTACACAGTGGGTATGGGTCCAAAATGGGCATCTTATCCGGGGCCCACTTGGGTAAACCCTCCAATATGGAACCCATGGACAGCCCTATATAGGGCCAGTTCCTCAGCCCATTCACTACCCACAAGGGCCCCACTTACAAATGTTGGCTGGGGCCCAAGTACAAAGTGCATTCACAAGGGTGTATATTTAGTGGTATATGTTGCATGTTTCTAGTGACACGTGCTAAATTGTCTGCCCGTGTCTCAAAGGCTTCACTCAGATTTTTTTGCTTTGATATTGATTTAAACCACTTCCATCACTTGAAAGGGTCACCAGTGCTACTGATCTCACTGAGGGTGCTTTCACACTTGAGCTGTTTGGTCTGTTTTAACCACACGCTGATGTGTTTCTTCAGATAATCTGGTTGGTTTGAGGTCGTGCGAAAGCTCTTGTGTGGACCAAACACATAAATGAAGGTCTCAAATCACTTCCAAGTGCACTAGAACTTGGTTCACTTTAGGTCAGAGCGCAGTCTGACCCAAATATAGGGAGTTTACCATTGTGGGTTGATTTAACGGTCAATAGCTCTCAGATTCATAACTTACCATGACCATAGCTTGCTTGTTGTCTCTCACCAGGACCCACCTTCTTCTTCAGCAGTGTCTTACTCGTCTATTTTGAATAATTAAATGTTCAACAGCGTGCTGTCTTTTCAGCTGTTCATAATGTTCACCTCCTTCTTCCTTGATTGATAGAAACACCAAAGCAAACCCAGAGACTAATGCCTGAGACCAGGAAGTGTCCGTGAGTTTCTCTTGGATATTCTGTCCACAAGACCAGTGACTGTTCGACCGTGTGACATTTGTTTAGTGTGCTTGACAAAGTGCAGTGTGAACACTAACTGAACCAAATGAAGAACAACATAATGTTGCAGCCTCACACCTTTATTGTGCAGAGTATACAAAACTATAGGTGTGAAAGCATCCTGAGAATCAACATCCTTTACTCAGCTTTGTGCAACTTTTGGCTTCGACTCATCTGTTAGCCAACGTGAATCCCAACAACTCTCACCGAGAGTTCTGTGGTACAGAGATCCCAGCTATATCAGGCTGTTGCCACACACACAATAGTGCTAATAGGATTAATTCACATTTGCTTTTAGTCTCGTCAGGGGAAGTGTTGTTTATAGTAAAAATAGAAAATATATTAATATATACCAGCCTTATTCTTTAGGCAAGAGACCCAGGTGGTTTATGAGTTAATGGGCCAGTTGGTGGGGTGAAAATTGGGCTTACATTCATCAGGTGACAAGAAAGAGGACTCCACTGGGATGCTCATGCTGTACCCTGTCTACTGGTGGTGTAATAGGGCAATGATTTGCTACCATAGGAGCAGATGTTCAGCTGATAGTAAATCAAAGTACGGTTGGTGAGTTTGTTTGTTTTTCTGCCCTCGGTGATGCAAATTTGCTTAAAGCAGCCTTGAATTGATCTTGTGCATATTCTTCACATAATAAATACAATGTGAAATGTAAAATAGAGGTGTGATCAAGTACAGCTATTGTGCGAATTGCAACTAAGTATACACTCATAAGCTGGCTGTAAACTTCCTCTCCATCCATCTGAAGGCAAGCTTGCTCAAGCTGTTTCATAAAATTCCATCATTTACCATCTGCAGCTGAACATTGGTCAGCAGGGAAAATGGCTGAAAGAGTCAGTGATGCAAGGAGCTATAATCTGTTCCCAAGCCACCCTGTTGTTTGTTTTGAAAAGAGAGAAATGGAGAGGGAGAAAAAAAAAGGAAAAGAGACCAAAGAAACAAATGGACCCATCTCCTTCCTAAAGCGTTGCTTTTCCAGCTCATTTATCAAAAGCAGGAGAAGAATTCTTTTTGATTGGCTGATTACCAGAAGCATTCATCACCAGCCGACGTATCCCCACCAATTTGACACTGCCATTTTGGATAATTTGTTAAGAATGACAAAGAGGTCATTGTTGCCCCGGCTTCTTTTTGACCTTTTTAATATTAGAAAATTAATTTTCTATCTGAAACAAATGTATTAGGTCCTGTCACAGCACCTAGATGAATTTAGCACCTTGAAATCCTCCCTAATGCCCTCCTTGTGTGACTCCTACAGTCTCACTCCTTCCTGTCTTCCTTTCTTTGTTCAACAGTCAGATTTGCATCACACTGTATGTGTGAGGCTGGAGATGTGTCTCAGTGTGTGTTTTTTGTGTCTTATTCTCTTCCTCCCCGTCTTCTCTCTCCTCTCTCCCCATGTGCGTTGTCCTCTGGTGTCAGCCAACCATTTCTGATCCATTTCTGAGATTTACGGCCAATTTTACCCCATCATCCCTGCGTCGTTTCAATCCCTCCATCATCCCTCTTTTTATTCTCCCTCCGTTGGAAGCTGAATTGTCTGCTTTTCACAGGAAGATACAGATGAAGCTCTCACACTCTGGCAATTTTTATGCCTTTTTATCAACTTAGTTCACAGGCTTTTACCTTATCTTAATTTTTTACATAATAATCCAAATTATTTTTTATTTCAGCGCCTCCCCTCTTGCTCCTCTCCGCTTGTCTTTTCCCACCACCTCCTCCTGTCTGTACCTATCAGCCTCCTTTTCTTCTCCTTCACCTGCTCTCCTGGCAGGCCCTCCCAACAGATGTGGCAGCTTATGTGGCACTAACAGGCCTGAAGCAGAGGGCTGCCTGCGCCCGTTCAGGCTGATTACAAGTCACCTCTGTGTTCATAAACAGACAAATACCGCCATCAATTTGAGAGCACAGTACAGCCTGAGAGGGAGGAGGAGGAGGGGGAGACAATGAGAGAGACGGAGACAGACGGAGGGAGAGTTTTGTGTCCATGAAGCAGGTCATGCCATCTGCCATGTTCTGTCACTGCCACATCATTAGAGGGTCACTGACCACGTGCCCCCGTGACCTGTATTGGCTTCTCTAACTAATGAAATGTTGAGTAGAGTTTTACAGTGTATCAGTGATACGACGGTTTTCTTGCCATCCTTTTTGTGGTGACTCAGTATGATTGTTTGATGCTCATAGCATCCCACAGATGACTAGTACATTGCTCAAGGACACTTCATCAGTCATTGCATAGGTAAATGAGAGGTTTCCACTCCCACTGTCACTGCCCAGATTTAACAGGTTGACTTGAGGTTGGAATGGATCGTTCATTAATGTCCACCAATCATTGTTTAGTGGCCCTAAAGAACGCAACAGGCCTCTCAAGCTTTGAATTTTCCCACTTGTTGAAACAGTGTGTATTTGAGTTGAGATAGTGTTTTCTTTTTTTGATACTGTCCAAAACTACAAAAAATACAAGAGCTGAAATTGAATAAATGGTGTGTTTATATTTTGTAACGTTAACTGTAAAGGTTAGCATGTCGATACAAGATCAACAAGTGGTGAGTTTTTGCCTGGGACATGTTGCTGTAGCATGACATCATGTAGCCCATAAAGTCATCAGGTGCATATTTATGACTCCTCCCCAGGGTTCATCTTAAAATGAATCAGCTGTAAACATTCAACCTACTTGTGAAACTAGAAACTTTTTTTCATACACGTGTTGGCCTGGTTTGACCCAGTTTGACTTGGTGTGTCAGCCCAGTTCGGCCGGGATTGTCATCGCCATACAACAGGGCTACCTGCTTAAAGGTGTGTCTTTAACTGATGATGCACTTGTGTTTGTGAACCAACAGAACCTTTGTCTGACCGCTCCACTGGTCTTATTGGGGTCAACTATTTTCCTGTACTGTTTGAACCCCTCCTGCGTTAGTTTTGTTCAGAGCTTGTCAATTAGTTACATGCGTTGTCTCTTTTCAAAATAAACTCCTGGAGCCGTATCAACTAACATTTTCGGGATCCTCTCAGAGAGCTCCTAACTTAGCCTAACAAACCTTAACTAAGGAGGAAAGTTCTCAGAGCAACTCTGGGAAACTTTTACCTTAGTGAGGAGGTGTGGTTGACCCCGTTGCTAGGTGTGACACATTCTTTTAACAGGTGTGATTGGTTGTCAGAGACACGCCCTTTTGTGAGCCTGACACCCAGTGGAAATTAAATGAACTGCTGACAGTAAAAGAGTTGTCATTTCCTGTGATCACTGCTGATGGAGGATTGAGACAGACTCAAGTCATCACTGCTGCACTGTTGCATTTTCCAGTCTTTCAAATATCTTAGTGTTGTGATCACTTTATTTCTGGCGTCATAGCGTTAGGTAGGAAATGTGTGTGTATCCCTAATGACATCAGCCACACATATTATCCCTGCATGATCTTATCTGTGGTATTTCATTTACTCACTGTCATCCAGCGTTTGGAGAATATTCCTCTGACCTCTTTGTGTTTCCACGATTTTCTCTTTGGCTTAAGAGATTTTTAAGAAGTCGGGCGTGCCTCGGCCTGTCCATCTTGGGTGTGATTTAAATACTTGACGTGTTTAAAGTGGTAATGGAAATGCAAATTGATGCAGTGTGGTTTGACTAGGTGCCAATGGGAATGCTCTATAGGGTTGTGTTTATTAGCTAGCTACCTACAACTGATAAAATCAGCTAGTGACACTAACAAAATCCGTCACCATAGAAACAAGAAATCAAGATTCTATTGTTATGAAGTTTACCAGGAATTTTGAGTGATTCATATTTATGTTATTATCATAAACTGCGTATGTGCTGTACATTAAGTTTGACACATAGACTGTAATAGGAATAGTAGCAGTAACAAAGGGGGTGGGGCTTAGTGAACAGTCAGTTTGCATCCCTCCAATCAGGGGCCTGCTTGCTGCAGCCCATTTCAAAGCCCAGCTGGAGCTTCGCAATGGAGAAACCTGTGTTACTCCTCCCACAGGCAATATAGGAAATATTTAAACGTTGGATAATGTGCATTACATGGCGAGTAAGTTCAACTTTCTTCTCTTGAACAAGCAGCAGTTTCCCTTCTCCTCAAAAGGTATGCTGCTGATGCCAGGAGCTTTATTCAGGAGCTTGTAATCCTGCTTCAATCAGCTCCTTTTCCTTCCCGTGTAAAGATAAGCCCGGCATTTACGGCCCTCAACGCACCCCGCTCTAATTAATATGCAGGAGATAAGTACTTGTCTGACAAAATTCATTCGTTTGACCTTCTAGGTTTTACACTAAACTGTTTGTGGCCGCTGCAAGTTCACCACAAGTTGAGAGTTCCCTGGAGTTTCTGCAGCGAGATGGGGCTTTTGTTTCTCTCTGAGAGGTTTAATTTGGACAGCTTGCTCTCCCTCTCTGTTTCTCTCTCTCACTCTCTCAAATTGTCTTCTGACTTTCATTCGGCAGTCTCTGTTTCTTAATTGCCCCTAATTGCTTAATTACAATTTCAAATGAACAATTCTGGAGGTCAGAGCGGGTTGTTAATTGAAGCATCAATCACAGTGGTGGGGCCTTCAGAACCGTCTCAGTTTGATTGACAGGGCATTAACTGAGTATTGTAGTAAGCCTGGACATGACATTGTGGGGGCTCCATGGCTGATAGTACTGTTTCTGCTGCTCCTCTGCTGTCCTTCACATGAAGCTGTGAAGGAGAAACCTTCTGGGTTACCATCAGGACAGGGACAAATTAAACTCAACTGATTTCGATTTGTGTCTCAACCCAGAACAAACAGGGTGTGGCTTTAGGTCCTTCACCCTCTTTGTATGTGTGTTCTTTCTGTATGTGTGTGGCTTTCTTCCAGATTGTCTTCTTTCCTTTCATGTAATGAAAATACATTTTCATATCATGTGGCTGTGACTGAACCTGAGTCGGCTCTATGTGCACCTGTGGTTTTCATGGTTTAAGCCAGGCACCTTAGTTTCAACTAGAGCTGGGTGTATCACTGTACCATCTGATCCCATTTTTGACCTGAGTTTTGAGCTGTTTGACTCATTTTAGAGTCAGACTGACTTTCAGCTTTGCCAGGCATCGTTTGCTGTGCAGTGTACGGTAGGAAGCGAGGACTGATCATGGCCTCATCAACTGCTCCCAACCAATTGTTGGACATTTGGATCTATGTCTGACATCTCAGAAAATTTGGTCGGCTGTCGCCAGGCTCTCGCGCAGCTGAAGCAGAGCAACGAGTCAATTCCCCATGATCAGAGCCTTTTTTCTCACTTTACACTTACAGTGTAGCTTATACCCAGCCAGTTTGTTGGTGCTGCTAACATGCTAACGTGTGTGCATCAGTGCAGAAATGGACTTTTAAGCTCTTTTTGGGATCTCCACATTGTTGTAAACGGTACCTCCGCTAGCAAATACACTTCTACCTGCCTGCAGACCCGGAGCTTTCAACTAAATCTATATTGACAATTGTCAATAGCCAGAACAATCAGCAGGGGCTGATGGACCATTTCACTGTCTGTTTTACATGTTTAATATGAGCACTCAGGTCTTGGCTTGACGATTGGACCTCAGTGTGAGCACATAAATCGTGAGCTTTGGATTTACATCACAGACTCATACAGTTGGAGTTTGCAACATTTCTTTAAGATGGGCTAAAATTGTACAGAGTATTCCCTGTTTAAGCGAAAACCTAATGCTATTGCATACAATCATATTTTTGACGAATGTTTAATGTGTTTCTAACTTTATGGCTACAGTTTTGGGATGACCAGACTGTACTAGTAACATTACTTTTTCCACTAACGAGTAGTGTAACAAATTACTAATAATATTTCAGTGATAATATCACAGTTGCCCAAAAACTGAACAACTCTACAACATTTCTTTTGTTATCACATCAGTACTGACTTGAAATAAAACAGTCACATCAGCAGACTAATTTTTGTAATCGTCCCGCTGCGTAGGCACGTCACAAAGCAGCAAGCTAGTTTGGAAGATGGAAATGCTCACCATAGCTGCTGGAAATATTCCCATCACTTTGATTTTGTCAGGGGGAAAGATGGCAATAAAGCTTTTGCTGCAGGTAGTCAAACTAAAACTTTTTCCACCACAAAAAACACGTCCTGAAACCTCCAGTCTGAAGCACCTTGGCTACTATAACTGACAGCACAACAACATAAAGCTCCAGGAAATACACCCCACCAAAGGTGAGCCCTTCTCGGCTGCGGAGGTCGGCTGTGGCCCTGCACTGGCTAAACAACCAAAACTGGAATTTAATCGTGGACAGCTGCAGCTACAAAGACCTAATGGAGCTTGTGGCTGGATGTGTTGTGGATGCAGTGTTGCTCCATGAGTGACTCCGTCTTCCAGGATATACGCAATTACCAGTTTTATGGGGTGTAACAGAAAAGTAATATAACAAGTAGTGTAACAAGTAAAGTGTTATTATTACTTTTGAAAATAGTAATGAGTAATGCATAATATATTACATTTTTAGAGTAACACTGGTAATGCCCCCTGGCACAAAGCAAGATCCATAAAGAAATGGTTTTAGAGTTTTTCTGTCGATAGACAAATCTACTGATCGACTTATTTCTTTAAGCTCTATGTACAAGTTTGCTGTTGAAGGACTCCACTGGCCTGCACCGAGCCCTGACCTCAACACCATCAAACACTGCCCAAAATCACTGTCTGACCTCACAGATTCACTTCTGGATTAATGCCAGAAAATCTCTGCAGCTCCAAAGTCTTATGTTAAACATTCCCAAAAAAGTGTAGACTGTTACAGCAGTACTTTAACACCACTGTTTTTTAGATTAAATCAACAATCTCTTTGAGTGTAATTTTTGTCCACACACTTTTGGCCATGTTGTGTATCCAGCTTCTTGTGATCTTGAGATTCTGCGTAATCAACTGAGTTAATGAAGTAAAATATACATTAAAGAAATCCACTTAAATTGCAGATCAGTTATTCACTGGGATTCTGTGAGCGTGTAACAGCCAGTTAACCTCTCAGCTATATGCAATCTGCCACCTTGGATCACCTGCTTGTCCACCCTCCTCCTCCAATCCATCCACCTCTATCTCCTCCTCCTCCTTTTATTCGTCTCCCTCCCTCCCAGCCTCCGTGTCCTCCAGAGGGGAGAGACCCAGGTGATTATTAGGCTGGTTTCCCTCGTCAAGACCTTGGCTGGTTGGTTGGAACTCCTTCCACCCTCCTTCCTCTGCCTAATGGAGCTGGATCTACCTCTCTCGTCTGAACTCCCCCATCTCCCTCCCTCTTCTCTGTTCCCCTTTCTTCATCTGCTCTTCCCCTCGTTCCTTTCATTCCCTATCTGACTCTGCCTTTATGTCTCTATATGTATTTCTCCCTCTGTCTACCGCCACTGCTCAGTTGGCTGCATTTTGCTTTTTTTCCCCTCTTGCTCTTTTTGTGTTTTGTTTTTCTGTTGTTTCTCCTTCCCTCCTCCCTCGCACTGTCCTCTTCTACCCCCCACCTCCTCCTCCTCCGCCTCCGCCTCCTCCACCTTCTCCTGCTGCTGTTCCTCTCCTCTGGGGCTCCATCCATCAGGTTGTCGGGGGCTGCTAGCGGCCGACTCCCAGCCACCATATTTCACCGCCAGCCAGCCAAGCAGCTGACAGCACAGCCACCGCCAGGAAATTGCTTTGGCTGTGAGCGGAATTTCAAACACAGGCACACTGCGTCGCCCGGGCCGCCCAAGCACCGCTTCCCCGTCTCTCTCTCTCGCTCCTGTCAATCTCTCTACACCTCCCTACACACATCTCTATGTCTCTCTGTATCTCTCTCTGTCTTTCTCTCTTTTTCCCTCTCTCTTATGTACTTATTTCCTCTCTTCCTCTCTCTGTGCACCCCCATCTCTATATGTTTTTCTGTTTGCTCTTCCCTGCCCCTCTGCCTCACACACACATACTCACACACACACATATACACCTACACAGTCACAAACCCATATGCATCGTTTTCTCTTTGTCTTTTGTCCGTCTTTGTTGTTCCCTCTCTCTGCTCTCCCTCCATCTCCCACTATCTCTCCCCCTCCTTTTCCATCCTCTCACTCTTTCCTTCCTTTCCTCCTCTTTACGACCCACAGGGAGCAAGGTGTGGTGCTGAATGTGTAATGAGCGGAGCGAGGGGGAGGGAGGGAAGGAGATAAAGAGGAGGAAGAAGAAGAAGAAGAGGGGAAGGATAAAACCAGGAGAAGGAGAATGGAGTGATAAGATAGAGGGAGGAGGGATGCTGGTTGCTGCTGCTGCTGAGTTAAGGGTCAGAAGGTGTGTGTGTGTGTGTGTGTGTGTGTGTGTGTGTGTGTGTGTGTATGTGTGTGTGTGTGTGTGTGTGTGTGTGTGTGTGTGTGTGTGTGTGTGTGTGTGTGAGGGGGATTGTCAGAACCAGTTTAAGACCATTGAAGTGAGGATAGGTTTTTTGCCAAGTGAGGTCATTTTTGCTGGTCTTCAGATCCTGGCTGGTTTAGGGAGTTTAGGCTGGACTGTTAGGTAGAACACACAGCAAGATCAGAGATCAGTCAAAACCCTCTGCTGCTCCATTCATGTTTTTTAATTGCTCTTTCTTACTATGTATCATATATTTAAAAATATAGATATAAATGTGTGTGTGTATGTGACCATGAGAATGATGCGATGAGCGAGTGTGTGTTAAACTGTGCCTTTTTTCTAATATTAAACCTGAAAATAGTGCATCGTTGAACTAAAATGCTACATTTTTTTTTACAGAAATAGATGTGGGCGTCAGTAGTTTAATAATATGTTAACTAGAATTTAAAGTTGGTTGATATTTACACAGTATTTTTATACTGTGCAGCTGTCCTGTGCAATCCAATCTCCATGAGAATATATTTATACATTTTCATGCCTCTGTGCCAGCGATAGTTGTGGTCGAAGGCATTGTACTTTGGGGTTGACCATCTGTGCATACGTTCCATTTTAAAAAATGCAATATCTGTAGACCACTGAGAGAATTTCTTCGAATTTGGCACGAACGTCCACTTAGACGCAACGATGAAGTGATTCAATTTTGGTGTCAAAAGTCCAGGTTGCTGTGACCTTGAATCCTTCCCATTCTTTTGGATATGATATCTCAAGAACACTTTGAGGTTTTTTTGTTTTTTTTTTACAAATTTGGCACAAACATCTTCTAGGACTCAAGGATTAAGTGATTAGAATTCGGTGGTTAAAGGTCATGGTCACTGTGGCCTTGTGTAAGTCTCCATCCTATTTCATGAATTTCATGATGTCTCAGGAAGGCCTTGAGTGAATTTCCTCAAATTTGACCCAAAAATGATTCAAAAATGAACGGATTAGAATTTGGTGGTTTAAGATCGAAGGTCAAGGTCACTGTGACCTTACTTAAGTCTCCGTCTTATTTCATGAATTTCATGGTATCTCATGAAGGCCATGAGGGAATTTCTTGAAATTTGACACAAACTTTCACTTGGATTCAAGAATGAACTGATTAGCATTTGGTGGTTAAAGGTCATAGTCACTGTGGCCTTGTGCAAGTCTCCATCCTATTTCATGAATTTCATGATATCTCATGCAGGCCTTGAGTGAATTTCCTCAAATTTGACCCAAACTTCCACTTACATTCAAAAATGAACTGATCAGAATTTGGTGGTTTAAGATTGAAGGTCAAGGTCACTGTGACCTTACTTAAGTCTCCGTCTTATTTCATGAATTTCATGATATCTCATGAGGGCCATGAGGGAATTTCTCGAAATTTGACACAAACTTTCACTTGTATTCAAGAATGAACTGATGAGAATTTGGTGGTTGAAGGTCAAAGGTCAAAGTCGCTGTGACCTCACAAAATATATTTGTGGCCACAAATTAGCAATTCATACGTTAATTATGACAAAATGTCACACAGAGGTCTATTAGGATAAAATGATTAAGTGATGACATTTTATATCCAAAAGGTCAAAAGTAACCCCAACTGTGAAGTCACAATGTTCTGAAAAGCTCTTTTCTGGCCCTTACTCAACGCCATGATACTGAATTAGCAACTAATCCTGAGTGTCCACTGAAAACTGTGGTGTTCATATAGATGTTTAATGTAGGTGCAACTTGATGAGTTTGCAGAGGCATACAATCACAAAGCATGAATTCTAGTTGTATTTTTAGTACAATGTACTGCATAAGTGAAAAGACTCTATAGCCTAGCTTCCATTTTTGTTTTATTTGTATTTTTGTATTGTTTTTAATCTTATTTCATTTTTATTTATCACTCAGTCACATTTCTCCTTCGCTTTTGACTCTTTAACTGCTGTAACAAGTGAATTTCACTGGTGTGGGATCAGTGAAATTTGTCTTATTTTGTCATACAGTGGTGTGACTGATAATACTGAGAGTGTGGGTGAAGTCCATTCATCGTCAATAGCTGTGGTCCAGTTCCACACTTCATGCTAACATGGATAACACTGTGAAATATACATGATGTGCTATTATAGGCCTGCATATTGTACAGTCTGGGTTGTACGAGACATGCACAGATGGACATCAGACTGCAACTTTGGAAAGCTCCTGCCAATTCCAATTAGGCAAATTAAACAAACAGTAAAATGTTTAAGCAAAGATCTAAAACTTTTTAATGTATTTTTTATTTTATTTAATGTTTGTTTAATCAGGAAGCCTCGTTGAGATTTAGATCTCCTTTTTAAGAGAGACCTGAGAACAAGAAACATTTAAAAGAACACAATCTGCAAAACAGAAACAACACAACTCCACATAAATAAACAGGGAATAAAAAAAAACAGTAACAAGAATCATAAAAAAACATTAGATAATAAAGCTTTAAAATCTCCAAGGGAAATATAAGACTCAGGTTTAAGGGCAGTTTCAGTTTAATACATTTAAAGGTTGCAAAGTACCTGAAACGAGTTCTGCCAACATTAGTGCGTACATAAGGGATATCTGAGGTTAAGTAGCTACTGGAACGTTTACTGTACTATATTTAAATAAGAGAAGAGACATGAGGTAGTTTTGAAGCTTTTATAGTAGAGTTTTTTAAATGAATAGCATGAAATGACGAGTTCTTCCTGACTGTAGGAAAGTCCATCCAACCGTGTGATACAGAGATCAATGATGGGTATGAAATTTGTCATTGGTGATAAATGCACGATGATACACAGAGTTTAACTGCTGGAGTGCTGATGGGGCAGCGAGACAGTACAGAACATCTCCATAGTGAAGGAGAGACAGTAGTATTATGGTTGGACAAAGACAGACATCCTTTAATTCTTCACAAGAAGCCATGTTTGAGTTTTAATATTTGAGTCAAATGTTGAACATGAATCTTGGATGATGGTCTGCTGTCAAGCCAAATTCCGAAGTGTTTGTATGAGTCAGTAAGAACAATATGGGTGCCATTTAAAGTTTTAATGGCAGCGTAGTCAGAGTCACTGGTGGAGGTGGAGAATACCATGTACTTGGTCTTTTCTGCATTTAAAACTAGTCTGTGATTAGTGTAAATGTTAATACATGTTCTTAGGTGTTCCTGGTGCTGTCTCACTGTGAGCAGCCCCTCTGTTTCCTGTGTGTGTTGTATTGAGAAGTAACACATTCACAGCACACTCAAACATGGTCACATCTCCCAAACTGCAGACCTTTATAAGCATCAAGTACATTAAAGGAACAGTACACCCTCAAATCAAACATACATATTTTTTCTCTTACCTTTTGTGCTATTTATCAGTCTCGATTGTTTTGATGTGAGTTGCCGAGTGTTGGAGATATCGGTCATAGAGATGTCTGTCCTCTCCTGAATATAATGGGACTAGATGGCACTCAGCTTGTGGTGCTCAAAGTGCCAAGAAAATCAGTTTGAAAAACTCAACATCAATGTCTCTTTCCAGAAATCATGATCTGGTTACTCAAGATAATCCACAGACTTTGTTGTGAGCAGTTTGATGTAGGAACTATTTTCTCTCTACCAAACTACACCCACCAGCAGTATTACCATGCAGACGGAAGTGTACATCTACTGTTAGCTCACCTAGCACCACATAGCTAACATTACAGTTAAGCTGAGGAGGACGCCATCAACACTTTCCCCACCAGAGTATTATTTTGAAGTTGCCAGCCACCGCCAGCATTTCTGATCATATTCACTGTTTTAAACACACACACACACACACACACACACACACACACACACACACACACACACACACACACACACACACAAAAAAAACATTTTATTCTATCTTATTCCATTCCTTTTTTATCAACACTTGAATTTGTGTGAACATTTTGGACAAAAAGCTGAGAAAAATGCATTTTTGTCATTTTCATGTATGAAATCAATTCACATTTTCATTTTTTCCCTTTTCTTATGACTAATAGAATTGTATAAATTAAAATAATAATAATAATAATAATAATAATGATCCCATTTCGGCCCACCAAACTGGTTTGCTTCTTCGTCCAAACCAGAATCAGAATGTTGATCAGAACAGAAATTGTCACAGTCTGAGTCCATCAACATTTCCACGGCTTGTGCAACCATTAACTCTTCTGTTGGCGCAGGCATTTTTGTGCAGTTTACACGCTGCTACATCTCAGAAAATATCATTTTCTTCCAGTTTCCAAAGGATCTTCTTCTTCATAGTTTTTGGACAGGGCAGTGATGTTCTATTTCACAAGATGTGTAACAGCGCCCCCTATGTTATAACAGTGAAAACAAGGATTGCTGGAATACCTCATCAGTGGCAGGGAAGCTTGGTGTCATAAATGATGGAAAATCTCAGCAGTGGCGGGGATAGTGTTAACGTTTACATCTGGCACTGTCACAAGCATGAGCCTCTCGTCCGTGAGATTCACGCTTCCTCCTGCGCAGTGATACTGTTGGTGGTTGTAGTTTGGTAGAAAGAAAATAGTTCCTACACGAAACTGCTCACAACAAGGTCTGTGGATTATCTTGGGTAACCAGGTCATGTTTTCTGCAAAGAGACATTGCTGCTGAGGTTTTTTAATGTAGTTTTTGGTGGTTTGAGCACCACAAGCTGAGTGCCATCTAGTTCCATTATATTAGAGAGAGAGCAGACATCTCTGCGGTCGATATCTCCAACACTCAGCAACTCACACCAAAACAGTCTATACTGATAAATAGCACAACAGATGAAGGGAAAATTCATATTATTTTTTTTAGGTGAACTGTTCCTTTAAATGAGAGCCACGGTCATCCAGGCCAGTGATCGTCTTGCATCTAGATGTGTCACAGTGACGCATATAGTTAAAAGTTAGAGAATAAGTCAAGTCAGTGGAGGCTCCCTATTTGTATCACAAGATAAAGGTCTGTGTGTGCGTGTGTGTGTGTGTGTGTGTGTGTGTGTGTGTGTGTGTGTGTGTGTGTGTGTGTGTGTGTGTGTGTGTGTGTGTGTGTGTGTGTGTGTGTAAATGGAGTGATAACAGAGTTGAGCAAGAGAAACAGATCTTATCAAATCCATTTTACACACTGAATGCTGGAGAGAAAAGACATTACACACTCAATATGAAGTCAATATTAACCTGATAAATAGCTATGTGAGCATGTGATGAATCTGTGACATCCATACGAGAGTGTGTGTGTGTGTGTGTCTTCACACCACATTCACCTCTGCTCACCATCCATGTATATCTACTGTAGGTGTGCCCTTCAGAAGGACAGTCTGATTGAAGCTATGTGTGGGTGGTTGGCTCCTTTCAGGTGGTAAACATATTGTCAGTGTCTGGAGGGTTTGTCGTCGTCCCATGGGTGAAAGCTTCTCCTACAGCAAAGACAGAAAGGCCCTCCTTTAATCCCAGTGGACAAACTCTGGTGTGGACAGTTGCTGTTGTCAGAAAAATATCCCATCTTTCTCACTAACCTGCTGTTTTTTATCTTCTGTCTGTGCGTCTCTCTGTTTCTCTGTCCCTCTGTTCTCTCCGTTCCCTCTCTTCCTCCATCAGAGAGTTAGTTTGGAGTTCTACATTGATGTCCATGCCCACTCCACCATGCTGAATGGCTTCATGTACGGCAATGTGTTCGAGGACGAGGAGCGCGTCCAGAGACAGGCTGTCTTCCCCAGACTGTTGTGCCAAAACGCACCAGACTTCTCCTTTGTAAGTCACACAAACAGACACACGCAGACACACCACAGAGGCGGGCTCGGCACCAGAGTTTCACCCAGCTTCAATCCTGGGGCTAGCTCGGAAAGAGAACATGAAATAGTCCTCTCTCAGCAACTACTGGTGATGTGGTGTTCAGTGAGGCATTTAATTGCCAACTGTTGCACTCTTAAGGCTCATTTATACTCCCTTTACGAAAATAGATACATCCGTTTCAAACGTTGTAATCGTCCTTGATCTCGTACGTCCATGCTTCCTTTATGCTGGCATAGATACAGCCAGTAGATGGTACCAGAAGGCAGAATCAAAAGTTTTATACAACAACAAACAAGGCGACGGTGGAGGATGTCGTAATAATGTACCTTTAAACTGAGGCAGTGTTATTTTCACTATATTACCGATTTGTTATGTTCCGCCACTTTTTAAATGTCTCCACCGTCTCCTATGGTCGTATCTCACTTAAACTATGCTACACTGCCTTCATGATCTGCATTGGTGCTTTTCCATTTCATCCGTATCCACAAGCCTTCAGAAAACATGCACAAATACGGATGAAATGAACGCAGAATACGGACAGAAGGCTCCATCCGTCGCTGTATGTAACGTCAAACATAAATGAGCCCTCAGTGCCACGCAGTTGATGCTTGGTTGCATCGGGCACCTCCCAGGTGTAAATGTATGTAGCTGCATGGATTTGAAGCAAGGTGTTAATTATATATATATATATAAAAGCAACACTTGCTTATTTGTTTTTAGATGAGGAAAGGTATGCATAGACTGCATGTATGTATTAATTAATGAGTGTAAACACACAGACACACACACATTCACACTCACACAGGAGGTGTTAAATTATTTAAAGGTAATATGTGTGCAGAAGAAAGGAGTGTGCTCCAGCTGTGCACAGAGAGTCTCACCTTGACCACCAAAGAGAAAAGGCGAGGGGGAGTATAAAAGAAGAGAGGCTGAAACTTTACAAACCCCTGTTCAATTAACTGGTAACAGTATACAGAATAACTGAAATAAAGCACACACCCAATGATCTGGACTCCAGAAGATATTTAAAAATGTATGAATTATGTAAAAGAATACAGAAAAACTTCAGTATTAGGCAGGTATGCAAAGTTTTGGTGTGCCAAAACAGCAGCAGTGCTGGTGGCAGAAGTCCTTGAGGAGCAGAAATATGAATGGAAATTATGTATGAGAATCTCCACCATCTGCCTTAAAGTAAGGGATGAAGTAAGTCGCAGATTATCAGTATACTGTATATCCAATTTAACAAGTGAGAGGAAACTTATAATATGAACAAAAACTTGTGAAATAACATAAATAATATGAGTTTTATAGAGCTAAACCTTAATAATCAACTGTTCAGTTATTTGTTTGTTGGTTAGGTTTTTGGTTGTCAGTTTTTCGGATTTGGATATTTGTTTTGTTTGTTTGTTTTTTATGAGAAATGACAGTAATGAAATTATAAATAAATAGCACTTCAGTGTTTCCAATGTATTGATATATTTGTGGCGGCTCACTAAGCATTTATGTGCAGCAGCAGCACCCCCCTTATCACCACCCTGACTGAAGCTTTAAATATTCACTGTTGATTACCACCAAGCTCAGGAGCCCCAAAAATTTCCCTTGTAGTTGCAGGTCTGAAGAGATCCTAAAGATGTACAGAACAGTTTCTCAGGCATGTAACTATTACTATAAATATGCATTTATACTGTATGTATGTGCAGAGCAGAAAAAGTGAACACTGCGTAGGTCGTGACGAAGCACCAGACTGTACTGTAAAAGTAGGCCATGGTATTCTGTATGAGCAGTGCAGGTGTTCTGCTTAAGCACCCTCTTAGGTGGCTGAAACTGGGCTTATTTGGACCGCACTGTGTAGACTGAGGAGGAAATAAGAGCATTGAAAATGAATGGAGGAGAGAAGCAAAGAACAGAAGAGCATGTGGAAGAAAACATCCATTCACTGAGCGCGATGCTCCTCCACGCAGCCACACGTGCATAACCTAATAACACCTTTTTATACAGGTACATTATCCACCAAACGTTTTCTCTCAGCCGGTGTCACTTCAACTGACCTTCGTCTTCTCACTGATGGTGACATTTCATAGCACAGCCACTTACACACATCATAAAGAATAACCTTTATTGCCCATTGACACTTGGTGCCAACCTGGATACAGAGACAAGCCAGAGAGGCGGATGTTCACCCACACATGTATGGAAATGTCACTGATTGTCAGTGTCTATACAGTATGCAGTTACGAAGGACGAGTAAAACGCTATTTCAGGAGAATTTTCTCTCCCTCTCTCTGTATTGCTTGTGTGACAGCTGGCCCCAGGGTCATCTCCCTCACTGTGCTTTTGTCCCTCTGCCCATTCAGCACTACCCAAAGCCCAGTGCAGCAGCAGCAGCAGCACAACACAATCATGGCAAACTCCCACTGGTGGCCGCCAAGTTTGCATTTCAGCAAGGCAACTCTCACTGCAGCAGAGTGGAGTGACAGTGAATGGAAACTTTTTCCACACTCTTCCCAAGACAGCATCATATTTGTGTAGTATAGCTGACACGCCGAAACCCAAAATAGACCGGACTTTTTTTCCCCCTGCTATAGCCATTTACAGCTTTGTAATGACATTGTATGAAGTCAATCTGTTCAAATAAGCTACTGTACCCTTCATCATTTGTCCTGGATCCTCGGGAGGCTTACCACTGCAACTGGCTGAGAGACAAATCATTGGATGTTAATGCATTTTTACTGATGAGAGAAATCAGCCGATATTGACAGTAGCTGTGTTTTCATTTATCAACAAGGAAATATAGTCTAAATAAATGTGAGTCAAATACTGTGCAGAAATTAATGGATAGATTTATTATTATAAATGCAATAAAAGTTTTAATTTAGCATTTAGCAGTATATTGTACTACTGGCAGTAAAACCAACTTACATTAGACATACTTAATTTCATCTTACAATATGATATGTATGCTAAAAGCTCGCTTTATGCTACATACAATCTGTGATGTACTTAAAGAGACAGTTCACACTAAAATCAAAAATACATATGTTTCCTCTTACCTGTAGTGCTGTTTATCAGTATAGTTTGTTTTGCTGTGAGTTGCTGAGTGTTGGAGATATCAGCCATAGAGATGTCTGCCTTCTCTTGAATACAATGGAGCTAGATGGCACTCAGCTTGTGGTGCTCAAAGTGCCAAAAAATTATATTAGAAAAACTCATCAGCAATGTCTCTTTCCAGAAATCATGACCCGGTGACTCAAGATAATCCACAGACCTTGTTGTGAGCAGTTTCATGTAGGAGCTATTTTCTTTTTACCGAGCTACACCTGCTAATTGTATCACCACGCAGAAGGAAGCAAGCATCTGCTGCTAGCTCACCTAGCACCGATGAGCTAGCTAACATTGGAGGATGACTTTTATATCGCATCTTTGGTAGAAAGTAGTACCAGAAAATAGTTCTTTCATGATTCTGTGGAGTATCTTTAGTAACCAGGGCATAATTTCTAGAAAGAGACGTTGCTGTTCATCTTTTCAAATGTATTTTTTGGTGCTCTGAGCACTACAAGCGAGTGCCATTTAGCTACATTATATTTGAGCGAAGGCAGACATCTCTATGGCTGATATCTCCAAAATTCGGCAACTCACACCAAAACAGTCTAGACTGATAAGTGGCACTAAGGGTAAGACGGCAAATAAGTACTTTTGATTTTGGGGTGAACTGTCCCTTTAAACAAAACTACTTTTATAACAGCTTGATACTTCAATGATGCCTTTACCGAAACATATCCTGGAGAAGTCAGTCCATTAATTTGAATTCATACGTTTAGTTTCTCTCACAGAACACAGTCTTCAAACCTTCAATAACTGATTGTAGACATGGCAAACTTACTAACAAACTTTCTTTTTCACACTCACAGGTCTTACCAGATTTGCCCAACACAATAGTTGCTTTGTGACTTTACAGAACAGAAGTTGGCAGTAACAGACCCATTCCCACCATCGTGTACAACTGTGCAGTGTAGACTTTTCTAAGTACAGTCATGTGTAAACTGGGTCACAAAAACAATATGTTTTTGCTGAATGTGTTCCTCTACTCTTTTACTGTAAGAAATAATCTGTCATTCAGGTTTTCAAGGACTTTGGAAAACATTTTATTTTGGAAAGTTTCAACGGGGAAACACAGGCTGCTAATGCCTTATGAGACTCATAACAGTTTCCATACAGGTACTCAGGATCCATGGAGGTGTTTAATTTGGGGCTAATGATATCCATAGGGAGACCTGCTTTAACTGCAAAGATGCTTGCTGACACAAAGACTTGAGCCCAGATCCTCTCACTGAAGTGTCATCTCTCTAAGCACTAGTCCAACATGATGTCTGAGATGTTGTTTTTCTGTTTATCTCTCTAGTCCAACACGTCCTTTAACCGAGACGTGGTGAAGGCCGGCACCGGTAGACGGTTCCTTGGTGGTCTCCTTGATGACACGTCGTACTGCTACACTCTCGAGGTGTCCTTCTACAGCTACATGACGGCTGGCAGCACCGCTCCTGTGCCGTACACTGAGGAGACGTGTATCCTTCAACATATGTGATCTGTGTGAGCAAACATGAATCTGTGTGAGGTGGTGTCTGCGAAGGAAAAGATCAGAGTGTAGAGAGCAGCGGCAATGTTTTGTCTCTCTTTATCTCTCCTCTCCTTACACACACACACACACACACACACACACTCGACACACACACAGTGCACAGTTGCAATCTCCCACTGAAATCAGGCCAATTGATCTTGTAATCATTTGAGTCATTATTTTAATATTTGTGTCCCTGGAGGTGAGAGTGTTTGTGCACGTGTTTAAATGTTTGTGTATGTGTGAGTATAAATATGTGTGTGTGTGTGTGTGTGTGTGTGTGTGTGTGTGTGTCAGGTCATGCGTGCTCACTAGAAAGCCATGTTGCTCTTTTGTTGCCTCTTGTTGCGACAGATGTGCAGTGACAGAATAGGGATGTGATAGCTGCGTCTATTGATTTCATTTACAAAGGAGAGAGGAGAAAGGGGCTTGTGTTGGCATATGTAGTGCTGCGTGTGTGTGCGCACAGTTGAGGCTTTGATTGAGATAAACAATGGCACAATGGAACAAGAGTGATTCCTGTCGACTACAATCGCACACGTAGGAGCAGCGCGCGTACATTCGTCACGGGAACCGAAGGTCACAGGTGCCTTAATGGAGCCAGATGGGAGGAAGTTTTCCTTCAGCTGACCTTCTCGGGGTTGAAGAGCTCCGGAGAGCCAGCCGATGGCGGTCTGATCTTACTGATAGAGTGAGTGAGAAGAGGGAGAAGGAGAGATTTAGAGAGAGCGATAAGGACCCTACATATGAAAAGTATGTGCTCCCCTACACATAGTGTGCAGGTGGAGGGGAGGGTGGAGATAGACGTAGCCCTAGTGCCCTCTAGTGCTAGGAGCTGGCACAGTCTGACTTTCTGACATGAAAAGTTAGTAACATTGTGGTGAATTCTACATATTGATGATTGGAAATTTGCACAAAAAGTGACACATATGAATGTGGTGTGTGTTTTCTGCCCTCTTTTATTACTTTAATGCTTCTCATAGAAACACAGAGGTCAGTGGCTGCATTACAGTTGAGACACACCAATGGAAATACAGGCATGTGCATGCACACAGGACACCACCACAGCCACACTCAAATTGTTAGCCTTACGTTTAGGAGGAGACAGGTGTCTGGCTGTTGCGATAAACAAATCCCACTGTGTTTCCATTTGAGCTGGTGGCACTGGGTTCAGAGCAGGATAAGAAGCAGGGAGCCAGACGGGACATTTCATCTGAAGGTCAAATTGGGAGAAAACTCAGCCCATGTGGGAGGACTTGCTTGATCTTTTTTTGTTTTTCAGGTGTGCGTGTGTGTGTGTTTGGCTATGAGAAGGGGAGGTGTACAAGGAGGAGGGGCTCCACAGGGTGGGCAGGCAGCACGGGGACCTGGTGTAGAGTGGAGATTGGGGTCAGGCAGGTTGAAGGAACCGACCATGTCGCTTTATACGCCCCAGCAGTCAGCTCGATGGAGCGTGCAAATCATCAACAGAGACCTTTAGCATCTCAACGCCCCCCACCTCCACCTTTCTCACCTGATGCACACACACACACACGCAGGCGCACACACATAGTCCTTTAAACTAATACATGACAAATGAGTAATAACCTAGCCCCTAACTCTTGCCACCTTGAAAACATGCCGCCCTTACCCTTTAATCTTCCCTGACTCTCCTTCTCCACCGCTGTGACTTGTAGCCGGCAAAATTGAAATCTTAACCTTTTGCACAGCTGAGACTTTTGTCGCAGTTTGAAGGTGCTCAGAAAAAGGTGTAATGCGGAGTGTGTGTGCATTTGTTTTCTGATCTCTCCTTTCATGTCCTCCCCTCTCCTCCATTCTGTCCTTTCCTCTCATCTCGTCACCCAGAACATAACAGCTCATTATATCATTTAGTCAAGCTGAGAATCCTCTTCTCTGAAACAGCAGGCACAACCTCCATCGTGTGTCTGTCTTCTCTTCGTCCTCTAATCATTAACACCTGTGTGCGTGTGTGTGTGTGTATGTGTGTGTACCCCTACATGTATATGTCTCTTTTTTAAGCTGTACTTAAAGGTAGCTTCAGTCTCACTGACATCCCAGAACTGTAATTAAATATTTTGGCCTGTTATATTTCTCCAGGTTTTTCTATTTTCATAGCCCACCTGTGTTTTGTGATGGACCTTCCGGTTCAGACTCTGAAGTTTAAACTGGAAAGTGGAATGGATCAAGGTTGAGAGAATCTGGGACCTCGTTCAAAACTCAGCTTGACGCTTTCCATTGTGAGTGTGTGTGTGTTCAGTACGTGCATTTATGTGAGCTTTGGGGGCCTACTTACCTTGTAGGTGTGTGCGGGTGCTTTTTGTGTGGTGAGAGACAGTATTCTCTGTGACTTTGAAGAATTATTCAAAAACTTTAAAAAGCCATTCAGGCTGTAACGCTTCCCTGAAAGATTTTGCTCTTGTTTCTCCTGCGCTGAGTTGAGCGGTTGCTTTTTTTTGTGTCATACAGACGTGCAGATTTTCAAGATTTTCAGACTTCTAGCTCAGAGAGGAAGAAAAGTGCAATTTTCTTCTTTTAGTGTTTGATTCATGCAAATTTGCTGTTTTCCTTCAGTGAAGAAAGGCTTCTGAAACAGTGGTCCTCTTATCCAAGATGCTCACTCAAGTAATCAATATATATTGTCAAGACATCAGTGCTGGGTTATCCAGCAGGATTGTATGGTGTTGGCTCACTCAAAGATATACACACTTGTAGCCCTCATTTTCTATATGTGTATGTGATGACTGTCTGCCAAAGCTGCAACACCCAGACGTGCACCTCACCATAACAGTGGGACTCCATGAATACCAGAGCTGCCAGTGGAACACAGCATGCATCAGTGAACCTGACACCCAACGGACAGGCTGTGAGAAGTATGCAAATGATATAGCTTGGAGGCAAATATGCTTCACTACCACACATCATACACATCATATCACACAGACATGCACAAATGGATAGGTGCTCACACGTGCAAGCGAGCGCACGCACAGACACACAGACATTTAGACACACCGTTGATTGCACAAATATTGTTGCCATGCTCGGATGAACAGGTGTCCTCACATGAGCAATCACAAAGATGCATGCGCGCACACACCTCCACTTGTGTTCTGGTAGTTTCCTGTGTAAGTCGATGAAGTTGATGTTCATGTGGAGTCAGAGAAAGTTAGAAAGAAAATTTAAGTATCTTCACAGATGAACATTTGCAGTTGAAGCACCGAAAGAAGTTGAAGTTGCAGTTAAAGTGGAAGTGCTGGAAGATATTTCAAACGCTCTGCTGAATTGAAATCATTAAGTGTGATTGAGCTGAAAGTGTTAAAGTTAAAGTTAAAGTTGCTCTCTAGGCATTAATTAAACTCCTAAAAACTCATCTCTGTTCATCAAAATTACATTAGAATTACATTATTAGATTTTTTTCCATGAGAAAAAGCCCTGCATGCCTTAAAATGACTCAGATGTAACTTGTCACCTTTGCTTCATTTAGTATGCGTGGATCTATGAATATGGAAAATAGTCCCGCCCCTGCAGCTCGAGCGTACCTGCTCACCTTCACTCTGCTCATCAAACACACAAACCCCTGCATGTGTAAACAGTAGGGCTGGGGATCACTTAACAAATTATAGTCATACCAATACCATTATCCTGAAAGTGATACCCATACCAGTAGATACTTCATTTGATACCCATGATGTGAGTGGAGTGGCGTGTGGTGTAGCTGTACTTTGAGTGTTTCGGTGGCATCTCAGCACGCTGAACCGCATACACCGCGCTCCTCTTCACCACCCCGCAGACTGTATGGCTTCCAGCTGCTGCTGTTGGAGTGTGACCCCTGTGCTGGGGACACTTGGTGAGAGTTCATCTGCATACACACAGTGTTATGTTCACACCAAACCCAATGTGAATTTTCACATCACCCACATTACTCGTGGGAGTTTGAACGCTAGAAAATTTTGTGTTGACTGGCTTCATACGCAGAAATAACTCACGTCATACGTGTGTCAAATCGTTGAATCGATGAATGAACTTCCGCCAGTACATCCTCGGCATCATCTCACAGGATCTCAGTGCTGATTGGCTCTCAGGGCAAATGGGTTGCTTAAGTTCAGATTTTTCAGCTCTCGTAAGTAAGCATATGGCGTGAAGTCCCACTACTTTCTTCATTCTTGCTGCTTAATTTGTGTATTTTGCATCATTTGTGTTGCGTCCATCGCACCATCCAGTGAAAATTCAGGACTCGTTGCACCTTTACAGTGACTTTACATGTAATTCACTCATGTAAATTATTTTATTCGTGCCCGGTGTGAACACAAAATTAGTATGACACAGCTTTATTACACTTTTTTAACAAGTTTAATGACAGTAAGTTGGTTCAGCATTGGTGTGAGTTGGTTGGGACTGTTTAATGGCTCAGTGTTGGATGTTAGCTGCTTTTGCTGTGTTAGCTTGTGCTAACCAGGCAGACATTGAACTGGTCATGTGCTAGGAAAGAGCAGCTCTGCAGATTGTCTTTCCCAGGATGGTCCAGAATCAGACCCTGGTGCAAAAATCACGGAAAGGAGGCATTGTTTTACTGGAGAAGTTTCGATAACACTTGGTTCTGGATTATTTTGGTCATTACGTTAAATGCACTGCGCAGCCCACTGATACCTAGCCCTTGTAAACAATAGCCACTTTTACACTGCCAGATTTTTGGCGAATGTTGGGCCATTTTGCAGGCAAGCTGGGAGCTATTAGACACACAGAGCCGGATTGGCGATTTGATCCGAGGTGCCCAATTTTCCACCGTGTAGGGGTAAACATATTGGCGGAAACTTTTTGGCTTAAAAAGAATGAGGCGCCCTTCCACCATGGAAGGGGCTGTTGATGACTTGTGGGAGGAGCTGTTGATGACGCCGCACGTGCGACCCACTGGCGCCTGCTTTTAGGCCTTCGATGCATGTATTGTACATCACTGTTTACGCCACACGCTGAGCTACACGTTTTGTTACTTGCTCACGCCCCCCATTGCCCCGAAAAAGGCACATTCTGTATGAACAACAGTAAGCAGGCGTCATTTCGCTGCACTCCCCGATTTTGTTTTTATACTGCCAATGCGGAAAGAAAACTGATTGGGCTTTCCTGCAAATTTGCACAATTCCTATTTAAAAAGGGCTAATAATAGATGACACAAGCCTTCAGCTTCACTACATTATAAACAGCTAACAGTGTGAAGAAACTTAGCTTGCAAAATACTGATACATAGCAACGCCTGGGTTCCTGGGTTTAATAGTCCTCATTTCGCTGTAGCATTATAGAATTTCTTCCTTAGATTTGATCTGTAACAAACCCTGGAAATCAGAAAGTGTGTTTTTGATACTGCTATTGCTACTCTGCATTTCCAATGCCTGATTACTCAGCCACGGCATTGACTGCTTATTTCACTCATGATATGTCTTGTAGCATAAAAAAACACCTTATGGACATGTTAACAGACTTAACATCTTCATTTTTAGTGGAGGGGGGCTTTAAACAATAAGTTATGAAAGCAGTGGAGTTGCCAGTGGTTGAAGTGAGAGATGAAAGCAGCTGAAATGTTTTGAAATGAAACTGAAAGCTGCCGTACTGTAAAATCCAAGGCAGAGCACAGATAATCAGTGGTTGTGCACATCTTTTGAACCATCTGTATTTTTTTTTTATAACTAGTTTTGATTGATTTTATTCCAGTTTATTTATTATCTCTGCTGTCAGTGGATTGTAACACTATAAAAAGAATCCCCTCAGGATTATTGACAGTAATAAGAGAGAACATAAACAGAGGCTTAAAGCCATAAACCACAGGTATCACGATGAGACGCATGTGTGTGTATAATGTTATGTACTTTTTGTTTTACAGTGCGTTTATTCCTTGAACTTTCATACACAACGCAGGGCCTTTTCTCAACAACAAATTTGTACAGCTCTTGTAAACAAACATAATAATTGGAATATAAAAATAGTATCCATATACTGTTTTCAGAGCAGCGTAGATCAGACGAGTCTTGTGTTCCTGTTAGTACACACTGTACAAAAACAGAAGCCTTTCTTACACTTATTTCATTTTACTACTCAAGTTTCAGCGCTTGTCTCCTTGGCTGTGACAGTTCCTCTTGTCAGGGATTTAAATCAACCCTTGTTTGTCCCTCTGGGCAACGGGACGTGAGGTCTTTCAGTCTGCTGAATCGCTATTGGGGACAAAAATGTCCCTTTCTGTATTGCTTTTGTTGACTAGCCTCTTAATTAGCATTGATAATTAGTTCTCTACGTGTCAGTGCAGTGACAGGACCTGTCAGTTGCCGTATTGATGGCTCGAATGTCCCCTTGCTTGTCTCCTTGTTAACTCCCGTCCAATCTGGACAGCATTCTCCGCGTGTCTTGTCCATTTTACCACTGGGGGCCTTGTTGTCTGATCGTCACCTTGTCTGTCTGTCTGCCAGGACCAGGCACGAGGGACAAGACGGTGAAAGCCGCTAAGTGGCGTGATGACAGTAAACAGCTGCAGTAAACAAGTCATGTCGTCTCCGTCCCCTTTGTCTCACGTATCTCATCAGCGCCTAAGCTGGCGTGCCCTTGAGCCATGACAATGACCTGCCATTGATTAGACAAGACCGTTATGTGTAGCGGGATGTTAAAGAATACACCTCACACACCTCAGTGACAGGAAGGCAAGATGCTGACAGGCTGTGTGAAGCTGGCTCACACACCTCTTTGACCTCTCTGAGGCTGGATGATGATTACAAAATGATAATGATAATGAGTTCAGATCAAGTTATGTTGATGACTCAGTATTAGCGATGTCATTAGTATTTGTCTATTCAGAAGACGTTTTATAGACTTGGCCTAAAGCAGCCTCCTCTGCCACCCACCTCTGTAATCCAAGCTGCAGCCCACCAACTGTTTCCTGGCTCTCACACACATCACTTCCTGCTGCAGCAGCAGCCTCGTTCCAGACCCTACGGTTTCCCCCGGCAACCGTCCAGACAGCAGTCAGGGCATCCCCTGCGTCTCCGAGCACTCGCCACGTGGATGAAGCTCTCCTTCAGAAGCTGACCGTCCATCACAAAACCTCCTGTAATAGACGGTGAGTCGTGACAAGCCAAGCTGAGAGGCCATCTGCGCACGGTGGGGTCCGGGAGATATTTTTGTCGCTGAGCGTGCCTGGCCAAAGAGCTCGGGACTGGCACCGGGCTCTGCTGATGAAAGAGAACGGAGGAAAACACCAAACACTTTCCTGAGGTCAGAAAGAAGACATCAAGGATATGAGAGGAGTGTGTATGTCGATGAATATACAGGTTTTTGGGAGTGTTTATGTCCTTGAATGTGAACATTTGTGAGTGTATATCAGTGTGTCAGCATGTACATTCAAATCATGCCAGTGGCTCTAGAGATGAGAAAGTCTGTCCTGTCTGTCAGTCGATCAGTGATTTGACCCAACACTTTGGTCCAGACTGAAATATCTTAACAGTCTGAATGGAATGGATTGCGATTAAATGTTGTACAGACATTCATGGTTCCCGGTAGATGAATCCTGACGTTGATGATCCCCTGACCTTTCCTTTAGCGCCATCTGTAGGTCAACATTTCCACTTACACTGTGACATTTCAGTATCTACCAGACTAGGATTGCCATGACATTTAGTAAACACATTCATATCCCTGTCAAAACGAACTATGACAACTTGGGTACTCACCAAATGTACACATATGCAAAAGGCCTCAACACCAGGACACACAGACTTTGTGGTGACTTTGCATCTTTTTGTGGTTTTGTGTCTCCTTGTAGTCATCTTGTGTCTTGTTGTGGTTGTTTTTTGTCAGTTTGACGCAATTTTGTGTCTGTTTCAAGTAATTTTGTGTTGTTTTGAGTCTCTTTGTAGTCCTTTTGTGTCTCTTTATGGCCATTTTGAGTTGTTTCGGGTTGTTTTGTGGCTCTTTAAGGTCATTTTAGGTCTTCTTGAGGTAGTTTTGTGTCACTTTTAGGTAGTTCTGTGTCCTTTTTTGTTCATTCCATGTGTCTTGTCTGGTCATTTTGTGTGTCTTTGCGGTTACTTCATACCTTTTTTTGCTCTTCGTATTGATATTGTGCATCCTTGTGGTGGTTTTTGTCAATTTGAGGCAATTTTGTTTCTCTTCAAGGTAATTTTGTGTAATTTTTGATAGAGTTGTGTCTCTCTGTAGTCCTCTCGTGTCTCTTTAAGGTCATTGTGGGTTGTTTTTCGTCTCTTTGTAGTCTTTTTGTGTCTCTTTGAGGTCATTTTTTTTGTCATTGTCATTGAGTTTACTTTACATCTTTTTTGTCTCTTAGTCATCATTTTGTGTCTCCTTGCACCCGTTATGTGTCAATGTGTATGTCTTTTTTGCTCTTTGTATTCATCCTTGTGTTTGTTTTGTGTCAATTTGAGGCAATTTTGTTTTTCTTCAAGGTCATTTTGTGTGATTTCTGGTAGTTTTGTTCTCTCTGTAGTCCTCTTGTGTCTCTTTAAGATCACTTTGAGTCATTTTTGGCAGTGTTATGTCTTCTTGTAGTCCTTTTGTGTCTCTTTGAGATAATTTTGTGTCACTTTAAGTTAATTTTGTGTCCTTTTGTAGTTATTTTGTGTGTCCTTGTGGTTGTATGTCTCTTTCTGGTTTGTACGTGTTAATTTTGAGTTGCATTTTGCAGGCGAAGGCCAAGGGACCCCCAGGCACTTTGGGCCCTGGGCCTGTGCCCCGTAGGTCTGTTCAGTAATCCATCCCTGATCAAGTGCCCTTGTCAGGTGAAAATTTTAATTTGTTCATCACTGTGTCTATATAACTTAAGAAATCCCATCAGCCTCAACTGCACTTTGTGTTAATTGATAATTAGCAAACATAGAAACTTGCTAAACTTAGATAGTGAGCACGGTGAACATCGTACCTGCTAAACATCAGCACATTAGCATTGTCTTTATGAGACAGCACGCTGTTACCATTAAGCTGAAAGCACAGCTGTCCTGCTAGCATGGCTGCAGACTCTTAGTCGTGTTTATAACTATTATGCATTAAAATTAGCATAAAAGCAAGATTCAGAAGGACGTAACCTTAGTTTGTTCATCTGTAGTTTTATCTCGACCTAATCAGCATCATCAGCTAGCTGTAATGAGACAGACTGTGCGGTCCGTCCACACACACACTCACAGCGAGGCTGGCCTGATGCAGGACTCACAGACAAACAGCCAGATGGGATGTAAATATAGACTCTGGAGTCGTGCGGAGAGCATTGCCATCAGCCTGCCGGGTGAAGAATGAAGTCCTGTGCAGACTCCCGAACACACGCGAAAAACACACCCTCAAAGGCCAAGGTGACAGACTCGCTACAGCCGGGCTTTCTTGCGTACTTACTGGCCTTGCTTACCAGGTATACCCTTGTGTTTGTGTGTGTGTGTATGTGTGTGATGCTTGAGGTATGACAAACTACAGAGCCTAAAGTTGACGCCCAGACACCCCGCTCAAACCAAGGATGGATGGTTTGCAAGTTAACAGGCTTTGAGCAATAGATTTCCACCTTTATTGCAACCAGGATTTATGTAGCTGGGGCCATTTTTTGATCATTACGAGAAATTGGAAAATAGAAATAAAAATGACCGAATCTCCATGTTTTTTTAAAAAATCTTTTTCTGTATGCCAGTTGTTTCAATCACAGGTTTGTGACAGATAAATAGTCCAGCAGATGACAGGCCGTATCTGAGTATCAACAAGGTAATGACAGGGGAAAGTGACAGATTATGTCTGTGTGTTGCTCCATCATGCTCCAGCCTGGTGAAGAATGGAGGTAGCTAAACATCAATGACTCGAGATAGGAAAAAAATCCCTTATGTTTTTGTTTGTGTTTGGATCTATATAAACAGTATGAATGTACATCCTGTATAGACGGAGGGTGATGGAATAAAGACGATGGACATATGTCTAAAAGGGTGAATAGCTGATATTGATGTTGTTTTTCAGCCTCAGTGACTAGATAAAATTTGCTTCTGTTAGCGACATTATTTATCTGTATTTACTATATCCTCACTCTTAGTGATTGGGAACATTGTTGGCGTTCTGCGTTTCTCTACTTGTTCATTATCTGAACCTGATTGTCATCATTACTTGCTCTGCTAGCCTAATGATCACAGGCTTAGCAACAGCACTCAAAGACGCTCAGCTGTTTTATAAAAGCAGTAGACGTTATTGATATTGTCCCTAATGTAGAGAGGGACAATTGGGCAGAGGGATGATGTGTGCGCTCGCCCCTGAATTTAAATAAGGCCTCAGTGTATAAGTAATTGTTTTTGTGTGATTCATCCCGGCGTCGTGCATTTGGCTGACATTAGCGAAATGCAGTTGATTTAACCTCAGTTAATTCAGAACACAATGTGTTAGTACCTTGAGGATTTACAATGCTCATTTCTCCAGATGCTAGTCCCAAGTTATTTACTGTTGTGCACTGGCTGTGTTGGTGGTGACGGAGTGGATGATTATAAGGTTTTTTTTTTTAAATATGACATGTTAAACCTTCCAAAATCCAAGTGAAGATAAAGTGGCTTGAATGTGTCATGCAAAAAATACATTATTCATATTTAAATTTATGTATGGCTGAAATCTCCATTTATTTTTCACCCTCCTTTTAGTTGTTGGAAACTACTTTTGAGAATGTTTGGCTTTATCCAGGACGGCGGGCCTTGAATGAGCTTCATCTGTCATAGAGGCTAGCATTAGAGCGCTCTATTTTTGTCATTTACATTTTTTATTTTTCTCACTTTTCTCAAATATCCTGCAACATAATAGTAAAAAACATTCAGAACAAACTCTGCAAACAAAGAAACAAAACAAAAAGAAGACAGCACAGCATGATAGTTCACATAATACCCCCCACCCCCTCCCCACAGCACACAGCACTCCACTTGACATATGTTAATAGCTTTCTATTAATAAATCTTAGAAAGCTACCCCACATTTCAGTGAATCTCAACTCTCAATGTTTCAGTTTAGCCAGCATTAAGTTGTATGAGGCTGCAACAGTCATCAGATCAATCCAGCCCTTATAACCGGGTGTGTTTGTATTTTTCCACTTCCTTCGTATTGTCTTGGCTGCATTAAGGAAGCCTGCAAGAACCAATCCGAACTCTGCCCTTGTCAGAGGACAGCCCCACATGCATCAGAGCACTCTTTATTTTTCCTTTAATCGTTCCCAAATGAATGTGATTCATAGACCTGTTTTACACCAAACATTTTGATTTGTCATAGCAGTAAAGGAACAGGTGGAACTACTCACAATAGTGTGTACATTCCAGCAAATATTGCAAAACAATACATCAATGTGTGACCAATCAAAATATGCAACATAAGCACTTATTTGGTCTGATTAATATTCTCTTATTCTCTCATCTTTGATTCCTGCGGGATATACCTGGCTCTATAGCTGCTAAAGACTCTACTAAAGCCCCTTTCACGCTGGACAGAGAAACTCATAACACTTGCTAACATCTGGCTTTGTATTTAATAAGAAAGGCTGGCATTCATTCCCAGGACAATGATTCTGCTGGCTCTGATTGGCAATGATAGAAATATGGCACCTTGGTGGACATGCTGATTTTTCTGGCACAATGCAAGGACATGCTTCCACCAAATATTATATTTCAGTCTACACTGTGTTTAAAACAGAGACTGAATGAGTGACAGATATAACAAAGAAGTAACTACTGTAACATTTTCACTGGCTTCCATGCTGCTTTCTTCTGTTTACTAACCCTGTTTGTGTTTTCCAGCGCATTTGTGATGATGAATGTGACACATGGGTAAAAAAAAAACAAATGGCATACTTGTCTACTGACAATTTATTTTATTTTATCTTATTTTTTATTTAACAGGGACGATGCAATTTCACCTAGTTCCAATACAGAGTATGGGACTGATGTGTTGCACAGAGAGTTTATAGTTATTGCTAATTTTCAACTCTTGTTCCTAGTTTGGCTTCTACATGTAGACCTAAAATGTTATTAAAAATATAAAACATCATACAACCACAATGCACTGGGAAAGAGTCTATTGGGGTGAAGAATCTATCAAATCTGTCGTTTATGTTTAGCGGGATTTTCTATGTTTAAAAAATCCATATGTAAGCACTCATTTTAGTGGAAAAGAGTTCACTAATTAATCTCTAACTTAATCTACCTGCTGTTTAATGCTGGGCAGACAGAGAGAGCAGTGAGAGTAAACCGAACAGTAAGTATATGGCTGTAAAACTAAAACAATGAGCTGAAAGATGCTTAAATGCTCTGCTGAATGGAAAGACACTGCAGATACACTATAATATTTTCCTGTGCAGCGTTAAGTTTAATTCCCCAATGGCTCCGCACCACTCCAAAGAGGCCACCATGCAGTTTGTGATTTACTGCTCTAGGAAATGTTTTGAGCGATGTTCTTCCAAAGACGATTAGCTTTAACTCCCTGTCCTCAGACACGAAACTGGGCAGGAACGTGGCTCGAACTTTCCTGGATTACTACAAACTCAACAACTTTATCAAGGACAACAGACCGACTCACATTCAAAGGTGAAGCAGTGTGGCATTATAAATAAATAAATAGATGAGACCTTTAATCAATTATCCAAATATGACTTTCATTTAGCATGTTGTTGATACTCAAGCAAATGAATGTTTTTTTTTGTTTTGCTCTTCCCTGAACTATACCCCACCATCTCACTCATACTGATATGTTTTTGTCTCCAGCTCTGAGGTGATGTCCCAGACAGGCGACGGCAACAGAAAGGGCAACGGTGTTGGCAGAGACGCGGCAGACAGAGAGAGGGAGAAGAGCCAGGGTGTCAGGCACTAGACAAACAGACAGACGGACAGACGGACACAGACTGAGCATGTATAAAATGCAGAGCACCGTAGCAGGAGGATCCTTCACACTTCATTGCCTTTAGAAGCTCCACATCTCCCTGGCTATAAAGACTCATTTTCACAGATTTGTAACAGTGGGATGACTGGTACTTGCAGGACTAAAATCAGAACAAGTTTCCTCTTGGGTTATTTAGTGAGTATAAAGTGTGGACGATTGAACGGCAACAGACTGGTGGTTACCCATCTCAAGTCCATCTGAGGCCTTCATTCAGCAGCTCCTTTTGTTGTTTATTTAATGTTGTTGTAAATAAACGCATGCTGCCCTGCGGTTAATGACTTATTTTATGACTATGGTGTTATTATCTCTGTCGGCATTATAATTAGTCATTAAACACTTAATCATTTAATCACTTGTTGCTCCCTTATCTCAACACTGATAACAGTAATGATTGACTTCATATAAATGAGACCCAGAGTATATGAAGAACATTCTGATCTCTTTAGCTGTACTGTTGTACTGTTTGCATATATGTAGATCTCTTTTTGATCATATAGGCTTTAGCTCTATTCATGGTATCGACAAAGGCATTTATTAAAGGTCTAGTCTGTAGGATTTAGGGGGATATAGGCAGAGATAGAAAATATAATGTAGCTGCTCCAGAGTATCGGATCACAGTCTGTCAGATCCCTGAAGAAAAATCATCATGACACGGACAAAAGTCCACTGCTCAGGTAAAAAAGAGGAGCCTTTATGTTGTTATAGGTCAGTACAATCGCTTTATTGCTCCAGGGCTCTATTTTCACTGGTTAAAACACATAATACTGTATTAGTAAAATAATCCACATACTGTTAATTGGCTCCTGTTAGGATAAATGCATCATTTCGGTCAGATAGACCTCATCAGTCGTTAACTTGGCTACTTTTCCACCCTTTACTTCAGCAGCAGAAACAGTCTGGCATCACTTTAAAGTGTTTTATGTGACATATTTATCATCATCCAACTGAACAGCAAAACAGCTATTGTCACATATAGCCTAGTGATACCTACACATAATGTAAGACTCGACTGACAGTGAATTTTTGGATGGTATTTTTAAAGATTCTATAGTTTTTGTTTTAAGATTACAGAGTATTGTTTATATCCCACACCACTGGCATTTTACTTTCTCGCAGTCCTGGATGCTTTCAGTTACGTTTCATCTCATACGATATGAAGCAGTCTACTTCATTCATGGTTCTGATGATGTCACTTGTAATTAACAGCCCTGTCTCTTTCACATGAATGTGCTTGTGACAGGATAGGAAAACCCAGAGTTGACTGGACTAGTTAATACCAGCTTTGTAGTACTGGTTATCCAGACGGCCGATGTTAGGGTTAGTCAAACCAGATAATGAAAAAATATCCTGGATAAGTTGAACTGGCTTCATAGTACAGGCCTCAGGTTCTCATCCATGGAGTCTGCCGTGTTTCTACAGTAGCCAAGAATAAACAAACCAAACACTGG